>CM059016.1:0-600000 GCA_030272315.1 Paspalum vaginatum | reverse complement strand
TCACGGCCTGCACGTGAGCGGAGCAGCCAGTGGCGGCGCGGTCGAGTGGTGTGCGCCTGGTGGCCAGTGCGGCGTGACGGAGCGGCGGCGACCGGGCATGACACGTGCGGCGGTGGCTCGGCAGACCGCAACGGCGACGTCCCGGCACACACGGCCCCTCCTGTCCTCCTCTCTACTTCATGTTGGTGGAGCTGCGCTGGCACCCGCGTGCGGCGGCTTGGGCTCCCCCTCTCCCTCGCTTTGCAGGATCGTTGTGTGTTACGGCCAGGCATGAGTGCATGACCAGATCTAAGCACGGGAAAAGCAGATTTAGTGGAGACACTCATGTTTCCTGCTGGAGCGTTGGGCCATGGGATCTGGAATCACATCATACAGGAGCACCCTTCCATGTCATTCAATTCAAGGTATAAGCAAGAGAAATTTCCCTATACAATATTGTTTTCTGATTTTTTATTTTCGATTTTCAATTTCATTGTTGTGTGCACATCAGAGATACTTCTTGAGTGTGGATCTGATTTTTGTTGTGATCTGAATAAACCAAATTCATGCATTGGGTATCTAATTCAATTGCTCGGCTGATGCATGTAGCATATCCAATATGTCTGGCCCTCTCAGACAGCAGGCTGCTATTTGCGCTCTCTTCTATGGCTACAGCTCAATTGATTTTCTATTTCTCTATTTTTGCAGGACTAATAATATCAATGTAACGAAGATTTTGTACTTCAGATTTTCCACCCAGGTACTACCTGATCTGAGTGCCCCTCGGCTGCCTCCTTCCATCTAACACCTGCCCATTCACATCGAGTGGGAGATGCACGTCATGTGTTTGACTAAATTACTGTTGTAATATGGATGTTCAGGATGAACTTAAATAATTACATTTCTACGGATGTTAATGTCAAATATCAATATGGTGTGGTTTTAATATTTTTTGACATTGAATATTTCCATATGCTTTACAATTTTGGAACGACAATTTACTTGTTAGTGTACTCTCAATATTTTTTGACTCCAAACAACATATATTTTCACATGTCCAAGACTAACAACTTTTATGTCTAAAAGAAATAAATGTTTACGGTCTAAGAACAATTTTCGGTGATCACTAACTGTTACTATCGTGAAAAAAAAAACAAATATTTACGGTCACGGAAAAGATTTTATGGTTGCAAGGCTAGTTGTTGTTTGTTGTACCTGATATTACAGTTAGGGAAACAAATATTTATAGACTTTACGGTCAGGTTGTTTTGCCATGCAGATGGATGCGGGAACCACCATCTATTAAAACATAAAATTTATGGTCACGAATCAATTTTTAATGTACCTTTACAGTCAGCAAGGATTTTAGTAATATTTCTGGGTGTACTATTTTGTGAGCTTAAATTATATTGAAAATTTTACTAATACTACTGGTGACACTAGCATTATTGTAAGAATTGATGTTTGCATTTTGTCTTGACAATATCATCTTTGATTTACTGATTTATAAGCCATAATCTCCAGTTTCGTTATTCTGTAGGAAGCATTGATACTAGATGTGTCATCTGCATGTCGTCCAGTTAGTTTAGTTTTTTTCACATTCTCGGAGTGGCTATCTATTCAAACTATCTCTAGGTTCTCGCATTTTACTACTGAATCTGTAAAATTACCTAACACCTATCATATTTTAAAATTTAGGACCAATATATTTCCATTCTTTTGTGAGTTAGTTTTTGAGTTTTAATGAGTAAAATTGCATTATATTGAGATGCAACTCAATGCTATCCCTCTCTACCGCTAATACAAAATTTGATCAAGACAATCTGACACTACGCAGATTTAAGATTATGCTCCTATATTTGTTTCTCTACTTTCATTTAGTTCAGTTCCTTGCACATACTCATTGTGGCAATTTATTCATACTAAGCCTAGGTTCTCCCATTTTTACTACTGAATCCACAAATTTGGCAGTGAACCATGCATATTTAAAATTTTGCTCCATTTTGTTTCTCAGCTTCTAGTTAGTTTCAGTTTATTACAACACTCATTGCAGCAATGTTGATCACTCTGATTGCAGGCTGTCCCATTTTTACTACTGAACATGTTGTCTGCAGGAGCATGTCACTTGTTTTTGCCTGGAACACGCTAGGAGTATGTTCTAATTGATCTACTTCTCAAGACATGGAACTAAATTTGGGCTCCTGCTTGTGTCTCAGCGTAAGGTTATAGCTTCGTTCGTGTAGGCAGAAAATATCTTTAAAAGTTCGAATATGTGCAGCAATGTTGTTGTGAGGCTTACAGCTTCTTTATTATGTATATGACGATGCTCCTGTAGTCCTGTGTGAAATATTGATACACCGATGTATACTACTGTGTGAATTATTGATGCATTGATATGAAATTAATGTAATCCTATAAGTGTGAAAATTGGTGTATTTTTACTTGTCACATTTGTAGAAATCAAATAACCATTACTTCATTGTATTTTACATTTCTAGAATCATATATTCGTTTGTGGAAACAATTTTACGGACACAGAAAAAAATCAGAACATTTTATTGTTATGGAATCAATTCGAGCTGAATTTTACAGTAGCGGATATACCTGTAACCTCACCACTTCTTTACGGTTTCAGGTGTATTTTCTTAGCATTTTATGGCTACTCAAAGGCTAAACATTACTCTTTAAAATTGATATAATCGCTTCTTTATTGTTACAAGTGTTTATTTTTCCATAGTATTTTACTATAGCGGGTGAACTCGTGCTCATGAACATTTCTCTTGCAAATGAATCTTATTTTTCCATGGCATTCATAGTTGGCAATTATCATGGAATTTTACGGTTGCAGAACTAATTTCGTCTTAATCTTACGGTCGCCAAAGCTTCAGTGGAGTGAGGAAGAGTCCATAGAACTATTTTACTACTGCTGGTGTCGTTCAGAATACTTTTACGGTTGCAAAGATAACTTTTTTACTGTCGCGGTATCAACTCTCATTGTTTTTAGGGCCACACCATCTACAGACTGCCTATACATTATCTTTTACGGTTGTGGTCTGCTATCTGCAAGATGTTACGATTGCGGGTCCAAATTTTTACGCTCACGGGATTGCCACACATTTCTGCTCAGGGGTCACCGGAGCTGCCCGCGCGTTGAATACTTATTCAACACGCTGCGTGTTAAATAGCGCCATATATATATATATATATACCCTATAAAAGTGCGAGTTTAAAGAAAAATATTTTTCACCAAAAAATCTACCTACCCAAAACTACACCCACCCTTAGATTCTATTCTACAATTTAATCTAACGGCCGATCATAATGTTTTGGGCCCATAGAAAAAAAAACCACCTCATGACGTTTGCAAGATGCAGTGGCCTATTTGCGAGGGACACAGCGGCCACAAACGTGAAGTAGTTACGATGTCGGGAAATAGTTACGATGTTACGCGTTTCTGCCGCTTTGCACGATACTTTTTTCACCCAATCCTCTACCCCGCACATCTAATCAATCAAGGTATGCACAAATAAACAAAGGAAAGAAATCTAATTTGTGTACAACTCAGATTATGTTTCAGGTCAAATCCCAAAGCATGAGAGGACTTCTAGGTGATCCCCCTAGCACTTTCACATCTGATCAGATCAAAAGCACGAGAGGACTTCCAGGCGACCATTAGCAGCCGGCGGCCTCCAGCCGAGAGCTGACTCCACGACGTCCTTCAGCAGCATCTAAGGGATTGCACACCAACGTCCTATCAGACAACTCCCTAGCACACAGACAACAGCTTTGATGTCATCGTGATCTTGTTAACATCCTCCACACATAGCAGCTTGCAGGACATCGTCATCTGCCGGCAACACCACGACGGCCGGCAACCTCCATCACTGTCTGCAACCGACTCAACCACGACGCCCCTCCACCCCCAGCATGAAACGCCCAAGCAGCTGGTAGCCTCGGTCGTCGTTCGTAGCCCACTCCACCGCAGCACCAGAACAAGGTATGCCCCTGTTGTCTTATTTTCAATAATGCCGATGTCCCATTGTCTGAATTCTCATAGCCAAATTGCTTGAACACACCCTGTAGAACTACAAATTTCCACTCTTATGACAAGGTTAGAAAATTGTATAACTTTAAGATGCCAAGGATCTGTAATTGTTCAATCAATTGAAAGCTCAAATTTCTAGAACTTTTGCCATCTACTAGGTTAGTGAAAAAAAGCACATGCTGCCTTCTACCTCTATGAACGAAATAGATGCGAAGTTATTCATGCACCACCAGTTTTCCAGTGAGTTAGCGTTTAGCAGTTGGTTTCCACAAAGACACAGAGAGTTTGCTGTGACTGAAAGAGACAAGAAAATGACTGCAAAAAAAAAAAAATCATAGTTTTGATTGAATCGTAAAACAGAACAAACAATAGATGGTCAAATACTGAATGTAGTTTTCAATTTCCTGCTGCAAGAAAAATAGAGTGCACAACTCTCTTATCGAACCAGCAAACTACTTAAATCCAAGTTAGAATTTTTAGGCTTCACATGATAATTTTTTTCTGGTTCTTGCCAATTTGTTTGCCAGTTAGTACACCCACAAGTTAATCCTAGCTTACATTCGATAGATCGGCCCATTTCACCTGTAGCTTCAATTTACAAGATCTGAGCAAATTATGCATGGCTGAAGCCTGATAGGTATTCTGTGCCAACGCAGTAGTTAACAAGCCCTTAAGAAACTGGAGATGGATTTAAACTTTATTTCATTAGGTTTTAGATATTGAAAGAATGATAGGCCTAATAGCCTCACAGTACCAGGCCTGGGCACTAAAATCTTGGCTAGAATCAAATGGGGCCTTTCCTAGCCCCGCATTGAAAATAACCAGGTCAACTGTTAGCACTATCAGGCTGTTTCTAAATGCAGAGTTGCAAACATGCATGTTAGAAATTAAATAACAACCCTTCTATCAGCTATTAAAAATAATTTTCTCACATGGAAAGCAATTAAACTTATGAACTTCTTCAATACCTTGTACCGTGTTAGAGGCTGCTTCTGCACGGGTTCTCTCCTCTCTACTAAAGAGCTTCCACTAAGTGAATGAACTCTCAAAGCTCAAAACTTTATAAGCAATGAAATGACATAGTCACATAACCAAAGGTTCAGTTAGTATAGTTGTCATGATTGTTCCTCTTGCATCAACCAACGCCAATCCCACTGGCTAGGTGGAGCCAGCCATGTATCAGACTCCTTTATCCCTACATTAAGCATAAGAATATGGCTCAGATATCGAAGCACATACTGACAGCATTAACAGCAAATTTTAAGTTGCATTCCATACAATACTCCATGACAAAAGAAAAGCTTTAATCTTACTTTAGATAAATTTATGCATCTTTAATGCAACACTATAACATATCTACATCAATAGTTTAATTGGACAAATTCTTTTTTTCTCAAAACTGCTTGCGAGTTCATGCTCCAGGTTGGAGTCCTGAATAGAACATGCCTTATGCCTTGGGCTAAATTAAGCTTAATTTAGTTGTAGTATGGGCAACGCAATGTTCATGCCATTGATTGGCAGCGGGTACCAAAAGATTGGTTGGGATAGCATCCACAATGGAATACAGTGCCGAGTACCTAAAATGGTAGCAGCGAGTCTGTGCTTGACTCTGGCCCAGAGCTCACCGGCATAGGAGCTGCCGTTAGAGCATGTCAGCACGGTGCTGTGGCTATGCCCGCCCGCCCACTCGGCGGCATAGCAGTCGCCACTGTAGAACTTGTAGACGCTGGCCGTGGCGCAGAGTGCTTGAGGGTACTGCGCGCCCAGCTGCCTCCAGCGTGCTTGCCCTACCTATAGTGTGGGACCTAGACCATCGGATCGGAGCCACCTCCCGTGCTAACAGCGAGTATGTAAGGAACCAGCCCGTCGCACGGTGTAGTGTTTGCTAGCTTGATCAGAGCGTGTATGTGCTCTTCTTTAGTGTAGGCTCAGACCTCTCACGTTCGTTGGGCCACGAAATATAATGGCGACCAAATGGTGATTTTTCTAATTATATGTATTACTCCAAAGTGTTTGTGCTTTCATTTATATGCAGCTTTGCCCATTGTTAATCCTCTCACGGTCTATCTAGATGTAGTCATCATACTAATCATGATACGATGATGCATTGTCAAGTATTAGCCATGTTCATTACCTTATGAAAGTAAATTAAGAACTAGAACCAAGCTTTCAGGCTTGGCGGACACGCCGGGGCTTGGCGTCAAGTATTAGCCACTCATTCTCGTGCTCCAAACTAAAATAGCATTGCCATGCATGCAGCATTGGGATGTGAACAAAACAAAATAAATGATAATTTAAATTTCCAAAAATCGCTAAATTCAGATGAATAGAAAAACAGCTTATTATATGAAATAACTAATTTTTAAATGCACCTTTATTTAACACTAGTCTATCAACCCGTACTCTCGCACGGTTAGGAGATCCTTAGTATATTTAGGTGATTATTTTAATTGATCTTTCGTAATGACACTGTGGGTAATTTATATGCAAACTTAGAAATTATTTAACTTATCATTCATGATGGTATATTTGGTAATTTATATGCAGATTTAGGGCTATTTTAATTCATCTTTTATAATGGTATGCTGGGTAATTTATATACAAATTTAGAGGTTATTTTAATTTGTATTTCATAATGGCATGGTGGGTAATGGCCACTATTATTAGAGATACATGATGGACGGCCGTCTTTTTTTTTTAAGAATTTCTAGGATTTCTCTATTTTTCTAGAACGTTTCGTGAGAATTAACGTGAAGGCTCCGAAAAGAGGCTCCAATTAGTGATAGTATGGTAATTTTTATAATAGATCTAATGGCCAGTATTATTAGAGATACATGAAGGACGGCCGCCGGATGTTTAGTTTTTTTGTGAGAATTTCTAAGATTTCTCTATTTTTCTATAGCGTCTCGTGAAAATTAACGTGGATGAGTCTCCAATTAGTAATAATAAGATAGGATATATCTGTTTGATTTCATACATTCGATCTGGTTTCATCTGGTATTTATAAGTGTGCAAAGTTTTTAAAATGCAAGCAAATTTTTGTTATGTTTTTAGGTAATTTTCTTACAATTTATTCATTTGTTTCCTAAAAATAATCCCATTTATTGTAATCTTCTATAAAAATTTTCTTGAGCTCCTAAAGGTGGCGTAAACCCAAAAGAATCCGCCATTTTCTGTTTCCCTACACTGAAATCGAAACCTCGCAACTAAAACTCTGTTTCTTCCCCTGTTCTACTCCTAGGACTCCATCTCCTCTGGGGAAAAAACTTGGTACTAAAGTGGAGAAAGCCAATGACCATAATGAAAGTAGAAAAGGGGACGAAGGTGCAGGCTTCTTTGGAAACAAACCAGTAATTTGTTTGCATGCTGTAATTTAGATATTTATTTTGTTGCCTTTCCTTGGACTAACTGAGTGGATGATAAAGTGAGTGACAAAGCCGAAGTGCATGAAGGCAGTGATTGTGCCAAATTCTTTCTACTCCCGGAGTGGGGTTCGTAAAAAAATATTTTCAGGCATATTTCCATTCCGTTTCAAAGACTACGGAAGTAATAACTGAATATGGTATATAGTTAAAAAAAGATCATTTAGCCAATAAAAAATTAAGACCATACAACTCCATGATTGCCCATAATCATAGAAAAAACTTGATGTCAAAATTAGCTAGCAGTGGTATCATGTGAAATGGAAAAAACCACATACACCACAAATTTTGTCACACAAATTTCTTCTAAAACTACAAGACTTGTCTTTTTCTCAAGAAACTTTTTGCAATACATCACACTAAAAGATTTTTACAAATATTTTTTGTAAAAGCATTAAAGTGTTTTCTTTCAAAATTTTATTACAAAAGTCATAAACTAATCCATTTCTCAAAAACTTTTTTGGTGACAACTTCACACCAAAATTAAAAGTTTGTTCAAATATTTTTCAACATTACACTAAAACTTTTCCATAAATCTTTCTCAAAAATTACAGAAATGTTAGCACAAATCACATTGAAAAATATTAGTTTAATCTATTTTTGAATGAATACTTGCAATAACTTACACTAAAAATATTGAACACACAAAATTTGCAAATTTCCTTGCAAAAAAATAATTGACAAATTAATTTCTGAAATACTTTGTTGATGAAATAAAAAAATAAATTTTATTTAATTAATTGCTTAAATCTGTAAACTAACTTTTTTTCACAAATATTTCTTATAATATTGTTTTTTCAACGACAAGCTTTTATGAAACATTGCTCAAAATGCTAATCGCAAACCTTTCAACAAAAATGTACAGTAAAAGGTAACAAGGAAGCTGAATGAAAATAAGGTTCTGATTGACAGCGCTGCTGCTGCACAGAAATACTGTAGCGACTCTTTCCTACACTCTATTATCCGCTGTCGTACTCTCGCACAAGATGCAGCACAGCCGAATTAGCGCAGGAGGGTAGAGGCATAGTTACAAGGATATTGTCCTTTAGCTTCTATGACCTGCCTTAACACCCATAATAAAAAAGACCATACAACTCCATGATTGCATTAGGGAATTTCAACTTTTCACCCATCGTAGCACTTCTTTCTTGTCTTTAGGTTTAAGATATGGAACACGTGACTTCATGTGTGTAGAGATTCTCTTTGAGAGAAACAACTGTTTGACAAAAGATGTAAGAGGCATATAACAAAGTTTTTTATGTGCAACACATCCGTCATCACCGTTCCATGGTCTTTGTTTATGATCTCGTCAAACCTCGGTTTGCCACACTGTAAGCTCTTCTTCACATTTTTATGCTCCTTCTAGAAAAGCATTTGGTTGTCTTGGCATACATCAATCTTCTCATAATCTGCACAGACTCACTTAGCAATTTCTTAAAAAGGCATCTTAAGATTTGCTAATAGGACATCAGCGATCAAGTACACAAGTTCATTGTAACAATTATTTGAGAACAAAACTTGGACTTAGTAGCCTTGAGGTGGGTCACAAAAGCAAGGAGAATCATTTTTGTATGTTTGTGTAGTGGAACTTCTGAAGCTTTGAGGAGCTCAAAGAATGCTTCAACCTCTGGTGTAGGCGGATCCACGGAATCTATGTCAAACTATGGTTGTATACTTGTATTGCTTCAAGTATCTCGTCCTCTTCGTCCTTTCCCACCCTATCATTCTCTTCATTAGCTGCTACACCTTGAGTAAGAGACTCAACATGATGCACCAATAGCTCATGGCTTAACAAGAAACCATATCAACATAGGTCTATGATCAGCTTGATCGTGTCAAGAATAAATTTTGGCACTTGCTGCATGGGCACCTTACCTTTTCGATCGGTACTTGACACCTTTTCGGTACTTGACAAAGAGATTGCATGGCTGAGAAAAGCCGTAGTCTTGGCAACCCACTCATCCGAGTGAGCCCCATTCTTATCTCAACCATCACACATCCAATGGCAGGTGTCACCCATACTTGAGGCAATAGATTAAAGCAAGAGTATTCTTGAGTTTTTTTAGTTTCTAGAGGAAATAATATGTCCTAAGCCCACCCAAGAGTGGCTGACAGAACATGGACTTTCAGCAACATAACCTCATTGTTCTCCATTTGCACGCCTAGATATGATGCAGGGAAGGACATCAAAGTTATGGTGCCAAAATCTCATTCGGACCTGTGGCTTATCATAGATACCTCGCTTTGCTGGCCCCTATGAGGCTGTCCAAAGGGACAATTTTGGACTAGCACATCTCACATACATGGCGTATGTGAGACATGCTGGTCCGAAACTGGTGACGTATAGGTTTTCATGACACTAACTGTGTATTTTAGAAACCAAATCAATGATTAGGGTTTGTAATTAAAGTTGACTAACTAAAATCTCGAACTAAGCTAAAGAAGTGAACATTCAATCATATATGTAAGTAGATTCTCAAGCTAAACTTTTTAACCAAAGCATGAACACATTAGATAATCTACACACCCACATGTGACAAATCAAAAAAGCAAATTCACCTTTGAATCTAAATAATCGAGCAATATGAAAGGCGTAGCCAACAACATATAACTAAATAAAATCACCAAATATGAATTTTAACAATAGATTCAATTCATGGAAAAATTATACTAATTAACCTCTCTATCAACATTATGTGTAACTAGTAAAAATGCACGTGCATCCCGCACGTGGTACACATGTATTTTTTTAAAACAAAGTTTGTTTATATATATATTTTGTGGGTTAATTATTATTTATGAATTATCATAGAAAATCACAATATGCTTATCATCATGGTGGGATATATTTTGCTTTCCCGCTGATGGTACCAGCAAGTGACGAGGATGTTTTGTTTATTTTTTATTCTGATAGATGATGAAACTCTGTCATGTTGTTTTTTCAAAGAAAAAATAAAAGTGATAACCTCCAAGTAATAATTGTGTTGCCAGCGTGATAAGTTTCATGCAGCGCTGTCCAAAACCGATATTACTGTTGTCATGTCAACATAGCACATTAGGGTTTGGTTTTGTTCCGGCTAAGATCAATTGATGCGAAGAACGTTGTTGAGGGTGGTTTCAATGTGAAATACACCATTGTGGTTTGCGGCAGCCGTCCCTTTCATGGCATTGAATTGCACAGCGTTTGGTTCAGGGCAAATGCAGATAAGGCGCCGACAGTGTCCGCCGGCGTGGCAAGGGGAAGCCCGGGAGCTAGAAGAAAATGACGTGTAGGGCCACACGTTTGTGAGAGATGGAGGAAGTGCGTACAAGGGTATTTTAGACATACAAAAAATACAGTAGCTCACACGTGGACCCAATAGCTTTCAGAGCGTATAAAATGACATGGATCAGGTATACGGCGAATTGCAATGGCATGAATGTTAATACGTGAATTGTAATGATATATCTTCAATATGCAAAAGTTGTAATAGTACGTGTACAAATAATCCATATATATATATATATATATAGGTTGCCACTTTCACATTTTCTTTTTTTTTCTAAAAATACCAAACCTTATCTGGTCTGGCGGACACCCACCAGCCAGCCCTCTCTCTCCGCCTCCCCCACTCCACTTGCTATCCGCCTTCCTCCTCCAGTCCTCCACGCCACCGCCAGCTCCTTTCTCCACCCCGGAGGCCGGAGCACGCTTCCGCGCATCCACGTCGCCCCCCTCCTGGTCAGCGTCGCCCTCGCCTTTGTCTCCAATTCCGCGCCCCTCCGGATTCGAGTCCGCCCCCTCCTCCACCTCCGCGTCAAGCCTCCAATCTTCTGCCTTCGCTCCGAGGTGCATCCTCGGCTCCTCCTACCCCGGGATGGATCCGCCTCCGCTTCGTTTCTTTGGGAACGCTGGCAGCAAGCCCGGAGCAGAGCGCCGTGTACTAGCTCGTCGTCATCACGTCATGCATCCTTGTTGAACGGATATGATGTCAAGCGCATGCAGCCTTGCTTCCCTCCTGTCCTGTGAAAAGAATCTAAATTGCGGACGGCAAACAAAATACTACTCCAGCTAGGATTACTTAATTAGGACACTCGCACTTGCCTGGCTTGTCCGTATAATCTATCTTCGATCATTCCGTTCCGCCTTAAATATGGCATGGCATCGGCAATGGCGCTTCACCGTCTGCTGCAGCCTGCAGGTACGCTGTCGGATGGATGCAGGTATCGCGAGCTGCATGCTTTTCTTCTAGCTGGAGATGGAAATTAATTAGAGGGACGAGATATGCTACAAAAAATGGTAAGTGGATATTGTACTACCAAGTGCAGTGATCTCATTTTGTATACCATTTCTTCAGATAAAGTGCAGTGCTGGACGGTTGGGATGCGCGTCGGCTGCACGCCTCAGTACCGCCTCCACCTCCGGTGCACACGTGTGGTGAACTTCGATTTCCTGGAGCGAAGAGAGGTATTCCAAGCCGAGGTTGTTGCAGTAACGGAGGTTCTGTACGGCCTTCCCACTGATCTCTGCAGTAACATAAAGCACTTGGAGGCTTGGCATGAAAGGAGGAAGTACTGATCTCTGCAGCTTGTCGTCGTTGGAATCAGAGGGCACGAAGATGTCGTCTTCTCCATCCCACAGAATAAATGAAACACCATTGTTCACATTGTTGGCACCGAACAAGACCATTGAAGTCATCAGTCTACAGCGCCTCAGCTTCGGGAAGTAGACAACATCACTGCCACTAACGTCGCTTATTCCCGCTGAGCAACAGAAATCCAGCTCAAGAAAACGGAGCTCCAGCAGCCTGCCGAGGATTTTCAGGTCCTCCTCGTTCATGGCGACAAGGAAAATGTTGAGGTAGGAGATCGAGGTTAGGAAGACACGAAGGATTGATCCATGGAGGCAGCTTGGAGAATCGGACACCATATATAGTCAAATGTCGGAGCTGGCATGGGAGGACAAGTCCGTGCCACGTGGTCTCATATGGTATATAATAAATACCCATGCGATGCCAGTGAATTTCTAGATGCTGGAGCTTGTGAAGGTGGCGTAGAGATTTGTCCAAATCTCTCTCGCTCTCCTCCTCATCGTCATATAAAATACTCACATTGAGTACCCTGAGTTCCCTCAGACTACCCAGCTCCTTCGCAGCCCACCTCATAGGTGTATACTGGCATGGATCGACAGCTAGTGACAGCTCTTCTAGGGATGTCAGCCTCTCCAACCAGCCTACCGATGCATCAGCGGGTTGTAGATCATCAAACGTAATACGGAGGCATACCAACTGTATTGGAAAGCTGCAGCTCGATGGCGTTTCTACAATAAATGATTTCTCCAAGTCTAGCGTCTGGAGGAACCTTAGAGCTCCAACTTCTTTTGGGATCTTATCGATATGTGTTCCCCTTAGACTTAGATATCTTAGGTGAAATAAATTTCCCAGATACTCAATACAGATAGAGCAGCCATCTGTTCGATTGCAGTTTTCTATAGCTAGCACACGTAAAAGTGGGAAGCAAGAAAGTGGAGCCCACATCTCTTTAACACACACCTGGGCAATGAATGACCTTACTTTCGGCATAACATTAAAGTGAGTAGCCAGATGAGTGTGCCCCATGGTCCTATTATGCTGTGCTAACCTACGTACATTGGTCTGTAATGTTTTGCCTTGATCATTTTCTAATACAGTGAAAAAGTTTTCTTCACATGACATGGAACGGATGAAATCAAGCACCATATCATGAACACGACAACCAATGATGGTATCATCGAACCTTGATTGCACCGCTTGGATCAAACTTCTATTTATGAGATCATTGAAGTATCCCTGTCCAATTTCAAATAACCATATTCCTTGTTCCTCTTCGACAAAACCCTCGGCAACCCACTTCCAAACCAAGGCATCTTTTGGGATAACAGTATCTTCTAGAAATGCACTAAGATACAACAAGCATGTCCTTAGATGTGATGTCAGATCATAGTAGCTAAAGGACAATATCCTCATAATAGTATTTTCTGCGTCATTGTTATCTTTACCCCCAAAACCAATAGATCTATATAGCTCACACCATTTATACCTTGGTTTACCCACCAATAAACTAGCCATTGTGATAATAGCCAACGGTATGCCACCACACCTCTTTAGAATTTTATCGGATATCTCATCCGGCTCATTATAAACGTGTCTTCCCTCATCACCAGATATTCTTGTATAGAATAGCTCTCTGGAGCTATCAGAAGGAAGTGGTTGTAACTTGTAAACCTCACTTGCTTTTGATGCAACTTCCAATATACGGGTAGTTATGATTATTCTACATCCACAATTATTGTCATCGTCAAAAGCCAATTTGATTGTATCCCAAGACTGTATCTCCCAGATGTCATCAATGACAATAAAATTCCTACCCACACAAAAATGATAAAAGCCTTAAATTAATAATTAAATTATCTTGTACACGCATCTATAAAGTGAAGAAGTATGCCAACACCTAGAAACGGAAAATGGCTACTCCCTCCCATCACAGATAACTGGAATTTTTTTAGACATAGACAATATCTGTGAAACACAATTTTAACTAGTACTTTTGTAAAATTATATTTTAAGAGAGATGAACGTGCACATGTTATTTTGAAATGTAATAACTTAACGCAATATCCAATAACATCATAATTTAATCCATAATAAAGAGTCCACAATCAAAATTTTAATAAACGATCACTTATTCGGGTGACGAGTGAGGGATTATTATTGATCACAATTCGGCAAATAGTAAAAATCTCAAAACCGAGTGGCTGATTTGTACCTCTTGTTTTTAAGGTTGAAATCTTTGAGTTCATCGATGAACTGATATATCTCATCATACTGTGCAAAATTGAATTTCATGTATCTTTCCTTATCAAGTCCAATGAGAATCATCTTGATAACTTTCTTCAAGTCTGGATTCCGGCCAACGGCAACAAAAGCGCTGCAGTCAAAATCCCCTTTAAGCTTATCATAGACAGCTTTGGCAAGAGTGGTCTTGCCCAGTCCACCAACTCCGACAACTGCTACTATCTTCATCTTTGCATTGGGCACATCACCCCCCTGCTGGGACTGCAGTATGGACATGAGCTCATTGCTTGACTTGTCGATGCCAACAAGGTTCTTCACTTTGTTGTACATGGCCCCAAGACGAGGATCAACCATCGGCGTTGTGGCTGGCCTGGCCACAATATGGTCCACCTTGTACCTACGACACCGCTCTGTCACCTCATCAAGATGACTCATGATGTCCTTCACATCGACGTTGATCTTGCGGCGTGCCTTGCTCTTCTCGAACAAGTTGGTCATCTTCTTGCCGAGGCGTTTAAGTGAGCTGTTTTTCTCAGCAAAGTCACGGCCCTGGACACGCACAAGGAAGGTATCAAGGACATCCTCCATGTCGTAGGATGACTCCCTAACCTCACGTGCCCAGAACTTGACCTGCTCATCGAGCTGATCCCATGGCACCTGGCCCACCTTGCGGAGCGCAGCTTGTGCGCCCTCAAGCTCCATGGTGAGGGACCTAACGCACTTCTTCACACCAGCCTGTAGGTTGTACTCCTCCTTGAGCAGCTCGCCGAGCTTGGGGATGAGGCTGCTCATCGCCCCCATCACCAGGTCTGCCATGCTTTACTGGCGCTCTTGGTGGTGGCGTGTGTGGAACTTTTGCGAGATGTGGATCTACTGGTAACTGAGATGGTGTGTGGACATATAGCCAGTGCCCACCACTGTAGGAATTGCAGGTATGTTATTTTAATGAATTACGTGTTCATGCATGTTGTCAAAAAAAGCATGGCCCTAGATACAAAATTCAGATGCCTCATTCCACTAAAGAGCGCTTTGATCCATCAGCAGATGTGAAAACGCCACCGCAAGAGCCATGAGCAAAAGTGAAAATGCTCAGCGTCCATATTTCGCTGTGGCAGATGCCACAGTCCACTACAATATGTGCTGTAGCTGTACTGAGGGTGACATTGACAACACGTATTTAGCAAAGCCCTTACAAGGACAAAAGTGAAAAATGCCGAAGTACCTATCTGAACATCAGATGCCTCGGTCCACTAAGAGCTGTCCGCCACCGAACGTATCGGCTGCCTGCAGAATCCCGCGATTGCGCACAAGATACGCAGCTTCATCAAGGAGCTGAACTAGCGGCTGGAAGGCGTCCACAAGGAGGCAAGCAAGTTCAATTTTGATATCGGCTCGGTTGCGACCATGATAAGCCCCCTATGCTGCCCGAGATTATCCATATCTACTGCCTGCTGCACAACATACAATCATAAACCTCCAGGAGACACCCATGGACGGGCCATCGGCATCGTTGAGCGACCACGAAGCGAATTATAGGCAGCAGGTGTGTACCAGTTAGCTGATGATAGCGGCGTCAGATCAAGTGAAGGAAAAACTATCTGAGCACTTGATCACCAGGTGATCGACATGCAGAGCTAGGCGCGGTGCCCGGTGTGAGGGCAGAAGACTGGTGGGTGCAGGCAGAGCGGCCGTGTGATTCTGGCCAACGACCTGAATGATGTTATCTTTGGGAAACCCGAGAATTTGTCCATTTTCGTTGCTGTAGGGGTTGGTGGACGAAAAATAATATTAGTTGTTTCGTTGGCTAGATCTTTCGCCGATGAAAATGGCTGAATATTTTCATGGGCTACTACTTGGCCAATGAAAATTAACATTTTTTCTGGGTTATTCTGAGAAATGAAAAAAATAGGTGACGAAAATTCAGTATTTTCTTGTAGCGGTGATACTGGCATGTGTATGCAGGGCCGGTCCGTTGATGCGAAAAGCTGACCTGAGCCTCTCGTGTGGTCAACGCCGGCTCGGAAGCTTTGCTTTCTCCTCAAGTGAGTCCGAAAAATTCTGCGCATTGTAGTTTAAAACGTAGGCATGCCACCTGTCTTACCAACCCGAATACGTTCCTCCTCTCAGCCCTGTTCTACCGATCCTCCCCGAGTTCCCCGTACATGGTAAGAATACAACAGATAACGTGAATCGAAGGCGGAAAAAACGGAGGGGAAAGGATTGAGTTAAATAAATCAAGAATCATCAAGCACAAACATCAATCAAGAAACCAAATCGCCATGGAGAAGTCGCCGTAGCATCGCAGCTGCTGATCTGCACTTCTGTTCGCACACCCAGCAAGCCACTACAATGGCGCCATGTTCCTTCTCCCTTCGCGACTGACCCACCGTTGTATATAAGACGGGGCTACGCTCTCCGTCATGCCACCACCTTGGGTGGAACCGCCGCTCACCTAGAGCGTGAGGCACCGGAGCGGCAGCTCGCATTGCTGTAGGAGTATAGGCAGTTGGCCTCTCCCCATGTGGGCCATCAAAGCCTCTACTGTCCTCGCAGGGCAGGCGGCACCCCTGAGCCCTCTTCCTCTAGCTCGCACTTGGAGGATGAGTGAGAGTAAGGAGCGGAGGTTGCAAGAGATGGCAGCGGTGGCCTGGATGACTAGGCCTCGGTGGCCTGCTCTCCCTCAAGTTATGCAGTGGGCGCTGTTTGTGTGGCGGCCACCAGGGGGAAGATGTTGGTTGTGGTTGACAAGAGATGAGGATGCTTACCGTATTAGCCATCGTAGCGGGCCTTGCAAGTAAGTTGGACCATGGCTGTGGGCCTTATGAGATTTTGGCTCAGCTATATGCGAGATTTTCGACTGGTAGAAACTACAAAGGAAGTAGGAAAATAAAGTTACTTGATACACATGCACGTATATACGAGTGGTGTGTTTTTTTTTGGCTCACATGGAAATCTATGTTTTGAATAATTAATGCGGGTCAAAAATCATGATACCATCTGTGCTTATTGCGTTGGGATCATACAATGATCTTTTGCCCCATTGCAAACCTAGAATTCATCTACAAAGGAACAATTGATGTTTTTTAGATAATGCTACCCTATTAATTGGTCATTAAAGAATTCATCTTTTTTTGATTTAATTGTTTTTGCAGAAAATGGATTCTTACAACATTATAAATCAGACAATGTCAAGGATTTAAGTGTTCAACCGTTAAAGAAAGAAAAAATTCTAAATCGTATCATGGGCTTATTCTTTTACTTTTATCGACAATATTTGTCTTTTGATGTGAACTTGTAGTTTGGATTACTGTATGTTCAGTTAAGAAAACCGACTTCTCACTTCAAAATTTTCATGATGCTGAGGAAGACTCATGGAGGGAAACAACGATTATGACAACATGGATGCAGGGGCTACTCGGTCCCTGCTGCTGCCGGGCCAGTTGTGTCTCCCTCTCCCCTGAGGTCCTGAGCACTAGATGGCGTCAGTTCTTGTGGCTACTATAGGTCTTCCGCTCGAGTATTTTTGCAAGTTGTTGATATGGAAAATATTTTATGGAGCTGACTATATTTGTTTGTCTCCTTGCCAATATGTTGGTAATGGCTATGCATTTCAAAGTACTATAAATATGTCAATATTACAGGTTGTTATTTCACTGATTGTTTCTTCAGGAATCCAGGTTGTGAAAGTGGCAGATTTGCCGATTTTGGTGCATTTCAGGATGGAGTGGTGCTATAGCAGCTGAAACTGGAACTTCTAGATGATGGATGGCGCCTGAGATTTTGGAGCTAGGCATGTTAGTTCTTACTTTCTTACTATCTTACTTGTGTAGCAGATTTTCTCTGTTCATATACTTTTCTCACTTCCGTGCCAATAATTTTAGCTAGCTGTTTGAGAAATATACATTATTTCTTCTTAGAAACACGAGGCGTATTTTCACTATTTCATTTGTTTAGGCTTTGATATTTCTTATGTATATTTTCCGAGGTTTGCTACAGTATTTGGATTTAATTGTAGCCATTCATTGGCTCCAATCTAATGGCTAAAACTTAGGAGTAACCAATTCAGAGGAACCGAAGTTGTGGGCCGGAACTCAAATCTTGTGGACCGGAACTTATATTTCATGGATCCAGAACCAACGGTTCCTCCGGTTGTCTCACTAAATTCATGGACCGGAACAAAAAACACGTAGGCCCGGAACTGAGTTCCTCTCAAGCACCGTAAAAAATCTCATATTTTCCATTGTAAAATTAGCTCATTCATGTAAAACCAAGTCCCAGTTTAAGCACAACTGCACAAAGCACAAGGCCTAGGTCCAGCACTTCTGAATTCTGACTGCTCAAGACAAAATCCTTGGCAAGGTTGCACAGTGAGTACAATGCCATGGACCTCAGCACCATGAAGGTTTTTAAATTATAAAATAGTTGGTACATCTAGATCCACAAAAAGCTGACTTCTAAAATTTTGGTCTGTGGTGGAACCATCAGTTGTGCACTCTATACAATAGATTGAAAAGGGCTACTGGTCTAGGAAACACCTCCATCGAATAGATTGGTATTTGTGATTTTCTGAAAAAGGATGTCAACTTGTAATCTCTGTGAAATATCTAGATAAACTGGTGTAGTAAGAAAAATAAGAAGAAAATTAGATATTATTAGATGCATTTTGGTGTTCACATTCTTCTTCAGAGTTCAGAAATAGAATATTTCATAATAGTGACATAGCCCAGACGCACAATCCTAACTACCAAAAAGAACCGGTGAAAATTGTGAAGAATTGCCATGCTTCTTTACATTGTCTGGCAGTTTATTCGTTCATTGCATCAATCAAACATGTACTTTTGAAATGATGAAGAATTCACTCTATTTCACTAGGATGATGCCTTACGTGAAGACTGAAGGATGCAGTCATGGAGCATGAGAACCCTAGGCATGTTGCATATGAAGATACTCGTAGAGCCATATAGTTTTACGTGAGCTCGCCAAAGTGTTCAAGATAGTGAGCAATGGTATGCATGTAATGGTTCTGATCAATGGTGGCGAGCAATGGTGCGAAAAATACATACTTATCCTTAGGAATGTGTCGGAAGGAGATGGACGAAATGCTGATGGGGACTACACAACAAGCGCATACATTACAAATATATGGAAACACATATATTCTCTTATAAGATCTTATAAGAGCATTGTGTCTTCTGTTGGCATAGAATTCGGAAGTGTAGGTAAAATATTTGAAGTCAGGAATGAGCAATTGACCTGAGCGAGACGAGTTACATAATACTCCCTATTGTATCATGTTATAACCTATATAATTCCTCATGTCTAGGTTGTTATGCCAAAGGTGCTTCCTTAACTGTATCGTGTTACCGTGTCAATATTGTTCTGTGCTCGTCTTATGTTTTGATTGTGGATAATATCTTTTCAATTTTAAAAAAACATTTAGCCTTCACCCGTGGCAACGCACGGGCATTTTTGCTAGTACATATGAAAATATAGTTCACCATTAAAAACCAATTTGGTAACGTAAGTTTTAATATATTTTAATATAAATTTAGTCAAACTTACGATGGTTGCCAAAATTTCATTCTTTTGTAGACTGAAGCGTCCTGGCCCTTAAGCAGGACTAAAATGTGTATTATTACCATTCCCAGGAGCTATGGTAATCATATTTGTACATCAGATGTATACAGATCCGCCCTAACGGGACAGACCAAGCGGGGCGCAGCCCGAAAACACTGCAGCGGAAACTATAAAAGCGCGACCCAACTTTCCCACAACACACAGTTGGGAAGCAGGCCGTAACCCTCACACGTCCATGGTCTTCTTTGCTCTGTAAACCAACAACAAAGCAAGGGTGAGTACATACATACTCCGCAAGTCCACCTTCTTCCATAGGAAGAGGGGATATAAGCTAACATTATATGCAAGATATATCTGGAGCTGAAGGTAAATTTGCAGTAAAGCATTTGCATATGTAGGGTTCATTAGTTCTCAGTTTTAATTGAGAAAACATCTTTATCCCAAAAGAGGTTGCCACTGGACTTGCCGGTCCATCATGGCTCATGGCACGCATGCCGTCATATTTTCCACACACACCTCCTCGGCAACCGTAGCTTCCTCAAAACCATCATTTTGATCCCGTCTCAAAGATCCACATTTTATAAGATGCTAGTTTCAAAAACCAAGCCGTAACTCATTTGTCCATACCAGTGGACAGCGGACTATCATGATAGATTCAGTTATACTCTGGCCAGAGGTGCACACTTTACCCACAAGTTTGGTCCGGGCACTCATGATCAGTGAAGCCCTTTCCGCTCAAGGTTTTTCCCACGCAAGGATTCCCCAAACTTCAGCCATGAGAGACACGGGACCACCTGTCGCTCAGACCCGCAGCCACGCGACCGTCGACCCCTGACCGCAGCCATGCGACCGCGCCCATTTCCTAATCTCTCATGCATCCCAGCACACCGGCTTACATCCGGTTCATCCTCGCGGGTTCCAACCATGGGTTGCCACATACAACATCGAGTGGTTGCACTAAATGAGTTAGGCAAGATGAAACGTCAACTCGGTCCTTAAGGGTAGAGCTCCCACACTTGCTCATCATCTGAGCCAACACCAGTCCAGTCCTTACAACAAGGACCGGACTCCGGGGCATCCGTGATAACGTATCCCCGGGGTTTCTACCCCTCAGTGGCTTCAACAACCGAGGTCGTCTGCCGGGGTCTTACCCCGTGTTTTACTGAAAACATCCGCCCACATCCATCACCATACCCATCATTTCTATCAAGATTAATGTATATAATTGAGTGAGCGATCCACCTAAGCGCATTACATCTAAAGTGGCTTGGGAGGCTATATCCTACCATGTTTACCTTAGCCAGCAAAACATGCAAGTTTTTATCGTTATACAAGGCAATAGGATGTGTATATAAAAACTGGGTAATTTATGCATCAAGTGAGGATTCCAGTGGACTTGCATTCAATCCATCGAGGTAGCCGGTACGACGGTCGTTGCATCATTAACTCCTGTCCCGGTCTCTGAGTCAACATTTCAGAGACGGAACCGAACGGCTCTCCGGGAAAGCCTACACGTTCAGACAAGCAAAACACACCAAATCAAGGTACAATCTGAGCTCATCATGACATGGGTTTGGTGGAGCTAAAGATGTCCTTATGGTTTTACATGTGAATAGAGCGGGAGTCAAACGGATAAATGGCGCGTTTGGCCCCCTTTTAGTTATCAAGAGTTTGATCTTTAGTGCCATCCATGCCGGGCCCATGAGATGGATTTTTCGGCTGCATGAGGACAGCATGTCGGCAATAAAGATTAATTTGGAAGAAGAGAAAGATGACATAGGCCAACTTTGGCGCGTGCGGCCCAACTCTTCCTTCCGGTTGGGCTCGGTCTACTCTCGCAGCGCGATGGGCTTACATCGCGGTGTGGGAGAGAACGACGAACTCGGACAGTGTCAACCATCTCCTCCTGTCGTCCGCATTACGGGGACAGGGGTAGAGTTTGACAACCGTTCGGTTCGGTTCAACCAAACCGGGTCTTCAGTGAACCGATCGGCGAGGGCGGAACTAGTGCACAAGTGGCTTGCCACAGGTGCCCTAATTCCGTCGTCGCGGAACGACCCAAAACGACGCAGACCGCGAATCTTCATGTGTCGTGGTCGGCAGGGTGTGTGAGAATATTACAAGAAGTACATGAATAGATAGAGCTTATTTTACAGAGCGTTTCGGTGCAAGAATTACATAAATCGGAGCTAGAACGGGAAAGATACGGAGTATTTCGTGTCAAGGGGTAGATTGGAGCTTCCTGGATAGATCAGGGGGGTCGGAAGGACTTTTCTTGGCGAACTGTTGATTCTGGCCCGAGGGAGGATGGACTTGGGCCGGGGAAAAGGATTTGGCCCACGGGGGGTCGGACGGACTTTTTCTTCTTTTCTTCCTTTGCTTTCGGCCCGGTTCCGTTCTTGGCCCACGCGCGCGGCTCGGCTACTGGGCCGGCCCACGCGGCCAAGGCCGAGGCGGCAGGCGCGCGAGGTGCTGAGCGCTCGGCTCGCGCCGTCGCCGTCGGGCGGACGCCGAGGCTCGCCGGAGCGGGCGCTCCCGGCCTCCGTTCGTGAGGCCGAGGGCACTGGCGCGGAGAGGAGGGCGACGCGGATCCGTCCGAGGTCTTCCGGGCGCGGGAGGGTACACGGAGCAGGGATGCCCACGGGCAGCCGTGGCTGCCGCTCGGGAGCTCCGCTCGCGTGACGGACGGCGAAATTGAAGGTGGGCGAGGATGGAGGGTGAGGTGGTGGTGCTCTCTGTGGGAGGAATTGGATTAGGGTGGTCGGAGGAGCAAGTATTGGTTATGCTCGTTCATCGGGGAAGAACAGAGCGTGGTGGGCGACCATGGCGTTCGCGGCGGATGGCGGTGTGGAGGCATGGTGAGGTGGTGGTGGTCGCTTGGCGAGGTGGAGAGGGAGCGACGGCGTCGGCGCGGTTCGTCACAAGGGCGAACGGCACGGACGGCGTAAATGGGAGCTGGGAGGAGGAGCGGCGAGGGGTGGGTGAGCTCGGCATCTTTTATTGTGCGCGGCGGACAGCAAGGGAGCGTGTGCGTTGGCGGGGTGCAAGAGCGCAGCCACTGGTGCGGCGCGCGTGGACTGGCGAGGTCGGCGTCGGCTTGCTGATGGAGAGGAGCGCGGTGACACGGCGCGGTTTGGCTGGACGCGGCGTGCGCGCGGCAGGGGTGCAGGCGGCGACTCGGCACGGCGTGCGGCGCTACCCGGGGCCTCGCTTGGCGAGCTGCAGCGATGCGGCGCTGGGGTGGCCCGGGGCGATGCGGCACGCGCAGGGGCGTGGCGTGCGCGAGTGGGGAGCAGCGGGCGTGGCCGGTGTCGCGTAGCGTATGGCAGGACGAGGCGTCGGCCTGAAGAGCGCGGCGTGGTGTGGCAAGCGCGGCTGGGGCAGCGAGCTCAGCGTGTGTGTAGGCGCGGGCGGACGGACGCGGCATGGAGCGCGCGTCCAAGAGGCAGGCGGCGGGGTGTCGTGGCGTGCGCGGCAGGGGCGGAGGAAGGAAGGCGATGGCCAGCGGGCCGTTCCGGCTTGGGCCGGGGAGAGGGGGAGGGCGAAGCGGGCCAGGGCGGCTCGGCCCAAGCGGGAGGGAGAGAAAAGGAGGAGAGGGAGTTGGGCCGCGAGGGGAGCAGGCCGGGAAGGGGAGGAAAGGAGAGTGGGCTTCGGCCCGAGTGAGAGAGGGGGAGTGTTTTCTATTTTCTGGAATTTGATTTGAACAAGGAATTCGAAATGGATTTTTTGGAAGAATTTGAGAAGAGAATATTTGAGAGGATATTTCTCAGAAATATTTGAGGAACTAGAGGTGATTTTAGGTGAGCTCAAAACTGTACACTTGCACTCAAACAAGCCTTTCGAAATTTATATTTTGAATTAGACGAGAGATTAGAGAATAATTTCTTAGGGTCGAATTTCGGGGCTCAGATGCAAATTCTATTGGAACGCAAGTCTACACCCAATCAGATATTATTAGGACTCAAGTTCGATTTATTAAGTGGATAGAAATCAACTTGAACATGAGTCCATCCTTACCACGTTCAACGACACAGAAGCAAATCCTAACATGTCAATATTTGGCTTTCTTCTATTGTAACGCACGGTATGTTTGATAGTATCATCCGATATAGATAGGTTGTACGGGCAAAAACAAACTATTTACTGCTTATCTCGACTAAACGGAGCTACGACAGTTAAACCTAAACAGCTATGTGACGACCGAAACGTTCCATGCTTATCCCAGCTACAGGTTTTCTAATCTGATGACGGAAACTTCTACAACCACCAGGCTAGGATCAAACTTAACCACGACAGCCTGATTAACTAGATCTGGGACAAACCGTCGAAAGGTCGATAAGGCAACCAGAAATAGGCTTAGAGCCGAACCATAACGTAGCTGTGTTGACGTAGAATGCTGATCGAAACTTCTACGCGGTCAACTGCAGAACTGGGAGATTTGTTTGCTCATGTGAAGCGGGTTCAGTGCCAGCTCCTTGGCGTGACGTGGTGTGTTGTTGGCGTGCCACCTGATTAACCTAACCAGGGAGGATTAGGATACTGTGATGTCGAATCGCTCTGCTTGCAAAGGCTTGAAAAAACATCAAACTAGCCAATCATGGCCAAGTGGTGAATTGGCAATCTTTGCTGGATTAATCGGCTAGTAAGCCGACAGTCACGAAGCTGGTATCATGAATTGTAATAAAAAAATATATGACCTAATTAAACAACGCGACAAACCTTTCTAGTATATGGAATGAAAACATACGACGCCCGGGACATCCTTTTGTAGTATATCCAACATATTACGTATAAGATGATAGAAACAACCCGCTTAAGAGGGCCATCAATCCTAAGTCGGCTATCAGAACTTCTACTCGAGCGGGGCCAAATTGTATAACAAAGCCATGCTAGATAAATCCATCAACATCAATGAAACCAGGGTGCACAATCTAGAGAAAAGATAGCATTATTTGATGCATTGAACAAGAAGGATATCAAAACTAGGCCGTGCAATATGATTTATTCTAAGAAAAAAGTTCATCAATAGAACCAGATCACAATAGAACATAATTCTCAGATACAAAACATGCAGATAACTAATTACTTTAAAAATCATGTACTACAATGCACATAACGAAATCATCGTAGTGGCAACCAACACATTGCCTCAAAAGGTCTTAAGGGATACACAGCTTTGAGGGCACATGGTACTTAATGAGAAAACCCTAGAAAAGGGATGGTGATGCGTTGAGATTGATTCGTGGTTCTGAGAAAGGACCCTCTTACAATGTGGCGAAAACATATTTATAGCCTAAAACATTTGACCTAAAAACTCTAATTCTACTAGAAAACATATCTTGCTGCAACTTCGGCTGCCTTCGAAACTTACTGGGCCGACTTTATGCACCTTCTCAGCCCACTCCTGTTCTTCAACCTTCAACCAAAGAGCAAAATATGGTGTCCTCCCTTCACCACCTAGTAGGTTGTGACCTCGCTGGCTCATCTATAGAACTCTGCTCGCCCACCACTGTATGTCGACAAAGCTACCCCACCAAATCATTTATGCTTTTTACTTTCACATAAAAAGAGGTGGCCGACCCAAGTTTTTTTTTGCGAAGGGGATTTCATTAAAAAGATAAGAGAGTATCATTATAGAGACACCCCCAGCCCCTTGCAAAGAGCCCCCTAGAAGAAAGGAAAATTACAAAGTTGTAACTCCATCCTCCTAGGGCACAAAACCATTACCGGAACACCAACCCACTGCCGCCGGCCGCCGGAGTCCGAGCAAGTCCACCTCTCCCATGGTGCGATGTGCAGCCAAGCATTGGAGAACTCGCAAAAATCATCGCCCGACCCACCCGGCGAAGCGAATCATCAACATTGAAAGAACATCGACTGACCACGTCGCACAAATGGGAGAGGCAACAGGTAATAACCCCTACCCTCGTCGTTGCCGATGTGCCGTCGTTTTATTTAGTTGTTGACTCCATATTAACATGACAACTTGCCCTGATTGAGTGAGGTGATTAGCCTTAATCTCCGTCCGTACGGTTTCCTGACTCCGATCCTCATGGATCGATGGCCACCAGCTACGATCCGAACAGCAGCCGGACCCATGATGACCACTCACTCGCCGCTCTACTGGGTGGCCGCCGTGGTGGGCGTGGCCGTCGTCTTCATCCTCCTCAACGCTCGTCACTGCCACCGCCTGAACAAAACAAGGAGGCGCAGGAGGCCGAAGCCGCCGGTAGCGTAAGGCGGAGGAGTGGAAGGAGTCGACGTGCCCGGTGTGCCTCGCCGACTTCGACGACGGCGAGCCCGTGCGGGTGCTCCCCGAGTGCATGTAGTACTACCACGCAGAGTGCATCGACACGTGGCTCCGCGGGAGCACCAGCTGCCCCATATGCCGCGCCGAGACCACGCCCACACCCACGCCGAGTCCGCCGTCCGCCGTCCACCGTCCACCTCGACATCTCCATCTCCTTCGAGGAGATCCTCGTCAGAACCTAGTAGTAGTAGTTACTAGCGCTTCAGTAGCCCATTTGGGCATTTGGGTGAAATGAAGCAGAGTGCGGCCTTGCTCTGTGGGGAGCATAGCAAGGGCACGCTGGACTGGAGATGTTTTTTGTGATCTCAAGTTGCAGATGTTAACAGAGATCATATTTTTCTGTATTTTATATTTTGTCTCCCTTAATATTATTAGTAATTATGACCTAGCACACGATGGCAACGCTAATCAGCTATATTCACCGAGGTTATATATTCTATATTAAATTGACTTGTCAACGTTAATGTAAATTATGAAATGTAGCAAAAGAAATTACAAGTAGCCAACAATTTAGTACTACTAACATGCTGGTGCGTTGCAACGGGAGACTTTTTTATATTGATATTATCTTACGACTCACAGTTTCAATAATAATATAATAACAGAATATACTACAAGACTAGACTTTTATATATTGAAAAAATGTTATAAAAATCAGTCTCTCGACAAATGTATCTATATAGGCTTATAAGGCTTTCTCCAACCGATGACCTGTACCCATAGATGGGTTATGATTTGGAGACTCAGACTCAAAAACTGTCTCTAACCGATGACCCAAACACGCTACCCATTTTGAGTTTGAGGAGAGATGGGACCTAAAAATGGGTTTAGCCTCTCTGTGATCTGAAAATAGATCTTTGGTTGGAGACGCTGGTAAATAGGTCTTCACTACGTGACCTAGACAACCAATATAGGTTTCCTAAAATGGCTACTCGGTTAGAGAAAGCCTTAATAGGAGGAAGGATTGAAGATGAATATTGGGTTAAAGTAATGAGAACTAGAGTGGTACCCTTGCATACTTCTTGAGTTCTTGTACATCTTCTGTCATGGCGTAATGAAGTAATTAAAACTCTAAGTGGCAGCTTTTGTTGGATTCATAATCAAGCAACAAAATACGGTGACCGTAATTCCTCAGCAGTTTTCGAAGGTGCATGGTGGACTAATGGAGTAATGGCCGTCGTCATCCTTGACGGCTGCAGCACCGGTAGGCGGTAGCTGAGCCGATGGGGTCGTCCAGGTCGTAGCGCGGGTGGAACCAACAGCGGCGGCCATGCATGAACGGAAGGCGGGTGGAATCGGAGGTGGCAATGGCAGGGCGCAAGAACGGGTGTACACATCAGCGCCACATCCATGTACACATGGTGTGGGGCCCACCTGTCAGCCCCATCTCTCCCCCCCCCCCCCCCCCCCTCCTCTAACGTGCACAGGTCAACCAATGCTCCGCCGCCATCAGGGCCTCTGCTGCGCCCCCGTCGGGGCCAATCGTGCCGGCGCACGTGCGAGTGCTCCACTGCAGCCGCCGGACAGTGTGCCCGAGCCGCCGCCGGAGCTAGGCGTGCGGGGAGCGCTCCACAGCAGCCACAGCCATGGCGCGCGTGCGGGCGAGCGCCGCTGCCGGCCACGAGCCCTGTGCAGGCTTACCCTCGGCTGACGGCGAAGAAGCGGGACAGGGTGGTGGACTGTCGCAAGCTGACGGTGGATGCGTGTACGCACGCGGCGCGTAACGAACGGCTCCTGCTCCGCGCCGTGGTGTAGGTGCTCTTCTTCGAGCAGGTGCAGCTTCGGCGCGCCATCGCGGGCACGCTCCTAGCTGCGGCCCCCGCCGCCGTTGGGGCCCTCTGCACGCGACGAGGCTACAACAGCAGCACGCGGTCCCCGTCGAGGCGGTGTGGCCTAGGGCGACGGCGGTAGCGTGCTGCGGCTGGACATGGACAACATCGCGAGCTGGGTGCAGGAGCTGGAGGGTGGTTGGTAAAGAGCGAGGCACTAGTGCAAGTTCAGCACGCGCGCGCACTCCGTCGTCGTGGTCGGCACGCGGGCGGGCGGGCGCTCAGGCGAGCGCTCCATCGCCGCGGCCGGCACGTGCACAGGCGAGCGCTCCATCGCCGCCGGCTGGCATGCTTGCAGACGAGCGCTCAGCCTTCGCCGCAGCCCACGGGTGTTGGGCGAGCTAGCGCTCCGCCACGGCGCACACGCACACGCACGCATGCTGAAGCGCTCGTCGCCACTGACAGGAGAGAGAAAAAAAGAAGAGACGAAATGCCATAAGGGCCTCACGCTATGTGTACTGATGTGGCGCTGACGTGTGCGTCACGATGGCAAAACCACCTTTCAAAACAGCCCGGGATAATTTGTCCGGTTTCACAAAATTTTGGGTGTTAGAAAACCGGTTTTCAACTCAAGGGGCGGCCTATCCGGTGCATCAAACCTTTGGGGGTTACGCAGACTTTTTCCTATAGCAGACCCACAGTGGTTCCATTATTCCTTTTCTTCTCCAACAAATAAATAATTTATTTTAGTAGTCTTTTTTCAAGAATCTATCAGAAATCACTATTTAAATATCGTAGTAACGCGCGGAGAAATCACCTAGTTTAATTTATTCACGAAGCGCTCCAAGGAAAAAAAAGATAAACTATAAAGTTTATTTAAAAAAAATCTGAGACATGTCTGCAACCATCGATAGCCTCTAATAATAATAGTGTTTTATTACTATATTTTCTTAAAAATTACCAACCATGCTGCCGCCATTATGAAAGAATACTTAAAAATAATTTCTAAATTTACATAAAGTTTCTCTGTCGTGCCATTATTAAAACTAGTTTTAAGAGAATATAGTATAAATTTTATATCAACTATCCAATATGTCATTATAAAATATAAATTTGCATATATATATATACATTTGGGCATTTGGGGAAGCAGAGTGCTGCCTTGCTCTGCTTCGTCTTGCAATTTCTTGGGAGCAGACTAGCAGAGCAAGGGCACGCTGGACTGGAGATATTTTTTGTGATCTCAAGTTGCTGATGATAACAGAGCAGACTAGCAAGGGCCGGCTATACTGTGTTTTATATTTTGTCTCCCTTAGTATTAGCAATATAAGTAATTATGGCCTACCACAGAATGGCAACGCTGATCTGCTATATTCACCGAGGTTATATATTCTATATTAAATTGACTTGTCAACGTTACAATAAATTATAAAATGTAGAAAAAGAAATATACAAGTGACCAACAATTTAGTGTATCTTACAACATCTACCTGAGACTCAAACAAAGCCTCCGTTGATTCAATTTATTCACGAGGTGCTCTAAGGAAAAAAATGATAAACTACAAAATTTATTTTAAAAAAATCTGAAAAATGATGCAACCATCCAATAACTTAATCCTATAATAATAATAGTCTTTTGCTGCTATATTTTCTCAAAAATTACTAACCATGCTCCAAATAAAACTTAGATAATTCCTAAATTTACATAAAATTATTACACCATGTCATTAAAAAATAATTTAAATACAAAATTTGTATATGAATCATCCAGTACCATTATGAAAGATAACTTAATAACCTAGTATGCATATATATTATCCGCCGTGAACCACGGTTGATTCATTTTGGGAATCGATACATGATGCAATATGTGGACACGTCGCGTGTAGCATTTGGTATATATATATATATATACATATATATATATATATATATATATATATATATATATATATATATATATATATATATATACATATATAGGGTAAGTATACTCTGCAGCCAGCCATAGAATAGGTTATTCTACAGCCAAGCCAATTAGAAGAGCCACAGACCGAACCAGGATTCCAACCTGGTGCTCTCCGCACCGGCATCTCTAATTGATCCCAGCAATAATTGACGAGAGCGAGCCGGGCGGACTGCAGGATGAAGCCGGCTCGTTAGCTGCTGGCCTCCAGGCTTCGATGGCAACGGTGATTACAAAATCCAGCAGTAATTACTTCACATTCATTGCTTCGCTGTGATTGCGGGAAATCAAGTGCGTGCTGGCCACTCGTCCGGTGGTTACAAGAATATTGGGACAACGTTCAGTTGACACATGCACAAACATGAATAGTTTGTAGATCGGGAGTGCTCCATGTTAAACTAGTGGATAAAATATTGTAAACACTCTTCCTGGAATTTACTAGAATTTGTCACCACAATTTACAAGAATCTGACGTTATCAAGTACACGGTTCACTGGAATTTTGTATGAGCAAAGGAAATGGTAATTAGTGAACTTGTTTGGTTCACATTGGTAATTAGGACCATTACCATAAAATGATTGTAATTATATCGAGGTTACGAAAATTCTGTATGTAATTTATTAGAATTTATGCTTTTTGTATGTGGTTATTGTTTACTATAAGCTTATAGTAAACGATTTACTATAATCGTCGATGTATATGTTGATACGATTTACAAGAATTTATGCCTTGCTACCATTTTTTTAAAATTGATTTACGATAGAATTTGTGCCCTTTTCGTAAATCATTTTCTAAAATAAAGTACTTGTGCAAAAAATACTAGTTTACGAGAATTTAGTACATTTCAACATCAATTTACTACATTTCATCCTCACGACATTGCTCTCATAAGTCTATAGCCCGTCATAATTCACAAGTAGACCATGAACAATTTGGCATGAAATATTTAGAGAGAAGTCAAATTGCTAGAGTCGATTTTAAAATGATACAATCTGAATTGATTTGCTTGCACATTCGATTTGGCACCGGCAACGCAAGCTGCACGTCACAACCAGGAACTATGCCAAAAACTGGCTGTCCCTTCCTCGCCCTTGCTCCGAGAGATTCTGATCAGAAGCAATATCAGCAAGAATTAGTCCTGATGATGGATTAGAGAGAAGAGATGTCAAACAAAATTTTCGATAGGCAAATCATGCGTACTCATGTCAGAAGGCAAGAAAATTGAAACTGAATCTATTTGGTAGCATGTGCGATCAGAAATTTATCAAGGCAGGCATGTCATAAGGCATACGAAAAATATAAGCTTCAATAATCCAAAGTTGACCTGAAGATGAGAAGACTAATACTATGACAAGGTATAGCTTCAATAATCCAAAGTTGAACCGAAGATGAGAAGACTAATACTATGACAAGGTATGTTCTGAGAGTAAAAACAAATGTCCTAGGGAGGGAACCAATTCAAGTAAAATCACATAATTTATATGCAGAATTTACCATGTTTTCCATAGAGTCTTGTACTCTTGTGTCTGGTTTACATCAATAACCAATCTGCAAGAATAAATCAATTTCGAATTGCAAGAATGGTGAGTCATCTCTGAATTCAGAAGTAGTAGATATCTCTGAGAAAGTAAAGAACCATCATCATCATCAACAATGTAAGAAATCATTCCTGTTCCAACTTTCAGTCTGCACTGAGCAAGAAAAATTGGGGATGCATCACAATTTTTGGATCACAAAACTGAGCAAGAAAAATGATCGAAACATTGCCGGTTCAGAACGGGTGCCGGTTACTATCTTGGCTACTCACTGCAGTAGTGAAACTGCGAAACTACAATGGAATTATGAGCGAGCTGTAAATATTTTTTCTATAATTTACGAGAAAGACATTACTCAGTTCAACAGTAAATTGCAAAAAGGGTTGACTGTATTCTTGAATCTTGAGGAGTTCATCACCGGCCCCAAGATAGTAATGACAAGAATTCCATTAAAAAAACCAATTCGATCGATGCACCTCCTTCACAAAGCGCATGCGCCAACGACACTGATGGACAAACGCACAGTTGGATTGTTCGTTCATAGGTAACAGGGAGGGGATGATGGTAAGATATTTTGAAAGTAAAAAACAAAGAGGATATCTATCTATTAACACGATTTTGGATCAAAACAAGTAGATGGACTAACCTGGAGTGCCCTCCATCAAAGAAAATTACGTCAGTAATAATCAGTCAAACAAGTAACGAAGGCAGGAACTGCTCGCTCCTTTCTCATCTCCTCACGCATCAGGACCCCAGCCAGCGGCTGCAGGTCCAAGCCCGTCCTGCTGTACGCCGCACACGCACGCCGCGGTCGACGGTGGCGTCCCGCTGGCGGCCGCCCCCACTGCTAGCTTTTGCCGCTTGCCCCTAGCCTGCAGCTCGCAGCACCAGCGCCGCAGCACTCCCGGCCGCCGCATGTGACAAATCGAGTGGATTGGTGTCCTGTCCGGCAGAGGAGTTTGAATCGAGGCCGCTTCCGATGCAGCGCCGGCGGCGAAATTAGTCGATTGGGGATGGGGCATCTGGGGAGGTCCGGAAAACAAGCTCAATTTGGGGAGCATGCTCCGCCTCGTAGTTTGCAACGAGCCGACGTTGTGTGGAAGCCGAGCCACGAAATCCGCTTGGGGTGAGCCGAGCCGATGGGCATGGAGGTAGTTGCACGCACCGATGTGGTACATATATATATATATATATATATATATTGTCCTGGTCCGGTAGTTTTGGAAATAAACTGCACGTGTGCGGTGGAAGCACTACAGGCGGAGGGGAACGACAAATCAGAGGTATGTTTCTTGATCGCCGAAGCGCGCGAGATAGGGAGGAACCTCCCGGCTTGGAGGGTATCCAAGGTTAAGAGAGAGGATAATCGTATTGCTCATGAGTTAGCTCATTTGGCAAGGCGAAGCATAAAAACTGTTGTTTGGCTGAGACAAGCTCCTGCATGTGTCTTTGATCTCATAAACACATAATGTAATATTGCTTCTTCTGATTAGTCAATACACATCTCTCTTTACCCGAAAAAAAATTCATAACAGTGGTACTCTTAACAAGATCTTCTTCGAGCATGGCGACGCCGACGTCCAGCAGTCCAAAAACGATCATGAGCAGTCTTGACCTTTGGGGGGCACTTTGGAAAAATTTCCAGATGAATTTGGCACCTAAGAAAGTCACAGAGCTCAGGAAACAAGAGCGATAGGCAGAGGCAGAGGAGTAAGATTCATCAAGAGTCGAACGCCAACGAAAATAACATACAAATTCTCATGTACATTATATGCTATGAACCTACCATCGCCACATGCATTGCAACAATAGGAAGCTACGGTTGATTCACTTTGGGAACCGATAAATGTTGCACTTATATTTGGACACGTGGCTAGCATTATTTGGTATAGACTACTATCATATATTACGTAAAGTAAATAGTATTTATAAGTTGGGAGGTAAATCAACAAGTTCTGGCCCAATTCCTTATATATCTATATTTGTACGCACGTATAGATCGAGCTTGTTGGAGCTATAGGTGACGGATGGGCGTCTCGTGATGGATGGATCGATAGCCAGAAATTTCATGCCGCTCGTACTGGCGGCGGCGTGCGCCGTGCTGTTATCGGACGCGCTCCTGGTCTTAGGCACTGTCATGCTGATCCAGCTCTTCCTCCACAACAAGGGTGACGGCAAGCATGGCACACCGCTGCAGCAGCGGCGGCGACACCCTGCGGCGGATGTGGAGGTAGTAGCGCAGCCGCCGCCGCCACCACCGCCACCGCCGGTGCGTGCTGCTGACGACCATGGGTCGGAGGAGGAGGAGAGGCAGCGGCGGCGACACCCTGCGGCGGACGTGAAGGTAGTAGCGCAGCAGGCGCCGCCGCCACCACCGCCGCCGCCGGTGAGTGCTGACGACCGTGGGTTGGAGGAGGAGGAGGAGAGGCAGCGGCAGCGGGAGTGCTCGGTGTGCCTGTCGGAGATGATGGATGACGGCGGCGGCGGCGAGGCCTTGAGGGTGGTCAAGCCGTGCGGGCACCGGTTCCACGCCGCCTGCGTCGACCAGTGGCTGCGCCAGCGCGGCACCTGCCCCATGTGCCCCCGTGCTCCCTGCCTGCTGGCTAGAAGAAGGTCTCTCTGCCGCTGGCTCCGTTGCTTTTCCTGAAGCCCTACATTAGCATGCAATGGAGAGGTAGCACTGTCAAATCATCAGTATCATCCATGCATCAGCGCTATGTCAAATCTGTGATGTGTAAGTTTTGATCGAGTCTGTCGAGATTAACGACAGCAACTGCAAGAGAGCAACGCCGTATGTAAGCTACTAAGCTTAGTATAATAAATAGAGTCCTTCTATTCAGCTTAGAATCTATGATTTTGACAACATTATTCAGAAGCCGTACGACTTAGTGGTACTCCGATCCTATTAGACAAACAAAGGTGAAAGCTTTTTAATTAGTTCTCAAAATTAACGGAGGCAACTGTGCAAGAGCGCGACACAGTGCGTAAGAAAGTAGTAAATAAAGTCTGTAGAAACACTATAGCTGCGTTGTATGCTTAGAATCTATGATTTTGGCAACGTTATTCACGAGTCCTGCTGATAAACAAATGATTGAAGGCTTTGCAACTCTAAAAATTAACAGACAACTGCAAGAGAGCGACACAGTACGTCAGAAAGTAAATAAAGTCTGCAGACAACAATCACCACTACTCGTCATCATCACTAAGATCCCTCCGATAAAATCGATCAAGAGTTATAAGCGGAGAGACCCAAGCTTTATCCCTTGAGCAGGAAGGCATCGATCGATCAGCGCATGAATCGATGGAAACAAGCAACCCAGGCCTCGTCACTGCCGCCATTTAGTCGTATTAATTAACCCCCACCAGATCTATCCCTCTATATAAAGTCGGTCACAAACATGGCGATTTTTCTTTGATTTCGAGAGGTGATCAGCTAGCCTTAATCGATCGATCGTCGCTTTTCAAATTTCTGACACCGTTCTGTTACTCATCGACCAATGGATGGGTACCGACTACCGGTGGCAGTACCAGGGGCCATCCCACCACATCTCGCCGCTCTACGTGGCGGCCGCCGCCGTCGTCCTCAGCCTGGCCTCCATCGCCTTGCTCATCACCGTGCTCCGCTACTGCGCCCGCTCGCTCAAGGAGGCGCAGGAAGCCGACGCCGCCGACCGCCGCCGTCGCCGTGACGGTGGCCGTGGAGATGGTGCGGTCGATGGGGCCGCTGGTGTGCACGTACCGGAGGGCAGACGGGTGGCCGGAGGCGGCGTGCCTGGCGGAGCTGGACGACGGCGTCGGCGTCAGAGTGCTGCCGGTGTGCATGCACTACTTCCACACCGACTGCGTCGGCGAGTGGCTGCGCGTGCACCACACCTGCCCGCTCTGCCGGGCTCCGCTCCATCCTCCCGCTGCTGCCGCCGTTGGCTGATTAACCTATCTAATCTGTTGTCACTGTGAACATGTCACATAGTACTAGATGTTGTGCTCGTAATTAAACGACTAATTGTTGTTTTGTAGTACAAGTTGGACCCCTCGATTGTCTCTCTCACTTGTCTATATAGTTCGTTATTATGCGGTGTACTTATTGACACTTTAAAGATTTTCATTACCATTCCATCTAGCATTCACCAGGTTTCCTCTGCTGTCGCAGCCATGTTTCAACGAAATATTCATGAGAATGCACACATCGCCCGCTTATTACCTGCTCAAAAGAATACAATTCAATTCAAGCATTTAATGCCCCGCGATGAGTAGGAGTGGGCGTTCGGGTAAACCCGAAATGTCGGGTTGGGTTTTTTGGGTTTCCAGTAAGAGGACCCGAACACCACCCGAACCATCATCATACCTGAAATTTCAGGTGCCCTATATCGGGTTTGGGTAAAACCCAACTATCCGATGAACATAGCTAGGTCGGAGAAGACCGTGGCGCGGGAGAAAGCCGTCGCGGAGAGAGACGCTTATCTCAGCGAGTTGGGAGAGGATTCCAGCGAGAAACGCGTGCGGCGCGGCACCGGGGTGTGATGATGGGGAGCAGCGCGTGCGGTGGCGGGGAGTCGGTGTTGAGGAGCAGGTGCAGTGTGCAGACGGTCTGAGTGTGCGTTAGCCCAGGTGCCGGAAGACGCAAGCACGATGGTGACTGTCACTCCTTGACGGTCCGATGTCCGCGCAGCGAGTAGAAGCCACACTGACACGGGTGAGTGGAAGCGGGTGCGGGGCTAGCAGCGAGCGCGGGCATGGTGCGGTGAGCGGGCATGGACGCGCGGACGTCGGCGGCAGCCACCCTGGCGAGCCAATGAGCAGGCCTGGTGGCGTTGTGTGGAGGAGCCAGCATATTATGCGATTAGTCGGTATGAAAATAGATGGAAATGTGAAATAAGTTTAGAGACCTGTGCGTTTCTCTATTTTTTAAAGTACCGGTTATTTTCCATAATATAGTGCATGTTGCATTGTTTATGCTCTTTTTTTCACTTCTCGCATAAAAAAGGGTCAATGGTTAGTGCGCGTGGACCCTTGTTGACCGCCGGGTGATATATAGGCAGGTCCAAACCCTATTCCAAATATCTAGTTCATTCAAATCGAAGTGAAAATGGAGATTTTAGTCAGATTAGGAGGAGTGAAACTGGGCTGACCTTTTAAATGCCTAAACTGGAACTGAAACATCAGGTAACTTACGTATAGACAGGTAGCAACGGCCATTGCAACTTTGCAAGAGCAACACCGTATGATAAGCAAATAAAGACACGACATACACACGTCATCACTAACACACTCTCCTTCGGTACGATCGACCAAGAATATATAATCGGATAGATCCATGCTTTCTCCCTTGGCACGAAGGCACCAGGTAATAACCCTAGCCTCGTCGTCGCCGATGTGCCGTGTCCTCCATCGTTTAATTAGTTGTACGTTGTGTCCCGTTCTTGCTTGCTATATTAACATGACAGCGTGCCCTGATAGGATTTAGTGAGGTGGTTAGTTAGCCTTAAATCTCCTTACCGTTTCTTGACTCCGATGAATCCTCATCGACTGACGACGACGGCCACCAGCTACGATCCAAGGTACAGCAGTCCCGCGAGCCATGACGACACCTCGGCGTACTACATGGTGGCCGTCGTGGTGAGCTTGTCCTTCCTCTGCCTCCTCCTCAACGCTTGTCACTGCCTCCACCTGAACAAGGAGGCGCAGGAGGCCGAAGCCGCCGCCGGTCTCCATCCTGCTGTCCCACCGAGCAGCGGCGGCGGAGGCGATGATACAGCAGTAGGGCCGCGGCAGCAGCAGCAGCAGCCACCGGCGCCGGCCCCGGCGGCGAGGCTGACCGTGGAGGAGATGGCGTTGCGGTCGACGGATGAGCCGGTCGTCGTGTGCACGTACTGGAAGGCGGAAGGGTGGGCGGAGGCGACGTGCGCCGTGTGCCTGGCGGAGCTTGACGACGGCGTCGCCGTCAGGGTGCTGCCGGTGTGCATGCACTACTTCCACGCCGCCTGCGTCGCCGAGTGGCTGCTCGCGCACCAGACCTGCCCGCTATGCCGCGCTCCGCTCGATCCGCCCGGGGTTGCCGGTGCTCCTGCGTGATTAACTTCATCGGTCTCTGTGACACGACATACTCCTTCGACTATGTAGATTGTAGAGTTGACTGTTTTTTTATCGCTGAGCATAGTTAAATTTAAAAAATGTGTATGAGCATCTGTTGTCTATATGGCATCCTTGGATGTTTGTCCTCGTTATTTATGCAAAACTGGACGCTAGTTCTCACCGTTGACCGCCAAAAACACTATGCAAAGTTTTTTTTGGGCTGTCAACGGGGTAAAACTATGCAAAGTGGAAAGTATACTCCTTTTATAATGCAAACAAAGTTTAATTCCAATGCACCTGAGCCTGCGAATACTCCAACGATGAGTGCACACAATAATCTATCAGATGGCGGATCATATGATGATAGTAATTTTCTAAACTCGAACATTTCAACCAACCTTGGAGTTTTATCGATACTTGGTCCATGGTTTCAAATGAATTGGATGGGGCGAGAAAAAACTAAGTGTGCATCCCCACAGATTTTAGGCTCATCTAGGTTAAACTACTAGCACATGGTCTGTATACTGGTAAAACAAACTAAACTATATGAACACTTAGTTCAATGGAGAAATCACGCGCTGATCCTTAATGTTCTCTTCCAAGTCCATCGATCATCTTTTGAATAGGAAATTTAGGGTGTCCAATCACAAGTAGACTATGGGCCTTATCATGTCATTTTATCTTGCAACCACAAGCTCATTATATAATTATACCGAAACCTTTTATGTTGTCCTCGGCCTGGATGCTCACATCAACCCAAAAAGGTTGGCTACCTGTCGGTTATTTGGGCTGACTTGTCCAGTCAACAAGAGGCGACTGAGTTTCTGTATCAGCAAGAGGCCGACACAAACAAGCATTTTCCTATGCATTGGCAGTTGTCCTACTGTAAATGTTACTTCCAACTCCAAAATGTGTTTTTTTTTTCACATAGACCTTAGATTTTTTTTCACCCATTTGTTTTTATTTTAAAACAGATAAACACCATCTGTGAAGATTTTTAAAACTAGAACGAGAACTTTTTTATCCAAAATTAACCAACTAGATGGTGGAAGCTTATATATAATTCAAGATGAAATAATATCCGATATGATCTGTAGTTATTTACTCATCATCATTAATAACATTCCTGCGGTACGATCAATGAATAATTTGATTGGAGAAATCGAGGCTTTCTCCCCACGGGGAACGATGGCATCGGTCGGCAGTCAATTGCAACAAAACTAACGCAAGCCTCGTCGGTGTCGTCGTTTATCTATCCCCTGTTCCTGCTGTTGTACATAAAACATGACGGCTAGCCTTGATTTGGCTACTAGGTGATTATTAGCCTTATTCATCGCCTTACAATTGAGTGATCTCTGACCTTCATCGACGGTCACCAACTAGCTGGAAAGGCGTCCCCGACGAAAGTACCATCGACCATCCCACGCCACAGTCACCATGTCTGCCGGCGAGGTGGCCGCCCTCGTCTGCATCCTGGTCGGCGCCTTCTTCTACATCGTGGCAAAAGAGTGCCTCTGCCGTCTCGATCAGGAGGCGCTGGAGCCCGGCACCGCCGGTCATGGCCGTGCAGCACCAACGACGAGCGGTGTCGGTCGCCGTGCGCCGCCCCCTAGCATGCTGGGCCGCGCAGGCGATAGAGCAGTGGCCCGGCCGCCGCAGCAGCCGGCGGCACCGGTGGCGGCCGTGGAGATGGTTCGGTCGAAGCAGGAGGCGGCGCTGGTGAGCACGTACCGGAGGGCGGACGGGTGGCCGGAGGCGACGTGCGCGGTGTGCCTGGCGGAGCTGGACGACGGCGTCAACGTGCGGGTGCATGCACTACTTCCACGCCTCCTGCGTCGGCGAATGGCTGCTCACACACCACACATGCCCGCTCTGCCGCGCTCCGCTCGATCCCGGTGCCGGCGCTTCTTGATGTATGTACATGGATACCTATACGTACTGACTCTGGTTAACTTCTTGTTCTCTGTTGTCACATACTCCGTCCTATGTAGAGAATGACCACCCTGGCAGCCATCCCTTTAGCCTCGGCTGACACAAAAATAAAACCCCTCCCCGACATGAAAACTTGAATCCATAACCCCAAACCTGAAGCATAGTTTCTATCTTACTACCTATCAACCATCATCATAGTATATAGAGCAGCAAATGGCACAAGTCTTACCGATAGCTTTTTTTTTTTCACAGTGGCCAATGGTTTATATGAGTATTTTAATAAACTACCAAATTAAAATAACTTGGGTATATGTTTTGGTTGAGAATTATGCTAGATGGTAATGAAATATACAATTGCACTAGAAAAAGAGGAAAGAAGAGGAAGGACAAGAAAGAAGGGGAATGAAGGAGGTGGGAAAAAAAAAAGAAACACTCCTACTTTTTAAGGCTGCATCTGACCCTCACAAAAAATATAGGTCACTCAAGAAAAAAACATGAAAGTATCAAAACTATTGACTCACTAATAAAAAAATGTTAACAAGGATTTAAAATTTAACTTGTAGTGGCTGCCTCTTTTTTAACGAACACAGCAATGTTTTGTATTTCATTAGGTAGATAGAAAAAATTCGACTATAAAAAGTACGGTAGGTCATGACTAACAAACCAGGATAAAACAGCAAAAAGAAAGAAATCAAGATAGCCACTCACAAAACCTAAACACCGGAACAACATGGATCTAATCACACCACCAAACACAGAAGCTATGATCGCCCGCATGCAAGCCGGACACAACTGTCTACTAGGTCAAAGATTGTGTCGCCCAAATGACACCTCCAAGAAAGGGAGCGGCACCCAAAGCGCCGCCCTTACCATTCGATCGATAGGCGCATAGTCTTTCGCTCAGTGATAGTTGGGGCGTGGGGGGGGGGGGTTAATCACAAAGAAACACAGCAGCAGTGGGTAATCCTAGCAAATGCATGTAGATCGAATCGGTAGATCTTAAGCGTTTAAGAAAATAAAGTGAGATACCATACGGGAGACTTTTCAAAATCCTAAACTAGAAATTATAACTTTAGGTGTAAAAATATAATAGTGAAAGAAGTCCTTCACAATTACTGGACCCGCTCTGTTACAACAGTGGAGACTCATGAATATATTGTTGAGCTTGCTTCCCTTTGGAAACGCATTTGAAGAATCAATAGAGAGGAGGAAATGGAAGCTGGAATCAGAAGGAGATGGACAGCAAATGGGAAATACTCCACCAAAAGTGCATACCCCATTCAATTCTCAAATGTTTACAACAAACTTAAGGTTTGTCCAATTTGAAAATCAAAAGCCGAATCAAAGTTCCGTTTCTTCGGGTTGACATTATTACACAAGATTTTTTTTTTATGGATGACAACCTCCAAAAAAGAGGGTGGCCCTCTAACTCTTCCTGTCGATTGTGCAACTCAGTTCTAGAAACAGCCAAACAAATACCTATGCAAGGACTACCTTTTCTCCAAACAAGTTTGGAACCTCCTGTTAGGTTGGTTTAACTTATTAAGCTTGGTGATGCATGTCTCAAGGAATGGATCGGTGTACTCTTAGTGGCGACATTTGAGAGGTCGATGTGACAAAGGAAAACGAAGGACTTCGATGGACTCATGGTATTATTTTGTTGGAATCTTTGGATTGAGCGAAACCAATGGACTTTCCGACATATTGTTTACAATGGTTTTCAAGTTGAGGTGAAAATTGAGAAAGAAATGCAGAATTACAGGATGGCTTGTGCAACATCAAATTAGTTCGTTTTTTGTCTTCCCCTCTTTCGGTCTCTTGTGAGCCTTTTTTTGTTAGTTGTTGTGTTTTTCTAGTATGGTGGGTTGTGCTAGCTGTTGTTTTTTTTCTTTCTCCTTGAGCTGTGAAGTTGTAAGATCTTTTTGGCCTGTTTTTTTTTTAAAAAAAGGACCGCCCCTCTCCTTGTTTTCCGCCATATAAAAAATGCAGAAATTTCTTTTTCTGTCCTTTCAAAAAAATAAAACTTTTTATAACCTTACAACTAAGTTAACCTAACTACTGAATGAGACAGCAATAGCAAGAAGTACACCAGATAACCGTAAGCAAGTACATAAAGTCTGCATAATTTTTACCCATCATCACAAAGATATGTCCGGTATATACGATCTCGGCCAATGACATAATAAGAGCATGATCGGAGAGATCAAAGGCATCGGCTGGCACAATCGACCGTAACAAGCATCCCATATGCGTCGTTGGCGTCGTATACGTTCTTTAGCAGTGCCCCCCGGGCAGCTACTGCTATATATATAAACGACATGATCGTACGTAATCGCCTGACTCCAACCCTCCTCATCGATCGACACGTCCACCAACCACACCGCACCTTCAACAACTGAACTATAGCATCATCAGCCATCCCACTGCACCTTGCCACCATGGTATCGCCCGGCCCCGGCGAGGCGATCTCCATCAGCCTTGCCGCGATCATAATCCCCTGCTTGGCCTACAACTGGTCCTGCCCGGAATCGGAGGAGGAGGCCGATGACGACGGCACCGCCGACCGACGGCGGCGTGCACCACCGAGCGCGACAGTAGTCGCCGTTCGTGTTGTGTCCCCAAGCACCAGCAGCATCGGCGGCAGCAGCGTAGTAGCTCCACCTCCATGGCAGCAGCCGCCGGTGCCAGGGACGGTGGAGATGCCGCGGTCGAAGGAAGAGCCGGCCGTCGTCATGTGCACTTACCGGAGGACGGACGGGTGGCCGGAGGCGGCGTGCACGGTGTGCCTGGCGGAGCTGGACGACGGCGCCAACGTGAGGGTGCTGCCGGTGTGCATGCACTACTTCCACGCCTCCTGCGTCGGCGAGTGGCTGCTCGCACACCAGACCTGCCCGCTCTGCCGCGCTCCGCTCGATCTAGCGCTTGTTGCTGCAGCGTGATTATTAACTTGGTCTGTGTAACATATAACATATTTAGGGGGAGATGGACTGTTTTCTATTTTTGCTCGAAACGAAACGACCTCCTGTTTTCTATTTTATGGACTTGAGTGCTATTAGGCATTTCATTTTTCTGTTATCTGTGCTTAAAGTTCGGTAACGGTGTGTCTTTTCTCTTGGATCCACCAGACATAAACGAGCCTTCGCCACGTGCGTCGCTGTATACTAACCATGACAAAAAGGAGCAGTTCAGTATGAGGTATGATCTGAATTTTGTTAGGTGATGTTGCGAGTTGCGACTAGCTTGTATGGTCACGTTTATATTCGACTTGTTTAATGTATTTTGCTAGTTGATGTTGCGACTTGTATGGCCACGTTTATATTCGATTCCGTATACTAAAATAGGTACTATTTTTTTACATAAGTTCGGACTGAAATAAACGAGTTGTAGGCCAGTTCCGTATCTACTTCTTCTCCGGCCTGCGTACGTATACAAACATCATCAGATCGTGTTCGTGTCTCGTTATTATCAAGATACAGCCTACCGGTCTCGCTCGATCAATGGTCAGTTCAATTTTGGTGCCGTCGGCGGCGGCAGGAGTATACCATTATCGCCGGCTTGTCGGCGGCGGCCTCCCGGACCCGCCCTCACCATCAGCTGACAACAGCCGGCTGGGCGCCGCGGACGTCCTGTCGATGGCCGCGACAGGCGCCCTTGTGCTACTCCTCGTGGCCTGGGTGGCCTTTGGCTGTTACCTGGAGAGGCGGAACAGCAGCAGCAGCAGCAGAAACAGCAACGGGCACGGCGATGGCGGTGGTAGGGCGGCGGCGGACGTGGAGCTGCCGCGGCAGGCACCGCCGGCGGCGCTGGTGTGCACGTACCGGGCGGCGGAGGACGGGCGGGAGGAGGAGCAGGCGTGCTCGGTGTGCCTGTTGGAGCTGGCCGACGGCGAGGCCGTGAGGGTGCTGACGGGGTGCAGGCACTGCTTCCACGCCGCCTGCATCGACAAGTGGCTGCGCGAACGCCGCACCTGCCCCAACTGCCGCGCTCCCGCCGCCGTCGCCGCAGCTAATACAGCCGCCAAAGGCGGCCGGAATTGAACAACGGCCACCGTACCGTCTGGCCTTCAAGACCACCCTGAGGCCAATATAGGAAGCAATAGAATTACCTAGTGCCTAGAGCACAAACATTAGAACGTGGATATTGTGACTTTTCTAACTGGAATAATAATCCTCTTTGCTCCTAATTTGATTTGTTTTGTTAGCTTTGCTGTTACCTCAGTCTATTTCTATTTTTATGATCAGAAATTGGACACTAATTAAGCTAGTACTTAGAAATATCACAACAATAGTTTTTCAGGACTGCAGGTGTGTCTAGGTTCCCCACTGCACAACATTTTCTTTAAGCCTCGTTTGGATATAAGAGTATTGAAGGGGATACAATCTCTTGCTAGTCAAATTTGAATAGAGAGGGATTTAATCCACTTCATTCCCCTCCAATACACCTACATCCAAACAAGCCCTTATGCTTCTGGTAAGTTGTAATGAAGTGATAATGTCAAGGCCTCAAGGAAGTGTGCTTTTTTCACACGATGCGTTTTACAGTTGTTGAACATGACAAATAGCGTCGTAGATTTTCATTATCTAGCTAATAGATTGTAACTAGTATTTGTTAGTGTTCTTGCGCGGATCTAGTGCCCAAAGTCCCTGGCCACTAGGTTCTTGAGTTCATGTGATGAGATCGGGAGAGTTTAGGGGTGGATCTCGTGATCCATGATGAGAGACACAGAGAGGGAGGAGGCAGTACCTTCGCGGACGAACGGGTTTGACCGGTGCGCGTAGGCAACGGGGTTCTTGGTGGCGGCTGCAGTCATGGCGAGGAGGGAGACAAGGGCGGCGGCGCGAATGCTATGGCCGTGACCTTCCCGTCAGCACCTTCCCGTCAGCACCCGCACCTGGGTGATCGAGTCTATTTGGTGGAGAGGCTGTCGACGTTGGTCCGCGTGCCTCTCTAGGTCCTTTTTATATAGAGGTGCAGGGTGAAAGGGGGCCACAACCCAGGGGGTCTTGGGGCCTCCGATCAAGGCCTTAATCTATATTCGGGCCCGGTTGGGACGTCTCCCTTCCAAGCCCAAGATCAATTCAACATTCTCCCCCTCGATCTCCGTATCTCTTATTTCTTCAAACTCCATCATCCATCCTTTGATAGATCAATATATCGAGACCAATGCATTGCAGATGGCCAGTTACGTGCCTCTGAACTCATTGACTACAATACACATTTCTATCTCAGAATGAGGCTCTTTTCATTTCCTCTTGAGACGGTCATTCGATTAGCCCTAAATCCAGAATCGTAGGTTTTCCAATAACCCCAAATGTCGGATGCGTGTTCTCCGAACACGCTGGGTGGAATACCTTAGCGAGCGGATTCGCGAGCATCCTCTCAACTATCATGTGCTCATATTCGATTGTCTGATTCTGGATTTTCTCTTCACAACATAAATATCAATGTCAATGTGCGTAGCGGCCACACTTGACTTCTTGTTGTGATAGTTCAATAAACTGCCGACTCATTGTCGCAGTATGTCTTAAGTGGTATTTCTATAATGTTAACCACTCTTAATCCGAGTACAATTTCGTTTAGCCACATTGTCTGCCCCACTGCCTCATGATAAGTTACAAGGTTCAGTGTACATTATCGACGATGCAACAACTGACCATCTATAGCTCTTTTCTATAGCATGGCTCCTCCTATTGGAGTAAGCACATCTCCAGACATGGACTTCACGATGTCTTTACACCCTGTCTAGTCTGTATCTTTATAGCCCAAAGATCTCTAGGGCATGTGTCTTTATATAAATCATCATGAGGTCTTTTGTCTCTTGCGAGAACCGCAAAACTTTCTATCACCCAGTGCTTCTCACTGGATTCATTTATATTTGCCAAGTATCCCGGTCATAAAAGTCAAGTCAAGGCGAGTGCATATTTGAGAACACATTTTGCCTCCGATCGTTGAAGCATATGGAATTAATTCCATCTAATCTATCTCATTGTCTTATGTCACTTTCATCTCATCTATATCATATTCTTGTGATACTTTCATCTAATCTGTCGCCCTTGACTATTGGAGCAGACGCTGCACTACGGCTTGCATACTATGTCTATTCAAAACATTTGTCTCTGTCTTTGTGGATTTGAATCCTTAAGACACGGGTGCCAATCTCACATTTTTCACGTCATTATTCGAGGACAACGAATTCATTTGTCTTGAGCAGTAAATGCTCATCGTTGCTAGCTAGTAGAATATAATCCACATGTCGCATTAGGAAGTTCAACCTCCAATTCTTTAATCTTTGCATAAATGCAATTGTCCTCCTTCCATAGTCTTATCCAAACTTTAGGTACTAACACCTAGAAGCTTGTTTCAATCCATAAAATGGATCTCTTTAGGTGGCAACCCATCTTTTCTTTTCCTTTCATGACAAAACTCATAGGTTGAGCGATATAAATGTTTTCTTTTTAGCTCTCCATTTAGGAGTGCTGTCTTGACATCTGTTTGATCTAAATTCTGAATCAAAATAAGCAACTAGTACCATAATGATTTTAAATGATCTTTTCGATGAAACAACGACAAGGTTTCACCATTGTCGATTTTTTTTGTTCTTGAGTAAAGCCAGTTGTCACCAGCCTTGCTTTCTATGTTTCTGTATTCCTTTTGAAGTCTGTCTTAGTCTCATAGACCAATAGAAATGGCCTACTGTCTTGACTCCTTTAGGAATTTATTCTAAGTCCCATACTAAATGCAAACTCATATATCTGATTTCATCTTCTATGGCGTCAAGCCATAAATAAGAGTTGGGTCTTCTTATGTGTTCCTCATACCAAGGAGGATCTCCCTCCGAGGGTATATTATCACTGAGATATGCATCACAGTCATAAAAAAAACTATAAATTTCTATGACTTTCTTATAAGCACGTCTTGTTCTATTTCTATTGGCTGCTCTGGTGGTGGATCGTCAGCAATAATCTTTTATTCTACCTCTTTAACCTCAACCATAGTAGGAGCCAGAGGCTCAGACACTAGGTGAGTCAAGAGTTTCTTCTTCATTCATTTGTCGTGCCTGACGAGCCAACATCCACAACAGGGGTCGCAACGATAACCGTTTAGAACGGAGGTGCAACCTCAGCAGGTATCGAGAAATAGGGTTCTTCTACCATCAAAATTGGGATATGCATCCTTTATTCCTCAAGGTTTAATTTCTCAGAATACCGTGCTCCCCTAGATCTTGTCATCGTCTAGAAACACTGTCTTGTTTCTATGTAGTTCATATGTCTATCTTGACAGTGAAAATTGGAACACTTCATTTTTCTGGTTAGCCAATGGAATGGCACCATACTATCTTCTCGTATAATCTCCCTTGAGCAGGGTCAATAGCCAATGGAATGGCAACTCACTTCTTTTCATCTTATCTCCCTTGGGCAGGGTAACTAGTCTTAGTGTCAGATGGACAACCCTTAACTGCAAATCGTTTATCGTGGGCTTTCTCTTTATCTTAGTCAATGTCTGTACTAATGTACTTGGAATATGATTCGGTCCATGAATGGTGGCTTTGAATACCCTCCATCCATATCTTTGCCCGGTGTCATATACCGGGCATCTTGGTCATTTTTCTTGCAATATGGAACCTTCTAGAAGGGTCCTTGAACTTATCAATCCAGTATATGGGAAAGCAGTACTCCCCCACAATCAGATATATCACTTCTTTAGTCTTTAAGACGTGCTCTCGTTAAAAGTTCTTCTATGCAATCAAGGCATCATTCTAAGTCAATGAAGTTTGGTGCATCATTCTAAGTCAATGAAGTTTGGTGGAAGGAGAGATTATTCGTTTAATCAAACAAACTTTCACATTCTCCCCCTCGAAATGTGGCCTAAACAATAGACACAATTTCGACGAAAGTTTCTCCACCGTATCATTTCTTGCTTATAGCAACGGATGTGTCTTTGTCTTGTCAACTTTGCACAAGGCAAAGAGAATATGTCTCAGCAGAGATGGTGAGACTCACATTCTTTCGAATCAAATTATCTCATTCACAAAACATCGCTTAGGGAAAGCAAATAAATCATGTCTCATCGGAAGGCGAGACTCTCATTCTCATTATTACACTGAATAATGAACTCATGATTCCCAAAATTGCAATGAATGTGTTCAATTTCTATCACAAAATCTGAAATCATGTTTCTCCATAAAGAAAAACATTTAAAATATCTCTTACATACAAAGCCATCATATAATTGTCAAAGAAGATTTCTCATGTCTTTTACATCACATTCTTTTGCATTCGCAAATTCAATTCTTGTCGCTACACCCGGTAGCATCTTTTCTCACAAAATCATTTCTTCTTGCAGCACATACAAGTGCATACATGAATTGGAAAATATATCATCTTCCTCTTATTGTCTATCATGGAGCTATTGTTCTGTGGTGCCAAGTCTAGCTCACTTAGTGCAAACACCATATCTTCTATCTCATGCCAACTGGAGTTGTCACCCTGTTTAGCAACTCTAGGATCCTCAATTCTCCGAGGTCATAATGTCATTCGAGCCTTCATAGAAACAATAAGATCAGGATAGGCTCAAAATATAATCTCTGAAATAAGTGTCATGCGTGAATTAAACTCAACGTTGATCAAGATTAAAACACGCTCAGAAGTCTTTCACTCTAAGAAAAAAAAAGTATCTTGCATAAGTTAAACTTAAAGTTGGTCAAGTTTGAAGCATGCTAACAAAAAAATTGTTTTCAAGTTTCAGAGACAAGTATCTTTTCAGTTTTCTCAATCAAATATTTCTGGCATGAATTAAATTCAACGTTGGTCAAAAATAAAACATGCTCAAAATAATTCTCAAGCCAATTCGGTAGTCTAAATTCATCGTCGGACGAAAATAGATCTCAAAAACATAATCTAATCATGGCTCATTCTTAAAATTTCAACGTTGGTTAAAATTAACGACAATGCCACCATTCTATTGTCGTCATGCATTTCTCTATTAATTATCCACGTTGGTTTCAAATTCAGCAGAGAAAAGCATATTCATCTTTGCAGCGGAAACAATGTCTAAATAATATAACTTAATTCTCAGCTCCAAGAATAAATCATTTAATCATTGTATAAAACAAATATACATATGAAAAAAAATGCATATAAAATCAACATATACATGTTCATATTATCTGAAAATCAGGAGAGAAAAAATCCTCTTGCACTGTTCTCTAGCCAAATTGGCCTAGAAACCAGCCCATGGCCGCCCTTAGCCCACTTGCGGTGCGCGCCCGCGCTCCTGGCTGAGGCGTACATGGGCCTGGGTCGTGCAATCAGCCCAGCCCAGCGCACAGCGGGAGGGGGGCTCGATCTCGGCCGTCGATTCCAATCGGACGGTCAATAGGGAGCGGATCTTCATATAAAAGGCGGAAATTTCGCCCATAGGGGAAACCCTAGCTCATTTTGTCCATCCCCGCCGCAACCTCTCTCTCCTCTTCTTCTCTGCCGGTGGCGGTGGTGGAAGTGCAAGGCGTGACCAGCACCACCGGCACGGTTGAGCGGCGCAGCTGGCCAGCCAGCGGCGGCATCCCCGCTCCTCTTCCCCCCCGGTGGCGCTTCCCTGCTCCTCGTTCCTTGGCCGACGATGCAGACGCAAGAGAGGAGCACGGTGTGTCTTGCGCCACCGTGTCGCCCCTTGCTGGCGCGTGCGCTCCCACGAAGGTGAGCGCGACGCCGTCGAGTGGCCTTGCTGTGGTGCTACTCGGTGCCGCGTGCGCTCTCCCGGTTCCGGGTTTCATAGCGATGGCGGCGGCAATCCTCGGTGACGGCGGCGACACCAGTGGAGGTGCGGTCATCTTCCCCTCCTCGGGGTTCTTGGGTGCAGGCGGGTGGGTTGTCTTAGGGTTTGGGTTTCAAAACCGTCCCCCCTTTCTTGATTTCTTCTCCAAACCGAGCCATGAGCTCGTGGTCCAAACGATTGTCGTTCTTTTCTGTTCATGGATCCGTGCTCAGAGCTTGAATCCAATTGGATTTCTTCTCTGTTCATGACATCTCGACCCGAGGGTCATCTAGGGTTAGGTTGGGCACAACCCGTGGCTCTGATACCAATTGTTATTGTTCTTGCGCGTATCTAGTGCCCAAAGTCCCTGACCACTAAGATCGGGAAAGTTTAGGGGTGGATCTCGTGATCCATGATGAGAGACACAGAGAGGGAGGAGGTAGTACCTGCGGGGACGAACGGGCTTGACTTGTGTGCGTAGGCAACGGGGTTCCTGGTGGCTGCTGCAGTCATGGCGAGGAGGGAGACGAGGGCGGCGATGCGAATGCCATGGCCGTGACCTTCCTGTCAGCACCCGCACCTGGGTGATCGAGTCTATTTGGTCGAGAGGCTATCGACGTTGGTCCACGTGCCTCTCTAGGTCCTTTTTATATAGAGGTGCGGGGTGAAAGGGGGCCACAACCCAGGAGGTCTTGGGGCCTCCAATCAAGGCCTTAATCTATATTCGGGCCCAGTTGGGACGTCTCCCTTCCAAGTCCGAGATCAATCCAACAGTATTAACTAGATAATGGTTACCTTGATGGATAGTAAGTGGTAGTATTTGGATCCACAACTAATAGATTAGATAATAGGTGGGGTAAGAAAAGAAAAATATAATTATCTTCTATTAGCTGATATTATCTAGCATTATGTAGATAATATGATAATGAGAATCTGGGGTCTACATAATCATTATCTGGAGCCATTTGGATCTAAAGGGCTAAATTTTAGCAGATTCTCATTACAGGCGCTTAGGCTGAGTCCAACGGTGGGAGCAAAATGAGATTCGTGTACTGTTACAACATTGTAGCATACTGTAGACAGAGAGAGTGATACTTAGAATAGTGATAGGGGATGGGGGCTCCTTGGACTCAACCTTAGCAGAATAAAAGGCAAAGTTGTTGTGAAGATGATACCATGATTACAGTAAATCAATGACAGTAACTGAGTATGCCCGTTTTCTGTTTGTTTTCATATGTAAACACGCATTTCCTGCTTAATATAGTTGGCTTTTTGGTTATATGTAGTTTCATCTCCTCGCGATAAGGCGTCCTTGTTTTAATGTATATTTTCTTCTCAACATGCAAGTTGGGTAATATTTTTGTGGACTCGAGTGCTATTAGCCATTTCATTTTCTATTATGTGTGCTTAAGTTCGGTAGCAATGATGTGTCTTTTCCATTTGATGCAGCAGACAAGGCATGAACCTTCGCCACATGCGTCGCCGGTTGTATACTAACCATGACAAAAAGGCGGGAGTACGAGGTATGATCCCAATTTTCGTCAAGTGTACGTTTCAAAAATTTTGGTTAAGTGTGACGTTGCAACTTGTATGGTCACGTTTGTGTAGGAATTGTTTAATTTCGTATACTATATTAGGCATTTTATTCTAAGTTAGGAATGAAATCAGCAAGATGTAGGCCAGTACGTTCCATATCTGAACGTAGTACTTCTCGTCCGATCCGGCTGTGTTCTTTCTTTATGGAAGCAAAAACCCTTAATCTTATGTAAAAGAAAAAAAAAAGAGCTCTTGCATTGGCGTACGTACAAAAAACCATCAGATCGCGTGGGCGCCCGGCGTCGTCTCCTGATCGACAGACAGGTCCCGATCAATGGCCAGCAGATCAATTCCGAAGCCCGCGGTGTCGGCGGCGGCGGCGGCAGGAGTGTACCATTATCGCCGGCCTCCCGGACCCGCCGTCGCCATCAGCTGACAACAGCGGGCAGGGCTGGGACATCGCGTGGGCGGCCTTGGCAGGCGCCTCTGTGCTGCTCCTCGTGGCCTTGATTCCCTTGGTCTTTTGCCTGGAGATGCACCCTGCCTCCTCCGACGACGCCGAGGAGCAGGAGACCAGCGGCGGCGACGGCAGCCGTGGCACGCGGACGCGGAGGCGGAGCAGCAGCAGCAACAACGTTGACGCGCGCGGCGATGATGGCGGCGGTAGGGCGCGGCGTCAGCAGCAGCACCGGCAGAGGCAGCCTGATGCGGCGGCGGACGTGTGGGAGGAGGGGACGTGCTGCTCGGTGTGCCTGTCGGAGCTGGCCGACGGCGAGGCCGTGAGGGTGCTGACGCAGTGCAGGCACCGCTTCCACGCCGCCTGCATCGACAAGTGGCTGCGCCGTCGCCGCCACCAAAGCCAAAGGTGGCCGGAATTGATCCAACAACAACGACCACCGTACCGCCGGGACTCGGAATTCATGCCTAGCTAGCGAGTAGTTCTTCTATTCTATATGTACGTGCACCCTATTAGTTTGGTTCTCGAATTTCGATTAGATTCGATGGTGCATGAGTTTATACACCACAAATTTAAGAGCACCCTATCCTGCTGAGCTTTCCTGGTTGGGCCAGCGCGAAACGTGCCGCCAGGGTGCCTGGGCCAGATGCTTATTTGACAAGTAATATATATGTTGCGATTTATGAATGGACATGTTTATTTGTGTTCTTATCTCTTTCGGGTATTAAAATAGGTACTACATACATGATTTGCCCAAGTTAGGAATTAAACCAACAAGTTCTAGCCCATTTCATATGATTTCAATATATCTCGCAAAGTACTTATCTCAACGAGTACTAGGACTTATCCTCCGGCCGGCAGTCAGTTACTATTTTTTTTTTGTAACAACTCCTACGTACAAATATCCATCAGAGATTGACCTCGTAGACGCATGCTAGATCACCGCCGTCGACCTCGCGATCGACAAATAAATCTGCATGCGTGCCCCCTCGTCTCGTGATCCATCCATCGAGACCATCACACAACCGACGAACCAATCAATGGGCAGAATTTTGATGATGGAGCCCGTCGCACTGGCGGCGGCGGCATGCGCAGGAGTTGTCGATCGCCGGCTCCTCCTCGCCGGCGGCCACCCGCCCTCCTCCTCACCAGCAGCAGCGGACGACTACAGCGACGGCGGGCAAGACACGCAGGTCTTGTGGACCGGGGCCACCCCGGGACAAACCTTGCTGGTACTCTTCATCTCCGCCCTGATCGTCGCAAGCTGTACCTTTATGATCATCTGCTCGGCCGGCCGCAACACCAACGACGACAACGGCAGACGCGGCGGCGAGGGTAGAAGAGCGCCGCCGACGGCGGACGTGGAGATGCAGCAGGCGGCGCGGCGGGCAGCGTCCCCGGCGGCCCCGACGACGCTGGTGTGCACGTACCGGGCGGCGGACGGGTGGGACGAGGAGCAGACGACGTGCTCGGTGTGCCTGGCGGAGCTGGAGGACGGCGAGGCCGTCTGGTTGCTGACCGCGTGCATGCACTTCTTCCACGCCGCCTGCGCCGACCCGTGGCTGCGCCGGCACGCCACCTGCCCCATCTGCCGCACGCCCGCCGTCGCTGCCACCACCGCCACGGCGGCCAAATAAGGTGGCGGCGGCCAGCAGCACCGGGTGACCTGAGTATTCTGCACTTTGATGCCTAGTTCTTCGATCTGCCGTAGTACACACCTTTATTAGTCTAGTTAGTTTTTTTTTCATTCGTCTCCGGCCGAACTGCTGCTGTATGAATTTTAGAGTACGGCATAGTACACCCGGAGTGATGAATTTTTTACTGCTGCTGGAGTGCTGGTGCTAAAAGCTACCCCATGTCACGATCTTAACAAGCAATTGAGCATCGTTGCCGTCGCTACGGCTCCCCTTAAGTACCGTATTACCAGCACGCCCTACACACAAGATTAACACTGCTCATAGTCATAATGTCGATCGTATAGTTCATTCTGCTCTGCTCTCTACTACTCTGCTAGCGTGATCATGTCCTCCTACTACGACGGACACGGCTACCACCACTACGTCCGCCGGCACAGCTACGGCGTCTCGCCAACCTTGTCGTTCTCATCGTCTTCTTTGTTGGGATAACCACACTAACACAACACGCTAGTGACAGCGAAAGCAAACAATTTAGCATAATCTGAAATCAGCCCAAGATCTGAACCTATTCACGGAAGAGAAACATATGCATCTCGCATCAATGGAGGTAAATGGCAGCAGCAACACATCAACCAAATGACACCAGATTTTAACGTGGAAAACCCCCAAATCGGGGTAAAAACCACGGGACCAAGCCAGCCAAATATCTTCCACTGTTAACTTGTGAGATTACACAAGGTTCTTCTCTAGATGGCACTAGAGGCACAAATACATCAAGATTTACAAATCTTGGACAGCAACAACAAGATTTGGGGCTGCTAACTTAAGGCATAGAAGGACCTCACCAAACAATGATGGAACTCAGATTGGAGGCACCAAGGATGTGGATCTGCTTCTTCGCAACCTTGAGAACGAATCCCTCTTGCTCTCTTGCAAGACCTCTTCTCCAATCTTCTTCTTTCCGTTTCTTTCTTCTTCTCTCTTGAAGGCTCTCTGTATTTTCGTGGTGGCTGAACTGCTGCTTCTAGAGAGCTCTTCCTTCTCCTATAAGGCTGGTAGCAGATGCCCAAAATGCCCCCAAGGTAGGCCCACACCATAGTGCATTTCTCTTACATGTGGGGCTGCTCATTTAGAGCTGAATACTCTCCACATTGCCCACATCATGAGGAGGATTTCCAACATTCTTCTTCGTCGTCACGATTCTGAGGGTGTTCTTCGTCCTACACCGCAGGAGCAGCGGTTTATGTGGGCCGAAACCCAGCCCCACCGTCGGTTGCTGATGGAATTATTACTGTATGCTCGCACCTTCTCCAAATAAATGCCATGTGCGTAATTACTATGTATGTGTATCCTTATATATGTACTAGTACAGCAATACTGGCCACTGCAGTTTTACCCCAAGCATTGCACTTCTGCAGACTGCAAGAAATTTCAGAGTAAAATGTTCAATTTCCTCAAAAATTTTGGAAAATTGCGCGGCGCAAACACCTTATGTTAAACCGTGTACTTGTGCGCATCAGTCCTGAGATGAAAACAGGGGAGACTGTAAATTAAGTGTTGGCAAGGAACTTGAAAAATTCAGTCCAAATAAGAAAGCCCGAGCACAGCATTGCCAGTATAACCAATGTGCACTCGATGGCATCAGGATTCAGGAAGGGAGCGCACAGCCTAGTTAGTGCATGGCACTCGATATTATATTCAACTACTATATGTACAATGGGCAACGACAAACATACTGCAACTGACGATATGTGAAAAGAAGAGTTTGCGCCAGCCACAACAATGGCTATATTTGTATGGTACAAAAACTACAAGCAAATTGGCGTGTGCACATTTTTGTTAGAGTTCAGTGATCACATCTTCCTCAAGTTACCAAGTGGCTGGTCTCATTCTCATCATAATTTTACACACAAAGTTAGCTGACTGAATGTCACCAAACAGATATTGGGCATTCTTGCAGTTACCTGAATACCAAGTGTCTGACACACCTAGCTTGTATTATGGTACGCACTTGAGGGCGTACAATTGTCTTGCGCGGATAAGTGCTTTTTAGATCGCCTGACTACCAAATTGGAACCGTGTCACAGTTCACACGCACCATTATCTGTCCCTGCTTGGCCTGTTGGACACCTTCTTGATCTCGTTGATGACCTTCTGGCTCTCCCTCTCAATCTCCCTGATGGAGTTTATTTGATCCACTGTAATCAAATAATCGTGGAATGTTTAGGTGTATGCAGGTAATCAAATAGATCTATTGTAACATAGCGTGCTATATGACACTATGCCAAAATGCTTTAATTAGGCTGTAAAATTTTGTAATATTGCAAAAAAAAATTTTGAATACCCGGCCACGTGAACTGTTGATCGGTCCATGATGGTGTGTGCAATATTTCTCACGTGAATATATACTATCCATCAGAGTCCCATATATATATCTCGCCAAGACTTATCCTCCGGCTGTCTGTTCCTCTAGCACAACAAGAGCTTCCTGTACAAGTATACATCCATCAGATTGACTACATCACCACCGGCAATCTCGCGACAAATAAATCTGCGTGCACGTCCGCCGTCTCGTGATCAGGATCACGATCAATGACCACAAGTTTGAAGCTTGTACCGTCGCCGGCGCCGGCGGCAGGAATTGATCGCCTGCTTCTTCTCGCCGGCGTCCTCCCGGACCCGCCGTCGCCAGCGGCCAACAACAACGACGACGGGGATGACTTGTGGTCGTGGGGCGACGGCAGCACGATAGAAGCCGTGGTGATATTCGCCGTGGCCTTCCTGATCGTCATAAGCTGTGTCTTTCTGACCCGACGCCTCTGCCCCGACCCCGAGGATGAGCAGGACACCAGCGGCGGCAACGACGGTCCCAACGACAACAGCCGCGGCGACGGTGGAGCGCCGCCACGGCGTGCTGCGGCGGCGGACATGGCGCTGCCGCTGGTGTGCACGTACCGTGCGGCGGACGGGTGGGATAAGGAGCAGGCGTGCTCGGTGTGCCTGGCGGAGCTGGAGGACGGCGAAGCCGTGAGGGTGCTGACGGCGTGCATGCACTGCTTCCACGCCGCCTGCGTCAACCCGTGGCTGCGCCAGCACGCCACCTGCCCAATCTGCCGCGCTCCCACCGGTCGAACACCTCTAGTGTAGTACTACTGAAGTTAATTTGGGCGATCTCGCATGTACGATCCAACGAAAAACTTGCAACAAACAACATGGCCTTGTTCTCACTGCATTATTATATAATTTCAGAGGAAACCATTCAGCTTTTTCTCAAAAAAGTTGGTAAATTTGTCAAGACCCAACACCTTATAACAGCAGAGAATAGATGAGATGGTAAGCGTTGCAATAATTCAGTCCAAATAAAAAAAAACTGACCTCAGCATTGTCAGCACTACACGTCGTGCATACTCCAACAGCAGCCTAATAAGAATCATGAACAATCTGCACTCGATGGCATGGCATCAGGAATGGAACGCACAGCCTAGTTAGCGCATAGCACACGATATTATATAGTATTCTACTATGTACAATGGGCACGCGAAACATACTGCAACTGAGATGTGAAAAAGGAGATTGCCAGCAGCAACAGTGGCTATCTTTTTATGGTATAAAACTACAAGCAAAGCGGAAGTCTCGCTTCCCTTCTTTTTCTTCTCTTCCAAGAACTTCTGCCAGTTCCTCGACCAATGCCCACTGTCACCACAGTGAAAACACTTGTCCGAGGGAGAGGGACTAGCCTTAGGCTTAGCATCCGACTTTGGCTTTTGGATCCTATCCTCAGCCTTGCCCTTGCGCTTCCTCTTCTTGCTATCCCTTTGGATCATCATCACATGAGTTGCGGTTTTCTTGATGCTATCATCGTCAGTTTTAAGCATCACATGCAATTCGGTCAGAGTCTCCAAGCTATTCATATGATAATTCATAATGAACGGTTCGAAACTAGGAGGCAGAGAATGGAGGATCACATCCGTCGCAAGCTTTGGATCCAACTCAATACCAAGTCTGTCGAGAGCCTCAATGTGACCAATCATCTTGATCACATGAGGGCTGACTGGACTCCCTTCAGCAAGCTTACTTCCAAACAAGGCCTTTGAGGTGTTGTACCTCTCGACCCTTGCCTGGCTCTAAAACATGCCTTTCAGCACTTCAATCATATTGAAGGCATCCGAGTCCTCATATTGCTTCTGAAGCTCAGGGGACATCGTGGCAAGCATGAGACAGCTAACGTCATGCAAGTCATTGCAGTGCTTCTCATGAGCCCTACGTTCAGCAGCAGTAGCACCATTCGCAAGATCCTTAGGATAGAGCTGCTCAAGAATATATTCCTTTTTCTCTTACTTGAGAACAATTCTCAAGTTTCGATACCAGTTTTTAAAGTTTGTTCCATACAACTTTTCTTTATCAAGAATATATCGCAAAAAGCCAAAATTCGGAGCGGGATTACTAACCATGATTAACTACAACAGGAAGTAAATATGCAAAGATTCAGCACAATGTTTTATATATATCTTTTATTAAACAATTTAACAAAAGATGCTCCCACTATATGTTTGCAATCGTATTCCCTTTCACGACACATAGTGGACAAGACCCACGTTTATCTAAGTTCTAGTGAGCTTTGGCATCATTGCTAGAAACTTAGCGAAACCGGTAGATAACCATTGTCAATCACGGATCCTATGTGACTCTTGTTTGTTGGGCGATATCACATGTCAAGCATCCAACGCCATGTCCAAGGCCCAAATCCGATTTGATAGCCTCATCAAGTAAACCAATCCAATACGCACGGATGTCCGACATCCACCCTATTTGATTAAGATAGTTGATGGCACCCTGCTTTGGCAGACCCATCAAACAACGATCGAAATCTTTATAGGTGTAGCAATTGGAAGGGCATCAAGCACTCTTGAATGTTTTTCAAGGGAATCTATTCTAACACATCAAATGCAAGAAAGAATAGGCAGTGATAACAAAATTATGGACCACAGATCATATCTATCATAACTTATCGGGTTGATCCAATCAAGCCGAGTCAAGTTACATCCATGTTAGTCGTCATCGGCTCATCCAATGAACCAGTGCCGATAGCTTGTAACAAATCCAATCTGTTACTATCAATCCATCCAATGAATCGATGTGTAGAGCCTATAACAGATCCAATCTGTTATCATGAAGCCGCAGTAGATCCAATCTACTACGGTAATAGATCCAATCTATTATATCGATCTAGACCATAAAGCTACGTACGATCGGCTCTGATACCACTGTAGGGTTACGGGGCAGGCTACCATAGCATGAAAACGATTTTCTACTGCCACGTAACACACAGGAACACGTACAAGCAAGAGATCTTAGATCGTTACCACTAGACGCGCAGTGCAGCGGAAGACGAGTCGAAGCAGCCGGATGCCGAGTGGTCGCAGCCGAGTGCCAAGTCAAGCGCGCCGAGTCATTGCGGTGAAGAGCCGATCCCGAGTCACCCAGCCGATCTCGATCAGGAACCAGTCGGCCGCCCTTAAGTTCAGTCGGCTGAACAGCGTAGCAGTCGTAGCAACACATCTACGGTATCCATACGTACGGGAAGTCGACGCCGAGTTCTGCCGTGCTAGCAGCACGAACTTGGTGGAGGATCTTGAGATATTGGACTAGGGCACAGCTAGAGTTTCGCAGAAACCTTTTCTGCGGTAGATCACGCAACACACGATGCCCTGAGCCGTGCTCTCACATAGTCTCTACTAATGTGTTTTAGCCACGTAAAGGCCCATTAGGATTCTAATCGCTTGCGGATCAAGTATCCGAGTCCAGGTTAGGATCCAACCGCGCGTACTATACGCGAGCGTCTGAGTCAGACCCATAGGTCGAGTCCCGATCGAACTCGGCATCGGCTCTTGGCAGAGCTGATACGACTCGGAGTTGGCCCAGAAAATGGTTGCGCGGGCACATCTCCATCAGACCTCGCCGCCGAGTGTCCTGCCGGGGCCGGTCCCCCGCGGCGGGTGCGGCGCCGGCTCGGCCCCTGCCGCCGCGCTGTTCAAGGCCCGGTGCCCCGACACGCGCACCAACGCCACCGACGTCGAGGCCACCCCGCAGGACTGCGTCGCGCCGAGCGAGATCAAGGTCGTCTTCTGCCCCGCGCCCGACACCGTGGCCGGCCCCGTCCATCATTATTAGCTAGCGTCGTCAAGTCGAGTCGATCTCATGCACCAAGCATCATTATTAGAGTCGTGGTCAGTCTGTCAGTGGAATAAGATGCGGCACAACATCAGCAACATGCTTGCATGTGAACGCAGGGATTAGGGAGTGATTAGCACTACAGTTATCATTCTTGCAAGAGTCGTTTTAGCACTACAGTGAATGCAAGGTTCACAGACATAGTGACTGGGTGGCCTGGCAGCATGAAGGAGTCGAGCATTTTGCACAGCTCTGGGCTTTTCAAGCTGAGCGAGAAAGGTGAGCGGCTCAATGGGAGCAAGCTAAAGGTTCAGATGGATCAGAGATTGGGGAATACTTGATCGGCGACTCAGGCTACCCCCTTCTTCCCTGCCCTGGCTCCTTACACCATACCAAGAAAAGGACCTGACAGAGTCCAACGCCGAGTTCAACAGGAGGCACTCTGCAGCGAGAACAGTCGCTGCGAGGACACTAGCCAAATTCAAGGACACATGGAAGTTCCTTCAGGGGGAGATGTGGCGCCCAGACAAGCACAAGCTGCCCCGGATAATCCATGTCTGCTGCTTGCTCCACAACATAGTCATAGACCTCCAGGAGACAGCCATGGACGAGCAACGCGTGTCGTCGAGCAACCATGACGAGAGTTACAGGCAGCAGGTGTGCCAGTTAGCGGACAAGAATGGCGTCAGGGTGAGGGACAAACTGTCCGAGCACCTGATTAGCAGGTGACCGATTGAGAGGAGGGAGGCTTGTGAACGTATGGAACGAGAGAACCGTTGTGCTTTGTTTTTTCGTCTGTCTCAGGCAGCTCTGAATCTTTTTTGATGTTCAGGTTTGCAGAGTTGCAAATGAGGCTGACAGTAAGGGCATCCGTCGGGAGTCATCAAACACACTGTAACCTTCTTCAGCCGTTTCAAACATGACAAATCAAAATGTGTCTCGTTTGGTTGTTGGTGCCTTGGTGATCCTAAAAAATGGCACGATTGCTTTCTATGCTTCTTTACGAAATGAAGAAAAATGACTTAGGGCTGATGATTGATTGATGTGTTTTAATGTTTGGGGGTGAGGGATGGGCCGGAGCAGGAACCCCGTGTGGGCTGGCTAAACCGAACATTGTTTCCATCATGGGCATCCAATCCACAGCCAGGGTTTCTCAAATTCTCATAATGTTCCAGAATGCTTCGTTGCTTGTTTGACATCTGTGGTAGAATCTGTTTCCAGTTGAGGAATTGGAATTAGCATTAGAAGAAATTAATCAACTTCTTGATGTGCTCATTCTTACGTAGCATGTTTTTTTTCTCAAATTACACAGCATGCTCATACCTGAAATATAAATAGAGTAAATTGCACGCTAGATCCCTAAATTTATTCTGCGGTACCATCCAAGTCCATGAAATTTGAAAGTGATTATCTGGGTCCAAATGGTTTGCAAAAAATGGCTTTATTGGAAGAGCCGGTTGGGAGCCGGAGCTGTTTTTTTTTTTTTTGCCTAGCGTACCCCCTCCCCGAGCCGCAAAAATGTGGTTTTTTTTTCCGGCTCCCTCCGGCTCTCCCCCCTCCCCCCTGCACCGGTTTTTCCCCCACTCTCTCTGCCTGACCCCTCTCTCCCTAGACGTGGGGCAGGCAGGCCGCACTGGAGGGAAGGATGGTGCGCGTGCACCACCGGCCATCGAGCAGGGAGGCCAGTGTGCAACCAGCCGCCGAGTAGGGAGGCGGGGAGGCCACGGAGCCGGAGGGCAGGAGGCGGGGTCCGGTGCTAGGGCAGCTAGGCAATGGAGCGCCGGAGGCAGGGAGACCACTGCGACGGAGGGCCGGCATTGGCGAGCCGGATGCGAGGGATAACGTTGAGTTGGGAGAGAGATGTCGGTGGATAGATAAAAGAAAATTATTTTCTTCAAGAAAAAACAAAGGGCAATATGGACATTTCCTCTTTCAACTATTCTTAAAATAATGGAAGAGCTGTTTTGTCAAATGATTTTACAAAACGACTTCAGCTTCTTCGGAAGAGCCAGAAAATATGAGGAGTTGGAGCCGTTTTTGGAGGAATTGGAACCCTGCCAAACAGGCCCAGGTCCAATTGTAGACTTAGATTTAGACTAAAAAGAACCACTAGAAAAGTTAAAGGATGATCACTTTGAGACTTCATGGGCCTGGATGATGATAAGTGTAAAGACCCATTGTATAATTCACTCTTATAAATATTGCTATATGCGATCATTTTTTTGGTTGATAAAATTCCTTTCTTGGCTTAAAAAAACAAACAACACTGGTTCTTCCTTGGCCTTAGAAAACTTAAAACTTTTCCGATCTGTCATGAACTTTAGAGGGCTAATTTAGAGGGCTAATTGATGGTGCTAGGTGAAGGGTAAAAGGACGATATGCCCTACCTTGCTGCTGCACATGTTGCTGTGGAGTTTTAGAAAAAAGGATGTGTTCTTCATACAACTTTAAGTAGATACTAAGAAATATCTATCCATTGTCAACAGAGTTGGAGGGACAATCATGCTGGTGCCGTGGCACTGCGGTGCTCGATCGACTGGCATGGTCATGTATGCTGACCCCAGCGGCTGTGCGGCATTTCGATCTCCGACGGTGCAGCAGAGAGAGGTTTCATTCGTAGATGGAGTCAGTCGTTGTCATTCATATGTGTCCTTGATTGAACCACACATATTGTATGCCTGCGAAAACAGTCAAAGGAATTACAGCTAGCTAGCTGGACAAAATAAAAATTAATACTACGGATGGGAGTACCTCTTGCAGGAATAATTAGCAGACCCTCGCACTTGCCTGGCTTAGTTGCTGTACATATGTCTTCTCGAACTTAATTAGTCTGGCAAGGCATGGAGTCGTCATCAGCAAATAAAAACGGTGATCTGAATTTAAACAGATCTTATAGAGATCGATCTTAATTTGCAATTACCTCCTTCGGAGGGGTTCCCAGCCATCTAGGTCTACTAGTGGCGCTATATCAAGTGCAGGACAGTTGGGATGCTCGTTGGCTGCCCGCCTCAGCGATACCTTCACTTTCTCCACCTCCAGCTTTGCCGCAGCAGCAGGGGCAGCACTGGGCTGCTCGCGTATACGAACGCTGATTTCCTGGAGAGAAGGGAGGCATTCCCAGCCCATGAGGTTGTCGCAGTAACGATGGTCCAGTGCAGCCTTCCCATGGATTTCAAACCGAAGCACTTGGAGGCTTGGCATGAAACGGAGACGAGTTGCTGTTATTGTGCCTTGTTTGCTAATAAAAATGGAGCCCGCCTCCTTATTTTGATGATCGTCGTCAGAAGCAGCAGTAGAAGCAGCAGACATGGATCCCCGCAGCTCATCACCCTCAGAATCAAACAAGGGAACGGAGGAGATGTCGTTACTTCCATCCCACACATGAAACGAAATGACCTCCTTCTTGTCCTCCTCTTTGTTATTGTTGTTGGTGGTGGTGGTGGCAACAACAAAAAATAATACCATTGCGCCCCACAGTTTGAAGCACCTCAGCTTCGGGAAGTAGCAGGTAACATTACTACTGTCATTAATAATGATGTTACTTATTGCGGCTGAGCAATCTACTGTCAGAGAAAGGTCTACTGTCAGAGAAAGGTGACGGAGCTCCGGCAGCTCCCCGAGGGTTTTCAGGTCCTGCTCATCCACGTCTCTCAGGATCAAGTACAGGTGGGAGAGGTTCGGTAGGCCACAGGGATTGATGTATGGTGGCAGCTTGCGGAATTTGATAGAAGCATGAAAATGTCGAAGGTGGCGTGGGAGGTGGACAAATCCCGCCGCTTCCCACTCTGACGATATCTGAAAGCTGCTTCTTCTAATTTCTAGATGCTGGAGCTTGTCAAGATGGCTTACGGAATCTACAACATCTTTCACGCTCTCAGCATCCTCCACAATGATTTCAGCAATGAGCACCCTGAGTTCTCTCAGGCTCCGTATCTCCTTCCATTGGCACCTCTCACGAATTGATAGCTGCTCTAGTGATGTCAGCCACCGCAACCAACCGACCTCCTCACCATTACTAGCATCAGCAGGGCCACTGCGGTCGTCAAATGTAATACGGAGGCACACCAGCTGTGTTGGCAAGCTGCTGCCCGACGGCGTTTCTACAATGTAACATTCCCATAGGTCCACCGTCTGCAAGAACCTTAGACCTCCGATTTCTTCGGGGATCCTTCGGATACATGTTCGCCTTAGACTGAGGTACCTTAGGTGAAGTAAATTCCCCACGTGCTCAACACGGAGACGACAACCATCCACTAGATCTCATTCCTCGATAGCCAGGACACGTAAGAGTGTGAATCTAGACAGTGGGGCCCACAACTCAATATCACACCCTTGGGCACTGAACGACCTCACTGTCCGCATGGCGTTAGTGAGATGATTATTGGCCTGATGAGTAGCAGTGTGCCGCATGCTCATATTATGGTGGGCTAACCTACGTACCGGTGGGCTCTTTGATAGCGTGTCTTGATGACCATTATTATCTGATATAGTGAAAAAGTTCTCTTCATGGGACATGGATCGTATGAAATCAAGCACAATATCGTGAACACGGCAACCATAAGGAACATAGCAACTTTCTACACTTTGGATCAGACTTCTGTTTATGAGATCGTTGAAGTACCCCTCTCCAGTTTCAAATAACCATGTCCCTTGTTGCTCATGGACGAAACCCTCAGCTATCCACATCCAAATCAAGGCACCTTTATCGATAGAACAATCTTCAGGAAATGCACCCAGATACAACAAGCGTGTCCTAAGGTGCGAAGGCAGGTCATAGTAGCTAAAGGATAATATCCTCATGGTAGTGTTTTCTCCTTCATTGCTATCTTTACACCCAAAACCAATAGTTTTATAGATCTCGTACCACCTGTCCCTTGGTTTATTTGCTAATAAACTAGCCATTGTAATAATAGCCAACGGTATGCCACCACATTTCTTTAAAATTTTATTGGAGATCTCATCTGGCTTATTATCAACATGGCTTCCTTCATCACCCAACATTCTTGTGTAGAATAACTCTCTAGAGCTATCATCAGGAAGTGGTTGTAGCTTGTAAACCGCGCTGGCTTTTGTGGCTACATCGATTTTACGAGTAGTTATGATTATTCTAGCTCCCCGGTTATTGTCATCATCACCATCAAAAGCCAATTTGATTGTTTCCCATGACTGCACCTCCCATATGTCATCAATGACGACAAAATAACTACCCAGACAAAAAATGCCAAAGTCATGAGTTAATCCCATCACTTACAAAATGGAAAATGACTACCCCTCCCATAAACATCATCGCCATTTTTTCACTAATAATAGAAAAGGTGTGCAAAGTAAAATTTTGACTAGTAATTGTGTGAAACTATATTCCAAGACAAATGTATGTGCCCATGTTATTTTAAAATGTAATAAAAGCACATTATCTAAATAATTCCAACTTAACGCATAGTAAAGATTCATAAATAAAAAGCATTAGAAATGATCAACTTAAGATGACCTTAAAGCACCACTTGTGTGGGAAAGGAGGGGATGAGTATTCTTGACCACTATTCGACAAATAGAAAACACTTAAAGCGAAGTGATTGGTTACCTTTTGTTGGCAAGGAAGAAACTACGGAGCTCGTCGATGAGTTGCCTTTCATCCAATATTGCCGTACTATAATGTAGGTACCTATGCTTATCAAGATCAATGAGAATATCCTTGAACACCTTCTTCAAGTCAGGATTCCTTCCAACAGGAACAAAAGCCAGTGTTCAAAATTCCCTTTAAGCTTGTCATAGACAGATTTGGCGAGAGTTGTCTTGCCTAGTCCACCAACTCCGACAACTGATACTATCTTCATTTTTGTGTTGGGCACATCACCCAGGTGCTGGGTATGCAACATGGAGATGAACTCATCGCTTGACTTGTTGATGCCAATAAGTTTGTTAACTTTGTTGTACATGGAGATGTGGTGGTTCTACTGGTAACTGGGAAGGATCGTGGGCATATAGTCATATATAGCCATCGCCAGGAATAGAAGGTATGAGACTTACGAAAACCTGATGCCTGAGTCTACTACATACAAGTTGCTGTATTCAGAGTGGGAACACAAAATTCTGGAAAGCCCTCACAAGAGACTTTTAGTGTCCACTAGAGGCTGTGCTGTACGTAGCTGTGTACTGAGCTGAAGGTGACCACACGAATTTAGCAAAGCTTGTGACACGGACAAAAGTGAAGATGCCTCATCAGTCCACTACAAGCTGTCTGCCGCCCTACCACGTTGAGGCAGCAGCTAGCGCGCGGTGATAAGCACCGGGCCAGTGAAGTGAGCAGGCCGGCGTACGTTGATGTCGATGCCCCGGCGGTGAGCATCTTGGCTAACAGGGCGTGCCACAGCAGCAAGTGCATTGGATACCTCTACCACTGCAGTGCACCTAACAATTACCAAGAGAGAGTGCCATGGCAGATTGGCAGCGGGAGACAACAAGATCCAGGGGCCAGGGGCGGCTCAGCCACACGCAGTGCATGGCGGCAGCATGATTTCGTTCCGGTGCCGGGCAGGAAGCATCGTATTCACGTGAAGGAACGCCACGCGGCGAGACGTAGCAGGCCAGGCCAACAGGCAACATACAACTGCATCTGCATGTGCCCCGTCACCGGCCGACGGAGGTCATCAGTCAAGTCGTCGTCGTCGCCATCTCGTCGTCTTTGCCCGTGGAGCCGCGGAGCCTGCATTCCATGCACCGCATGCATCAATGATCAACGATTCAACGCGTAGATAAATGCATGTGAAGCCTGCCAGTGCGGCAGCCTGGAGCCTGCATCGTTCACATTGGGATCTCGAAGGGAGGCAGTGGGACTTCCAACTATGACGAGAGAATTCCTTGTAGCTCCATAATAAAAACATGTTTTTTTTCTTAGCTCTAAAAATTTTAAACTTCTATATTTGACACTAACACTATATTTTGTTGCTTTCTAGCTAGTTTTTGATCATCCCACTCTGTGGCTTGATTTTTTAGAGAACCCCGCCTTCCATTTTTAGAGAGCCTTCATCTTGGTCCATGTGTTGCTTTGTTAGTGGGGGAACTAAAGATTGTGTTGTGTGTGGTAGCTCGTTGTGTATGGTCGTTTGTATTTTTTGGCTGTGTACATCTTTTTTTCTAAACAAAGGCTGTGTACACCTTAGCTGTGTAGAGGCCAGAAGGTATCTTAGTGTATGCATCATTTTGATATTTTTGCCAATATCGATAAAGCTTCCCAAAACACACATTGTCATCTGGTTCAATTCACTCGAAAAAATACAATAAACCTCTGAACTATTATATCGCGGATAGATTCTTTGGTTACATGCATGTCTTGCTGTCGTCTATCGCCCTTTCACCCCCCTTTATGCTCTGATCCTTGTCACCGCCCCACCTTCCTAGCTCTCCACGCTCTAGCCCACCGCCCCAACTCTCTCCTCTTATGCCGCTGCTCAAGCTCTTCTCCTGGGGACACAACCACGCAGCTGTCCCTGTTTCTGGAGAGTGCAAGAACCAGTTCTTGGTTAATTGCGGATGATTTTGCACTGCTATGACTATCTACATTTCGATTGGTAGTGTATGAGCCGAGCATGTTATTCTGGGAGGATATTTAGCACTATTTTCTCAGCTGAATTTTGGTGACAATTCGAGGTAATGTTGATGCAAAAATATCCATGTCATTTAATAAAGGATCAACTTAAGAGGAACCCTAAAACAACACTTATTTATGGAGTGTGCGAGTACTATTGATCATAGTACTAAATCAAACAAAAAAACTCAAAACTGAATGGATGGTGCATCCCTCTTGTTTTCCAGGAACAAACTATATACGCAGCTTGTTTCAATTCTCCTGTATTGAACTGTATGTTTTTTTTCCCTATCAATCTCGATGAGAATGTCTTGAAAACTTTCTTCAAGTTAGGATTCCGGCCAACAAGAACGAAAAGCCCGAAACCATGATCCCCTTTAAGCTTGTCAATTGATAGGATTAGCAATGCAAGGTGACTTGAGACGACAGCAGCACGGAGTAGCGATGTGTGGCAGCACCGCAGCACACCGTGGTGATACTGCGAAGGTGTGGCGCAATGGTATATGAGCAGCTAATAAGACTAGTGATAAATATTTAACTGATTTGAGTTCGAGTTGCTATGTTTTAATATCAGGTTTGGCAAGTAGAGTACATACATAAATCTTTGAGAAAATTCTCTGCAAACCACCGAAACTTGACCAATTTCTCCACGAACCATCGAAAAACTCACAGAGACGTGAAAGTCATCGAATCAAGTTTTCTAATCTCTGCATGCCACTCCGGTCATCTGTGGCCGTAACGGATGTTAACTACAGGGGAAATGACTGGATTGCCCTTTGCCCCGCTGCCATGGTGCCGTCCGCGTTGCCTCTCTTCGGCACCTCCTGCCGGGCCGGCTCCGTCCACCTCCGGGCCCACCGCCGGCCAAGCCCATCTCCACCCGCCACCTGCTTGCACGGCCATGCCTCTCCACCCCACCGGTCGCCTCACGCCGTTGGCTCGCAGCGCCCGCTCCACACTGGCGGCGGCCTTGCGCAGCCGTAGCTGCTCGCTCGTGGAGCCAAGCCCAATCGCGCAGTCGTACCGCTTCGCCGTGCAGCCGGCCTCGCACGGCCGTACCCTCCGCCCCGCTGGCGTCGCATGACTGCGGTCACCTCCGCCCAATGGCCAGCCTCGCACGACCGCCCCTACCTCGTCCCCACCACAATGGATCTTTTGGTGTATTGGTGATGTACATAGTGAGATGGAGGGAGCACCGGCGGCGAGCCTCACAGAGGAGCAGCGTGGGCGGGGAGCATCGCAGAGGAAGCGCGGCTGCGCGGAGAGGGCCGAGCGCCGGCGACAGCGCAGCCTCTGCCACATCTGCCTGAGTGCCTCCACCTATTCCTCTTCCCTCCGTCTCCGCCTCGCCTCCACCAGTGACAGGGGCGGGGACTGGTCTTCGACGCAGTCCTGGACCGGCTGCGGCACAAGAGGACCCCCAAGGCTGAGCGTGCGACGCAACTTGAGCCACGTTTGCTCACGCTCCGAGAGTACCCTTCTGATGCAGGAGTACGGTCGTCTTGGGCACGCGCCCGCTGGCCCCCGTCTTGGCCTTGCTGGGGAAGAAGAGCACGCATGACGGGCGGGTGGCGGTGCCACAGCAGCCGTGCGGACAGCCCGATGATGGGCGCCACCATCGCCTTCAGGTTTCCCGAGAACCGCTGCGACGAGCTGGGTGTTGCGGGCTGGTTGGTTCATGGTGAGGAGGCACTTGGGGTTGGTGTTCTCCTTGAGCTGGACGGCGCGGCGAGGGCCGGCAATGGCGGGCATGCGCACGCACGCTGCGAGGTGGCCAATGGCACGAGGACAGAGGCCCACCCCTGGCCAAATCATGTGGGAGGTCAAAGGAAGAAAAAAACGAAAAAGCATTCCTATACTCAAAGGGGTAAAATGGACTTATACGAAAATACATGTCCCAAGCAGGTCACCGTATGCCAACAGAAGCTGACGGAAGTAAACAGAGTGGTACTTAGAGAACAGAAAACTTGATTCAGTGACTTTCACGTCTCTATGAGTTTTTCAGTGGTCCGTGAAGAAATCAGCTGGTCTGTAGAGGATTTTCTCTAAATCTTTTGGATTGAAGACATCCCTCTCCGGATGAAATTTAGCAAAAGAAAGCGCCGAAAATCCTTTCATCTCAAATTTTGATGATTTTTACTGGGTGGCAGGATTTTCGATGGCCAAGACCTACGTTGGACCGAACTTATGACAAATTTAAAATATGAGAGAGAGAGAGAGAGATTAAAATAACAATTAAGAATGGTCAAATATGGAGAGACAATTTTGGATGGAGTAGTACATATGATAGACTAAAATTATATTATCCATCCGTTGCCAAAAGACTTGGAGAGAAATCATGCGGCACTGGCACTGATTTGCTGGACGGGCATGTTCATGTAGACCCCGGCCAGTGGCTGTGCGCGGCAAGCACCCAGAGGTGACTCGATCACTGCATGCGATGGTGCAGATCGAGCGTTTCCTAGATGGAGTCAGTCGTCGTCATGCATGCAGTGTCCTTGATTGAACCATGCATTTAGGCCAAGCAGGTCAGGCAGCCGCGCCTGTACCGAAACAATCAAAGGAAGAATTACAGCTGCATGCCTATATACGCGTACATAGGACAAAATAAAATAATCCTCCTCCTAGGAGTAGTACTTCTTGTAGGAATAATTAGAAGACTGCTCTCGCACTTGCATGGCTTAGGTGTGTGTGTGTCTTGCAACGAACGTCGGCTGGCAATGGCGGCGGATGCAGTGCTCGTGCATCCGAATTCGGAGTAACGCAGATTTGAGTAACGAATCCCATCCCTTGCCGGCCCATCTCTTACTGATGCGTCTGCATGCGGATCATCAAGTATATGAAGTGCCAGAGTTTAGAGAAAAAACCAACTTATAGAGCCTAGCTAGGGCCCATCTTCCTTACCTGATCTTTAATTTGGCATCAGGTCACCAAATTTTTAGATGAAGCGTAGGACGGTTGGGATGCTCGTCAGTCGACTGCCTCAGTGCCGCTTCCACTTTGTCCAGCTCCACCGCATCAACATCACTGGGCTTGTAGATACGAACGCTGATTTCCCGGAGAGAAGAGACGTATTCCCAGCCCATGAGGTTGTCGCAGTAACGATGGTCCTGTGCGGCCTTCCCACGGACTTCAAACTTAAGGACTTGGAGGCTTGGCATGAAACGGAGACGAGGTGCTGTTGATGCGCCTTCTTTGTCAATAAAAATGGAGCCCTCCCTATTCTCATGACCATTGCCCTCAGAATCAAACAAGGCAATGCGCATGGGCATCTGCAGCCCACGGTCGTCATCAGAATCAAAGGTCACGGACATGTCGTCGCTACATCCATCCCACAGATGAAACGAAACAACCTTCTTATTGTCTTCCTCTTTCTTATTGGCAACGAACAACAATACCATTGCGCCCCACAGCTGGAAGAACCTCAGCTTCGGGAAGTAGACAACATTATTACTGTCATTAATGTTGCTTATCGTGGCTGAGCACCCTGTTAGGTCCAGCCCAAGAAAACGGAGCTCCGGCAGCCCGCCAAGGTTTTGCAGGTCCTGCTCATCCATGTCACTCAGACTCAAGTACAGGTGGGAGAGGTTAGGAAGGCCACAAGGATTGATGCATGGTGGCATCTTGTGGAAGATTATATACATTCCATTAAAATATCGGAGTTGGCGCGGGAGGAGGAGAACAAATCTTGTTGCTTCCCACTCTACTATCTGAAAACGGCTACCTCTAATTTCTAAATGCTGGAGCTTGTTAAGATGGCTTATCGAATCCACAAAATCTCTCATGCTTTCATCATCATCCATATCGATACTAGCATTGAGCCCTCTGAGTTCCCTTAGACTCCCTATCTCCTTCCATTGATACCTCTCATGAATTAATAACTCCTCTAGTGATGTGAGCCTCCCAACCCAACCAACCTCGCCATTTTTATCAGCGGGGCCACTACTAAGGTCAAATGTAATACGGAGGCACACCAACTGTCTTGGCAAGCTGCTGCTCGACGGCGTTTCTTCAATTCCAGATCTCAACAAGTCCAGCGTCTGCAGGAACCTTAGACCTCCTATCTCTCCAGAGATTCTTTGAATACGTGTTCCACTTAGACTGAGGTATCTTAGGTGAAGTAAATTTCCCACGTGCTCAACATGAAGACAACAACCATCTGATGGATTGCATTCCTCTATAGCTAGGACACGTAAGAGTGTGAATCTAGACAGTAGGGTCCACGACTCAATAGCGCACCCCTGGGCACTAAATGACCTTACTGTCCGCATTTTGTCATTGAAATGATTATTGGCCTGATGAGTAGTGGTGTGCCGCATGGTCCTATTATGGTGGACTAATCTACGTACTGGTGGTGGGCTCAGTGATGGTGTGTCCTTAACATTATTATCTAATATAGTGGAAAAGTTCTCTTCGTGCAACATGAAACGTATGAAGTCAAGCACTACATCATGGACACAGCAAGAAACGATGACGCTATCAGGACCATAAATACCACCATCTAGTCCTTGGATTAGGCTTCTGTTTATGAGATCGTTGAAGTATCCCTCTCCAGTTTCAAATAACCATGTCCCTTGTTGCTCATGGATGAAACCCTCAGCTATCCACTTCCAAATCAAGGCACTTTTATTGATAATAGAATCTTCACGAAATGCACCCAGATACAACAAGCATGTCCTAAGGTGCGAAGGCAGGTCAAAGTAGCTAAATGACAATATCCTTATAGTAGTATTTTCATCTTCTTTGCTATCTTTATGCCCAAAACCAATAGTTTTGTAGATCTCTGGCCATCTGTCCTTTGGTTTATCTGCCAATAAACTAGCCATTGTAATAATAGCCAGCGGTATGCCTCCACATTTCTTTAAAATTTTATTGGATATCCCATTTGGCTTATTATCAACATGGCTTCCTTCATCACCATACATTCTTGTATAGAATAACTCTTTAGAGCTATCATCAGAAAGTGGTTGTAGCTTGTAAATTACAACAGCTTTTGTGGCAACATCCATTTTACGAGTAGTCACGATTATTCTACTACCACAATTATTTTCATCATCAATAGCCAATTTGATTATATCCCAAGACTGTGTCTCCCATACGTCATCAATGACAATAAAATACCTACCCAGACAAAAAGTGCAAAAGTCTGAATTGATAACAAAATTATTTTGGATATGCGCATAAATTGAAGAAGCACTGCAACACCTAGACACAGAAAATGAGTACTTCCCATCACAAATATATAATTGGCATTTTTTAAACATAAACAGGTCAGTGAAATGCAACTATCAAAAGTACGGACTTTTGTGAAACTATATTTCAAGATAGATGTACGTGCTCTATTTTGAAATGTGTAATAATAAATACGTTATCCAAGAAAGATCATAAATTAATGCATCTTACTATTACTAATTGAAAGTTTCAAAAGCTGCACTAATTTTAAAGCAAAAGCTGCACTAATTTCAAAGCACGCTAGAAACATCCGACCATCAATTGGCAGATTGGAATACTAATGGCCATTAGATCTGTTTTCTAAATAATTACACACCTCTGCCATTATGTGCCATTATGAAAAGTTTTGAGTTCAATTCTCCACGAAAGCATTTTTTTCAGATTTTTCCCATATAAATTTTTTTTCAAGTAATTACCCACATTTTCCATTATGAGGTTATAAGTTCAACACTCAACAAAAGCAAATTCTTTTTTGGCAGATTTCTTCCATTTTCAATTTATTCTCAGTTTTTTGTCAAATTTTTTCCCATTTGCAAATTTATGCTACTAAATGATCACGCAACTTTTTTTCATTAAGGTGCTAGAAATCTTTATACGAAACAGATATTTTGTGCCTAATCCCAGTATAACTAATTGAAAAATCTTTTTGAAGCATTTTTATTAATTGTCACGAGATGCGCTAAATACAAGATAAAATCATAGAAATTCTCACAATAATCAGAAACATCCTATCATCGATTGCAGATTGAATCTTAATAGCCATTATATATGTTTTCTATATAATTAACATCGCACCATCCGTCATATTGCTCTAAATTATAGATCTGTCATCCGTCATGTAGCTCTAATAATAAAAGTCATTATATCTATGGTAATTTCTAAAAAATTACCCACTATGACATTACGAAAGATAAAATAAAATAATCCCCTAAATTTGTAAATATAAAAATTGGCCATCATGCCATTATGAAATATGAATTAAATAATCTTTTAAATTTGCATACAAATTACACACCATGCCATTGTAAAATATAAATTAAATAACTATCTAAATTTGCATATAAATTACTCACTATGCCATTATAAAAAATGAATTAAAATAAGTCTTTAATCCGCATATAAATTACCTAATATGCTATCATGAAAGATAAATAAAAATAATTTCTAATCTTTTTTAATCTTGCTAATTGGAGGTTCCTTTTGAAGCCTCTACGTTAATCCTAACCACACGCGCTAGAAAAAAAAGATAAATCCTAAAAATACTCACAAAATTTAGAAACATACAACTGTCCATCATATAGGTCTAATAATAGTAACCATTAGATCTATTATATTTTTTAAAAATTAGACACCATGCCTTTATAAAGATGAAAAAAATAACCCCTAAATATATATAAAAATTACCCACCATAACATTATAGAATACAAATTAAAATAACTCCCTAAATTCGCATAAAAGTTATCCACCATGCCATTATAAAAGATAAATTAAAATCAGCCCTAAGTGTGCATATAAATTAACCTATATGCTATCCTGAGAGATAAATAAAAATAATTTTTAAATTTGCACATAATTCACCCATTAGGCCATTACGAAAGGTGAATTAAAATGACCACCTCTAAACGTATACTAAGATTAAATTTATATCCTAATAAACCTCTAACCTGTGCGAGAGTACAGGTTAATGGACTAGTAATGAATAATTCAAATTAAAAATTAATAAGAGTCAACTTAAGACAACTTTTTAACAAAACCTTTTCCAAAACAGAGTGATTAATCAAAATACAACAAACAGAAAATCTCAAGGCAGAGTGGTTGATCCGTACCTCTTTTGAAGGAGGAAACCTTTGAGTTCGTCGATGAATTGATATATTTCGCTAAACTGTCCAAAGTTGAATTGCATGTATCTTTCCTTGTCAAGTCCGATGAGAATCTGCTGGAAGACTTTCTTCAAATCAGGATTCCTCCCAACGGGAACAAAAGCCCCGCGGTCAAAATCCCCTTTATGCTTGTCATAAACGGCTTTGGCCAGAGTGGTCTTGCCCAGCCCACCAACTCCGACAACCGATACTATCTTCATCTTGGCGTTAGCATTGAGGACACTGCCTCGCTGTAAGAGATGCAGCATGGAGATCAACTGGCTACTTGACTTGTCAATGCCAATGAGGTCTTTTACTTTGTTGTACATGGCGGAGAGACGAGGATCAACAGTCGATGATGAGGCTGTCCTGCTAGCGATGATATCGTCAACCCTATACCTGTGACACCGCTCTGTCACCTCGTAGAGATGAGTCATGATGTCCTTGCCACTAACGCTGATCTTGCGGCGCGCCTTGCTCTTCTTGAAGAGGTTGCCGATCTTCTCGCGGAAGCGTTCGAGTGAGCTCCTTTGCTTGGCGGAGTCACGGCCTTGGACGTGCACAAGGTAGGTGTCGAGAACGTCCTCCATATCGTAGGACGACTCCCTGACCTCACGTACCCAGAACTTGACTTGCTTGTCGAGCTGCTCCCATGGCACCTCGGCCACCTTGTCGAGGGCTCCTTTAGTGCCCTCAAGCTCCAGGGTGAGGGACCTTATGCGCTCCTTCACACGGGTCTGCAGGTTGTACTCCTCCTTGAGCAGCTCGCCGAGCTTGGGGATGATGCTGCTCATGGCGCCCGTCACCAGATTTGCCATGCTTCACAGGCGATTGTTAACTGTCTGTGTGGTTAGTGGAGGTGTGGGCAACAACTTGGAGATGTGGTTCTGCTGGTCACTGGGAAGGAGGGTGGACATATAGCCAGCGCCCACTACTGTAGTAGTGGTCTACTACAGCCTGTTCTTGATTCACTGTGGGAACGCAAAAATTCAGGAAAGCCTTCACAAGTTGAAAAGAGAGAGAGAGAAAAAAAAGACAAACTAATCCACTATTTCGTCGGCGCAAAAGTGAAATTGTGCGCACACAGACTTTTAGTGAAAATGTGAAAATGCGCAAAAGCTTGTGACGTGGACAAAATTGGAAATGCCTCATCAGTCCACTACAAAGCTGTCTGCGGCCCTACAACGTTGAGCCAGCAGCGCGCGGCGGTGAGCACTGAGCAGGCCGGCGTTGATGGACGCCATGTCGACGTCCCGGCGGCGAGCATCACACGCTGTGCAGTGCAGGGCAGGAAGCATTATTATATTCATTCACGTGAAGCAACGCCACGCGACGAGACGTAGCTGACCAGCAGCCAACAGACAACTGCATGCGCCCCGTCGTCGTCGTCGTCGTCGAGGCCCGTGGAGCCTGCAACACGAATGCATCAATGATCAACGCGTAGATGAATGCGTGTGAAGCCTGCCGCGCCGACCAGTGCAACGTGACTGGTGTAGTGCTTGTATAGTCTCTAGCAGTCTGCAGCGTTCACATTGGGATCTCGGAGGGAGGGAGGGAACTTCCAACTATGGCGAGAGAATTCCTCGTTGCACCCTAATAAAAACATGTTTCTTTTTTTATGTTCGCATTAAAATTTTAAAACTTCTCTATTTGACATCTGTGTTGCCGCGATGCTGCTCGATGGTGTTTCTACCCATTTAGATCCCCACAAGTCCAGCCTTTGCGAGAACTTCAAGCTGAAACCAACGCCTCCCTCAAATGCCCTCCTCTAACATTGTTACTGTACTGCGTGGCAATATTTATGAACTGTACAGAGAGAGAGGTAGTTGGAATAGTGATAAGGGATGGAAGATGGGGGAAGGCAGGTTTCAGCCTTAGAACTCCTATTTCTTTGGAGAACCTATGGATATGTGTTCCCATCAGACTAGATATCTCAAGTGAAGAAACTCATTAGTGCCCTTAGTTCTCGGTCAAGAAAATTTATCCATTGCAATCCAATCATAGAATATAATGCAAATTTTCTAAATTAGCTGGCACCACTACATGAATCAACTAATTTTTCGTGGGCCAAAGTAATTTTGTCAGCAAACCAACGAAAATATAACAAAATTATTTATAAATTCGTCGGTACTAGATCAAGAATGACAAATTCGAGGAAAATTTTCGTCAGCCACCTACTCAACCGACAAAACTATTTAGTGGTATAAAATACGGGGGTGGCACCTTACTGTTTCCCATTCTCCCTGCTCGCGAATCTCTCCTTTTCCTCCTCCTCCTCACGCTGCTGAGGCGCCGGCCCCCTCCCTTGGATTCCGCCCCCACGCAGCCACATGGTTGGCGCCCTGCCTCCATCCTCCCCCGTCTTGCATAGGCGCATCGCCTCTAACCGCATCCATCCCCGACATGCGCAGATTGACGCCCAACGGCTAGGGTTTTCGCTGCCCCCTGATGACCCGTGGTTGCCGCTGCCGCCGGTGGTGATGCTGAGGCCACCCTAGTCGGGACCGCCGACCACACGTGGCGGGGGGCAATGGCGACTGCTAGCGCTGCACGGAGTGGTGATGGTGTGCGACAGCAACCGTGGCTGCTGCTGCTGTTGGCGGTGATAGGGCAGAGAGAGGGCAGCAGGAGTGGGTGCAGTATGAGAGAGGGAGGAGGTGAGTAGGCAGATGAGAGGGAGGTGGTGGCAGGTGGGAGAGGCAATGCCGCAATGGAGGTGGTGGCGAGCTGTGAGGAGGAGGAGGGGGCGGCGGGTGGGGCGGCTGAGGGGACAAGGACACTGGCAAAATCTCAGTGCTCGCATCCTAAAGGCTGTGTGCTTGCCGGAATCTCAGTCCTTTAGAGGCTTCTCTTGGCTCAAGGACATCTCGGATATGGCAAGCTATCATTGCCGGCAGGGATGTGTTGGAGTACGGACTCATTCGTAGAATAGGAACAGGGGAAACTACAGAGATTTGGGGGGTATGGATTGGCTACCTGGAACTGGTCTTCGGCGACCGGTCGCCAGCACAAATCCAAACCCACCACGAATGGTGAGCGAATTGATTGACTCTTCAAAAGGAGAATGGAATCATGATAAGCTCAGTGAATTTTTTACCCCAATGGACATGGCAATGATGGCTAGTATACCTCTGTGTCATAGGAGGCAGGATGATTTTTGGGCTTGGCATCATGAGAAAAATGGTGTGTTCTCAGTTCGATCGGCCTATCGCATGCTGGTACATAGCCGGGAACAGAGGGAGGCCTGGCTAGATAATACGGCTAGTAAGTCCAATACTGAACGGGAGAAAAAAGAATGGTTGGACCTTTGGAGGATCAAGGTGCCATCAAACACACGCATATTCCTCTCGAGATTGGCTCGTATATCCATCCCAACAGGGGATGTGTTACATAGAAGGAAGATGGCAGCAGTAAGCTCTTGTGCTCTTTGCGGGGAGCATGACTCGTGGAAGCACTCGCTTATTGATTGTCACATGGCTAGATGTGTATCGGCTCTGTAACGAGAGGATATTACCGAGTTCCTGTAGGATACACAGGTAGTAATGGTGAGATCACTGGATGAAGAAGACAGAGAACACTTGTGGCCATTACTCTATGGGCCATCTGGTTTGCACAAAGGAAGGCAATTCATGAACAATCCTTCCAAAGTCCTTTGACGACCCACTCCTTTGTGCAAAGATTCATAGCCGACCTAGGAGCTGTAGACCGGCCAACAAATAAGAAGGAAGGTGCAGCTCGGGTGAAGCCTTGGAATCCCCCTCCTACGGGGATCGTCAAAGTTAATGTTGATGCAGCCATGTCAAAGAACTCAAATAAAGCAGCGGCAGCGGCAGCGGCAATAGCAAGAGATGAGTCGGGGTTGTTCTTGGGTGCATCTGCAGTGGTTTTGGAAGGGATAAATGACCCAGAAACAATGGAGGCAATTGCCTATTGGGAAGGACTGGCGCTGGCCAGGGACCTGACATTGCAAAATATCAGAGTTGCAAGCGATTGCCTGGTGCAGTCAGAAGCATAAAGGAATCAGGCTTGGGTACGTATGGACATATCATCAGGGAGATCAAAGCAACCTTGACGAGTTTTGAGTCTGCAGAGGTAATCCATGAAGGAAGATCCACTAACGTAGATGTGCACCAGACAGCAAATCTCTCTATTTCCCCTGCGTCTGGTCGTCATGTCTGGCTGTTGATACCTCCGGATGGTGTTTGTACCTCTTACTCTCCTGTTAGCTAATACTAGCCTATCAACCCATGCGTGCCGCACGGGCCATCCATTCTCATAGATATTTTTAACTGGAGATATGAGCATAATTTGAACAATATAGCACCTAATAGATCATTCATGTGTACAGCTAACATTAATCCCCTAGTTTTCAACATCATTAGTTTGTAAGCCGAAAGAAAAAGTTGCAGCAATTGTGAAGAACTATTATACCTCCCGGTCATTAAGGATCATTGAACTTATCAAATGAACCAACATGAAGGTGATGGAACTAATTTAGCTATTTTAATATAGACATATATATTTTTTATTCAAACATGGACTTCATAATAATTAGAGAAGAACAATACCACAATTGATTTGGCGAGACATCCCTACATTGTTGTGAATTTGGACAATCGTTCTTCAGTGTGGGAGATAGATTGTGTGATTCAGCAAGACATACATACCTTCATTATGTTGGATCTAGTCAACACTAATCAGATCTACTCTGATACCTCTGGAAGCACTCTTTCGATGGATGGTGCATCGTCCAGATGGTATAAGTACTACTGAAACGAAGATGAACACTTGCATGTGCTCAATCAAGGTGTACTTGATTAGATGATGGATGTTTACTAACATGCATGTGTTTAACTGCGGCAACAACCTCGTTGGCTAGCTCGATGACGTCGAAAGGGCTTGAAGGTAGAGATCGATTTGGATTGGGCTTGTGTATCGTTTGAGAAAGATTCTACGTATGAGATAAATATTCTATGTATGATTTATATGAACAATAAAAGTACTACCAAAGACCTAACCATTGGTTTGCATTGAATAATATCTTAATGTATTACTGATTGATATGAAAAAGCTATTTGTGCTGAATTTTTAGAATTTGTCTTATTTTCTAGCGTGCTTCAAAATTAGTGCTTCTTTGGAAGCCCCTAATTAACAGGATTGAATTCTGAATATATAGAAAATAACAGAAGTGTTGCATGGTTACCTTTTCGCTTGGAGCCTCAAGTATATCAATCTTGGATTTAGACGCTTCAATAATTGCAAAAGCATCGGTTAGTGTGCCTTCTATTATTGTTACACAATCAGGCTTAAGACGTTTGTTAATTTTCTTCTAATCCAAAATTCGTTTCCTCTTCATTCGAGCCTTTTGAAGTCTATGATTTGTAGATGACCTTCCAAGTTGCTGATACACACTTTGATTGATTAGTTATGCCAGAAAGATGATCTAGATACTAAATATGATTGGAATATTTATACTTGCTATTGTCCTGATTCTCTTTCTCGTGAAAATTTGAGACAATGTACTCTAAGTAATCAAATTTAATATATTGCAGTGATAATAATGAATTAGAAAGGGAGGATAAATGTGTACCTTGCTCCTTTGTTCTGGTAATCTTTCTTTACTCTTTGATCGATTGTCTTGAGCTTTGCATAATTCATGTTCCATGCTGTTATGAGCCAGACTTTAATGCGTGGTGAAGAATAAAATAATTAAATAAATAACATTATGCCTTTAGCTTTGTTTTACTCCTTAGCCTAATTTTGGATCAAACTCTAAGAGCTTGTATCTGAAGCAGGATAAAATGGCCAAGGATTGCAAGTTGCTGTTGTTGCTCGCCTGCTCCACACGTTGAAATCAAGGCTGCCAATGAGATCTCAAAAGCAAATTATTACCTTTTTAAATTTGGGGACTGCAATACTGTTGTCTTTGTATTCGAAGGACTGCTGTTGCCAGACGTGTTTTGTATTCGTCAATCAGGGGCTGCTGGGTGGATTGATTCGGTATCATCAGCGCATCACCTGTCGACCAAGTACACATGCACCACCACTGCAATACCGTAGCAGCACAGAGATTATCAGCGCAGGACAAAGGAGGATTTGAGGAAGAAGATGACAACTCACAAGGCATAGGGCCGTTGGCGGATGTTGCGAGCACCTTTCTGCGTAGACGGCTCTGTCGCTGCCGGCCGCGTAGACGGAGATGGACGGCGGCGCTAGATTTAGTTCGATGGGGTGGCTCACGGTTTATAACGCAAGGTAGGGCGGCCGGTTTACACAGAGGGCTACGTGGATTTGTATCAATGACTACGATGATTATATGTTACTAGTATAAATGCTCGTGCGTTGCTACGGGTTTCATATCATGTGTTTTATCTTAATGATTGATGTCTATTTCCTACCATACCATGTTGGGTCCTTAGTTTCCTCTCCCACTTGCTCACTCGATCGCGCAAGCCGGCCGTTGCTCAAACACTCGAGCTCGCGCGCGGAGGTGGATGATGAACAGTGCACACTCGAATTGGTGACGAACACCGCGGCCGACGACTCGGCCTTTATCTTGGCACTTAATTGAACTCGGGCCGTGATGATCGGTGGAGTACAATGGGGTTTTATGCCCTGGCAACACCCGCACACGAGCTACGCTCCCCTCGCCGACGATCTCCACGACACGCAATGTCCGCACTCCTCGTCCACGCGACGTTCTCGCGTTCCCTGACAACCCAGCCCTTTCGCGCACTCCGATCAGCTCCAGAGCGTCCACCTCCTCCTACCTTCACGCCCCAAACCAACTACGACGTGATCCCCACTCACATGGCGCGTACGATCTCACAAGACTCGGACTCGACCCGGGACAAGGCACGACGTCGCGTTCTCGCACATTGCACGCACACGCTTCACCATGCACCCGTGCCCCGACCTATAGGTACTTGACTCGCGCTCCGCATGCACCCGCCGCGCCTGCCTGGCACACACGGCCCCGGCCACGGCCGCACTCGCGCCCATGGCGCACACACACACCCGCGCTGATGGTGCATTTATTCTAACATACCATGCAGTTCTCTAGCCATGGCGAGTTACCGACACCTCCCTGCTATACGTGAGCCATTGCCACTGGATGCGTGAAAGCGCTCTACATGGTGGTGAAAAGCTGCATGGAGTGTGGTTCCAAGATTGAATGTTATCTAAGCACTATTTGGATATGTATATATTTTTCTCTTTTTTAAGAATTTTGGATACCTAAACATGGTTTATTTTTTTAGAATTCACTCCTAAAATAAAACGACTTACTTCTTTTAAACTAAGTTTTCACTATAATTTAGTTACATTTTCACATATTTTTGTAATTTTTGAGTAAGATGAAGTGATCAAACTTTGAATAAAACCTATTTTATGGAAACAAAGCGAATACACATTTTATTTGGACCCACCACGTGCCATGGATAGAATTTGTGGGAGAGAGAGTGGGTCATCTTGAGTAAGACGAAGTGATCAAACTTTGAATAAGATTGAGCGTTTTTTTATTTGGACCCACCACGTGCTGTGGATAGAATTTGTGGGAGAGAGAGAGGGCGTCATCTTGAAAGATCTGGGACGACAAACCCCCGGCGGCTGCAACTCTTCAGACCTCACCCCCTCATCTCCCGACGGGCGGCCAACTGTTCGGCCCTCCTACCATCCTAGGCACGTCATCTTGAAAGATGCCCCGGCTAGCCACGCCCGGCGACTCCGCCCCGCCCACTGCCGCCCGTGCGTGCCCTGTGGCTCTGCCCGATGCCCATGTTATAAGTGGACGGTCGGATGTTTTTCTTTATTTTTCTAGAGCTTTTCATGAAAATTAGAAGTTCCAAAAAGAACATCCAATTAGTAATAGTAAGATACGATGAGTTGTTCTAAAAAAATTCAGTCGTGCGCCAAGCCATCCCCTCTCCCTGCTCCTCATTCCTTGCATAGTTCCGTCCGTCTGTCCAGCCCCCTCCCGTTGCGCTCTGTGTGTCGGCTCCTCCACGGATCATCGCTCCAGCTTCCTCCCGTCCCATGCGCTCATCAGCAAGACGGGATCAGCTAGCGGCGACCGGCGACTTGGCGAGCACTACTCGCGGCTCATCCGCGAGCTCTGCGCGCTGCTCTTCACCATTGTCTCCCTCTCCGCCTTGGCACCGATGCAGCGGCGGCAGCATGCCCCGGAGATGTCGCCGGTCGCGGTGGCGTCCATGCTCCTCGGCGCGTCGGTGACACTCATGCTCTGCGGCTCCGTCACCTTCGCCATCGGCGTCTGGGTCGCCAGCCTCGCGCTGCTCTTCGGCTCTGGCGCAGCCGCGGGAGCGGGACGAGAAGGAGGTGGGGGATAACTACACGAAGACGATGAGCAATCAGGTCGGGAATGAATTTAATGGATGCAACCTTTTTTTACTATGACACGTCAGTACCTCATTGGCCAGCAAAAGTGGATGAAATTATAAGGCTTAAAAAAAGTCATACAAATGACACGTAGGAAGAAAAAAAGAATAAGTTCACGTTACCCCTCTCAACTGTTTCGAGAGAGTAAGTTTCAATTCTAAACTCTGAAACCGTGTGAATGTAGCCCCTCAACTCTTCAAACCGGGCAGCCGACCCCCTCGACCCCTTCCAGGCCGGTTTTCCAACCACACCGGCCTCCACGAAATTCATATCTACCTTTTGGTAGGACAAAAGTCCACCAATCTTCCAATGTTTGAGATTCGTGCAGACAACTGCAACCCTTGGATCCCATCTCCTCTCTCTCCCATCTCTCTCCCCGCGCGCCGGCCTTCCTCGGGCACCGCCGGCCTGCCTGCCTCCCGCCGCCGCCGCGCCTGCCTCCAGCCGCCGCGCGCCACCCGCGGCCGCGCCGGCGAGCCTCGGTCCGCACCTGCGCGCCGTGCGCCGCCGCCGGCGAGCCGCACCGGGCCACCTCCGCCGCCTCGTACTGCTTCAACATTTGATTTACATTTGTTCAACATTCGATGTACACTCATTCAACATTCGATATACACTCATTCAACATTCGATTTACACTGATTCAATATTTTATATATAAATTGTTAAACTAGTATTTGTAAAATGTTAAAATTAGTCAAATGAAATGTTGAATTAGATATTTACAACTGTTGAAGGAATATATTTCAACATCTGAAAATGGCTATCGGGTCTGGTGGGCTTTTTATTTGGATTGCTTAGCCTCCTTCCACATAGGAAGTCCCCGGCCTCCATCCGCGTGGAGAAGAAATGCCCGCGCCGGGAGGTGCGGCTGCACGCGCAGACCGCCGCCGTCAGTGCAGAGCACGCAGGCGTCCGACGCGGCGCCATCGGGCGCAGCAGAGCGCGGCCTCCAGGTGCCGCACGGCCAGCCACCAGCGCGCGCAGGCCGCCGCCGTCGACGCCGACCTTTCCAGGCGTCCGCCGCGGCGCCGTTGGGCACGGAGTGCGTCCTCCAGGTGCGCCAACGCGTGGCCGGCCACCAGCGCGCAGGCCCCCAGGGACGCTCGGACGCAGACCGCCGGAACGCGACGGGGCTGGGGACGCGGCAGACGCCGCTGCGTAGAGCTGGCCGAGGTGGCTCTGCGGCTGCATGTGCTGCTCGCGGACACACGCGACGGTGACCTACACGGCACGGATGTCGAAGAAGTGGACCCCACAGAGGACGCGTCGACGGAATGGATCGCGCTGAACGGCGCCAACACCTGCATCACCGCAGCCATGGGGGGATGGGGTCAGCAGCGTCAGGACTCAGGCACACCACCACATATTGATGGAGCGGCGCCATAGCCATCGCCATCGGGCGCACAGGAACCGGCACGGCATGCCCGTTGGCAGCAGCACCGCCCCGGCACGGCAGGACATGGATGGGGGCAGTAGGGCTGGTGCGGGAGCGGCTGTAGAGGGTAGGGGGCGACGACCCAGGGTAGAACGCCTGGGCAGCGGCATCGACAAGGTTGCCCAAGGCTCTAGGGAACCCACGCATTCCACGCCGCGACTGTCCAGCTAGAGCCGCGGCAGCCTTCACGACGTTGCGGCACCAGCGCCAACGCACACACCGGCGCCGTCCTTGAGGTCGAGTGGCGGCAGCTGCAGCCATGGCCACGGCGTGGCCGGCGGCGTCATGTGCGGCGTTCAAAACCAGGGTGCACAGGGGCTAAGGGGGGCTGCTGCACGGTTTTGGAAGTTTGAGGCTGACAGGCAAACGGTTTCATAGTTTGAGGTTGAAAATTGGACTTGTCTAAGAGTTCAGGAGTGTAATCTGAACTTGTTCCAAAACAATGTTCAGCACTCGATGAAAACCGGTGGGGCTCTATAACATTAGCGATAAGCTCAAAAACATCCTGTTTCTAGTGTTCTGTAGAAGGTGCGGCACGAAAATTGTAGGAGTACCGGGTTCGCATTTAATCTGTCACTGATACAGTGGGCCCGCGTGTCGGCTGCGTCTCAATGGCGCAAGCAACAACTCGTTTGGTTTCTACTCCAACCAGCGAGGAGGAAGTGATGAAAGTGGGCGGCGCCATGCGTGCCTGCCGATAGATGAAACGCATGCGTTTACTGCGACTTAACCACCATTGCCGATTCACCTTCCCTAATATAATCACCACCATCAGTATGACTATGACACCAACACTTCACCTGCATTAGGCACTAGGCAGCAACCACGGCCATGTCGTCGTCCAAATCCAATGCGCTAGAAGCTCAAGCTCTGATGATGACCTTGGCGCTCGCCATGGCCATGCTCGCCACCGCAGTCGGTCAGCCGTCACCGGGAGCATCCACCACCACCACCAACCTGACCCTCCACAACCTGTGCCCGTACCCAGTCTGGCCGCTGGTGACACGTTCGGCCGCCTCGACAGCCACGGCGACGGCCTCGCCACGCTAGCGTTCCCACCGGAAGCATGGTCGGGCCGCGTGGTCGCGCGCACCGGGTGCGCCGACGACTACAACTCCGCGGCCCCTGCTTCCCTGTGCGCGACGGGGGACGCGCCGCCGGTGACGGTGGCGCAGGTGAGCGTGGGGGGGCCAGGCGGGGCGGCGGCGTACAGCGTGAGCCTGGTGGACGGGTTCAATGTGGCAATGGTGGTGACGCCGCACGGGTTCGCGGCGGAGAAGGGCCCGAACGGTGGGCGGTGCCCCACGCTGGGCTGCGCCGTGGACCTCGCCGCCGAGTGCCCCGCGGGCGCCCGGTCCCTCCACGGCGGGTGCGGCGCCGGCTCGGCCGCCGCCGCCGCGCTGTTCAAGGCCCAGTGCCCCGACACGTGCACCAACGCCACCGACGTCGAGGTCACCCCGCAGGACTGCGTCGCGCCAACCGAGATCAAGGTCGTCTTCTGCCCCGCGCCGGACACCGTGGCCGGCCCCGGCCATCACTATTAATATTAGCGTCGCCGCTGTCGAGTCGCATGCACCAAGCATGTCTTAGCTTATTAATGTTTCATGTTTAGCTTACTCTTGGTTTAGTTTTTTCATTTCTTTTGCTCATGACATATTATCCCTAACTAGTACGTTTAGGTTTCCGCTTTCATTTGCCTAGAACTTGGACTGAATTGTGCTTTTTCATTAAAGTTTGATAGGATGAGGATAAATTTCATTAGAAACTTTGAAAAGCCCAATTCATGCCCCCTATTGGGCCATTCCATCCTTTCAGTCGTAAGGATCATCACTTAAGGAAGAAGTCCATTTTTAACCCCTCAACTATTCCGTTTGTCTAATTTTAGTCCTCAACATTCATTTTGGTCAAACCGGATACCTCACAAAACCAGCTAAATTTGACACCCAAGATAGTTTTGACCGGTTTTCACTGACGTGGACTGTGGTTTTTGCCACCTGCGCTCCATCGCTTCTACACACCCCACCTAGCACTCCTTCGATCTGGCTTTGCTCGGCGTCCTCACCTCGCTCCGCCGCCTGGCGCTCCGAGCTACCACCTCTGTTGCCTGGGGTGAGGCAGCCACAGCCGTGGCACGGGTGCGTCGGCGCGCGGCATGCTGCCGCCGCGCGGGCGTGGGCGAGCCACCGCTGCAGACCGTCCGCAGGCGAGGCGCGGGCATGCTGCCGCCGCACAGGCGGTGGGGAGCCGCCGCCGCGGACCCTCCGCATGCAAGGCGCGGGAGGCGCACGAGTGAGGTAGCCACAGCCGCGGCATGGGTGCGTCGGCGCGCGGACATGCTGCCACCGCGGGCGCATGTGAGCCATAGCCGCAGACCCTCTGTGGGCGAGGTGCGGGCGGCGCATGGGTGAGGCAGCCACAGCCGCGGCGGGTGTGCGTCGGCGTGCGGTCGAGATGCGAGCCGCTGCCGCCGCGGGTGAGGTACCTGCGTGCGGAAGAGATGCCGTCCTCGCATCGCCGCTCCTCCTTCCCCGAGCCTCCCGCGCTGGTCCACCCACACGTGTCTCATCGACGCTCGCCACTCATCCTCCCTCACGCCCGGGCATGTCGCGCTGCCGCCCGCTGCATGATCATGTAGGTGGCCATCCCTGTTTCTCCTACGCAAGTGGGTGGAGGAGGGCAGCGACAGCTAGGGCGCATGGTGGAGGCGGGGAGGCTCGAGTCGCTCGACGATAGGCAGCCCTGAGTGGGTGGAGGGAGGGACGCGTGGAGGCGGCGAGGCTCGCCGGAGGAGCCGACGGGAGAGGGGGACGGCAAACTGGTGTAGGGGGCGACGTGTGCCCAGGAAGAGGGAGTGTATGATAGGTGGGCCCCAGTCCACATCAGCGTTTAGGTGGCAAAAACCATTGTCCACGTCAGCGAAAAACCGGTCAAAACTGTCTTGGGTGTCAAATTTAATTGGTTTTGTGAATTGAGGTGTCCGGTTTGGTCAAAATGAAAGTTGGGGCCTAAAATTGGACAAACGGAATAGTTGAGGTGTCAAAAGTGGACTTCTTCCCTTAATTTATGACAAAAGTATTGATTTTTGTCACTGACTATGATTTTTGATGGGTCACTCCACACAGGGACTTCGGTACCGGTTAGAAACCCTCTTTTAGTATTGAATTCGCTAGAGGGCCTTCAGGGTTGGAAATTCTCTTTTAGTACTGAAGTCGCTACCGATACTACGAAATCGGCACTCATGTTTCTCAGGTTTAGTAATGGTTGTAGAAACTAGTAGTGAAAGTTCCTAAAAACTAAAAAAATATGTTTCCATTGGAGCTCAAACTCAAGACCTATAGCATTGTGCGTGAACTAACCAACCACTACGCCACACAATCATATCTGACTACACAGGGAATGCACTTCTTTTATTTTAAGTACATGAAAGTCTTTAGTACCGGTTGGTAAGGTTTTAGTACGGGTTGGTGTTAGGAACCAGTACTAAAGTACCTTTTAGTATCGGTTGGTAACAACAACCGACACTAAAAGTCTTCGCGAGCATTAATGTCTGTATACCTTTCCACCTGTTACTAAAAGATAGCTTTTTGGTATGGTTTGTATTGCCAACCGGTACTAATGTCTCTCCAGGGGTCAACACCTTTTTAACCGGTACTAAAGACAACATATGTATCAGGTGTAGATGTTGACTGATTTCTATATCAAATTGGAACTCATCCGAAGCCCCATTCTCTGGCAGTGGGTGCTTGGTAACAGACACATTTTCATCACCTGATCATCATAAACATCACTTTTTGATGTAAACAAAACATCATTGTATATAGGAGCACCACTGCAACATCCAAAATGACTCGATTTAATAGAGGAACAAAGGTAACCCCAAAATGCAAACTGACTTGCTGCTGAAACATCATTAGCTTCAACATCCCAACATCTAAATTCACCCAGGCAACAATAGAAAATATAATACAACATCGAAGCTTGTATATATGTTGCAACGCTGAAAAAGGTAATCTCACCATCAAAACTCACTTGTGGAAGACCTTCAATAATCAATTAACATTAGAAAACCGCAAACCATGAATATTAATATAAGAAATCTTGCGCGGCAACACGATGAAACAATGAACACCGCGCCGTATAAGTAACTGCAGTATATGACCAATTACGCCGTGCCTGGATGCATAGCCAACCACTCCTGGCGCTTGTTTGGACGAGCTTTTGCCACGTAAACGTCGGGAGAGACGACACGAGTCCAATGCATTTCCGTTCCTGGTGCTATTGTCGTTCGAATATGTGTCGCTTACTTGGTCCACACGCGGTGCTGCTTATTCTGACATGTCGGGTCTCCCTGTGCCACAAGTCTTACGTGCCGCTGCTAATTCAGGACTACGGGGTGAATCACGTACTCTAGCACGTGGCGTTTGCCCTACCTGTTGGTTTTTTCACTGTCAGGATATTTTCGTTTCCAATGCACATATTATTATTTGTGAATCACATACGGGCCATTTGTCCTAGTATATCTACTATCTATCTATCCTATAAAAGGATAGGAGCTGCTCTCATTCTTTTCTTCATTAATATATTGGTCGTCCTCCTATCATGTCCAAGTTCGCCTAATCATTGGCTCGCTCCGCACTCCGAATATAACCGGGCAAGTCTTTTTGCTGCTCTCTGCCTCAGCTATAGCTAGAGCATTCATATATATTATGTTATTGTTGTTATTACTACGTTAGCTCAGCTTGACTCACAACGGATCTGATTGATTGTTTTCTGGACATGCTGAAAAGAACATGGGCGAGATGGTCATCCTTGTCATTGGGTATTGTTTAATCATATAGTTTATGATTCCTCCGTTGCAAAATGAAAGAGGTTCTAGTTTAAAAAAAGATTCATACAACGTTCCATATACATGTTTTGTATGTCCATCTTGATTCATCTACGTCTATATATATGTGGATGTAGGAAATGAGTGTTAGAACCCTTTACAATTTCGAGCAAAGAGAGTAACTAGTATTGTAGAAATTACTAGACAGATTGTAACGTTTCAAGTGGCTGTGTCACACACCAGGGGGTGGATTTGCGTATGGGTCTATAGCCCAGTGTGGTTTTAGCAACTTTAATATACAAGTTGATACCCCGCGTATTGCTGCGACATTTTGCGAACGGGATGTTGCAGTAGCAATTGATAATTTAGAAATATATATGTCTATTTTTTTATAACAGAATATCTTTGCAGTTTAGATGTTATTTTGTTTTATCTTTAGTAATATTAGAGATGATTATTTTAATTCATTATTTATAATGGTATGGGGTAATTTATATACTAATTTAGGGTTTTTTAATTTATTTTCAATAGCAGATTTTTTTAATTCATATTCCGTAATGCAAATTTAGGTGTTATTTTAATTTATATTTTATAGTTGCTATGGTGAGGTAATTTATATGCAATTTTAAGGAGTTATTCAATTTATATTTTATATTGGCATAGTGGGTAACTTATATGTAGATTTAGGTGAATATTTAATTCATACTACATAATGGCATGATGGATAATTTATATGCATATTTAGAGGGTTATTTTAATGTATCTTTCATAATGATATGATGGGTAATTTATATACAAATTTAAGAGTGTTATTTAATTTATTTTCATAATGGCAGGATGGATAAATTTTTAGAAAATATAATAGATCTAATGGCTATTATTATTAAATCTACCCGATGGACAGATGGATGTTTTTGATTTTTATAAGAATTTATAAGATTTATTTTTTCTTCTAGCGCGTTTGGTGATGGTTAACGTGTAGAGACTCTAAAAGGTGTCTCCAATAAGTAATAGTAAGATAAGGTATGCTTGCTTTAGTTCTATCTTATTATAATCTTGAAATTCTGCAATGAGCAGGCCCCAGTCAGTCCCAAATTAAGGCTGGGATAGAATGGCACCTAGATTATTGATGAAGAACCCAGTCAGTCTGTCACAGTTGAATGATCTTGATAATGTGAGCCTCGCCAAGTGCGACCAGTATGTGTTGGACTCCTTTCGCAGAGACATGGATGAGAAGTTGTGGCGAGTGGACACGCTGCTGCTTGCCAGTGCCATCATGGCGGGAGTCATAGTTGGGATAGGTGCTTATGGCCAGCGCTACCGCCACCATCGTTTCACCCGTCTCATCTTCCTCGGTGCCAGCACTTTGTTCTTACCTATCATCTCCTCTGTCGTCTCCAGCAGCACTGTTTTGGTCTCTAGCATGAGGCCCCATGGGATCAACGACTTGAGTAAGTCAAGCCCTGCTTTGGTCGCATTGTGCAATCTAGCCAAACACTCTGTCATTGTGGTAACCTGGGCATTGCTTGTTCAAAACATCATGATCAATACCAGCGTAGTTGTTGCTGTTGATGACAGAGAAGGTCCAAGCGTAGGACCTCCTATCGAGCTGCTTGCTCAGGGTGTCTGGACCCTTTACCTGGGTATCACCCACCTATCGTCGAGCTCTTGCTCTTTCTTCTCACTGTTGCCAAACTGGTATTCAAATATTATGCAGTTAGAAAGGCACAGCAATCCTATGCTTTTGGGCGCAATCCACGTCTTGTTTTCTGGTACATGCATCAACAGCTGCCTCTGATGGCGAGGGAGCATGATGCGCCTCCCCCTCTACTGGTTATGGGAGAAGAGACAAGGCAGGTGGAGAAGCAACATCAGGGGTATGTGTTCAAGCATGCCTCATCATCATCATTAGGGGCCATTGGATTGGTGACTATTGACAGAGTCTGGCGCCAGTTGGGTAGCAATAGCATGCTTCTTCCAGCACTAGCAACACAGAGGCTAAAAGACGTGTGCTTGTCTTTCGCGTTGTTCAAGTTGCTGCGGTGCCGATTTGCTAGGTACGAGCTCGCTGCTTACTCTGGCTCTGAATATAACACATCCAATTTTTTCTGGAGCTTGTTGCTCAAGGATGATTGTGAGCCTGACCGGGTTTTTGGGGTGATTGCTGATGAGCTTTCCTTCCTTCACGACTATTACTACTCATCCCTCCCCATCAACTATTCAAAGTGTTGGCTGCCCCTCCTGGGCATCCTTGTCTCACTCTCCAGCTTAGGTTACTGCATCTTTCTTGCGGTGTGGATGATGATCATCAGCAGGCACAGTTACAATTACCAGATGGTGTGCAATATCCGATGCCAGGATGCGACATATCTACATCTGGGAATCCTTGAGCTGGATGTGATACCCCTGGTTTTGCTTTTGGTGTTCCTCGTGACAGCTGAGGTGAGGGACATGGTTTCCCACGTTTGCTCCGACTGGACCAAAGTAGTCCTCACTTGCCGCCTCCTAAACAAGGATATTTCTTCTTCAATGCGCAAATGGGCTCTCCGTATTTTGTGTAGCCGCAGGTGCAGGCTGATGATGAAGCATTGGGATGAGGAAGTGGGCCAATGCTCAGTGCTGCCTCCTCTTCGTCGTCCTAGGGCTAGGACAACCTCGGTTGCACTTGTCGTCGGGCGTCTCCTCCATCTGCCGGACGAGAAGAGGAAGGTCGACGCAGCTGTGAAGGTTTCTATAATCAATGCCCTCAGAAGCAGTAGAGAAAATGGTGAACAACTGAGCAATGGGAAAGCATGTCTCCGCCGCTGGGGTCAGCAAGGTGAGAGGTTACTCTGGGCCTGCAACAGCAAGAGTGCGTCTGATGTTATACTTACATGGCAAATCGCCACAAGCATCCTTGAGGTGAGGGACCAACAAGGCTCTTCATCTGTTACTACTTCAGATTGTCATATGACTGTGGCCACTTGTCTGTCACGGTACTGCGCATACCTTGTGAGCTTGTGCCCCGAGCTCCTCCCTGACGACGATGCATGGAGCAAGGGCCTCTATGAAGCTGTCAACAAGGACGCCTGCAGGGCGTTGGCCGGGTTATCGTCATCGACGCCGGACTATCAGCAGCTGGTCCAGCTTCTAAATGACAAGTCTAATCATATGGTGCTCAAGAACGGCGCCAAGCTTGGGCAGCAGCTGGTGGAAGAGACGACGATCGACGGTGAGGAGACGGCGTGGAAGTTGCTGGCCGGGTTTTGGTCGGAGATGATCCTATACGTCGCGCCCTCGGACAATCTCAAGGGCCACAAGGGCGCCATCGCACGTGGTGGCGAGCTCATCACGCTCCTCTGGGCGTTGCTCAACCATGCCGGGATCGTCAGCAGGACAACAACCAGCAGTGACGATGATACTCGTGTCTAATACTATTGCAAGTCTTTCTGGCTCTCTGGTGGGTCTGCCCTGTTTCAGATTCTTGCATTGACCATCTGGTGTGGTCTCTGCGCCATGGCATGTACTGTACTACCTCTATTTGGAGTTATTTATGTTTTTTTTTCATTCCAAGTGTTCTTTTTTTTTTGTTTTTACTGCTCTTATTTATCTAAATTATCGTTTCAATTGAAACGTATGTTAAACATATGATTAGTTAAGTTTATGGTATTATTTGATCCCCAACCTTGTTTGAAAACTACGTATCACCCAATAATGCAATCAACATAAATTAAAGCATGCAGTATCCATGCAAAGTCTTATTAGGATTTAATAGTACTTCAACCCCATGCTAAGCACGGGCCAGCGTGAACCATTAATATTAGAAATTTATATCTCTTACCAATTAACATCTATATTTTATAATGCCATAGTGGTAATTTGTATACAAATTTTGGAGTTTGTTTTAAATTATACGTTAGTAGTTCACAATAATACAATAGTTCATTTATATGTAAATTAGGGATATCTTACAATAATACAATAGTTCATTTATATACTTTAATTCATATTTTACAATGGTATGGTGGGTTATTTATATTCAAATTTTAGTGTTTCCTTCAATTCATCTTTCATATATAATGGCATGGTGAGTAATTTATACAAAAATTTAGGAGTTATTTTAACGGTACTCCCTCTGTGTTTTTATATATGACGTCCATTAGCACATTTTTGTACTACACAGCGTCATATAAATAAAATCTGAGGTAGTATTTCATAATGGCATGGTGGGTAATTTATATAAAAATTTTGGTGGTTACTTAAATAATCGTTCATAATTGTATGGTGGTAGAAATAATATAATATATCAATGACTATTATTATTAAAAGTCATCTACGGTCAGATCTGTCACTGACATAGTGGACCCGCATGTAGGCTGGGTCTCGATGGCACAAGCAAGCCAGGGCTCTTCCCCGGCGCGCGCGTCGCCCGGTTAAGGATTGGGCAAGCAAGCAACTCGTTCGGTTTCTACTGCAAGCAGTGAGGAAGTCATGAAAGTGGGCGGCGCCATGCGTGCCTGCCGATAGATGGAACGCATGCACGCATGCGTTTCCTGCGACTTAACCACCACCGCCACCATTGCCGATTCACCTTCCCTAATATAATTACCACCATCGGTATGACAATGAAACCAACACATCCATCTGCATTAGGCTAGGCAGCAGCCACGGTCATGTCGTCGTCCAAGCCCACTGCGCTAGAAGCTCTGATGACCTCCTTGGCTCTCGCCGCCATGCTCGCCACCGTCGGCGGCGCCGCAGTCGGTCAGACGTCACCGGTAGCATCCAGCACCACCAACCTGACCCTCCACAACCTGTGCCCGTACCCGGTCTGGCCGCTGGTGACCGCGAACGCGGGCGTCCCATCCATCCCCACCGACGCCGACGGCGACACGTTCGGCCGCCTCGACAGCCACGGCGACGGCCTCGCCACGCTAGCGTTCCCACCGGGAGAATGGTCGGGACGCGTGGTCGCGCGCACCGGGTGCGCCGACGACTACAACGACGAGGCCCCTTACCTGTGCGCGACGGGGGCGCGCCGCCGGTGACGGTGGCGCAGGTGAGCGTGGGCGGGCCCGGCGGGGCGGCGGCGTACAGCGTGAGCCTGGTGGACGGCTTCAACGTGGCGATGGCGGTGACGCCGCACGGTTTCACGGCGGGCGGGCGGTGCCCCACGCTCGGCTGCGCCGTGGACCTCGCGGCCGAGTGCCCCGCGGGCGCCCGGTCCCCACGCGGCGGGTGCGGCGCAGGCGCGTCCGCTGCCGCGCTGTTCAAGGCCCCGTGCCCCGACACGCGCACCAACGCCACCGACGTCGAGGTCACCCCGCAGGACTGCGTCGCGCCAAGCGAGATCACGGTCGTCTTCTGCCCCGCCGCGCCGGACACCGTGGCCGGCCCCGGCCATCATTATTAGTATTAGCGTCGTCGTCGAGTCGATCGCATTCACCAAGCATCATTAATTAGAGGCGTGGTTAGTGGAATAATAAGAAGCGGTACAGCTCCATCTCCATGCATGCATGTGTACGAAGAGATTAGGGAGTGATTAGCGCTGCAGCACACTGGTGAAATGGAGAAGATCAAATCCAAGTTTGAGAAGATCCATGGTCTGACAAACTGCTGCGGCGCTGTCGACACAACACACATCAAAATGTTTCTTTCATCAGCTGAACCAAACTGTAAGGTCTGGCTCGATCAGGAGAAGAATTACAGCATGGTTTGCAGGATGTCATTGATGTGGACACAAGGTTCACAGACATAGTGACTGGGCGGCCTGGTAGCATGAAGGAGTCGAGCATTTTGCACAGCTCTGGCCTTTTCAAGCTGAGCGAGAAAGGTGAGCGGCTGAATGGAAGCAAGCTAAAGGTATCAGATGGATCAGAGATTGGGGAATACTTGATCGGCGACTCAGGCTACCCCCTTCTTCCCTGGCTCCTTACGCCATACCAAGAAAAGAACCTGACAGAGTCCAACGCTGAGTTCAACAGGAGGCACTCTGCAGCGAGAACAGTCGCTGCGTGGACACTTGCCAAATTCAAGGACACATGGAAGTTCCTTCAGGGGGAGATGTGGCGCCCGGACAAGCACGAGCTGCCCCGGATAATTCATGTCTGCTGATTGCTGCACAACATAGTCATAGACCTCCAGGAGACAGCCATGGCCGAGCAACGTGTGTCGTCGAGCAACCATGACGAGAATTACAGGCAGCAGGTGTGCCAGTTAGCTGACGAGAACGGCGTCAGGGTGAGGGACAAACTATCCGAGCACCTGATTAGCAGGTGACCGATCGAGAGGAGGGAGGGAGACTTGTGAGCGTATGGAACGAGAGAACCGTTGTGCTTTGTTTTTTCGTCTGCTTCAGGCAGCTCTGAATCTTTTTTTATGTTCAGTTTTGCAGAGTTGTAAATGAGGCAGATGAGGGCATCAGTGACAGTTGGGACTAATCAAACACACAGTAATCCCCTTGCAGCCGTTTCAAACATGACAAATCAATGTGTCTCCTTTTGGTTGTTGGTGCCTTGGTGATTCTAAAAATGCTGCGATTGGTTTTTTATGTTGTTGTCGCTGTAAATCTTTACGGAATGAAAATGAGTTACGGCTGACGATTGATTGATGTGAATGTTTGGGGTGAGGGATGGGCCGGGGCAGGAACCCCCGTTTGGGCTGGCTAAACCGAACATTGTTTTCATCATGGGCATCCAATCCACAGCCAGGGTTTCTCAAATTCTCATAACGTTCCAGAAGGCTTCGTTGCTTGTTTTTGACATCTGTGGTAGCATCAGGTGAAATCAATCAACTTGTTGATGTGCTCATTCTTACACAGCATGCTCATACCTGAATTATAAATTTTGCTATATGCGATCATTTTTTTTTGATAAAATTCCTTTCTTGGCTCTAGAAAATAAACAACATCTAGAAAATGTAAAACTTTTCCGATCTGGTATGAACATTTTCGATCCGTCTCTTCTTGACACCAGCGTCAATTTAGAGGGCTAATTAATGTTGCTAACTAGGTGAAGGGTAAAGGGATCCGAGTGCATGGTGCAGCTAGCAGAGAGGTTTCGTCGTAGATGGAGTCAGGCGTCGTCATTCATGTGTGCTTAATTGAACCATGCATATTGTATGCCTGTGAAAACACAAAACGGTCAAAGGAATTACATCAGCTAGCTAGCTCTGGACAAAATAAAATGCAATACTACGGATCGGAGTACTGCTTGTAGGAATAATTAACAGACTCTCGCACTTGCCTGGCTTAGTTGTTGTATACATGTCGTCATCAGCAAATAAAAACGGTTCTCTGAATTCAAAGAGCAAGAGCAACGCGCCGGACGACGACGTTCTTCAGTCTTATTTGTCCCTAGCTCTACAGGAGCAGGATGAGTATGTAGGAATGGGTTATTACTTGCTTTCTGCATGCATGCCGGAAATTGTTAAACACACGCACACAACTTATAGAGATATCGATCTTTGTTATTAGAGATATCGATCTTCGCTATTACGCAGTACTCCCTCCGTATTTAAATATAAGTCGCGGTTAAATTTTTTCTAAAACTTCGATCCTTTGTCTTAATAAAAAAAATTACGTAAACATATAGTCATGCTCAAACTCTATACAATTATAAAAAAATCACAACAAAATAAATAACAAGTTATAATTTTTTTTAATAAGACGAACGATCGAAGTTTTGAAGAAAAAAAAGTCAACTGCGACTTATATTTAAATACGAGGGAGTACCTCTTTTGGCATCGTGCATGACACACAACTTAGATCTGGTACCACTGTCTATATCTGATATCAAGTGTAGGACGGTTGTGATGCTGGTCGGCTGCCCGCATCAGCGCTGCCTCCACTTTCTCCAGCTCCGGCGCAGCAGGGGCATCACTGGGCTCGCAGACATAAACGACGATTTCCCGGAGAGAAGAGAGGTATTCCCAGCCCAAGAGGTTGTCGCAGTAACGATGGTCCAGTGCGGCCTTCCCAAAGATTTGAAACTGAAGCACTTGGAGGCTTGGCATGAAACGGCAACGACGAGGTGCTGCTGTTGCGCCTTTTTCTTCTTCTTTGCCGCCAATAAAAATGGAGCCCTCCTCCTTATTTTCATGATCGTCGTCAGAAGCAGCAGCAGACATGGATCTCTGCAGCCTATGGTCGTCGTCGTCGTTGTCAGAATCAAACAAGGGCATGGAGGAGATGTCGCTACTTCCGTGCCACAGATGAAACGAAACAACCTCCTCCTCCTCCTCTTTGTCGTCGTTGGCAACAACGAACAATAATACCATTGCGCCCCACAGTTTGAAGGACCTCAGCTTCGGGAAGTAGCAGACAACATTATTACTGTCATTACTAATGATGTTGCTTATTGTGGCTGAGCACTCTACTCTCAGGCAAAGGTGACGGAGCTCCGGCAGCCCCCCGAGGTTTCTCAGGTCCTGCTCATCCACGTTTCTCAGGCTCAAGGCCAGGTGGGAGAGGCAGGGAAGGCCACAAGGATTGATGCATGGTGGCAGCATGCGGAATTTGATGAAGCACTCTACATGAAAACGTCGGAGTTGGCGTGGGAGGAGAATAGATCTCGCTGATTCCCACTGTAATATCCGAAAGCTGATATCCGTAATTTGTAGATGCTGCAGCTTGTCAAGACGGCTTACAGAATCCACAAAACCTCTCACGCTCGCATCATCCTCCACATTGATAGGAGCATTGAGCACCCTGAGTCCCCTCAGGCTCCCTAACTCCTTCCATTGATACCTCTCATTAATTAATAGCTCCTCCGGTGATGCCAGCCTCCCCACCCAACCGACCTCACCATTGTGAGCAGCAGCAGGGCCACTGCTGTCAAGGGTAATACGGAGGCTCACTGTTGCCTGACGGCGTTTCTACAATTCCAGATCGAAACAAGTCTAGTGTCTGCAAGAACTTTAGACCTCCTTTTTCTTCAGAGATCCTTCGGATATGTGTCCCCCTTAGACTGAGGTATCTTAGGTGGAATAAATGCCCCACATGCTCAACACGAAGACAACATCCACCCACCGGGTTGCATTCCTCTATAGCTAGGATACGTAAGAGTGTGAAGCTACATAGTGGGGCCCATGACTCAATCGCACACCCCAGGGCACTGAACGACCTCACTGTCCGCATGGCGTCAGTGAGATGATTATTATCTATTATATTAATAAGGTAGTGTTAAAAAAAGCCACCACGTTCGCCGAGAGAACCAAGAAATTCCCACGTTAATCGAAAAAAAGAAAAGCCCTCCACCGTCGGATTTTATGAACATCTAACGGTCTATATTAAATCATATATTAAATATAACATAAAAAAGAAAAGATCTACACCGTTAGATATTATGATCATCCAACAGTTTAGATTAGATTAGTATATAGTCTAGAAAGATATACAATACAAAAAGGTATCATGTCCGCTATTTTTCCTTTCCCATTGTTGGTGAATAATGATCGGAATCAGATTAGTACTCCTATTATTCATATTCGTTAGCTAGATTCTATGGTAAGATCAAGTCATTAATTAGGAATCAGCTCAATAATCCTATATACGTTCGCGGCGGGACTCTGATAAACATCGGACTAATAAAACGGAGTATGTTATCTATGGTGTGCATGCAAGAGTCCAGTACTCCAATGCAAACATCGGATGCCCCTAGGTCCTTTATACCCAGTGTGTAATAAAAACATAATTCGCATGCATGTCAATAAAAAAACTGTTGGATTTAAGCACATTTAATGGTGTACACTAAATCATATATCAAATGCAACTAAAAAAGGTGTGCGCAATTGGATATTACAGTATGTTAATACAACGGTCTTAATCAATCTAAATATATTGTACTAAATATGACTAATAAAACAACCAACCATTAAATTTTTATATTAAATAAAAATATATCTTATATCAATAAGTGAAAAACGGATTTTTTTTATACCATTGGTTGTTACAATTATCGAACGGTCTAGATTAAACACAACGATAATAAAACAAAATACATTAGTATAAAGTTATGGTACATGATTTCTAACGGAGAGTATACTTTTCCTACTTTGACTAAGTTTGACAAAAGAGCTAAATTTTGTAAAAAAGGAGAAGAGATCTGCACCCTCTCTTTATATATAAGAGTGATAAAAGAAGCCTCTATAGTCATCGAGATAGTCTAGAAATTACCATGTTAATAAAAAATCAGGTGCCAGCCAGCGCGTTGCTGCAGAAATTCTTAAACCATTTATAAGTAAAATTTGAAAGTGATAACATTGCTATGATTTTAAAGAACATTTTCTTTCAAAGATATTATGATAGCATGTTCATCTTGCTTGATAGATTGACTCTTAAACCAATGATTGTGTTTATGATGTAGGAATTTTGTAGGATGGTACTTGCATTGACTAATAGTTGCATGCATGGATGTTATTATCCACAGAAGATTGATAAAAACATCAATAGAAGTTTTTAGTGGACAATGGCATGCCTTCTAACTTAGTGCAGTCCTTGATGACGTAGATAACTTGCATGTTGAGAGAAATAGAGTTAATAATGGTTAGTGAGCTTTACTTATATAGATTATATAGATACCTAAACAGATAGATTTTATAAACATCTAACAATATATATTAAATCATATATCAATTAAATTAAAAAGCGAAAGATCCACACAATTGATTGCCAATGGCCTAGATTGATCCAAATATTTTATACTAATACAACTACTAATTAAAAAGCCATTTTTTAGAGAGACATATGAATCTCTCCACTATCAGATTCTATAAACATAGAACCATATGTATTGAATAAAAGATTTATACCAAAAACCACTAACAAATGAAGAGAAAAATCTACCCTATTGGTCGTTACCACCTTCTAAAAATCTAAATGCTTTGTATCAAATACAAATTATCTTTTTTGAATTTTATAAAAAGACATAGATCCCCACCATCTATTATCTTTTCAAAGATTGTTAAAGAAAATGTACCATATTCACTAAAAGGGTCTAGAAATTACCACCTTAAGCAAAAACAAAAAAAACAAAAACAAAAAAAAGCCTAAAACATTATATATTAATAGTGTTGCCTTAAACGGCCGTGTAGCCCGTTTACACACCATGTACACGTTACTCAAGAGTCAACTGTGTTGGCCGTGTAATCTGTTTAAAATCCTGTTTAATCCGTTTTTTAGTCCATTTAATCGCTGTGCAGCTCGACTACTCTCTAAACAATAGGTGACCGACTGTTTAGCATTACCGTTTGGGATAACATTAGATTTTATGAATATCTAATTGTCTTCATTAACCCAAAAATATTATATCAAATATGACTAACAAAAAGAGCAACACGTAATCATAGAGTTGTGGAGCCCAACCTTCGCTTAGACCTATCAACTAGCAAGTTTGCTACTGACCCGCGCATGGATGTCATACTTCACTTTTTCAACATGTGTTTCACTCCGAGATACAACAATACCAAGAACATAAATAGTTGAATCGGCCCTCTTGGAAACCAACCTAGCAATAAGAGATGCCAATCAAATACAAATAAACTACTGAATAGATAAGAGAGAGGTTACATAGTTGCAATGAGCATGCCGCCTCTTCCTTCGTGGAAGGTCATCACTAACCAGTCTATAGTATCGTACCCATAGAAGATAGTACCCAAGTCAATGGAAAATATGGACATGTGCCAATGAAGAAGCTCGAAGCAAATCAAGAATGGCAAGTAGAGCTGGTGAGCGAAGAGATAAAACATGAACCATCTAGCATAGCACAACAAGAGAACGTTAATGGATTGTTTTGTTGGACCGGCCGTTAGTTATTCACTTGATGATAAGAACATTTGTTATCAAGTATTCTTTTGGCACAATTTCATGCACTTGCACACCTATGCTCCTGCTCATACATTCCAAATACATCCATTGAGAAGAAAAATAATTTGGTAAATGTATTATGTATGACATAGGTTTTAGAGTAAACTTAAAAAGGAACTGTCAACATACCAATGCTATAATCCAATATTGCTCAATTAAAGAAAAGACATACATATGATCTCGATCTTGATGAATGTTGATCGACCAATAACCATGTATGGACGCATCATGATAGCAGCCATACAACTATAGTTGTTGGAGATGTCATTTAGTGGTGGCAAAGGTGAGACTCCTTACTAAACTAGAGCGCGTGAAGCCTATGGGATTTTAGACCATATTTATTGAGGTATAGGGATGCACAAAAGTCTTTTTCTCCCATTGCATGCTTGGTCATATCTACAATAACAATTTAATCTTTAAAGGGCGTGTCTTTTTACCTCAGAGTATATAATTCAACTTATATAATCTTGAGTGGTCAACAAACACTCTACCCCCATTGTGTACCTTATTTAATTTTGACGAGGGAGGGCTAATTATGATAAATTGATAATACACAAGCAACCCAAAGGATGCTTATTTCAGCTCATTTTCTGGACATTTACAATTCCATACTTATCTTTTCAAGTTATTGACAAACTAAAATCTCAATGTAAACAAATACGGTCTAAGTGGGACTACCATTTAATTTTCTATGTTTTTTCAATAATAATTTCAATCCAAATTATAATACACTTTGGTTTGTCCTAAACCATCTTTTCTCAAAAAATAGTGATAACATCTTTGATATAAAACAAATGCACTATCAACACTTATTTTATGATAGAACTTTGATAGTATAGATGTTGATGCCCTTTTTGAAAAAAAGTATAAACAAAATTATAAAGTTATATTTTAAACATAACAAGTACATGAAGTATTTTCAAATACGAAATCATAATACTGCAATGGTTACACAATTAGATTAACTCATAAAAATATGTTGTAAAAATAATATAAGAAAAATGAAACGCAAGAAAACAATATGTATATTCAGGACCAATGGAGGAAAAGTAACAAATTAAGTGCTAAAAATAATCACATAAGATTAATTTGAAGAATAACTAAAATGTAAATGAAAAAACTAGATGTCCGCGCTATTTGCGCGGGCCATCTTGCTAGTTGGCCTGATGAGAACCGGTGTGCCGCAAGGTCATATTATGGTGGGCTAACCTACGCACTGGTAGGTTCTTTGATGGTGTGTCTTGACCATTAGCATCTAATAAAGTGAAAAAGTTCTCTTCATGCGACATGTAGCGTATGAAATCAAGCACAATATCATGAACACGACAACCAATAATATCATGAACACGATGATCAAAGCTGAGATACTCTTCTTCTACCCCTTGGATTAGACTTCTGTTTATAAGATCGTTGAAGTATCCCTCTCTAGTTTCAAATAACCATGTCCCTCGTTGCTCATGGACGAAACCCTCAGCCATCCACTTCCAAATCAAGGAACCTTTATCGATAACAAAATCTTTAGGAAATGCACCCAGATAAAGCAAGCATATCCTAAGGCACAAAGGCAAGTCATAGTAGCTAAAGGACAATATCCTCATAGTAGTATTTTCATCGCTCTTGCTGTCTTTACACCCAAAACCAATAGTTTTATAGATCTCTTCCCATCTGTCCTTTGGTTTGTCTGCCAATAAACTAGCCGTTGTAATAATAGCCAACGTATGCCACCGCATTTCTTTAAAATTTTATCGGATATCTCATCCGGTTTATTATCGACATGGCTTCCTTGATCACCATACATTCTTGTATAGAATAACTCTCTAGAGCTATCAGGAGGAAGTGCTTTCAGCTTGTAAACTTCACCAGCTTTTGTGGCAACTTCCACTTTACGAGTAGTCACGATTATTCTACCACCACAATTATTTTCATCATCAATAGCCAATTTGATTGTATCCCAAGACTGTATCTCCCATACGTCATCAATGACAATAAAATACCTACCCACAGGAAAAAGGCGCAAATGTCTAAATTAATAACAAAATCATCTTGAGCATGCATCTATAAATTGTAGAAGCACGCCAACACCTAGACATGGAAAATGAGTAGTTCCCATCACAAATAATCGGCATGTGTTTAGACATATGCAAGGTCAGTGAAATACAACTGTTAAAAGTACGTACTTTCGCGATAAGATAGACGTACGTGCTCATGTTATTTTGAAATGTAAGAATAAATGCATCATCCAAGAAAAACCATACATTAACGCATAATGAATAATTCATTATTAAAATTTAATATGCGGTCAACTTAAGACAACCTTTTAACAAAGCCTTTCCCAGAACAGAGTGGCTGATCACAATACAACAAGTAGAAAATCTCAAAGCAGAGTGGAGATTTGTATCTCAGTAATTTCAGACGTTATTTTTCTGTGCCATGTATCCCATAGTACCGGTTTTCTTGCCAGTCGTATATGATAATAAATTGTCTGGTTTTAATAAGAAGTTTGAGCTCCACAGAATCAAATGGAGACATAGGATGAGGTGCTAAAATGGGTAATGGAAGGAGCTGGGGTGTGGAGATGGATGTGACAATCGGATGAGCCTCCTCCATCACTGGCCACTGAATCAACAACCGTCGCGCTTCCACCATGGTTCACCGCATCCCTCAAACGTAGCCACAACAATAGAGACCTCAGCAACAACACAGAGCCCCTGCTCAACCGCCCATCCCCACCAGCGAAAGGAAAGGGTGAGACATAGAAGATTCCCTGCAACCCCGCTGAGAGGATGTAACACAGATTCTCTTTAGCATTTCTACGTCCCACATGTCATTGATAAAGAATAAAATTAAATGTGTTGAAGGGTGGGTGCCGCATGCCACGTCTGCGAAACCGGCTTAGAAACCATCTTCAATAATGATCAGGGTTGTGAATCAGACTTTTTTGCCAGTTTAAAGGTGCAGGTTAGCCGGTTTCGTAGCAGGAGGTTAAAAATCGGACTTTTTGACCAGTTCGAGGTTGTAAAATGAACTTTTGCCTTTTATAATCCTCCCCATGTTTTAGGCTTTACCATGGATTAAGTAATGTTTAACTTGGTCACAACTCACAAATAAAATACTTATATTGATCCAACCTGAGCTCATACATCTATTTAGTACTACATAATAAATACTATATATAAACAAGACCACATGTCTATATACATAAGAAATGCCAAGAATTAAGTTTCATTTCTTTATAATAATTCATCGAGCTTGTTTATAAGAATTGCTTATTAGTATAAGAGAATGGTTTAGGTAGTTAAACATGATTAGTCACGTCGACTTGAAATGTCTCGTGTAGTCATCTAAAGTCTGACGGGCATTTTGTGAAATCTAGAGCTGTACAAGGTTTAGGAGGTTTGCGTTTGCTGAAGCCCCATGGCCATGGAATAATTTAGTTTTCCTATGACCGCCGGTAGACGTACGTTTTATACTTTTATTGGAGGTGAGTTGCCGGCTGGATTCGTCTTGTGGAGGAAACAGAGTTGTGGTTGCTCTGCGCCGATTTCTTCAGGGAAGGGAAGCAGCGCAGAGCATCATTGGTTCTGTTGGGCTTAAGCCATTCTTCTAACATTTGATGGCCGTGAATATTTAATCTACTTTGTACTCGCATTTTGGCGTGTGCAAGATTGGGGGTCCCCCTGGCCTGCAGGCGTCGGCTGGATGTCTGCTGCCTGCTGCTGAACATAGTCATAGACCTGATACAGGAGACTGCCATGCATGGACGAGCAACCGTGTGTTGTCGAGCAACCATGACGAGAATATTTACAGGCAGCAGGTGAGCCAGTTAGGTGACGAGAACGGCGTCAGGGCGAGAGGGACAAACTGTCCGACAGCCCGAGCACTTGATGAGCAGGTGACCGATCGAGAGGACGGAGACGAGGGCATCAGCCGGGACTATTCAAACTCACTGTAACCGTCTTGCAGCCGTTCCAAACATTACAAATCAATGTGTTCCGTTTGGTTGTTTGTGCCTAGCTCGGTGATCCAAAAAATGGCGCGATTGCTTTTTCAGTTTTTCAGTTGTTGACGCTGCAACTCTTAACGGAATGAAAATGATTTACCTGAATTGCTTGTTTGACATCTGTGGTAGCATCAGGAGAAATTAATCAACTTCTTGATGCGCTCATTCTTACACAGCATGATCATACCTGAATTATAAATATTGCAATACGCGATCTTTTTTTTTGTTGATAAAATTCCTGTCTTGGCTCTAGAAAATAAACAACATTGGTTCCTTCCTTAGCCTAGAAAAACTAAAACTTTTCGTGAACTTCATTTTCGACCCCTCTTCTTGACACCAGCGTCAATTTAGAGGGCTAATTGATGGTGCTATCTAGGTGAAGGGTAAAAGGACGAAAAGCTCTTGTTGCACATGTTGCTACAGTGCAATTTAAAGAAGGATGTGTTTTTGCATACAAAACTTTAAGTACATAATTATTTATCCGTTGTCTACAGACTTGCATAGTTGCATGTCCTTGTTGACCACAGCGGCTGTGCGGCACCCGTCCAGAGGTGATCGAGTCAACTCCGATACGATGCATGGTGCAGCTAGCGGAGAGAGGTTTGGTAGATGGAGTCAGTAGTTGTCATTCATTGTGTGCTTAAGTGAACCATGCATATTGTATGCCTGTGAAAACACAAAACTGTCAAAGGAATTACATCAGCTAGGTAGATGTACAAAATAAAAATTAATACTAGGGATCGGAGTACTGCTTGTAGGAATAATTAGCAGACTGCCGCACTTGCCTGGCTTAATTAGTTGCTGTATATATGTCTTCCGCCAACGAACTTAATTAGGCTGGCACGGCAAGGCAGCATGGCGTCGTCATCAGCAAATAAAAACGGTGATCTGAATTTAAACAGCAAGATCCGCCCACGGAAGAAATTGTTCTTCTGCATGCATGCCGGAGATTGTTAAAACACACAGACAGCTTATAGAGATCGATCTTTGTTATTAGGGCAGTTCTGGCACCCGGACGTCCGATGGGATTTCATGCAACATCTCAAATGTATATTTTTAACACTCCAAAACAATATGTGCAACATTGAAAATTAATTTCTGCAACATCAACATTTAGAAAAAAATCAGTGTCCCATCCCATTCAAAGGGAAAAATCACACCACAACATCGAACATCGGTTAATGTTTCATGTAACATGAAAAACAACAGAAGATCCGTGCAACATTAGAAATATGTCTTCAACATCGAAAAATAATGTACGCAACACTTAAATTCAATTATTACAACGTCCAACACACGCACACCACCCCTCACCCGTTTGCCCCCATCGCTCCTAGTCCTCCAGCAGAGGGCGGTGGGGGAGGAGACGATGCGCACTCACCTGGGCTCCGGCGCGGCGGTGGGGAGGAGATAGCGCGGCGGCGCACGCGATGGCGGCCTGCGGGGGAGGAGACAGCACGGCAGCGCGTGCAGTGGAGCGGGTGGCCGCGGCGGCAGAGGAGCGGATCAGGCATGGGCGGAGACAAGGGGGGGTTAGCGGGGGGCCAAACCCCCCTATGACCCAAAAGTTTATACTAGAAAATTTGAAATTCAAATAAAATTTAAAAATTTAGCACTGTCGGTCTCCCCTAACAATGAAATTTTGGAGTTTCTGGCTCCGCCACTGGGATCAGGAGGGCGCGCCGGCACGTGGTGGAGCAGAATGGGAGGAGGGAGAGGCGGCACCGGCGAAAGGGTGGTGCAGGGCTAGGCGCAGCAGACGGGTTGCGCACGGCGGTGGCGGAGGGGGGGCGGGCGGGGCGAGGCGGATGGGGCGTCCGATTTTTTTCTTTCCCTCGGACATCCTTCTCCAAGCGTTTTCGTTGTTATTACCTCTTCTGTTATGATAGTAGGTGTAGGACGGTTGGGATGCTTATCGGTTGCCTGCCTCAGCGATACCTTCACTTTCTCTCGAGCTCCAGCTTCGCCGCTGCAACAGGGGCACTACTGGGCTCGTAGATATGAATGATGATTTTTCGGAGGGGCTGTGTGCTACGATACTCAAATTACATCCTAGAAGTTAAGACTTTAAATAGATCTGGACCATTAAATAAAGAGAAAATAAAGTAATTATTATGATAGATTAAATATGGAAGAATAAAACAGAGAAAAAAATCGTTCCCATCTCCTGTAGCTCCCGCCTGTTCCGGCGTCGAGGCCCGAGGGTCACGATCAGCCACTGCCACCAAGCAAGTTAGGATAAATGAATGTTTCCAACAAGTATGAGATTTGATCATTTTTACTTTTCTTGAGATTGGGTCTTGACTAATTTGTTACAATAGAAACTTGCTATGTGGATTCCATAAACTTAAAATAGAATTATATAAACTTGCCACAGACTTGGTTTGAGAATTAATCCTTATAGTTTTTTACGGTTTTGCTACAAATAACTCTTGACTTGCTAAAAAAAAAACTTAGAAACTATTGCTACAACACAACAGGCTGAAATGTATGTCTGGTGATGAATTTGAAGAACCAGAAACTAGGCACACGATTCCATCGTAAACTTGTCACAGGTTTCCATAAACTCTGTAGACTGATGTGAGAATCAATCCGAGAGCCGGCTTGATCCGTCCGAAAGGAGAAGGCACGCTAGGAGTGGAAGGAAGAGCGGTTGGAGGGCAGGGCGATTGGAGAGCGGGCAGGTGCGGAATCGGGGATGGATCGCGCCTGAAGCCGTTCCGTCCAATTGGTAGGCCACCGCCACACCAACCGCACCCGCTTCTTCCTTCTTCCACTAGCTGCTTTCCTCGGTTCTCACCGGAGACCATAGTGCTGCGCCGCTCCTAGTTGATTTCTTTCTGTTGTCACCTACTGGGCTGCGGCCTTGTTATCTGTAATTTGTAAATGATCTTTCTTCTTTAATGAAAAGGCAGAACACCTGCCAAAATCTTGCTAAAAAAAAAAGGCTGCCGCTGTGCCCCGCGCCCCCTGCTGAACGTTGATACATTCATCTTCACTTCTCCTCGCCCGTCGTGGAAAGAACCGTGGCCATGGCCACACCTCCACCCCTCGCAAATACATGGATAACATCGCCGGTGAGCTGGGCTCTGGTTTTCTTAGGTTGGTGGATGTCACCGGCTGTCAGCTTCTACCTCAACAAATTCTTTACCTACCTCGACTTGGACGCGTCAAGGAAGCTCCGAGGTCTGGAGATCGATACTATTCCAAAGCTGAAGCAGACGCTGAGCGATGCAGAGGAGCAGAGGATGACGAGGCAAGATGAAGACAACAGGTCTGAATCTGATCTGATCATACTCGATAGGATTACCAAGGATCTCAAGTCTGCCTTGCATGAAGCGGAAGACATCCTGGATCTTGTTGACTATCGCCTAACAGAGAAGAGACTCACCGGGCACGGACCCGCTGGCGCTTGCATCTCCCGCTGCATCGCCAGCTGGGAAAAGAACCTCCGTGGCGCTGCCGACGCTCACATCTCCTGCTGGAAGACGAATTGCTCCGATCAATGGAGAAACATCGTCATCAGGGTGAAGCTCCCCCGCGACGTTGCTGGCGGTTGGATCTCCCGCTGCAAGAGCTGCTTCAGATCCAGAGCAGGAAACAGGTCCAGTGCAGATGCCGTTTCCACACCAGCGGTGTCGGTGCAGGAGGTATCTATGACAATTGATGCAGAGTCTGTTTCAAGTGCTAACGCCATTTTCAGCTCAGAGGAGGGATCGAGAACAATTTTCAGTGCAGAGGCGGCTTCCATACCCGCTGCCGCTGCTGAGTCCGTTTCAATTTCAAGTGCCGATGCTATTTCCAACGCAGGGGATCTTTCTAGTGCAGGGCCCGTTTGTATGGCAGGGGACATCTCCATAGCAACATCGAGTGTAGAATCCAATTCCACAGTATACAAGCTCCGTGCCTGGTGTAATGAAGCCTTTGGCGTCAGAGACAACCAGGTACGCTATGCTCCATATTCTTTTCTTCTGAATTGAGTTGCAGCTGCGAGCACTCTAGGACCAGTTTATTTTGGACTCCTGATCATGACCCTTTAATTTGTGGTTGTTTTCTTTGATCATTGTGGGGATTAGTATGAGTGTATATAGACATTGAAATTCTTTTTTTTTAACGCAAATAGACATTGAAATTCCCAAACCTCAATTGAAGCATTTCTTTTTGTTTGTTACTAATCAAAAGAATAGCGTACAGTTTTTTAAAAAATTCATTAACACCAAATGAAGACTTTGAGTACACTAGCGCATAGACGCCTCATAGAAAACAGCCCTATTCCTACTGGTTGGTTGCTTGCCGGTTTAGCTCCAGAACCGGTTTACTAACCATTTGAGATTTGCTTTTTGCAGGAGGATGCTATAATAGATTCTTTCCTGCATACTGTTTCTAGGATATGGTTGGTGAAAAGAATACAGCAGATAGAATATATTCTCAATGACTCGATAGAATCACATCCGTTGAATCGGCAAAACAAAAATGACAGTGAAATTCCCATCAATCATACTGACAAGGAAAGAAGAAGCACACAAGAGCAGATCGACGAATTGTACAGGAAGATTCCCAAGCACATTTAGCAAACTTTACCATATGCAGACCGTATTTATTGGTCTCGGTCTCTCCGTGTCCTATCCTGAAAGCATGGATAATCTCATCCATTTGCGGCACACGTACGCTTCTACAGATTTGCCCAACGTTGGAAAGCTGACGTCACTCCAAACGATGGAATACTTCCATGTAGATAAGAAGGAACAAGGGTACAAGCTGAAGCAGCTGGAGAACCTAAACAAGCTCCGAGGCTATCTGAAGATAGTTGGCCTTGCGAATGTTGTAAGCAAAGAGGAAGCTCTTGAAGCTCAACTGGCCAGCAAGAAGCGACTCACGAGTCTATCACTGGGGTTCTGCGGCGGGACAAAAGCCTCAGGCATCAAGGCAGAGGTACTTGAGGGCCTGTGCCCCCCGAAGCATCTTCAAAAGCTCACTATCGAAGACTACGATACTTCAAAGTATCCTAGCTGGATGTTGAGCGGCCAGCATCCGGACGCCCCAAAGCACCTGCACAGCCTACAGCTCAATTATTGTAGCCTTTTGGAATCCATTCCTGAAGATAGTGAGCTCTTCCGACATCTGCGTGAGCTTAATATTCATAACTGCAACGGGAGCAGCTTGCCAGAAAATATGGAGCGCCTCGTGTCGCTCCAGAGTTTGAGTATTTCTGGATCAGGCGATAAGATGAAGCTCCCTCCAACACTGCCCCGGTCACTTAACAAGATTAGGATTAAAGGTTTCGACTGGGACAGTTTGCCAGAACATGTGAAGTGGCCCATATCGCTTCAGAGTTTGGATATTTGCTACTGCAATAAGATAGCGCTCCTCCCCCCGCTTCCCCTGTCTCTTAACAAGATTATCGTCTATCACTGCCACGTGCTCAGCAGAACCTGTAAAGAGGAGGGACACGAAAATTGGCATAAGATCCAGCACATTCCCTGCAAAGAGATTGCTGGCTGAGAAAAGCGTGTCTTCCTTGTAACACACAAAAAATTAAAAAAAAAAAAGAACTGTGGCTGAATAATGCTGACTGCCGAGAATGTGAACCAGCTGCTGATTCAATCAAACATAATATCTCTATTTGTCCTTTTGAACTGGTGCTTCCAAGAGATTGGTAAATATTATAAATACCCTCTTCTTCTGCAGCATGTGCATTCAACATGTGCTTCTTGCTGTGTTCCGAATCCGATAGACCCCTGCTTGAAGGATATCGAATTACCAAAAGGACACTTGGCAAATTATCAAGGACACATGGAAGTTCCTTCGAGGCCGGGGGGAGATGGGGCGCCCGGACAAGCACAAGCTGCCCCGGATAATCCACGTCTGCTGCCTGCTGCACAACATAATCATAGACCTCCAGGGAACAGCCATGGACGAGCAACGCATGTCGTCGAGCAACCACGACGATAATTATAGGCAACAGGTGTGCCAGTTAGCTGACGAGAATGGCGTCAGGGTGAGGGACAAACTGTCCGAGCACTTGATTAGCAGGTGACCGATCGAGTCGAGAGGAGGGAGAGACTTGTGAGCGTATGAAACGAGAGAACCGTTGTGCTTTGTTTTTTCGTCCGTCTCAGGCAGCTCTGAATCTTTTTTAATGTTCAGTTTTGCAGAGTTGTAAATGAGGCAGACATCAAGGGCAGTCGGGAGTAATCAAACGCACCGTATTAATCCTCTCGCAGCCGTTTCAAACATGACAAATCAAAAACGTGTCTCGTGTGGTTGTTGGTGCCTTGGTGATCCTAAAAATGGCGCGGTTGCTTTTTGTGTTGCTGTTGCTGCAAATCTTTACGAAATGGAAATGACTTAGGGGTGATGATTGATTGGCGTATTTTGATGTTTGGGTGAGGGATCTCAACAGGGATGGGCGGGGGCAGGAACCCCGTGTTGGCATTATTTTCGTCATGGGCATTCGATCCACACCGGGGCTGATCCAGACGCAGGGTTTCTCAAATTTTCATAACCCCTCGTTGCTTGTCTGACATCTGTGGCAACTTCAGGAAAACTCAACCTGTTGGTGTGCTTAATGTTTGGGGTGAGGGATGGGCCGGGCCTGGAACCCTGTGTGGGCTGGTTAAACCGAACGATTTTCACTAAACGTTTTTTAGCTGGGAAAGCCAATCTGTACCCTTCATGTTGATTTCACTGTGCAGGTTGAAAAATATTAGGAAAGAGTGGAAAGACCCAAAACCAATAATTGTAAAATGTTTTCACCACTTTCTCTCTCTTTTTTCACCGTATTTCTACCCCATACCCATCCGAATTGTACGAGAAGGTCACCTTGTATTTTGGGCTGATTTGCCACCTTCTTAATTTTGCCTTCCTAATCTCATTCGTTTCTTTCTAAATGAATAAAAATATCATTGGTTTCCTCCGGAACCAACGTTGCCCAGCCCAGCCTCCTGCGCCGCCCGGCACCCCAGCCCCGGCTGCTGCCCGCAAACGGCTCCGCCCAGCACCCCAGCCGCCAGACCCACCCCGGCCTCGGCCCTGGCCGCCCGTGCCGCCCGGCAGCAGTGCCCACGACCCCGGCCCCGGCCTTCCAGCTGCGGCGCCCGCGTCACCCGTCTGCGCCGCCCGCACGATGCTTCGGCTACCGTGCCCACGCGGCCGTCTGCGATGCCTTCGCCACCCGACTGCCCAGGTCCTAATTGTCTATTATTTTAGTAGCTCTCACTATTTAATGTATACTTTTGATGGGAGGAAATAACATCGTGTTCGTGCATCTCTGGGTGATCAAATTGCTTGGCTGCTGATTCACTCAGCTAAATTGGTGAGCCTGCAGATCGGCCGCTATCCACGTGATGCAGTGATTACAAAGTTATAAAGCTTCGGCTATTACCAAGATGTGGGGAGCATGGCATGAATCAAACATGCACAGTGGTTGAACAAGAGGTACACTACTGTCTACAATATTTTTTTTCCCTATGTTCCCACACTGCAGCAGTTGAAGTACTGAATTTCTTTTTTGTGCTCACGAATCATGATGGCCAATCACTCATCGGAGTTATCTGTTGTGAATCTAGAAATTGCATTTTTGTAAATGCGTTTTTAATCTTTTCACCACAATTGACTCACCAAATCCTTAAAATGTAGGCTACTTCAGATTATGTAAATGATGTTTGGTTTACATGATAATAGTTGCATTCTTGCATCTGCTGACCTTGGATCTTGTGATCTGCTTGAGATTTCTATTTTCATTAATTAGCTCTCTTTCTTACTCTCAGCAGGTTGGAGTTTGAACATGAACAGCTAACTGTCCTCGAAACTTCTGGCCTTTTTGATTGAATGAAAATATACAATCCCAAATATTCATAATCCCATGCCTCTTTCTCTGCAGATTTCCGGTTCCAACTGTTGGAGGCACTGTGAAATTGGTTCTCCTTTTTTTCCGAATCTGAAACTGTTGTGCTTTGTTTAGAACTAAAAAAGGTGAACCGGAAAGCATCGAATGAGTGATGATAGTTTCGATTTCTCGGCATGTAATAGTTCCCGGGGACAAGGTTTTCAGCATACAAACTTACAAGAGTACCTAGGATGAATATAATCATTTGCAACCTTGAATTTTTCTGCACATATAGTCATGTTTGTTGCAAGACTTGGCATTCTGCTGGTCACTCAAATCTGCAGAGTCCTTGGTTTTTTGGTCCACTCAGGATCTTTTTTCTAGGAACAAAATTATGTATCCAATCTTGAAAGCTTTGGAGTTCTCAGCTTCTCAGATTCTGATTGGTTTTTGGGTTCTATGCACAAGAAGGTTGGGTGTCCTTGCAAAAATAAATGGTTGGGTGATTAGGAGGATTGTCAAGGCATGCTTATCTTTTTTTGGATGAATGTGTTTAGGTGCATCTAATTGGCTTTTGCAAGTTAGCTTTTGACTGTTGCTATATTGCTCTTTGGAAATACTGAGCTCGAAGATAGACCTATACCTGTTGTTCTTGCACCCTTTTGTGAAGGACCAAAAGGGTTCACATTGAAAGTTCTTTAGGTCAATAGGTAGAAATTTATAACTCTTTAGTAAAATTATTCCTCTCATGTTAGCTTATGGATAATAATATTAAATGTTCTTTTGTTAATTGACAGCTGATAGAGAGAAGATGTAAAAGGTAACTATTAAATTTGGTATAAACTTCTTTTCCTACCTTCCCTCTTCCTATTCGCACATTGCTCATAGAAATAATCTTCTGCCTATTTTTCTTTTCCGATGCACGTGCGACACCATAAATTTAAATTTGCCTATTTAAATTTACAAATAAATTACTCAACATGCCATTATAAAATATAAATTAAAATAAGTTTTAAATCTGCATATAAATTAACCAATATGCCACCATAAATATAAATTAAAATAATTTCTAAATTTGCATATACATTACCCACAATGACATTACAAAAGATGAATTAAAACAATCAGCTTTAATATTATTACGGATTAAATCTATTTTCCCTAAAACTTTAGTCCGTGCGAGAGTACGGGTTGATGGACTAGTATTACTAATTGGAGGCTCCTTTTAAAGTCTCCACTTTAATTCTCAGCAGACGTGCTAGAAAAAAAATAAATCTAAAAAATTCTCATAAAAATCAGAAATATTCGGCCGTCCATGTTGTAGTAGTAATAATAGTAGCCATTAGATCTGTTGTATTTTCTAAAAAAATATCCACCATGCCATTACGAAATATGGGATATAATAATCCCCTAAATTTATATAAAAATTACTCACCGTATCATTGTGAAAGATGAAATAACATAACCCCCAAATTTATATAAAAATTACCCACCATGCCATTATAAAATATAAAATAAAATAATCATCTAAATTTATATAAAAATTACACACTATGCCTTTATAAAATACAAATTAAAATAATGTCCTAAATTTGCATAACAATTACCCAACATGCCATTATAAAACATGGATTAAATACCACTTCTAATTTTGCATATAAATTACTCATCATGGCATTATACAAGAGTAATTAAAATCGACCCTGAATCTGAATATAAATTACCCTGCTATCATGAAAGATAAATTAAAATTTTCACTATTATTAAATATTAAATCTATATCTTCTAATAAAATTCTAACGCAGTATATGTATAATGTACATACGTCAAGGGCATGCAACCTTGTACCTCCGCTAGAGGCTTTTTGCTGTAGCTGTACAGAGGTGAAGGTGACCACACCAATTTAGATGCCTTATCAGTCTACTGCAAGCCGTCATACTATAGCGATATTGTTTATAAAATAAAAATAATTGAAATAGTGATAGAAGAGCAGGATAAGGCTGTCTCCAGCGTTTCTCTATCCTCTTATTCCCTATCACTATTCTAACTACCTATCTTTCTATTTACAGTGTCGTAGCAGTGCAACATTTAATTTTAATTTTGCAGAACCGAAACCGTTAAAAATAGCGTAAACAATCTGATGCACTCAGTTTAAACCCCGGGCCGGTAAGCACTGAGCAGACCGGTGTTGATGGACTGTACAATTTATGAGGATCCAAACAGCGCCGCAATGTCACACGCGGTGCCCGGCAGGAAGCATTATTATATTCACGTGAAGCAACGCCACGCGACGAGACGTAGCAGGCAACAGACAACTGCATGCGCCCGTCACCGGCCAGCCGGCGGAGCCGCGGAGGTCATCAGTCAAGTCGTCGTCGTCGACTCGTCGTCCTGGCTCGTGGAGCCGTGTAGCCGGCAACGCATGCATCAATGATCAATGCGTAATAATAAACGCATGCATGTGATGCCTGTCACACATCACATCTTGAAAGAAATGTATTGTGCATCTTAATCTTCACCTCAATTACCCGCATATGCCATCATAAAAATTGTTCTATATATAGCAATCGACTAAAATTTATTTTTTTAAATAAACCATCTTAGCCATTATTAAAAATAACACCGCCTAATATTACCAATGTGCATGTTCAAGAAAAAGGAGTCGCCCATGGCACTATAAAAAATAATCTAGAGAAGCACGGTGATACATATAAGCCCAAATTATTCACATATATTTTATAAACAAATAATCAAAATTAGCCCACTGATCCCTACGTATGTCATTAAAAACAAAAAATAGCGCCCTAAATTTGTAGAGATGTCGTAAGAACATGGACTAACAAGATAAACAAATAGATATAATCAATTGGTTTATCTATATTAATTTCCACGAGACGCGTTAGGAAAACATAAATCCTAGAAATTATTATACAATAATAAATTACTTACCTTTGATGTAATGATGGATAATCTAAAATAACATCTTAAATTTATATCTAAATTGCACATCTTTCTTATTATGATACAAGATCTAAAATAGTACAACAATTTAAATCTAAATTACCCAATTTGACTTTTACTAAAGATAAACTAAAATAGCAAAAATCGACAACTAAATTACCAATATATGCTATTAAAAATAAATAACAAAAAATAGATCTATATATGTTTAAAGTTGCCTACTTCTAACTATTAAATTTATTCATCAACTTTCAACATTACGCCTCTAAAGCTCTAACCCGTGCGGGTTAGTCATCACTAAATTTATGACAAAAGTATCGATTTTTGTCACTAACTATGATTTTTTATGGATGCGAACGCATTTTCGATCACAGATCACCATAAAAATAAAAAAATTGACGTGATTTTACGGTTTTGTGATGTAAACAAAACATCATTGTATATAGGAGCACCACTGCAACATCCAAAATGACTTGATCCAATAGATGAACAAAGGTAACCCCAACATGGAAACTGACTTGCTAATGAAACATCATAATTAGCTTCAACATTGGAAGAAGAAGGTCAACCCAACATCTAAATTCACCTAGGCAATACTAGAAAATATAGATACAACATCCAAGCTCGTATGCATGTATGTTGCAACACTGGAAAAGGTAATCTCAACCTCGAAACTCACTTGTGGAAAGACCTTCAATAGTTGATTAACATTTTTTTGATAAGGGCATGCCTTTAAGTTTTATTAGAAAAACATAAAGGCAATATTACAAGATAGTCCTTGAAGAAGGACCAAATTACAGTAACCTCCCAAACTGGGAAGCCAAGCCACGTACACACATGGAGCACAATGCACGCCACGCGTCTTGGACATCTTCGTTGCCACCGATGAAGGGGAGGTCACCGCCGGCGTCGCTGGGGTACCAGAGGTGCACACCGCAGTTGGCTCAGGACAGGAAGGCCTCGCTGATGGAGGTTGAGGAGGCCGCGGTAGACAGCAGTGGAAAGCGCCTTCGACGGACCAAGGATGGATGATTAATCTGCCGTCGAAGTGTTAATGAGTCCAGCCACGAACTCTGCAAGAGCAGGTGGGCTCCTCTCCGCCGGTGGAGAAGATGCTCCTGGATTTGGCCAAATTGCCTGCAGAAGGACTGAGAAGAAGGGGGAAACCAGAGAAAAAACAGAGGGTGGAAGAGGAGAGAGGTTCCAGTGGAATCCATGTTTTCCTCACTGCAAATCCGGCGTCCAACATCAAGGAAGCTTGGATCCATCGGACAAGGGAGAAGGCGGAGGGGAAGAGCAAGCAGATCTGGGGAGGAAGCGGAAGAAGAGGCAAGATCACCCCGTGCCACTAGCCCACTAGTCTTACGTGCCGCCGCTAATTCAGGACTACGTGGTGAATCACACGTGGCGCTTGCCCTACCGGTTGGTATTTTCACAGTTTGGATATTTCCGTTTTTAGTAGTGACTCTAGCACGCACATTATTTGTGAATCACCTACGGGGCCGCTCGGCCTAGTAGCAGCTCCACGTTTCCTTTCTTCATCAATATTGGTCGTCGTATCATCTCCGAGTTCGCCTAATCATTGGCTCGTTCCGCACTCCGAATATAACCGGGCAAGTCGATCTTTTTTGTTGTTGCGTTCTCTGCCTAGCTATAGCCAGAGCATTCATATACATTACCTTATTATATTATTATTTTTGTTTTTATTATTCTCTCCGTCCACAAAAAAATGAAATCTTAGCTTTGTCATAAATCAAACCATCGTAACTTTGATCAAATTTATCTCAAAATATATTAAAACTTACTCTACCAAATTAGTATCATTAGATTCACGTTGAAATATATTTTCATATCATACATATTTGATATCATAAATGTTATTACATTTTTGTATAAATTCGGTCAAACTTACAATAGTTTGACTTAGGACAAAGCTAAAATTTCAGTCTTTTGTGGACGGAGGGAGTACTACGTTAGGCTAAAACCAACGGCTCTCCCACCCCTTATCCCCATCACTATTCCAACTATCTATCTCTCTGTCTACGGTGCAGAACAATACTGTAACAGTACCGCATAACTTAAAGTCACCACGTAGGAGCACCGCTGGTTTTAGCCTTAGCTCGGCTTGACTTACAACAGATCTGATGGCCATCCCTGTGTATGCGGATAACCAATGGATACTGATCATTTTGAATACTCTGATTGATTGGTTTCTGCTTGCTTGCTGATGCTTATCAGTCAGTTCTATATATTCTGCACCGTTGTGTTATTCATTAATTAATAGGCTTGCTTTAGTTCTATCTATATGTTTGGGCGCGCGCGCAACTTATTATAATCTTGAAATTCTGCAGTGAGCAGGCCCCAGCCGCAGTCAGTCCCAAATTACCTAGATTATTGATGAAGAACCCGGTCAGTCTGTCAACGTTGAATGATCTTGACAATGTGAGCCCCGCCAAGTGCGACCAGTATGTGTTGGACTCCTTTCGAAGAGACATGGATGAGAAGCTGTGGCGAGTGGACACGCTGCTGCTTGCGAGTGCCATCATGGCGGGAGTCATAGTTGGGATAGGTGCTTATGGGCAGCGCTACCGGCACCATCGTTTCACCCGTCTCATCTTCCTCGGTGCCAGCACTTTGTTCTTACCCGTCATCTCCTCCGTCGTCTCCAGCAGCACTGTTTTGGTGTCTAGCATGAGCCCCCATGGGATCAACGACTTGAGTAGGTCGAGCCGTGCTTTGGTCGCGTTCTGCAATCCAGCCAAACACTCTGTCATCGAGGTGACGTGGGCATTGCTTGTTCAGAACATCATGATCAACACCAGCGTAGCAGTTGCTGTTGATGACAGAGAAGGTCCAAGCGTAGGCCCTCCTATCGAGCTGCTTGCTCAGGGGGTCTGGACCCTTTACCTGGGTATCACCCACCTCTCAGAGGTCACTGGGGACTACCTCACGTACGTCCTCACTGTCTTTTCATCTCCTCCAACTCTTGCTCTTTCTTCTCACTGTTGCCAAGCTGGTGTTCAAATATTATGCAGTTAGAACGGCACAACAATCCTATGCTTTTGGGCGCAATCCCCGCCTTGTTTTTGGGTACATGCATCAACAGCTGCCTCTGATGGCGAGGGAGCATGATGCGCCTCCCCCTCTATTGGTTATGGGAGAAGAGACAAGGCAGGTGGAGAAGCAACCTCAGGGGTATGTGTTCAAGCATGCCTCATCATCATCAGGGGCCATTGGATTGGTGACTATTGACAGAGTCTGGCAGCAGTTGGGTAGCAATAGCATGCTTCTTCCAGCACAAAGGCTAAAAGACGTGTGTTTGTCCTTTCTCGTTGTTCAAGTTGCTGCGGTGCCGATTTGCGAGGTACGAGCTCACTGCTTACTCTGGCTGTGAAGATAACAACGCATCCAATTTTTTCTGGAGCTTGCTGCTGCTCAAGGATGATTGTGAGCCTGACCGGGTATTTGGGGTGGTTGCTGACGAGCTTTCCTTCCTTCACGACTATTACTACTCGTCCCTCCCCATCAACTATTCAAAGTACTGGCTGCCCCTCCTGGGCATCCTTGTCTCACTCTCCAGTTTAGGTTACTGCATCTTTCTTGCGGCGTGGATGATCATCATCAGGCGGCATAGTTACAATTATCAGATGGTGTGCGATATCCGGTGCCAGGACGCGACATATCTACATCTGGGAATCCGGCTCTTCATCTGCTGCTTCAGATTGTCATATGACTGTGGCCTCACGGTACTGCGCATACCTTGTGAGCTTGTGCCCCGAGCTCCTCCCTGGCGACGATGCATGGAGCAAGGGACTCTACGAAGCTGTCAACAAGGATGCCCGCCGGGCGTTGGCCTGGTCGTCATCGACGCTGCCGGAGTATCAGCAGCTGGTCCAGCTTCTGAATGACAAGTCTAATCATATGGTGCTCAAGAACGGCGCCAAGCTTGGGCAGCAGCCGGTGGAAGAGACGACGATCGACGGTGAGGAGACGGCGTGGAAGTTGCTTGCCGGATTTTGGTCAGAGATGATCCCGTACGTCGCGCCCTCGGACAATCTCAAGGGCCACAAGGAGGCCATCGCCCGTGGTGGCGAGCTCATCACGCTCCTCTGGACGTTGCTCAACCATGCCGGGATTGTCAGCAGGACAACAACCAGCAGTGATGATGCTCGTGTCTAATAATTGCATCGAGTCTTTCGATCCGGCTCTCTGGTGGGTCTGCCACGTTCAGGGTTTACAATTTCGGAAGAAAAAAAAATTGGCACCCTCCGAAAAACCCTATATTTAATTATTTTTAAATATATTTTTGACATAATATTATTAGAAAAGCAGAAATTTCGGTATCATTATTTTTTCGGCACCCTCCAAAAAACCCAAAATTTTGATCCAAAATTTTAATCCCTGGCCGTGTTTCATATTCTTGCATTGACCGTCTGGTGTACCTGGAGTTATTTATGTTTTTTTTCATTCCTAGTGTTCTTGTTTTTGTTTTTACGGCTCTTATTTATCTAAATTTTCGTTTCAATTGAAACGTATGTTAAACACATGGTTAGTTAACTATATGGTATTATTTGATCCCCAACCTTGTTTGAAAACTACGTATCACCCAATAATGCAATCAACATAAATTAAAGTATGGAGCAGCCATGTAATGTCTTATTAGGATTTACTACCAACGTGAACCATTAATATTAGAAATTTAATAGTCCATCAACCCGTGCTCTCGCACGGGTTAAAGTTTTAGGGGATATAGATTTAATCCGTAATAATATTAGAGCCGATTGTTTTAAATTTTAATTTATTTTTTATAATGTCATGGTGGGTAATGTATATGCAAATTTAGAAATCATTTTAACTTATATTTTATGATGGCATATTGGGTAATTTATATGCAAATTTAGGGCTTATTTAGTTCATTTTTTAATGGCATGTTGAGTAATTTATATACAAATTTTGGGGTTATTTTAATTCGTATCTCATAATGGCATGGTGGATAATTTTATGCAAATTTAACGGGTTATTTAATTCATATTTAATAATAGCATGATGGGTAATTTTTATACAAATTTAGGGGATTATTTTATTGCATATTTCATAATGTCATGGTGGGTAGTTTTTTAGAAACCATAATAGATCTAATGACTACAATTATTAGAACTACGTGATGGATGATGGGATGTTTCTGATTTTTGTGAGAATTTTTAGGTTTTATCTTTTTCTAGAAAATGTTAGAGCTATATGATGGCTGACGGGATGTTAATTACGTAGAAACCAAATCTAATGGCTATTAAGATTTCAATCTGCAATCGATGATAGGATATTTTTTATTATTGTCAGATTTTTTATGATTTTATCTTTTATTTACCGCATCTTGTGCGGATTAATAAGAGGCTCCAAAAGGAGTCTTCAATTAGTAATAGCAAGATTAGACACAAAATACTTGTTTCATAGAAATGTTTCTAGCATCTTTATGAAAAAAAAAAGTTATGAAATCATTTAGTAGTGTAAATTTATAAATGGCAAAAAAATGACAAAAAAACTTAGAGCAAATTTGAAAATGGAAAAAAACATCTGCCAAAAATATAAGAAATTTGCTTTAGTTGAGAGTGAAACTCTAGAACTTTTCATAATGGCAGAGGTGGATAATTACTTAGAAAACAGATTTAATGGCTATTAAAATTCCAATTTACTAATTAATGGTTGGATGTTTCTGATTTTTTGAGAATTTTTAGGATTTATCTTTTTTCTGGTGCGTTTCGTGAGGATTAACGTGGAGACTTCAAAATGAGTCTCTAATTAGTAATAGTAAGATATATCTCTTACCAATTAACATCTATATTTTATAATGGCACAGTGGTAATTTATATAAAAATTTAGGATTTTTAAATTATATTTCATAGGAATACAATAGCTCATTTATATGTAAATTAGGGATATCTTCGATTTATTTTTTATATACTTTAATTCATCATTTACAATGGTATGGTGGGTTATCTATATTCAAATTTTATGGTTATTTTAATTTATCTTTCGTAATGGCATGGTGAGTAATTTATACAAAAATTTAGGAGTTATTTTAATGATATTTCATAATGGTATGGTGAGTAATTTATATGAAAATTCAAGGGTTGTTTAAATAATCTATCATAATGGCACGACGGGTGATTTTTTAAAAATATAATAGATCCGATGGCTATTATTATTAGAAGCTACCTCATACACGGTCAGATTTGTCACTGACACCGTGGGTATCGCATGTAGGCTGGGTCCCGATGGCACAAGCAAGCCAGGGCTCGTCCCCGGCGCGCGTCGCCGGGCAAGGATTAGGCAAGCAAGCAACTCGTTTGGTTTCTACTGCAACCAGTGAGGAAGTGATGACTGGGGGCGGCGCCATGCGTGCCTGCCGATAGATGAAACGCATGCATGCATGCGTTTACTGCGACTTAACCACCACCACTATTTCCGATTCACCATGAGTACACGACACACCAACACTTCCATGTTCCATCTGCAGTAGGCTAGGCAGCAACCACGGCCATGTCGTCGTCCAACAAGTACAATGCGCTAGAAGCTCAAGCTCTGATGATGACCTGCTTGGCGCTCGCCACCGTCGCCGCGGCGGTCGGTCAGCCGTCACTGATGGGAGCATCCACCACCACCAACCTGACCCTCCACAACCTGTGCCCGTACCCGGTCTGGCCGCTGGTGACCGCGAACGCGGGCATGCCCTCTATCCCCACCGACGCCGACGGCGACACGTTCGGCCGGCTGGACGGCCACGGCGGGGGCCTCGCCACCCTGGCGTTCCCGGCCGGTGCATGGTCGGGCCGCGTGGTTGCGCGCACCGGGTGCACCTCCGACGACGACGACGAGGACAACTCCGCGGCCCCTGCTTCCCAGCTGTGCGCGACGGGCGACGCGCCGCCGGTGACGGTGGCGCAGGTGAGCGTGGGCGGGCCGGGCGGGCCGGCGGCGTACAGCGTGAGCCTGGTGGACGGCTTCAACGTGGCGATGGCGGTGACCCCGCACGGGTTCGCGGAGGGCCGCGGGCTGTGCCCCACGCTGGGCTGTGCCGTGGACCTCGCCGCCGAGTGCCCCGCGGGCGCCCGGTCCCCCCGCGGCGGGTGCGGCGCCGGCGCTGCCGCCGCGGCGCTGTTCAAGGCCAGGTGCCCCGACACGAGGACCAACGCCACAGACGTCGAGGCCACGCCGCAGGACTGCGTCGCGCCGCGCGAGATCAAGGTCGTCTTCTGCCCCGCGCCGGACACCATGGCCGACCCCGGCCATCATTATTAGCTAGCGTCGTCGAGCCATGCACCAAGCAAGCATCATTAGAGTCGTGGTCAGTGGAATAAGATGCGCGCGGCACAGACAGCTCCATGCATGCATGTGAACGCAGAGATTAGGGAGTGATTAATTAGCGCTACAGTTAACGTTCTTGCAGTCGTTTTTAGTGAGATTAAATGGGATTTTGTATTATGTAGTAGCATGAATCTTGATCGATCGAGTTGATGGAGTCTCGTAGATACTGTCGTTAGTAGGAGTATTAATATTCTCGGAGGACTTTGGGAGACCATGATCCATCCATCGAAGAGACAAACGGCACACGTAGAAGGCCGTATGGAAGAAGCCAAGAGAGGGATGCAGTGAGGTCCAAGCATAAGGGGACATGGCAACACAGAAACGGTCATGGACGTTCCCATCAACGTCATCAACGCCAGATACTACATGCACGTCCTCGTAACCATCGTTGCGCGCCTTGTCCGCGGGCGCGGCGCCGCTCATAAGGCCTCCGATCCTCTCACATCAGCCGCTCCCGGCGCCTCTACTCCAGAGAGGTCATGTCGTGGTCGTCGCTGACGAGGCCGGAGGCGTTCCGGTCGCCGGCGTTCATCGCGCTGGTGGCGGTGCTGTGCGTGGCGGTGGTGCTGCTGCTGCACCACTGCGCGCTCGTCCTGTGCTGCGACGAGAGGAGGCGGCGCCGGCAGCACCACCACCGCGCGCACCACCACGCCGATGCCGCCGCGGATCTGCACCACCAGCGGCGGCGGGGGGAGGAGGAGGAGGAGGGCGCCAGCGTGGAGGTGGTGAGCGCGACGTCGCGGACGCACCTGGTGCAGGCGGCGGCGGTGGTGTGCCGGTACCGGCAGGCGGAGGAGTGGAAGGAGTCCACGTGCCCGGTCTGCCTCGCCGACTTCGACGACGGCGAGACCGTGCGGGTGCTCCCCGAGTGCATGCACTACTACCACGCGGAGTGCATCGACACCTGGCTGCGCGGGAGCACCAGCTGCCCCATGTGCCGCGCCGAGACCACGCCAACGCCCACGCCTAGCCCGGCGTCCACCGTCCGCCACCACCACCTTGACATCTCCGTCTCCCTCGAGGAGATCCTCGTCAGAACCTAGTAGAAGTTACTAGCGCTTCACGGCCTCAGGCCATTTGGGTGATGCAAAGTGCTGGTTGCTCTGCTTCGTCTTGCATTTTGTTGGGAGCAGAGCAAGGGCAGACGCTGGAGATATTTTTTTTGTGATCTCAAGTTGCAGATGTTAACAGAGATCATACATTTCATATTTTGTCTCTCTTGTTGCTTGCTAGTATAAGTTATTATGACCTGGCACACGGTGGCAACGCTAATCAGCTATACGTATATATTCACCGAGATTATATTTTCTATATTTATAAATGACTTGTCAACGTTACTATAAATTATGAAATGTAGCAAAAGAAATTACAAGTGGCCAACAATTTAGGAGTATATTTTACAACATCTACCAAGACTCCAACAAAGCCTCTGTCGAGTTAATGTATTCACTCGGGCGCTCTATGTGAAAAAGATAAACTATAAAATTTCTTAAAAAATCAGAAACATCAGTGCAACCATCCGATAACCTCTAATAATAATAATAATAATAATAATAATAATAATAATAATAATAATAATTTCCTACAATATTTTGTCAAAAATTACCAACCACACCTCCATTATGATAGAAAACTTAAATTAATTTCTGAATTTAAACTAGAATTCTCCACCATGTCATTATAAAAAAAATTTAAAATGATACAAAATTTATATATGAATTATCTATCGTTCCATTATAAAATATAATTTAATAACATAGGAGTATAAATTTGCAAATACATTACCCGCCGTGAACCTACCATCCATTGCCACATGCATCGAAAATTCGAAATAATAGGAATCCAGGGTTGATTCATTTCGGGAACCGATACATGTTGCAATATATCTATCTGGACACGCCTGGAACCAACCATTTCGGGAACTATTATTACTTGGGAGCTAAATCAACAAGTTCTCGCCCAGTTCCATGGATCTATATTCTACAGGTGACGGCCAAGAACCTGGCGACAAGTCTGCCTGGCCGCCGTCTGGTGATGTATCGATCAATGGCCAGAAATTTCAAGCAGCCCGTACCCGTACTGGCGACGGCATGCGCCGTGGCCGTGGTGTTATCGGTCGCGCTCATGGTCGTAGGCACTGTCTTGCTGATCCAGCGCTTCCGCCGCGACAAGGGTCGCGGCAAGCATGGCACAGCGTTGCCGTGGCGGCGACAGCCTGCGGCGGAAGTGGAGGTAGGGCAGCAGGCACCGCCGCTGCCGGTGGGCGCCGACGGGTCAGAGGAGCGGCAGCGGTAGCGAGAGTGCTTGGTGTACCTGTCGGAAATGGCCGACGGCAGTGGGGCCTTGAGGGTGCTCAAGTCGTGCGGGCACCGCTTCCACGCTGCCTGCGTCGACCGCTGGTTGCTTCATCGCGGCACGTGCCTGATGTGCCGCGCTCCCTGCAGTCCCATCCTCTCTGTAAGAAGATCTCGCTAGAGTACAGATGGCATTATTATAAGTCGTGTCTTATGTTGCCATATGTATTTGGAAGGTGTCTTAGCCTTTTGAAGTCTTGCACTTCTGTATATACAGTCCAAGAGCTCCATGCAATCTTACTAATACTAGTTAGATGTTCTTTTTGAATGCTTCATGTTAATCCTCACCAGATTCACTAGAAAAAAAATAAATCCAAAAAATTCTCACAAAAATCAGAAACATCTGTCTATCGATTGGTAGCCTATAATTATCATAAGAGATAATAGCTATTGGATAGGTAGTCTAAAGTAACCCTCAATAGTTACATCAAAATTACCCACCTATGCCATTAACCAATTAGTATGGACGTAATAATCTTCTAAATCATGGCAAAACAATCTGTCTTTGCCATGCCCTACCTCTCTCCCCGCAGGTCGCTGCATCTCCGAAACCGCCTCTCCATTGTCGGTCGTCGCCGTGCCATACCTCTCCAGCAGGCTCACGTCATGCGTCTCCAGCCTGCTCACATAGTTGCACAGGAGTCTATGATGTGGTTCTCCATCAGCCCGACGTCATGGTGTTGTGCCTCTCTGGCCGCGTTACATGGTCACGAGGGTCAACAATGATCCAGGTAAAAATTAATCCTTGGTGTAAATTAATCATCTTGCGCCAAAAGAATTTCTATAGTTCTTGCGCCCTAATGTGTGTTGTCATTCAGTTCAACCTTTGGTCATGGAGATGTATCATCCTACAAACCCCAAAGTTTGATCGCTAGGAAATAAAAGAAAGGAAAATATTTTGCCATCGACTGCACAATTAACAATTGCTTCAAAATAAATTATGTGGTTCCGACGACTTTTCCAGCCACAGCAGCAACTTGGACTGATTTGTAGATCATATACGCCCACTTTCTTCCTCTGCATCCAAGATTTTGATCGCTGAGGAATAAAAGAAAGGTATGGATCGGAGGACCAATTTTGCAAACCACAAGACAAACGATCAAAGAGATCAGAAAGGTTATTGCCAAAAAAAAAAAAGGCAAGGTAATAACTCAAATTTTCAGGGGAAAACGAAATCAGGAGGATTGGTATAAATCAAACCAAATTTAGCATCTCGATCACATTTCTGATTTAAGTAATCAAAGCGTGTATTAGTACCTTGGGATATCATTTGCATAACCAAGGATCTAAAAAGGCTTGATTGAAGAGGAAACAAATTTTCGATGAAAATAGAAATAACAAATATCACACACCATAACAATAGGAGGTCGTAATGCCTTGGTTTTAAAGTATTGGTTTGTCAGTGTACTATAAAATACTAACTTATATTCAATAACAGATGCTCTAGGCCATTTGGTGAAATATCCAAATCCAAGAGAGACATACCTGCGGCACCAAATGAAAAGGTAACCGTGCAACACTTTTGTTCTTTTTTGGAAGTCTGTAAAAGCTGTAAAAGCTATGGAAAAGAAGCCTAAATCTTTCTTGAGGACGTATCCACCAATAAATATAAAGAGTTGCATCAGGTTAAATTACACCATGAGGAAGGTACCCAGTTGATCTAAAACATGGGCTATGCAATCACGTGTGATGCTGACTAATAATAGATGGTGTAGGCCATTTGTTGAAATATCTATATTCAAGGTGGCGTTCCCGTGGCATCAAGAAAAAGGTAATCATGCAGCACTTCTGTTCTCTTTCCTGACGTTGATCAGTGTATAGAGATGCCTTAGAACAAAACACACCAAGAGACAGAGTGAGAGGGAGAGAGAGGCACCAAAAAGGTAATACCGATAATCGTTATTCTTTTCTTAATTTATTTTGTTGTACTAAGTAAAATAAGTTAGCACAATACCTCCATTTAGAAAGCCTCTGATGACTAAATTGCAGAGCTACATCAAATTGCAAATTATCAACAAAGGGAAGGTAACTCATCATTAAACAAAAAGAAAGGAAAACAAATATGCACTATGGGCCCATCAACCTCGTTCGCTTCGCTTAATGGACATAGTCGCACAGCCCCGTGTAAGTCTCCTTATCACAAAATCTATTTTTAACTCTTTTTTTATTTAAATTTTAATGAAAAACTGTATTTGGTGAGGGCTGCCATCGAGTAGAGTAATGAATAAATATTAGAATCATCAAATCATGTATGCATGCCAAAACACCATCTTAAGAATTTCACGAAGTGTCAAGGATTCAACAGATGCAACTTCTACCTTCGGAAGATGCCAGCCACCCCTACGACTAGCAACTTATGTCGACTAATCATGTTAGTTTAATATTTTTTCTAATTTGACATCCATAATGTCTAGATGCTGAAATTGAGGCCTACAACAAGCATCTGCACGGACACGGCATGTTTGGACATCAAACATAGAATACATGCTCTATTTAGACTATATAATTTAATACACGATTATCAATCAGCTATATGGAGTTTTAATTGAAGCTACTTGTCTAAATAACCCATTTCATCAAATAAAAAAAATTCATTTGCAAGTTAACTGGCAATAATTGCTGACTTCAATGTGATTATCTACACGGTTCAATTCCAAAATAGAATAGTTTCAAATGCTAGATCTGAATGAAATGCTGGAAAAGATAAGAAAAGAATCAACTGAAATCCCTTGCAATCCAACTAGTCCGAACTCTGCACATGTGCATCTCTCAATTCAAAATCAACTATGATTAATTATACAAACTACGCATATTGCATTCATGTCCTACACCTTGACACTTCTACGAACCCGTGCGGATTGGCTAGTATATCCAATTCATTATATGCAATCTCTTCTTCTTACGAGTTTATGTTTTCTAATCATAGACCTAATTAAGCTTTTGCCGCTGCTGCCATGCTGCCCCCCGAGGAGATCGTTCTCTGCTTCGGGTCTCTCTGATCTGCCGTGCTCATCGTGGCGTCATCAAGCATAATAAATCGGAACCTCACTCACCAGGCTGCTCCGCGCATCATCGTCGCACGGATCTCAGGCTCTACTGCAGGCGCGGCACATGGGGCAGCTGGTGCTCCCGCGCAGGCAGGCATCGATGCAGTCGGCGTGATAGTACTAGTAGTGCTTGCACTCAGGGAGCACTCACAAGGCCTCGCCGTCGTCTGCGAGGCAGACGGGGCACGTGGCAGTTACTAGCGCTTCAGCCCATTTGGGTGAAACGAAACAGAGTGCTGCCTTGCTCTGCTTCGTTTTGCATTTGGTTGGGAGCAGAGCAGGGCACGCTGGAGAGATTCTTTTTGCGATCTCAAGTTGCCGATGTTAGCACAGATAATAATTTTCTGTATTTTGTCTCCCTCACTATTAGTTTATGCTATATGATCTGGCACACGGTGGCAACGCTATATTCACCGAGATTATTATATATTCTATATTAGATGACTTGTCAACGTTACTATAAATTATGAAATGTAGCAAAAAGCTACAAGTGGCCAACAATTTCTAGTATATCTTACAGCTTCTACCAGAGACTCGAACAAAGCACCTCTTCATTTATTTACGGAGGCTTGTTAAGGATGGTTCCAGAAATTCGATGAGTACTGTTAGTATTTTTGGAATATTATGGTCTAGAATTTATATTATTATATAAAAAAACATCAAGGGCAATATAGGAATTGCAAGTCCTATAGTCCCAAGTGAAGAACGGATCGATTTAATTCCCAGCGGCCGCGTGCACGGGCACATCTCTCTCGTCCTCCGTCCTCGTCGTCTTCGCCTCTCCGGAATCCCGACGGCGGGAATCCTTGACCTGAGATCTGCTGCTGCTGGAGATGGAAATTAATTAATGGAAGATGGTGATAATAGTGGTCTGCAAAGTGTACTATAGTTCATCTCAGATTGTCTGTACCTCTTCTTGGATCACTTAATAGAAAGTGCAGGACGGTTGGGATGCCTGTCGACTGCGCGCCTCAGCGCCTCCTCCACTTTCTGCAGCTTGGGGCCGGAGATACGAGCCCTGATTTTCCGGAGCGATGAAAGGTATTCCAAGCCAAGGTTGTCACAGTAACGATGGTCCTCTGCGGCCTTCCCATCGACATCAAACCGAAGGTCTTGGAGGCTTGGCATGAAACGAGTTGCTGCTGCTGTGCCTTGGTTGACCAAAATGGAGTCCTCCAGCTTGTTTCCATCATCAGATGCAGCATTAGAACCAAAGGGCACGTCGATGTCGCTTTGTCCATCCCACAGATGAAATGAAACCCTCTTCTTCGTGTCCTCTTCGTTGGCAAGGAACAGGAACATTGACCATCGCAGCCTGCAGCGGCTGAGCTTCGGGAAGTAGCAAGCATTATTGCCGTCACTGACGTTGCTTATTATTGCCGCTGAGCACCGTCGGATGCCAAGTCCAAGAAAATAGAGCTCTGGTAGCGACCCGAGGATTTTCAGGTCCTGGTCATCCATGTCATCCAGGATCAGATCCAGGTGGGAAAGGTAAGGAAGGGCTGAAGGATTGATGCATGATGGAAGCTTGACCAACCACACATCAGATAAACAAAACTTTCGCAGATGCCGTGGGAGGACAAGTACGGCACCTTTCCACCGGGGTGTACCAAAAGTAGCAAACATTACTAGATGTTGGAGCTTGTCGAGATGGCATATGGACTCCATGAAATATCTCTCGCTCTCCTCATCATCGCCAGAAATATAACCAATGAGCACCCTGAGTTCCCTTAGGCTGCCTAGCTCCTTCATACGCCACCTCACAAAAATAAATAACTCCTCTAGAGATGTCAGCCTCTCCAGCCAACAAGCCGGCATAGCATCATCAGCATTGAGACCTCTATACGAAATACGGAGGCACACTAACTGTGTTGGGAAGCTGTTGCTCGATGGCGCTTCTTCAATAGAAGAACCCGACAAGTCTAACGTCTGCAAGAACCTTAGAGCTCTTATTTCTTCAGGAACCTTATCGATCTCTGTTCCAGATAGACTAAGATATCTTAAGTGATGTAAATGTCCTATATGCTCAACACTGATACGACAACCATACGTCGGATTGCAATTTTCTATGGCTAGCACACGTAAGAGTGTAAAGCTAGACAGTGGGACCCATGACTCAATTGCACACCTTTGAGCGCTAAATGACCTCACTGCCCGCATACCATCAGAATGATAAGCCTGGTGAGTATACCCCATGGTTCTATTGTGGTGGGCTAACCTACGTGCATTGTTATGTAGTGGTGTGTCTTGATCATTGTCTGATATAGTGAAAAAGTTTTCTTCATGCGACATGGAACGGATGAAATCAAGCACTATATCATGAACACGACAATAACTTTGAACGTCATAAGTATACTCGTCTTCTTCTACTACTTGGATCAGACTTCTGTTTGCGAGATCATTGAAATATCTCTCTCCAACTTCATATAACCATATTCCTTTCTCCTCACGTATGAAACCCTCGGCTATCCACATCCAAATCAAGGGAGTTTTAGGGATAACCGAATCCTCAGGAAATGCACTAAGATACAACAAGCATGTCCTAAGATGCAAAGGCAGATCATAATAGCTAAAGGACAATATTTTCATGGTAGTATTTTCTGATTCCTCGCTGTCCCTACGGCCAAAACCGATAGTTTTAAATATCTCAGACCATTTGTCCTTTGGTTTACCAACCAATAAACTAGACATTGCTATAATAGCCAATGGTATCCCACCACATTTCTTTAAAATTTTATCAGTTATCTCATCCGGCTGATGGCTACCAACATGGCTTCCTTTATGATACATTCTTGCATAGAATAACTCTCTAGAGCTGTCATAAGGAAGTGGTGGCAGCTTGTAAACCTCACTAGCTTTTGTGGCAACTTCCAATTTACGAGTAGTTATGATTACTCTACCTCCACAGTTGTCATCATCATCAAAAGCCAATTTTATTATATCCCAAGACTGTATCTCCCATATGTCATCAATGACAATGAAATACCTACCCATACAAAAAGGACAAAAGCCTTAAAGTAGTAACGAAATTGTCTAGAATATGAATCGTCGAACTGATGAAGTATGCCAAAACCTAGACATGGAAAATGAGAATTCCCTTGCATCACAAATACTTTGAAATTTTTAGGCACATACATGATATGTGAAATAAAATTTTGACCAGTAGTTGTGGGAAACTACGTTTGAAGAAAAATGTATGTGATCATACTATGTTACTTTGAAATGCAATAACATATATAATAAATATCCAAGACCATCATAATTTAGCGTGTGATACTTGATAGCTAAAAAAATAATAAAAAATAAACTTAAGACAACCTTAAATAGCACTTATTTTGTGACCAGAGGGAGGAAGAGACGCCGGTCCCAAGACAACATGCCGAAAACCTCAATCAAATATAAGTGTGTTTGGTTCGGGAGATGGGAGGGGATGTGATGGGATGGGATGATCCTAGTTTTGAGTTGTTTGGTTGGTGGGACGAAGTGGGACGGGATTATCTCTAGAATGCAATATTTCATCAAAACAGAGAACGGTGTGATCCCTCCAAATTGGTGGAACGAGGGATGGGACCGTCCCATCCCATCCCATCCCCTCAACCAAACGCCACCTAAGTGCCTGATGAGTACGTACCTCTTATTTTGTTGTAGGAGAAAATCTCGAAGCTCGTTAATGAATTGATGCACTTCATCAAATAGTCCAAAGTTGAATTGCTTGTATCTTTCCTTATCTAGTTCCATGAGAATCCCCTTGAAAACTTTCTTCAAGTCAGGATTCCGGGCAACCGGAACGAAAGCTCTGCAGTTAAAATCTCCTTTAAGCTGGTCATAGACAGCTTTGGCAAGAGTGGTCTTGCCTAGCCCACCAACCCCCACAACTGATACGATCTTCATCTTGGGATTGGAAGACTTGCCGTCAAGATGCTGGGTGGTCTGCAGCATGGAGATGAGCTCGCTGCTTGACTTGTGGATGCCAACAAGGTTCTCCACTTTGCTGTACATGGCAGCGAGACGAGGATCAACAGTCGACGCCGCCGTGGGCTTGACCACAATATCGTCGACCTTGAACCTTTGACACCGCTTCGTCACCTCATCGAGGTGAGTCATGATGTCCTTGACAGCGCCGCCGATCTCGTGGCGCGCCTTGCTCTTCTTGAACAAGTTGGTCATCTTATCACCGAGACGCTTGAGCAAGCGCTCCTTCTTGACGGGGTTACTGCTGCCCTGCTGGACACGCACGAGGTACTTGTCGATGACGTCCTCCATGTCATAGGACGACTCTCTCACCTCGCGTGCCCATAGCTTGACCTGCTCATCGAGCTGGTCCCTTGGCACCTGGGCGACCTTGTGGAGCGCGACTTGTGCGCCCTCGAGCTCCTTGGTGAGCATGGTGATGCGGTCCTTCACGCCAGTCTGGAGGTCGTACTCCTCCTTGAGCAGCACGCCGAGCTTGGGGATGAGGCTGCCCATGGCGCCCATCACCAGGTCCGCCATGCTTCACGCACGTACTTTTTGGTTTGGTGGAATATATATTGGAGGTGTTTGGAACAATTAATCAAGCGAGACCACGATGTGGATGTGCACGCAGGTCACGGAGGGAGAAGGATCTGATACATATATATAGCCAGGCCAACGGCCACTTCCTTCCTCCTAGAGAGGTCCAAGTCATAAAATTGCGAGTGGTTCCCTCCGCGCATCGATCGAGATCGGCGTGCGCGAGGTCAATAGGGCATGCCGGTTGGTTTGCACGGTGCAATTACCGAATCACGTGGCCGGCAACGTGCTGTGTCATGTACCCATCTCGATATATGAATCGGTAGCATTTATTTGGAGCTACTGCTGCTTATTTGGCTTTTTTCACTATTCACTTGCTTGTTCACCCTGTAGCGGCTGCACAGCCCAGCCACAAAAATCTCAAGCGAGCAGGCCAGCTTCAACGTCCAGTGCTGTCTCCGTATTTAAATATAAGTCGCGGTTGATTTTTTCAAAATTTTGATCCTTCATTTTATCCAAAAAAAATTAAGAGAGAAATGCAGCAGAGGACTCTTAACTTATTTTGAGGTGTCATTTAGGTCCATCATCTTTCAAAGTGCAGTTTTATGTATATAAACTTTTCAAAGTAACCATATAGGTCCATCAATTTTCATTATGCATTCACTGGAGGTCCAAATTGTGGATCTAGATTTACACTACTGTGAGCCACTTCACAAGTTAAAGGACTCAGATGATCGCTTTGAAAGGTAATGGACCTAAATGACACCCCAAGACAAATTAAGGGGCCTCTGGTGAATTTGTCTCAAAAATTAATCAAGCTAGATAGACCGATTTGGATGTGCACGCAGGTCACGGAGAATTGAAGGATCTGATACATTATATATAGCCAGGCCAGCGGCCACTTTCTTCCTCCTAGAGAGGTCCAAGTCATCAATGATGGATCTAGAATTTGAAATTAGAGGTTGCTCCCATTGTTCGTGCAGGGGTAAAGGGTGCTGGATCACCCTAGCCTCCACGCTAGATCCACCCCTGCAAGTCATTAAACTGCGAGTGGTCATCGTCATCGATTGAGATCGGCACGCGCCAAGGTCAACAGGGCATGCCAGCTTGTTTGCAGTGCAATCACGTGGCCGGCAACGTGCTGGGTCATGCATGTGCCCATCTCGACATATGAATCGGAGTGAAGTATACCAGCTAGTTCAAAATAACCTCCCAAATTAAAGCTCCAACGTCTAGTACTATTTTGTTTCACCATGCTAAATTCGCCGGAGTCTGGTTTTCTGAAACTGAAGGCAGCATCAATTAATATTTCTGGGAGGTGGTAGGAACGAAAAAAACAATTAGATTCGGAGTGTCTCATTAGTAGTATATTATATAAGACATTGCTTGACTCCTAGATAAAGAACACAAATTATTGTGGATATACATAACACAGCCTGGAGTCTACATAGAGACGTTGATGCCTCCATAGAGTCCCCAAATACGAGTTGGCAGGCGCGCGCGGTCGATCTCCTCCGAGACTTACTCGGCCGTGCAGTTATCTGCTCAATCACTCACTAGACTGCATTGCAAATTGCAATGCTGGTGGTGAGTGATATTTCCCTACAAGAACAGATTTTGGTTTGCAGGGGTCTTTTCAGGACGTTTTTTTTATCACCTTCACCTGCATACCACTCTTGAAAAGCAATAAGACGCCCTTTAACGCAGAAAACAATCTTGCAGGGGCAGCTGCAGATTACAAAAAAAAAAAAAAAACCAAGCCAAAAACATTTGGACTTTCGATTACATATATATAGAGATTTGGACTCGTAAATAAAGAATACTACAGCTGTTTGCTGAGATGCAAGAGCCGGGAGGCCACGTGGAGACGTAAATGCTGCCATGTGCATGCAATGCATGCACGATCGAAGTTACTTATAGCATAAAACAAATTTTGTCTCGCATCTCGATACCGATGTGCCGCAGGAATTGGGAAACGTAAAACTAAACATATATTTCCCATCTACAATTATTTGATGCCTTAGCTTGATGAGTTGCGCAAGCTTTTCTTACAACCTGAATGTCACGAAATGATAAATAAATATATATATATGTATGTTGGCTTTTAAGCCTTGATTCTATTTATCTCGTTGCAATACCTTACTTTATATATCTACTTATTAAACTAAAACTATCCTATTCATTTGTCGTACCGCCGATCCATACATCGCGGCAGGTCATACGCTATCGATTGGATCAGAATTAGGTGCGTGTAAGAAACGTGGTATCGATCCGATGTGATCATTATATAAATGACTCAAGAAAGACGGAGCTAGGTCAAACGACTGACAATGCACGTTACTATGTCCCAGTGATGAAGCAAACCACGTACGTTTCTATTGGGTTCGAACTCAAAACCAACAACATCACGCTAGATCTATCTGACCACTGTAACTTACTGTCATATCTGACTATATAGAGAATGTTTTTTTTATTGCAAGTGTCTGGAAGCCTTTAGTCCCGGTTTGTGAGGCTTTAGTCCCAATTAGTGTTACTAACCGAGACTAAAGGCCGAGACTAAAACCTCTCTAGAGGCTACCACATTTCAAACCGAAACTAATTCTTTTATTAGTCCTGATTCTATTTCGCACAGGGACGAATCGACTAAAACCTCTCTAGAGGCTGCCACATTTCAAACCGAGAATAATTCTTCTATCAGTTCTGGTTCTATTTCGCACGGGGACGAATCCAGAAGACGGATTGTCCATCGTCCGGCAGCAGCGGCAGATGGTGCCTGCGTGAGTGGAAAAGCGCGAGGTGGAGGATTATCAGCGCAGGAGAGAGAAATCGAGGGGACTAGAAAGCTCCGGGCGCGGCGTTGCCGCGCCATCTTCAAGCTGACGAACGTATTTCATTACATGTGAGATGTAAAAAAGAACTTTTCAGAAATTTTTTTTGCACGAAGAAATCATCGCCTATTGATACGCTGTTGTTGGTAATCGGTCTATGTATACACTATAGAAATTGACCATAGCTTGTTGTTTAAAGTAAAAGGGGATGAAAAAAAAAGTTCTGCAGTTTGAGAAATTCATACCTCAACAATTATGTAGTGGAAAGCCTCATGTTGAATGGCATACGAATCACACAGGGATGATCATGCAACATTGAGAGTAATTCTTGGAAGACGAATTGGTGATTAATTGAAACTCTCGTAAGGCTCAAGCAATTTACCATATTATTTAAGCGCTTAGAGCCCAGTCTAACATTTACGAACATAAATCAAAAGTCCTTGTAGTAGGACCTATATATGATGTATCATAGCATGATTAGCATACGAGCGTGATCAAGAGGGCGATTCTTCAGTTTGATTCTTCGGTAACGAAGCAATCTTAATATTACTAATTGGAGGCTCTTTTTAGAGCCTCCACGTTAATTTTGATGAAAAGTTCTAGAAAAATAGAAAAATCCTAAAAATTCTCACAAAAAAGCAAAACATCCAACCATCCATTTATAACACACAACCATCGTAACCATCGGATACTAATCTACGCAGCCATCTATATATGTCAGCTGCCCTACACCTTACGTAAGCACCAAGCACCAGCCGCCCTACTCCCTCAAACCTAATGCATCTACATAAGCCACCTTCGTCCATTAATGATTAATCTATCTACGTAAAAGCACCGTCATGCATTGCCATCTGCCGAGCAGCGACAGAGCTGACTTAAGATGCCGATGGCCCTGACCTTCATCGGAGTCAGAACCGTCTACATCACGCCCTTCTCCGGAGTTCATCGGTGAAAACATTCTTCTCTGATTATCCCTGACCTTCATCGGAGTCCGAACCGTCTACATCATGCCCTTCTCCGGAGTTCATCGGTGAAAACATTCTTCTCGGTTCGTCAAAAAAAAGACATTCTTCTCTGATTAATTTTTGTTATTTCCGTTCGCTTCAATCCTATGCCACTCGGATTCACTAGCATCCATTCGCATGGCATCCTCCTCTCCTACGCCGGCCTCGCTGGGTCCAGTCCAGCACGGACGGCCCGAAGCGACGATGAGGGTCAGAGAGTGGCAGCGCGCGGCCAACCCTCTCGCATTCTTCCTCTTCTCACTGTCCCCTATACGACATACTCAATCCTAGAGAAGAGAGCAGAAGCTCGTGCAGTTCACCAGGTCACCTGCCCTCTTCTTCCACATGCTGGTTGCTGTGCCGAACCCATCGTAAACCAGCAGCAGCTCAGGTACTAATTGGAGTCTCTTTTAAACTTTTATATTAATTCTCACCAAACGCGTTAGAAAAAAATCCTAAAATTTTTCACAAAAATCAGAAATATCCAACCGTCCATCATGCAACTCTAATAATAGTAGCAATGAGATCTATTATATTTTATAAAAAATACCCGCTGTACCATTATGAAAGTTAAAATAAAATAATTCTCTAAATTTGTATAAAAATTATTCACCATGCCATTATGAAATGCGGATTAAAATAAACCCATAAATTTGTATAAAAATTACCCACCATGCAATTATAAAATATAAATTAAATAGCCCCCTAAATTTATATGTAAATTACACATATGACATTATAAAAGATAAATTAAATAAGCCTTAAATCTGTATATAAATTACCCAATATACCATCCTAAAAAGATAAATTTAAATAATTCTTAAATTTGTATATAAATTACCCACAATGCAATCACTAGCATTACTAACGATTAAATATATATCTCCTAACCCGTGCGAGAGCACGGGTTGGAGTCTCCACGTTAATGCTAACCAGACGCGCTAGAAAGAAAGATAAATTTTAGAAATTCACTAAAAAATCAGAAACATCCGGCCGTCCATCATGTAGCTCTATTATATGTACTAAGAAATTACTCACCATGCCATTATAGAAGATGAGATAAAATAACCCCCTAAATTTATATAAAAATTACCCACCATGTCATTACAAAAGATGAAACAAAATAACCCTCTAGATTTATATAAAAATTCTCCACCATGCCATTATGAATATGAATTAAATAAGCCCCTAAATTTGCATAACAATTACCTTCATGTCATTTTAAAATATGAATTAAATTACCCCTAAATTAAAATAATTCATAAATTTGCATACAAATTATCCACAATACCATTACAAAAGATGAATTAAAATAATCAACTCTTATATCGGATTACATTTATATCTTCTAAAACTTTAACCCGTGCGAGAGCACGGATTGATAGACTAGTGCAGACATAACTTGTACTGGTATTTCTACCAGCAGAGATTAATATGGTCAAAGAAGGTGAAACGTTGTAGAATAACACTGAGTTTGAGAATAGGTTACACAAACCTAGATAAAACAAACAACTGGGAAGAATAAATCGAAGGCCCTTGTATCAGGACCCATATATGATATATCATAACATGATGAGCTTATTGTGTGATCAGGAAGGCATGATTTTCCGGCAAGGAATTAATGCAGAGATACATTCAACTTCAGTGCATTGTATAGATAAGTTGTGGTAGTATTTCCAAATAATAAGTTACAGTTTAGTCAATGTGTCTTTGCGAAAAGGAAAAGATATTGCTAAACACTAATTAATAATGCCGAGGGGCACATCTTTAAAGTTGCACAAAGCTATCCTAACAGAAACACATGTAGTCGCTGCTGGTTCAACAACCATTACGCAAAATAATGTGAGCAAGTATTGTGAATAAAGAAAGTCCGGGTCACACCAAGAGTGCTTGCAACTCAAAGATGAGCTTGAAAGATGAGCTGGGAAGTTATATCAGTTCATCAAAAAGTATGTGAATGGCAAGGGATCAGGAATGCTGGATGAAAGAGGCCTGAAGGACCCCCGCAGTGGAAATAGGGACCCCAGGACAAAGTAGGCCGAATAAGAAGGTAAAAGAAGGAAAGGAGGCTAACAATGTCCATTTCAAAATATTTCTAACGGATTCCTTGGTTTGGACCGACGAAGCAATGGCATTCGATCAACCCGAGTGCAATCTTTTTCTATCAGTAAGGGTTGCACCAGAGCACCTTCTACTTCTAATAGGCTATGAACTATAGAGAAGAATCATTCTGAGCGAGTTCATAAGAAGCGACCCACTTTTTCATAGGTTCCGGGGAAGACCAAAGATTTCCAATCTCACTTGCTATGATTAGCATCAGTAAAGAGTAATTTTGACTTCACGATCTACCGTAAAAAAAAATCTTGTCATTGTGAAATAGAAATTTTTGGAGGAAGCAACAACTCATTGGATTCAGAAGGTCAGTGACAGTGAGGAAGACAGAAGATTAATAGATTGGGGAAAGATAGAGGGTGAGCACTCAAGAAAGAAGCAAATTATCTGTTTTTAGAAGCCCTGTAGGATTTACTAATGTAGACACACACATACATATATATATTTTAGGGTAAAATTACATAGAAATTATCTAAGATAAATGATATGAGCAATCATTTTTTTCTATTGCTATTGTATATAATGTGTAAGTAGTCTGTACACTGCAGGAAGAGCAGCAATGTGTGTCGATGAGCAGATGGTATTGCAAACCCTATGTCCAGGAAAATTGATAACGTTTGTACTACATGTTTTCTTCACATAGAAATGAAGTGTATTGTGATCAGCTTCAAAACCAGGATTTTTGCAATCTGTCAACAAAAGATATTATAATTATTTTTATTCTAGACAGTCATGTAGATATAAGCCATATATAGTGCTAGTTACCAGTACAATGATGAAGAAGTTGAAATATGCACCATCAGTTTTGCTACCTTATTTATCCCTTCCCCTACCATTTAACTCCACCTTGTCCAATGAATCACCAGCAAATTCACAGAACCTCAGTTTGGCACACAAACTTTAGCGTTCTCATAATAGCAAGCTACTGCTTCACTAGTGGCTAGGATGCAATAGATATCTAAACTCAAATGGTTTTACATTATAACAAGCATTTCATCATTCACTTCGAATTGGATGGCCTGTTTTTGGAAGGCCTAATATTATTGTGTCATCTAGATATATCATACATGTATAGTTTTGCAAAGTCCGAGAACCAGACCTGTAATCATGAATTGCAACCATCAGAGCTTCATCTATTTCATTTATGATTGATTCCAGTAAAGTAGCGTGATTTTACAAGGCCATTTGGAGTTTCGATGCTTAACAGATACTTCATCGAACACTTTGAGTACAACCTGCCAAACAAAATTGGTGCTTTTGCATTGGGAGGAAATAATGGCTCCACCAAGCAAGCCAAAAACTTGACGGAGCAGGAGAAAGTACTCACCAGTCACCCAAGTCCTCAGGCATGGCAGCAGGCCAGCAGCTCGGAGAGCAGCTGTTGTTGTAGGGGCCATAGGTCCGAACCGAGCAAGGTCCATCGGCAGAGGAGTGACCAGGCTTTCCTTGCTGCGTCGGCGCCGTAGTCTCCTCGAACTCGGCAGTCGCTAGCTAGGGCAGGTGGCGCCAAGGGGTTACTCTAGCACGTGAGGTCGCGCTGCCGAGGTCGACTCACGGGACCGTGCCTGCAGGTGTGGTCGTGTGGAGCTGCGCTACCGCGCACCTCTCATCGTGCCTCTGAGGCCGAGCGGTCTTGCCTGGGCCCCTTGTGCGAAGGGGCACAGCCGCGGAGCAAGACCCACGTAGTGCTGGGCTGCTGCCGTCGGGCAAGAGCGCGGCGGTGGAGGAGGACTCCCGGAGCGCGGCGGCGTTGGAGGCTGCGAGCGCCAGTAGCGGAGGCGCCGAGTGGAGGAGCGAGGCCGCAGTGCGGCCTAGGTCGGCGCGGCGGGCCAGGAGTGCGTCCAGGCGGCGGCCGGTGCGGCCTCACACCGGAGCCCGGAGGGCGGAGGCAAGTAGAGCGAGAGACTCGAGAAGAGTTGCAGCGCAGAGGGGATTCGCAGCTTAACGGGTCAGTAGAGGTCTAGAGCCTTCAGGAGGTTTCAGGTCGGTAAAGAGACGTACATCCACCCGCATCGGACGGTCCAGATCGCGAAAAGTGCAGGTCTAACGGTTAACGGGTATTGGGTTACGTGGATAGTCTACCCGGTTGCGTTTGGGTCCAGATTTCGTACTATGAAGATTAGGAGGTGCCGCGCTGCGGATATTTGCACGCGGATGGAGTTTTTTTGGGCAAGCGGAAAGATGGAGAGTTTAGATTAGGTACTGTTGGAGAGATATTTTTTTCTTATTAGTCCCAAAATATGGTTTTGGGTTTATATTTTGGGAGTGTTGGAGATGCTCTTATATCCCTCGTTTTATCTGTCCAGGTTGATAAGCATGTTGATGAATCTAGACATATATACAAATCGCATTCATAGTATAATGGATGAATATATTCGACAAATAGAACTCCTTACAATTTGCAAAGATGAGGAGAGTATTTGTCTTCTTTATAAAAATAATTAACCTAACCCAAACTAGTCTTACACTTCCCACTACTTAAAATAGGGAATTTAGTACGGGTTGGGAAATAAAATTTAGTAACCAACCATTACTGAAACCGAGATTAACGCGAGGATCCAAAAGGAGTTTCGATTTAGTAATAGCTATTGTATTTGTATCAACCCTAGATCTTGTACAATTTAGGTTCCTATTTGGCAGAGCTCTATTTGATTTTCATTCTTTGTGAGAGATGATTATGTGGTGGACAATGATTGTATAAGATAACGTCGATGGAAAATGTATTTTGTATGTTAGAGTGAATCAGGATAAGCTACTTTTCTATGCTCTCGGCCCATAGTTCATTTAGAGAATCAGTTCATAGGTTTCATTTTGGGTGTAGTTGCTTTCTCTGCAACCTTCTTTTTGGAAGAGCTTTTTAGGTTCAGCCCGCAAAAGCTGAGAGCGGAGCACTACGAAATGGGGCCATAGAGTCTTAGGAGACATGTAGATAAAAAATGATATAGGTGAATTGAGAACATCTCTCTGCCGCTCGCTCTGTTGCCTTTAAATCTACATAAGCATGCATGGAGAAGAGCTAGCACTAGCTGCCAAATCATCAGTATCATCCATGCATCACCACTATGCATGCCAAACCTGTGATTAACGACAGCAACCGCATGAGAGAGCAACGCCGTAGGCCAAGCTGGTAAACAGGGTCCTTGGATTCAACTTAGAATCTATCTATGATTTTGACAACATTATTCACAAGCCGTACTCCGTAGTACTCCTTTTAGCATTAGATAAACACAAAAGATGAAAGCTTTTCAACTCTAAAAATTAACGGAGGCAACTGCAAGAGAGCGACATAGTAGGGAAGCGCAAGTAAATAAAGTCTGGAGTCAATTACTCGTCGTGGTACGATCGACCAAAATAATACAGTATAAACGGAGAGATCCAAGCTTTATCCCTTGAGCACCACCAATGAGCGCATGCATGAATCGATCGCAACAAGTAACCCTGGCCTCGTCACTGCCGCCGTCTAGGCTCGTATTAGCCCCACCAGATCCCATCCCTCTATATAAAGTTATAAACATGGCGATTATATATCCTTGATTTCGAGAGGAGATTAATTAGCTAGCCTTAATCGTTCGATCGCCTTTCAGTTTTGTGACACGTACGGTGTTTTACTCACTCATTGATCGATCCATGGGTACCGACTACCAGCAGCGCCCATCCCACCACATCTCGCCTTTCTACGTGGAGGCCGCCGCCGTCGTCGTCAGCCTGGCCTTCACCGCCTTGCTCGTCACCGTGCTTCGCTACTGCGCGCGCTCGCTCAAGGAGGCACAGGAGGCCGACGCCGCGGATCGCCGCCGTGCACCACCCCAGAGTGCCGCTGGCGGGGACGCCGACGACGGCAGAGGAGTGGCGCTGGCGCCGCGGCAGCAACCGCCGGCGCCGGCGGCGGTGGCCGTGGAGATGGTGTGGTCGATGGGGCCGCTTGTGTGCACGTACCGGAGGGCGGACGGGTGGGCCGAGGCGGCGTGCGCGGTGTGCCTGGCGGAGCTGGACGACGGCGTCGGCGTCAGGGTGCTGCCGGTGTGCATGCACTACTTCCACGCCGACTGCGTGGGCGAGTGGCTGCGCGCGCACGACACGTGCCCGCTCTGCCGCGCTCCGCTCGATCCTCCTGCTGCCGCAGCAGGCTGATTAACCTAATATGGATATATCCATAACCTATGATATAAACTTATATGCATATAAGGTATAGCAATAAATTAATTTGAAAAAATCATGCGTATAAGTTATGTGGATATGTTCGTAACTTTGCAAGAGCAACACCGTAAGTATAGTAATTGGCTAAAGACACGCTTTTCTTTGAACCGGGGGAGACCCATTTCTATCATGCATCATAACAGAAATATACAGAGTTTAGAAAGTAGACAGGACGAGCTAAACAGAAGGACAAAATGCGTTCTGCTCTTTTCACCCCACACCAATCAAACCCGAGTCAGTGATCTGATTCAGATTATCACTCAGGTGATTGAAAGGTAGAAGAAAAAGGAACGCACATTTGCAACAGACTGGATAAAGAAGTACTTATTACAGAGTTACAGACGAGATAGCCTGCCAAAACTAACAACAGCTAAGTTTTCCTTCTCATGAAACTAGTCTCTAAGGATCCCACCAAAAGATAGATCATCATCTGCATCACTCCAGGAATCACGCTCCAGTGCTGCCCCCGGGCCTTACATCTTGGTGGTACGTCAGTCGACGAGGTTCTTCATCACGACGATGCAGAGCAGCGGTTACTTGGGTCAGCGCCTTGACACCCGCCTGGACCAAACCCCGAAGCTCATCTTTGCTTAAACCTGCCCAATGATCCATTAGCGCCTAGGCGGAAGAGAGAGACATGGGAAAAAGTAGGAAGTGAGGTCTCGTACAAGAGTCAGCTCCTACACAAGCTCTAGGACAAAAGAGAAAAGAGACAGAGAGAAGATGTTAATATAGAACTAACCTTAGAGTATAGATAGATGGCCAAAAAGCCGCGGCCCGTCAGCCCGGCATGAAGCCCGCTTATTGGGCCCGGCACAGACACGACCCGGCATGAAGGACAGTGGGCCCATGCCTGGCCCGGCACGACGGCCGTGACGTGCCCGTTTGGAAAATCAGAAACGCCGGCCCGGCACGGCACTACCCGTTAACAGCCTCCAGCCCATCAATGCCCGCTAGATAAAACCCCTCGCTTCTCCGTCCCCCAAAACCCTAGCCGTCCGCCCCCAATTCCCCAATCCTGTAGCCGGCCACTACTCTCCCCGCTCTCCCACCGCCGCCCTCCTCGCCACCGCTCCCGCCGCTCGCTCCTCGGCTGCCGCCCTCCTCGCCACCGCTCACCCGCTCGCCTCCTCGTCGCCGCTCGCCCACCTCTGTCCGCTTGCCCTCCTCGCTGCCACTCACCCTCGTCTCGCTGCTCGTTCGTTGGCCTCCACTTGGATCTGGATCGACACCGCTCTCCTCTCGCCATGGCGGCATCGGCGGCCACGCTACTCGTGGATGTGTCGGTGCTGCTGATGCCAGCGTCGTCCTGCACGGCAGTAACTTAGCCGCCGGCACCGGTCGCAGTGCGCGGCGCACGCTCTCCAACACTGCCGACTCCTACAGCATCGCCGTCAACTACGCCCGTGCGCTCGTGCTCCCTGGCATTTGCCGCTCGCCACCCTGCCCGTCTCCACCGGCACAAGTACGCCTTGTGTGCGATGTCTATGGTGAACTGGTGATGGATGATGTGTTTTTTGTTGAACCGGGTCCGGGCTAGCACGGCTCTATGCCCGTGCTGTGCTAACCGTGCCAGCACGGCAGGTTGTGCCTGTGGCGTGCCGTGCCCGGACAAATATCTAGGCACGTCGGGCGGCACGGCACGGCACAGTTTGCCGATCGTGCTTAACCGCGACGTGCCTTATCGTGCCGTGCCATGGATGGGCTGGTGTTGTGCCATGCCGTGCCGCCCATTTGACCATCTATGCCTTAGAGCCACTTAATATACCATAAGCTTTGTTATTAAACTTGCTCACGGCTGCAGTTAATTATACACACACGTCATCAGTAACACACTCTCCTTTGGTACGATCGACCAAGAATATATAATCGGAGAGATCCAGGCTCCCTCCCTTGGCATGAAGGCACCAGGTAATAACCCTAGCCTCGTCGTTGCCGTTGTGCCGTCGATCGTTTAATTAGTCGTTGACTCCCGTTCTTGCTATATTAACATGACAGCCTGCCCTGACTTAGTGAGGTGGTTAGTTATTAGCCTTAATCTGTCCTTACCGTTTCTTGACTCCGATCGATCCTCATCGACCGACGATGGCCACCGGCTACTATCGGAACAGCAGCCCGAGCCATGACGACCGGCTCTACGCGGTGGCCGTCGTGGTGAGCGCGTCCGTAGTGTTCTCCGTCCTCCTCCACGCCTGCCGCTACTGCCGCCACCGCCTGAACAAGGAAGCGCAGGAGGCCGAAGCCGCCGGTCTCCATCGTGCCCCAGCCCCGTCGAGCAGCGGCGGCGGAGGCGATAGTACAACAGTAGGGCACCGGCAGCAGCAGCCACCAGCGCCGGCGAGGGTGACCGTGGAGGAGGAGATGGCGTTGCGGTTGTCGTCGGCGGAGCCGGTCTTGTGCACGTACCGGAAGGCGGAAGGGTGGGAGGAGGCGACGTGCGCGGTGTGCCTGGCGGAGCTGGCCGACGGCGTCACCGTCAGGGTGCTGCCCGTGTGCATGCACTACTTCCACGCGGCCTGCGTCGGCGAGTGGCTGCTCGCGCACCACAGCTGCCCGCTCTGCCGTGCTCCGCTCGATCCCCCCGCGGTTGTCGTCGCTGCGACACGACATACTCCATCTAGTACTATGTAGAGATTGACCGTTGTTTTCTATCGCGGAGCCTATATATATAGTTCAATATAAAACTTGGTACGAGCATCTGTTGTCTATTTGGCATCCTAGCTTGGATGTTTGTCCTCGTTATGCAAACTGGACGCTAGCTCTCCACTGCACCCTTTACAACTGTCAAAAAATTATGCAAAGTGGAAAGTATACTCCTAGAATTAATGCTAACTAATTTTAATTCCAATAATGCACCCGATCGAGCCTGTGAATACGTACTCAGATGATGAGTGCGGATAAAATACTCAGATGGTGGATCATTTGATGATAGTAATTTTCTGAACTCGAGCATTTCGATCAACTTTGGAGTCCAATCTTAGCGATACCTTGGTACAAATGAATTGGATGGGGCTAGAAAAACTGAGTGTGCATCCCACTAATTCTAGGATCTCCTAGAGCACTTAACCCCTCATTAGCACTGAATAGCAAGGCCTGTATACAGGCAAAACCAGACTAAACTATATATATGTATCCTTCTCCACATTGTAACACTAAGATCTAGATAAATCTCTGATCCTTAATCTTGTCTCCAAGTCCATAGATCGCCTTTTTCCATACAAATCTGGGGTTTCGAATCACAAGTAGACTATAAGCCTTAACATATCATTTATCTTGCAACCACAAGCTCATTATATAATTACTAGCTATTCCCAATCCATTGTATATATTTTGCCACAACATCAAAAGTTTACATGTCATGTGACACTATATAAGATGTAACTATCCTAGTGCATGGTATCTTGGATTGTTTCTTAATGCCGACAAAATAATTAAATGTTAGATGCACTACAACAGCTGGGAGAAAATTCGTGGGCCAGAAATCCACGTTTTTAGGCAGTTGCCCACAAATTTAACTTAAATTTGTTGGCTGGCCCATGAATTTAACTCCACAAAATTATTTGAACAAATTCGTGGGCCCCCACGGACTTAACCTAAATTCGAGGGTTTTCAGCTGGCTCACGAATTTACATATGCATGTGAGAGCATGTATTGTGTCTATGATCTCGTTTTCAAGTAGTGTCTCTTATCTTAACTATCTTGACATATTAGAAAAATCCTTACGTTAAATGTGTATGTTATCGTGAAGAATAGCTTCAGGCCTGGATGCTGACACCAATAAAAGAGGTTGACTAGCTGTTGGGCGTTGTCTTGTCCAGCCAACAAGACGCGACTGGAGTTTTGGCACCAGCATAGAGGCCGACACAAATAAGCATTTTGCCTGTGCATATAGCTTTTGGCGCCGGCAAAAGGATGGCCTATTTGCGTCAGCATTTATTTCCCACAGTGCTACTGTAAATGTTTGAAGCTCACCCATGGCAACATATTCCTAGTTCTGTCATTGGTTTTATGGTAATTCCTAGCTCTGCCATTGGTGTTATTTTCACATAAATCTTAGATGGCTCATGGCTGCAACCGCCGGCGCCGGCGACCGTGGCCGTGGAGATGGTGCGGTTGATGGGGCCGCTGGTGTGCACGTACCGGAGGGCGGACGGGTGGCCGGAGGCCGCGTGCGCGGTGTGCATGCGCGCACGACACATTGGCTGATTAACCTAATCTGTTGTCACACTGTCACATAATATGGTGTGCTCCTAATTAAACGACTTATTGTTACTGTGCACAAGAAGGATCCCTCGATTCTCTCGCTCTTGTATAGTTTATTATTATTGCTGTGTACATATTGAATTATTAACACTTTTAAGATTTTCATTACCATTTCATCTAGCATTCCATGTGCTTTCTTTGTTGTTGCAGATATTTTTCACCAAAATTTTCAAGGAGGTCTTTTTTTAAAAAGAATCCACATCTCTCGCTTACCTCCTCAAAAGAATACAATTCTAACATTAAAATTTTCCCTAAAAATGCAATTGTAGTAGCTTGTAGACTGCCTTTCGAAGAGCTTGCACATTTATTTGCCTATTTTTTTCATTTTAAGGCGCATGCACATTTAATTGCCTATTTTCCATTTTAAGCCACATGCACATTTAATTATATGATTCTTTCATGGTACATAAGAATGATTAAATATGGGTATAAAGGTCATTTTTCTATAACTATTAATCTGTCTAAAATATCATTGGGTTGTATTCATTTTAGCCGGATGTTGTATCCAGAGTTGCTTGAATTCTTAATTTTAGAGGCTTCCCGTGAAGGCTTCTGACTTTTTAAGAGAATCCTCGAAGCACCGTTACTTCAAAGTTCCCAACTAGCTATCATTTTCATTATATTTATTTAATCGGTTGGAGGATTGCATTGAAGTTTGGAATCAATGTCATGTAGCAGTGGTTCTTTGTTTTTACTGTCGGTCATATTTCATAAAACAGTGCATGTTGTTGCAACATTTAAAAATTCAGATAATAATGCCACATAATTATCGATGTATTAGCGTTCTTAAACTAGTATAGTGTGCATGGATATTTTCAATTCCAGGCGCAGAGCAATTTCAATTCCTCCATTTTTTCTCACACATGACAAAGGGCGTAGATATGCGTAGTAAAAACCGCCACCCCATGTTCCAATCCAAGAAGGGAGGAGGCAGAAAGAGCTCATAGTTGGCCAGTCGTAGCGAGGCAAAACGATACGGCGGCGGCGGATCCAGCCACCGTGAGGCCGGATCCGAGGGGGCTGGCAGGGCGAAGGAGGATACGTGGAAGCCAGTGCGGCGGGCGGCGGTCGGTGCATGGCGTGGATCCGGCTCGGTGCAGGCGGCGGACATGGAGGGAGCCTGAGGAGGCACGTCGGGCAACACAGCATCACTGCCGGCGTGCAGGCGAAGGGCGTCACCGTGTGAACACTCGATGGGGGTGCGCGCACCCTTGGGTGGGCGCACATGCCAGCGAGAGGTGGCACAAACGGCACCACTAGGGAGGGAGAAAGGCGGAGGGGGAAAGAGAGGGTTGCACCGAGGAAGGAAAAGAAAGCAATTAGGGTTTTGGGAGAGAGAGTTTAATCTATTTATACTCTTGTGAATGTGTTCCTGGCTATTGATATGTGGTGGATATGGCGCTGATCGTTTCGCGGATTGAGTGGGTTGTTTTGGCCCATGCAGATGTGCTTTCCCGGCCCATGCCCAAGTCAGCCTGGGACGTGGGGGCTAAAAGTGAGAGCAGGCCTGTGGGTCAATTTTTTGGGTTCGTTGTTCTTTTTCAATTAAGCATTATTTGCATTACTAAATTGAAATTTTTTTAAACACATGCTGGACACTAAATACATTAATGCATCAACTTTAACTAAATAAATACAAAATAAATTTAATAATCAAAAGCCTGCTTATTGACTCTGAAATCATTCAAAATGATTAATAGAAAAAAACTATTTTTTCAAAAAATCTTTCAAAACAAAATTAAGTAAATAGTAAATTACTTTTTTGTCTATAAAAAATATACATGCGCTACGTGCGGGTGCATTTCTACTAGTACAAGTAAATAAAGACAGCAGTACTTAATTATACACACGTAATCAGTAAGATATTCCTCTTCGGTACGATCGACCAAGAACAAGAATATACCCTTGGCACGAAGGCAAGGCAACAGGTAACATGACCCTAGCCTCGATCGTCGTTGCCGATGTGCCGTCGATAGATCGTTTAATTGGTTGTACGAGTCTTGACTCCCTTTCTTGCTTGCTATATATAAACATGGCAGCCTGCCCTGATGAGATTTAGTGAGGTGGTTAGTTAGCCTTATAATCTTCTTAATTGCCGTTTCTTGACTCGATCCGATCGTCGAGTACCTATGGCCACCAGCTACGACCCGAACAGCAGCCCGAGGCATGACGACTCCTCGCGGCTCTACGCGGTGGCCGTCGTGGTGAGCGTGGCCATCGTCTTCTTCCTCCTCAAAGCTCGTCATTGCCCCCGCCTGGACAAGGAGGCGCAGGAGGCCGAAGCCGCCGGTCTCCGTCGTGCGGCCCCAGCGAGCGGCGGAGGCGACGATACAACAGTAGGGCCGCCGGCAGCGGCAGGATCAGCCAGCAGCACCGGCCCCGGCGGCGAGAGGGTGACCGTGGAGATGGCGTTGCGGTCGGCGGAGCCGGTCGTGTGCACGTACCGGAAGGCGGACGGGTGGGCGGAGGCAACGACGTGCGCCGTGTGCCTGGCGGAGATGGACGACGGCGTCAGCGTGAGGGTGCTGCCGGTGTGCATGCACCACTTCCACGCCGCCTGCGTCGGCGAGTGGCTGCTGGCGCACCATACCTGCCCGCTCTGCCGAGCTCCCATCGATCCCGCGGTTGCCGGTGCTGCTGCGTGATTAACTTCGTCGCTCTCTGTGACACCACATAGTACTCCATCTCTAGCTACTATATAGAGAATTAGAGATTGACTGTTGTTTTCTCTATCGCTTAGCATATATACTTCAATACAAAAAATGTTATGATGAGCATCTCTGCTGTCTATCGTTATGTGTTGGCATCCTTGGATGTTTGTCCTCGTTATGCAAACTGGACATATATATAGAAAGATTGGCTTCATGCTGTCAAAAAAAAACTGTGGAAATTGGAAGTACAAGTACTCCCTTTTATAATGCAAACAAGGTTTAATTCCAATGCACCTGAGCCTTCAATACGTGCTCCGATGATGAGTGCAGAGTTGCAACAATATATAATTAATCAGATGGCGGATCATATGATGATATATATAGTAATTTTATCAACTCGAGCATGCATGCATTTGAACCAACCTTGGAGTTCTTTAATCTTATCAATACTTGGTCCATGGTTTCAAATGAATTGGATGGGCAAGAAAAACGAGTGTGCATCCACTATGATTTTTATACTTCTATCACCTCCGTACCAGCTAGCTATTTGTTAAGACCCGATGCCCTAATAGTCCTGGATGCTATCTCACACCAACCCAAAAAGGTTGGCTCTAGCCGTCGGTATTTGTGTCGTTGCCTTGTCCAGACAACAAGAGGCGACTGAGTTTTGGCACCAGCAAAAGGCCGACACAGATAAGCATTTTGCCTATGCAGATAGCTTTGCGTCGGCGCCGGCGTTGGCCATTATTTTCCTAGGGTGCTACTGTAAATGTTTGAAGCTCACTCTCATCGCAAACATATTCCTAGCTCTGTCTCCACTCCATTACCTAGGTTTTTATTGCAACTCCTACTTGCTTTCTTCGGCCTCCCTATATTTTACTTCATTCTAGAAAAATGTTGCTTCCAACTCCAATATGTGTTTTTTTCTTTTAAAACAAACAAACACCACAAGTGATGAAGATTTTATTAAAAGCTAAAATTATAACTTTTAACCCATAATTAATTAACCAAATTATATGGCGGAAGCTTTAATTATTTCAAGATGAAATAATGTCCAATATATATGATCTGTAGTTCACTCATCATGATTAATAAGATTCCTGCGGTACGACCGTACGATCGATGACTAATAATTTGATCGGAGAGATCGAGGCTTTTTCTCCACGAGGAACGATGGCATCGGTCGGCAATCAACAACTGTAACAAGCAACCTAAGCCTCGTCAGTGTCGTCTTTAATTTTACCCCATGTGTTCGTTCCGGCTATATACTAACAGAACACGGCTAGCCTTATTGATCGGCTTACAAGTGAGTGATCTACTGATCTCCGACCTTCATCGACGACTGATGGATGGTCACCAACTAGGTAGCCAGGCGTCCCCGACGAACTAGTACCATCGACCATCCCACCACACACCATGTCTGCCGGCGAGGTGGCCGCCCTCAGCTCGTCTGCATCCTGGTCGGCGCCATCTTCTACATAGTGCAGTGGTAAAAGAGTGCATCTGCCGTCTCGAGGAGGCACAGGAGGCCGGCACCGCCGGTCGTGGTCGTGCACGGTGCACCACCGTACCGAGCAGCAGCGGCGGCGGCGGTCGCCGTGCGCCGCCCCCTAGCATGGGCCGCCCAGGCAGTGGCGGAGCTCTTCAATTTTCACGCCTAGGGCCACTGTCTAAGTGCCTAAACAATACCTAGTGTGCCAAGTATCGATAAATTCAAATAGGAATAAAATGCATCAGTTCCATACATAATTGTATAACAAATTTGATAAAAAATGATATGGTACTAAATAAATACTTAATTGATAGCATTCGTTCTCCTAATTGTGTGGTTTCACAGCCAAATGCCTACTACACAATTGGCATTATATAAATTCAAACTCATATTTAATGTTTTCACAATTAAAATTACAGCTATTCTAGAGCAGTCAGCCGATTTGGGAGTAATATTACGTACTACTAGTAGGAAATATAGATTGGAAGGAGACGAACTAGTACCTACGGCTACGGCTTAAGGCCTAAGCAGTGGGCGTTGTGTGCATTACAGCATTAGGCTATTGGCCTGCTGCGGCGTGATGAAGCGCTTGCTAGCTTGCTGAGTATACTGGATATTAGATTACCCTGCCACTGCCAGTGCTGGTTGCTAGCAGTTGAACTGTTGAAGTGCGCCTCCTTTGTGCCTTGCAGCCTGCAACCAGAACTCCAGAAGGCCAGCCGGAGCCTGCAGCCGCCGCTGGCCACTTCTGCCAGCACCACTGTGCGGCGCGAGCACGCCATGACCCAGCAGGGCGCACCAGTGCAGAGGCCAGCACCCAGTCCTGCTGCCGCGGTGCCGCCACTCATTGCTCCTGGAGTCGAAACTCGAAACAGAGAGACCAGGGGTCCGGTGACGGCGGTATTCAGTATTCTCGTTCGAGGAACGACGCTTGGGGAGACGACCAGCAGGCCGACACGGAGAGAAGAGCCGAGTAGGCCTTGACGACTCAATGGGCCATCATCTCAACATAACAGCTGCGAGGCCATGAGGGTACAAGGGGGATTTGGGCCACGCCTAGGGCCATGGCCCTAGTGGCCCTAGGCACAAATCCGCCCCTGCGCCCAGGCGATAGAGTAGTCGAGCGGCCGCAGCAGCCGGCGGCGCCGGTGGCGGCCGTGGAGATGGTGAGGTCGAAGCAGCAGGAGCCGCTGGTGTGCACGTACCGGAGGGCGGACGGGTGGCCGGAGGCGCCGTGCGCGGTGTGCCTGGCGGAGCTGGACGACGGCGTCAACGTGAGGGTGCTGCCAGTACAGTGTGCATGCACTACTTCCACGCCGCCTGCTTCGGCGAGTGGCTGCTCGCGCACCACAGCTGCCCGCTCTGCCGTGCTCCGCTCGATCCCCCCGCGGTTGCCGTCGCTGCTCCTGCGTGATTATTAACTTGGTCTGTGTAACATAACATATGTAGAGATGGACTGTTTCCTATTTTTGTTCGAAACTAAAGGACTTCCAGTGCATACATAAGTCGATTTTTTTTTTTTGGTATAGAGCTTTGTTTGGCTCTGGGAGACTCATAGAGTGCTCTGTTCTTGATCACGTGACCAAGATGCCGATCTAGTCCAATCAAAGGTGTTCATATGGGTAGGATGTGTGCGTGTGTTCACATAGGAGTGCGTGTGTTCACATAGGAGTGAGTGCTCCAGCGTATAGCGTTTGTACCGTGTGTTTTTACGTCAATCATTTTTTTAATGTACATTTTTTTTCTCAACGTGCAATCTTGGTAATATTTTCTATTATTTGTGCTTAAGTTGGGTAACAATGATGTGTCTTTCCCATTGGATGCAGCAGACAAGACATGATCCTTCGCCACATGCGTCGCTGTATACTAATTAAGCATGCATGACAAAAAGGCGGGAGCAGTACAATACGACATGTGATCCCAATTTTGGTTATTAAGTGTATGTTTCAAAAACTTTGGTTAAGTGATGTTGCAACTTGTATGGTCACGTTTGTATAGGATCCGACGGACTTGTTTAATTTCGTATGCTAAATCAGGCATTTTATTCTAAGTTAGGAATGGAATCAGCAAGGTGTAGCCCGGTTCCATATCTCAACGTAGTACTTCTTGTCCGATCCGGCTGTGTTCTTTCTTTATGGAAGCAAAACCCTTAATCTTATGTAAAAAAAAAGAGCTCTTGCATTGGCGTACGTACAAATAAAAATCATCAGATCGCGTGGGCGCCCGGCGTCGTCTCGTGATCGACAGACAGGTCTCGATCGATCAATGGGCAGATCAATAATTCCGAAGCCCGCGGTGCCGTCGGCGGCGGCAGGAGTAGTGTACCATTACCGCCGGCTTCTCGTCGTCGGCCTCCCGGACCCGCCCTCACCGTCAGCTGACAACAGCGGGCAGGGCTGGGACATCGCGTGGGCGGCCTTGGCAGGCGCCTCTGTGCTACTCCTCGTGGCCTTGATTCCCTTAGTCTTTTGCCTGGTGATGCACCCCTCCGACGACACCGAGGAGCAGGAGACCGGCGGCGGCGACGGCGGCCGTGGCACGCGGACGCGGACGCGGACGCGGAGCAGCAGCAACAACAACGCTAACGGGCGCGGCGATGATGGCGGTGGTAGGGCGCGGCGTCAGCAGCAGCCGGCGGCGGACGTGGAGCTGGCGCGGCAGGCACCGCCGGCGGCGCTGGAGTGCACGTACCGGGCGGCGGACGGGTGTGAGGAGGAGGAGCAGGCGTGCTCGGTGTGCCTGTCGGAGCTGGCGGACGGCGAGACCGTCTGGGTGCTGACGGGGTGCATGCACTGCTTCCACGCCGCCTGCGTCGACCCATGGCTGCGCCAGCACGCCACCTGCCCCACCTGCCGCGCTCCCAATGGCCGTTGTTCACCTCTAGTGTAGTGTAGTACGTAGTTCATTTGGTCGATCTCGCGTGTACGGTACAACGAGACACTTGCAACAAAGCAACATAGCCTTGTTCTCACACTGCATTACTAGAGAATTTCAGAGGAAACCATTCAGTTTTTCTCATAAAAGTGAGTAAATTTTTCACAGCCCCCAACACCATATAACAGCAGAGAACAGGCGGGGAGATTGTAAGCGTTGCAAAAAAAATTCAGTCCAAATAAAAATGCAGACGTCAGCATTGTCAGTGCTACACGTCGTGCACAGCAGCCTAATAAGAATCATGAACAATGTGCCCTCAATGGCAGCAGGAAGGGAACGAACAGCCTAGTTAGCGCATAGCACACGATATTATAGAGTATTCTACTATGTACAATGGGCAACGCGAAACATGTACTGCAACTGAGATGTGAAAAAGGAGACTGCCAGCCACAGTGGCTATCTTTTTATGGTACAAAACTACAAGCAATGCTTGTGAACATTTTTGTTAGAATCCAGGTGTTCACATCTTCCTCAGGTTATCAAGACGTGCCTGCAAGTCATCATCTATTCCACCATCCGGCCCGCCTACGGCTTCAGCTTGAGCAGGAACTTTTCCGGCTGCGACCGGCTTTGCAACTGCAGTCGCAGGAGCCTTGACAAGCTGGATATATAAAGACGAGAAAAATCGATGTTGCGAATCAGTATCGTCCATCAAGCTACTAGCAAGCGTATTCTGTGGCAGGACTGAAAGACGGATGCAGTGAAAAAGAAATTTACCTCTGAGTTCACATCGATGCCGATTTCGTCAAGGACTTGGTTGACTAGCTCCTCTGTTTCTTCTTCCTCCTCATCGCCCTCCAGGGCATCATCGACTGCGTCGTTCATCACTTCACTGACCATCTCCATCTTCTCGTTTTGCATCTCAAACTCCCGCATTATCTTCTGCAGCGCCGGCAGATTCATCTGCCTGTTCATTTGTCCCATGGCTTTTGTGACGCCCTTCATGGCTTCACCCATTGCTTGTGTCGATTTCAGTGTCTACAGAATGGGGAACCAGACATTACATTCTTTATTTTAGAGAGGGTTCGTGAACTTGAGCAATAAGAACAACAGAATCACGACAATATATACCAAGCAGAAAGCAAAGTAAGAAACACGAGACCGAGCCACCTGAGTTTCTAGTGGATTGGTCTCATCATAACGTACAGATAAAGTAACCTGACTGGATCTCATCAAACAGGTCTAGCTAGGACACTGTTGTAGTTACCTGAATACGAAGGGATACACCTTGTAGCTGGGACTTGAGGGCGTAAAATTTTGTGATCTGGTGTCTTGTGCGGATAAGGTCCTTTGCCATGATTTTCACAGCACCCTGTGAAACAGAATAAACTACATGAGCATGTAGGGCAGATGTTCAAAATCCAAAGTCAGAGCAACTGTATCTGAAAAAAAAGGGGGGTTTCAGCAACAAGCCCGATGACCAAAAAGTATAATTCAAAGTTTCCAACAAACCAATCCAGCCATTCTATCCTATCAGGAGATATAAAGAGCTGATTTTGCGCCGAGCCAGACAGTTCCAGCATGATCAACAACTGCCAACACACCATGGGACAATCAGATTCAATTAAAATGCAAAATTTTCAGTGCTAGATTCATCTATACTAAAAAAGATCATAAGTAAAACCATGGCAATATGCAACACTGGGAGGAACAACAGTCATGCGGCCATGTTTGCAATATGTATTGGTATGATATTATATAACTAGGTATATTGGTTTTTACATTTTAGATCACTTCACTGCCAAATTGGATCCATATTGCAGTTGGCAAACGCAACCAATCAGTCAAAACAAAGAGAGACGGGGGCTTTTGTTTCCCACGCACCATCTGTCCCTGCTTAGCCACCTTCTTGATCTCATTGATGAGCTTCTTCTCCTGGGCCTGCAGGCCCTGCCTCTCCCTCTCAATCTCCCTGATAGACTTGTCCAGCATCCGCTTGTTCTCCCGCAGCAGCTCTGTGGTAAACGAGGAAAACATGGGAATTGTAAGAACAAAAAACGATGCCAACAGCAGTCCAAATTAAAGCGACAACAGTGGCATTACAGGGTTACTAATTATGTGGTTCCTTCAGCAAAACAGTTGATCAGAACGCGCATTTCTTCACTAATTCCAACTTTTTCAGAGCAGTAGCAAGGCAATATCTTTTCTTTTTCCTTATATATAGGCGCCAGATTAGACGACATTAATAACGCAAAGAATCGAAAAGCTTGGATTTTTCGTAGGGTATAATAATAAATAGAGCTCAAATTAGGGTTGGTTCATCCTCCGGAGGAAGAAACCCCAACGAGATCAACAGCAGCACACCAGGGATTTATTTATAAAAAAAAAAACTAAAATGCCCCTTGACTTTGGCTCTCCCGTCAGAGGGGGGAACCGCGGAAGGCAACAGATTTCTCGATCGGGTACCAAGAGCGACCAAAAGATGCCTAATTCGTTGGGGCTGGGCACCGAGAGGACGAGGGGAGAGGGGGCGCGGATTGAATCGAACGAATCGTCATTCATAATCTAGAACAAGAAGAACAAGGGCGGGGAGGGTTACCGGCTGGGGTCTTCTTCTTGCCGAAGATGAAGCTCATGGTGGCTGGCGGGGCGCGGGGAGGACGACGACGACCGAGAGCGGTTTCCGCTGATCCGGCGACTGCGATTCGGGATTGCTGCCGTCGAATCCTACCCTCCTCGTCTTTGCTTTGCTTGGTTGGGGTTGAGGTTCCTTTTGGGGATGGGGCTGGGGCGGTTTGATTCGTAGCGAAGGAAAAGGAAAAAAAAAAACAAGCCTCCGCTGTTGGGTTCGTTGCGCTGCGCCGGCCTGACGACGCGTTCCCGATTTGGGATCGCGACCGGCTGCTTCCGCTCCGGATCCGCTCCTTCCTTTGGTCAACGCGGAAAAATCAAACATCACAAGGCGGGCTTAATTCTTTTACAGTTTTATTAGTAATTCGACAAATACGACGGTCATTAATTTACTGCAAATTTAATAATTCGTTTTATCAAAGTAGGACGAAACTGGTCTATAAAAGTACTAATGCCACTAGCGCTAAAAGTAATTCTTGCTCAAGTAGTGAAATCAAACATCTTTCGATATTGTCCCTGTCCCTGTCCTTGAAATGTTTGCTCAAATGAGTGCTTGATCTTCGTGTATCTCATGCACTGCATCATGCATATCATTCATATAGTGACGCCTATTACAGATACGTGATCGGGAAGCAAGAGCGTGAAGCTACTTCGAGCAACGGTGTCCAGAAGACCAACTAAGACCCAAATACCACCTGGAGACCCCTGAAGTGGTATTTGGAAGGAGGAGCTGTCCAAGTGATCAAGGGGTTGCCTGGGGCAGAGCCTCACAACCCGGCAAACTAACTTTAGTTTAGTTTGTTCAAGTTATCAACAACAAAGGTAGACCCCTTAGGCATATACACCTACCTAGGGAATCTCACCATCCTTTATTTGATTGTGCATTTACGTTCAGGTGTTGTTTGGAGCCCCACCTGCATAAATACCTGATATCCTATGTAGAATGGATAGAACGAAGTCTATGCTTAGCCATGCTTAGACGGTAGAAGTCGAGTGAAGATATTCACTCGCGAGATGATAGGACTCAAAATACTTTACAAAAATTTAATACGAGAGAAATATGATATGATGTGATGAAAAGATGAGACCGGGCGGAGATATGGGCATATTACGATGAAAAATGATGAGGATGGTTTGGTGGACTCCGCCCGAGTCGTTTAAGGCCCGTTCGCTGTTCGCCTGCTGATCGGCATAATATTGCTAGAGTGCTTAACCGGGATAATGGACCGGTGAAAGTCTTACTCGTGCCATCCGAAGAACAGAGACAGGTTCCTACCATTCTTGTTGGAGGGAGTTAGGCCTGGGGGAGCTTGTACTCGAGGGAGGGCTGACCCGGAGCGGCCGTGGTATCGCTCCTAAGGGAGGGCTGACCCGGTGCGGCCGTGGTATCGCTCCTGAGAGGGCAAAACCCAGGGGAATGGCGGGATTGAATCGAACTTGGGATGGGACGAGTGGAGATGGGGGCTATATGTGGGAACGCGATGGCTAGTAAGCATATACCCCTGGCATGATAGTTATTCCCGGGAATTAAAAATCGATTCGAATCGCTGATGCTCACCAGGTGTGAGAATGCCAGTATCGCACACGGGCAACGTAGTAATAACTTTAATATCTTGTTCATTTAATCATGCTTTTTATATATTACATGTTTGTACTTGTATGTTACGTTTCCGCAATTTCCTTTATGATGACATAAGTGTTGGGATGATGATGTATATGAGCTATAGATGATAATAATAACTATAATGAACCAAATGAGACTTATACTTTAGAAATAAATGATACTTGAAAGTAAGGACTCACTTCTAGTAAGCTTGCGCGGGTTAGAGTCCAGTCCACAAAAAGCCTTGCATACTCTCAAATGTGTCGGGTTGAAACCGCCCACGGGTAAGTCCTACGAGTACCTCACGTACTCACCCCTACGTTGTTGATGTTTTTATTTCAGGAGCTTCATGATCGAGAATGACAATGGTGGGCTCAATGTCATGGCTCGATGTTTTATTTTCCGCTGCAAGAGTATATCAGTATTACGTTACGGTTTCCGCTGCGAGGTTATTTTGGAATTCTATTTCAGTATGATTGTACCCCATTTTGAATAAATATTCTCAAACAAATCAATCTATATTTGTATGAAATGATGGGTTGTTGTAATTGTTGTGGCTCTTTCGAGGGCTTAACGTGTGTGATGTCGGTATCCCTGGGTGATGGTTGCATCGAGTGCCCTTTTTGGGTATCTCGACGGACGACCGGGTTTAGTTCGGTCTAATCGCACTGCAAGCCAGAGGTGGCAGGTGTGCTTAGCCCGGATTAAATCGGCGGTTCCGCCACAGTACGGAGTTAGAAGACGGGGGCAATTTAGTCCAAAATGACATATTTCAAAAAATTGTAAAATTTAGTGACATTTATACAATATCATAAATAGTAATCGCAGATCTCATAATCTATGTATTTATAATAGCATTTATACAATCAATCTAATAATCTAATCTAGCTCTATTATTAGTACTATGCCAACACCAAAGCCCAATCCTTACAAAAGCAAGGTCTAACTCGGATCAAAAGACTAAGAGATAGGTGTACTCGGCTAATATGGATGGTGTTTCTCCTTGAATATATCTATGTCTAAATACATCCAAAGATAATGTACTATGCGTGGAACCAAACACCTCTCACCGTCAGTTATTGGTGTGGAGTCAGAGCTTACAAAACCACCCTAGAGAAAAAACATTTCCAAGGATGGTTCATTACCCGGTGCCCGCGTTACAGACCACATATAATTCTAGAGCTATTTTCCGTGGAGGTTCGTCTGTTAGGGCTCACATTAGCCACGACAGAGACAGCTCCATTACTTGGTCGGGAAGATGAACAATCAAAATGGACCCACCTGTCAGTACACGCATACCGTACCATTGCTCCTATGCGATGGGTCCACTTCCTGCTGTAATCGAGGATCTGTATGTAGACTCTGCTTTTTTCATTCGGTGGTTCGTAGCTATGGCCTCTCTCTTCCAATATACTCCTACAGTGCTAGTACTAGTAGCGTCTAACGTCTATATATGTAAAAGAAAAATCAATGCAAGTTTTATGGATATAGTACATGCATGGTGGCGGGCGGTCCCTTCTTCCTATTTCCATGTCGATCGACAATGTCGTCTTCCCGGCCCTTCATCATCGGCCGGCTGCCATGCCGCGCCATTCCATTCCATACCCCTGCAGTGCAGTTGCAAGGCTAGCTGCAGCTGCGTATGCAATTATGCATGATGATTATACATTGCATTCATGACCAAACCAACCAAGCAATGATTCATGGATGGGGCGCCAATACGCAGCAGGACCATACCTGCACTTGTTATGCATGCATATGGTATGGGATTGACGGATTGTGCAGTGGATATATAGATGATGTATTATCTCAAGTTCTCGATGCATGCATGCCCAGCCCAGAGAAACAGAAATTCAGGCCCTTCTGCGCTCCCTCTCCCTCATGCAGTGCTCTGCTCTGCATGTCGTTGTTGGTATGGATGGATTGATGCATGGTAGTAGTACTAGCAGATCCCCGGCCCACTCTCCCTACCCAGCAAGCATACCATGTGGCTCAAGCAGAGCATGCATGCGTGATTTCAGCTCCCCCTGTCGGCAACAACTCTGTCATTTGATTTGCCATTAATTAATAACAAACAAACTCTTGATATCTTCATATAGCAAGATATGGGGTTTATTAGTTGATGGGTGACCTAACACCTAACTAGTAGTCGGAGCACCTCTCTCCTCATCTGCATATATATGCAGAACAGGTGGCCTGGACTTGTGGAGCTGGTCACCTCGTCACATTCATCACCAAGATAGTATATAGATTGATATTTTCATCGTCTGATGCTGCATGCGAATTAAAGTTACCACCTGAATTGAATGCATGAATGTGCACTATCATCATATATAGTACTTTAATCTCCATGAATGTGCTCCGTGTGCACGCAGTCTCCTTGTGCATGCAGTCTCCTTGTGTCATCATGCCTCACCAGTCACCACCGCTACAAACACTCACTAGCGCTGCCTCGATGAAAACTAAAGGGCTGCTGCTCGCTGCTCGGTGGGAGCGAACAAAATAATAACAGCACTGATGATGTGCATAGCCACTAATGCACTACTGTATGTATGGTCATTGCCAATGATGGATGGAACTGTCCAGCTTTTCAGTTTTATGTCTCGAGACCACTTTGTGCTGAACGGCACTCGATCCGGCATTGCATTGCTGCATCACTGTGGGTCAGCCTGACGATCGATGCTCTCCTCTCCTCTGCTCTGATGACATGTCAACATTATTCCACTTCCTCATGGGCTTCACCACTCGGCCTCTGAACACACCGCCATCGTCTGAATCGATCTAGGAATAATCCATGGTGCGCGTGCGTGGTAATATAATTCTCAACTGAACACCATGAGATCGAAGGTGATGATTCCTCATGGATTTCCTTTTGTTTTATATTTCTATTAAAGAAATAAAGCAACAGTCAGCCAGTCTTGTAGTGGCACAACTAACGGCTAAATTGACCATATTGGCAATTGGTGAGTGAATGAGTGGGTGGTACAGATATTTTATTAGTATTATGTATGGCTAATCTTTCTGCAAGTCAACCTTAAATCATGCTCACCAAATAGCCTAAAGTGGATGCTCAGAGCACTGTTTGCACTGTGCTCGCACCGTAGATGGAGAGAAGTTTGAAATATGGACGGTATGATAGTCTTAAAGCCATATGCTTGGTGAGAAAATCGAAAGATAATTAGTTACAGAGATAGATAGGATTACAGAACTCCTGCAGCATGTTTCTTTTTACGACAAATTAAGGAAGTTAGTTGTCATTGACCGTAACATCAGTTAGTTGAAACCGCACCTTTCGACGCTAGCTGCATAGTGTCATGCCAATATAAATGGAGGAGGGCCACACTGCTGTACCATAGGAGTATTTCTACACACACTCTCTGTCTGTATGCGTGGTAGAATGTGTTAATTAGCTACATGCTGGATCCAGTTGATTGGGACCAGACAGGGATATGCCTTCTTCCCTCCTCACCTACAAAATCAAACCGATTTTATTTAAAAAATGTATTTGGAAACGGAAAAGTAAACCACTTCCTGAATCTTTTCGTATTATTAGGCTCTCTCCAACAACACTCCTCAAATCCTATTGTCTATCACTATTCCAACTATCTCTTTCTCTATCTACAGCGCAGCATTTATGTCATACAGTGCCAAACAATGTTTCGAAGAACCCATTTGAAACACCCGTTGGAGATAGCCTTAATCTGTGTGGAATGGAAGATTGCATGTCTAGTACAAGGGTAGTCGGCCAGTGCAATGGATTGGGCCTAGTAATACCAGTAGTACTATAGCGCAATGGATGGATTATGTCTAGCATGTGTTGTTAAGTACACAAATCATAGCCCTTGTCTCGAGGCGATTATTAAACCCCCCCTGAAAAAAAAGGGTACTAGATCGAGCATCATTAGTGCACTGAACTGAGACGAGTTCCACAGCAACATTTTTTTTTTCAGAATTAATGGCTGTAACGGCAAAGGTCTCAACTTTCGCAAAACCTGCGCACCATGTATATGAAATTCAGTGGAATGCTATCGATTAGTCAATCTGGGCTTCAGTAATTAATCTTTGATCTGGTCACTGGTGAGAGAATAATAATATAATAATAATCTTGGAGGAGGAGCTAGGAGGAGGCCAGTGGACCTTCCAAGTTCCAACGATCAAAAATTTCAGACAAGGGCATCACCAACATCGCAAAAAGAAATCTGAGAAATAATCAAGCTGGTTTCTCTATCTATCTCCAATAAGGATCTTCTACGGTACACAAATTACCTCTTAAGAGGTAAGATCCTAAATGAATGTAAACCATTGATATTTCTTTAAAAAATAATTTATGAAATGGAAAACGAAAATAAAATACCCTGACGCCACCGAAATAGGCGTCATTTCTCCGTATCCTCCGCGCTCTCCGTTATGTCTGGCTGTCCCCGTCCACTCCGTATCTCCCGTGCCAACAATCCAACAGCTCCTAGCCGATGCACCATATGCATAGATCCAATCCTCACGTTCAAAAAAATGTGTTACACAGATCACGTCCCAACAAAAAAGTCACGTCGAAAAGAAAACATGCTGCGATAGCTAGTGGAAGTTGTCACGCCAAAACATGTTACAAGATCACCTGTAGGTAATTAGGTAGTCAGATATATTATTATGAATATTTTATCTGCACTTTCTCTGTTCGCAAAATGAAAAAATGCCACGTTAAAAGGATCATTTGTCCATCAAACAGACCAGTCACGTCTCCAGCGGAAGAGCTCGATCACGTTTCTGTGCGTGCCGGCCACGTGAGTTGGGTCGCACGATCTGATAGAGAATATGTATTTGGTTAGTTATTGATGATTATCCTATTTATATATTAAAAAAGAATAAATAGTTTTTAATTATTTTGAGGTATTACTTCCTAAGAGGTAATACCTCATTTTATCCACATAGATCAACGGCTCACAGTTGTTTCAGTGTACCGTAGCAATTACCTCTAGAATATAACACGGATGGGAATCCTGATCCCTTATTAATTAATTATTAGAAGCTCACCTGTAATAAGCTAATCATCGTGGTCATCAGCATCCGCAATCCAATCCATGACTTGCTCCAAATCCAGACGTACACCTCCCTCCATTTCGTTTTTGTATTTTATTTATTTTTTCTACGGATGAATGGGATGATGCTCTCCCCTCTCGCGCGCACAAACACACACTTGTGTGTTGTGTCCCTTGAAAGACAATGTTTGTTTGGCTTTTGCAGAAGCAAGCAGTCGCATGCTGGCACACTCACTCGGTAGTCGGTATCTCTCTCGGCGAGGGGGTCTCACTCACCACCTGCTCTCCCATGTGATGTGAAGCCAAGCCGTCCCCAGTCTGTCTCCTACTACTACCTCGCTTCTCTCTCTCTCTCTCTCTCTCCTCCGTTGGCAGGACGGGACAGGACACAGACAGAGCCCTCCTCCTCCTCACCTTATCATCATCAATTCAGAAATTCAGTCACTGCTGCATTGGCATTTGTTTCGGTGCACTCTGTCTGTCTCTCCTTCCTTCCTCTGCACCCAGCTACAGCAGCTGCCTTTGCTTGCTCTGTTCCTGACTTCCCTGCTGCATCAGTTCAGTTGGTCCTCCCTCTTCTTCCTTCCATCCGTTCCCCAGGCTTGCATGGGCTGGGTCAACTGTCTGCTCTCTCCCTTCTTCCCTGCTCTCTGCTCTGCTCACCTCACCTCCTTGATTTGCTTCCACTGTTTCTTGCAGCACTTGTTCTTGCCAGGTTTCTCTGTTCCGGCCGGTGGCTGTTGCGGCTGTCCGGCAGCGGCAGTTTTCCTAACCGCTCTTCCTTCTGCCAGAGCCTAGAGTTGTTGCATCCATATCTGGCAATAGCATCTGTAGTAGATTCATTCAGCTTCCTTGCTCTGTGTCAAACTGTCAACCTCCTTCTGTTGCTTTGCTCTAATGCTGGATCCTCCGAGCTAGTCCTCCCCCCTCCCCCCCCCCCTGTTGGAGAAGAAGAAGAGCGCCCAAAGATGAGAGCTTTGAGCCGGGTCGCCGTGGGCCTCGCCGTGGTGTCCGCGCTGCTCCTGCTCGCGCTCACCGCCGAGCTCTACTACATCTTCGTGCACAAGCGCCGGCTGCGCCGCCGCGCCGCCGCCGTCTCCGCGGCCTCCTCCCCGTCCTCCTCCTCCCGCGAGCTGCTCCAGCTCTTCTGCTTCAAGAAGCCCCCGCCGCCGGACGCGCTCGCCTACGCCGTCCCGGAGCCGCCGCGCGCCGGCGCCGTGGCCATCGGCGGCGGGGCGGACGCCGGCAGCGGCGACGACGACGACGAGACGGTCGAGGCGCAGCTCATGCGGCTCGGCAGCGTCGTCGGCCCCACGCGCCTGCTCTTCACCATCAAGGAGGAGACCCGCGAGGACCTCGAGTCGGAGGACGGCCGCAGCCGCAGCCGCAGCCTCGGCGAGCTCATGCATTGCTCCGACACGCCGCCGTTCCTCACGCCGGGGGCCTCGCCCTCGCCGTCCCCCGCGATGGACAGCTCGTCGTACAACCCGCTCTTCGAGTCCCCGGCGGCGAGCCCGGGCCCGGCCCCTGCGCACCCTGCCCCGACGGTGTCGCCGCCGCCCAGGTTCCAGTTCCTCAAGGACGCCGAGGAGAAGCTCTACCGCCGGGCGCTGGCCGAGGAGGCCATGAGGGCGCGGAGGTCCCCGCCGCCGCCGCCGCAGCAGCAGCCGACGTCGCCGGCGGCCGGCGAGGAGGACGGTGGGTTCATCACCATCGTGGTGGGGAAGAGCAGCCGGGTCGTCGTCCCCGTGCCGCCCGCCGCTGGCGGTGGCGGTGGCCATCAGTGATGAGCGGCGGCGGTGCCCACCGCCGGGTTTTGATGGATTAACGGCTTGCTTCAGTTCATACTCCCTCCCTCCCTACCTCTTGTCCTTCACTGTTCTAGTGTAGTACCTCTTGTGATGTAAACTTTCTTCTTCTTCTTCTTTTTGTTTGGCCTATGGTCTTGTGATCATGCCAGATTTGATGATTGGATGTATATATAATCAAAGCGATCCATGAGGAGGAACTGATAATTTCAGATGAGCATTTTTTTAATGCTTATCCTTCAGTCGTCAAGTTCTCTAGAAATGTTTAGCTTGGTTGGTACAATGCTTTAGTGTAGATTTTGTTGTTGTTATTTTTAATGGTCTTGGTATTTTTAATTCTACGTGTATGGAAGAAATTTATACAGACAGCTATGCCCTAACAGGAATGAAAATGACTAGTACGTAGCAGATATCTGAAAGGCAGCCCATACTGACCTGTCTGAAAGTGCAGCTCTGCACTTTGTGATAATCAGCCAACTTGTCCAAAGTACACATCCTAAATAATGCGATTGCTCGCAATTTACCGGTTCCTTGTTCTTGCTATTTCGGCCGTCTCGCACAAATGAAATCAAGCCGCCTCCTTTAGACTGACTTTTAGTTGGTTCAGAACCCAAATTCCTTGCAAAATTTTGCAGGTCTTCTTCTCGAGTCGTCGCTACTTTTAGCAGTCTTTTGGTGACACCTTTATTCACACCGCCTTTTATTGGAACAGGGAGGGAGGGAGGCTGTTATAACATGTGTGAAGGAAGAAGCAATGCCCATCATCACTTTTATCTTATGAACATTTTCCAGGCCTTTCCAATTAAGTCCAAAAGCATGGGGCCGGCATATTTTTATTTATCTCTCCAGTGAAAGCATCAGGGAAAAAAAAGGTGCTATATTCCCATTGCCGTTGATCATGCCTTCATGTGCACTTGTGCTTGCATGCTGCTTTTATCCACTTTTCCCAAACATTTATTTGTATTCCCTTTCAGATCTTTCAGGTTGTAAAATAAATACACAAGCCCGTTGAGTTTTGTGGACAGTGTGCACACCACAAGCCTGCCATCTTTGTTTGCCCCAATGTATTCCTCCCTGATTATATATTACTTTCTGCAATCAGTATCTATTTGGAGAGGATGCAGAAAAGATTCCTGGACCAATATCAGATATTGCAGTATACTTTAATCTCACCCAATAGGCTGCTACTATATAAGCTAGTACAGTAGCTAGTATTTCCTCTGGAAACATATACGATTGCATCGTGGACTAATCAACCAGCAGGGGCACATTGTCTTGTTGCATCAGTGTCTTCCTGATGGGAGTGGTTGGGCTGGCTGAAGCAGAAATCCGCAATGATCCACAAGTCGGAACTGTCAAGTCTTGCTTGGAATTTGTACAAATGGAGATCGGCAGCTGTCATTTTGGCAGCTATTGACCACCACACTTTTTTGTAGTCAGTTGACCACACGTTTAATGGGCCATCCGCCGTTGTGTTTCGGCCCACGCGACACCACTGTCACAAATCACCCAAGGCCCATTACACCGGGCTACTTGCTCCTGCGGCCGTCACTCATCACTAACCAAGTGGCCATAAATCCCTGCCGGCCTTCGTCTTCCTCTCCCCTGCTCTCCTTCCGCTGTCGCCTGCTCTTGTGGTATGCATGCAATTCTAAAAAAAAAAACTCTCCAAAAAAAATGGATAATGTGCCTCAGAACAAATACTAGCACTTCTTTGCTTAGATAATCGCATAAATTACTTCATTAGCGACAGCAGTCTTCCTTAATTCCTGTCGTAGACTATAACAATGAGATTATCTTGAGTCGGCCAGTCCTGGGAACATAAGAAACGCCGTGTGCGAGACTTGAGGAGCCAAGAAGGTGAACAAACAAAGGACACTAATCATCGGAGGATTGATTGCACCAATTGTGATTCCCAGCTGTGTGTGGGTGTGCTCGTTGTCTCAAGAATTTCCTTCCTGGTGATGCCAGAAATAGTTTTTACGTATCAATGATTACTATTTATAGACATGTAACGGCGAATGGGAGTACAAGCAACGATTGATAAGCTGAAAAACACACATTAAGCATCGCATAGAGAAAGCGAAATGCAAATTACCGGAAAACGGAAAGTACGAAGCCATGATGGGCGAACCCCCCTGCAGTCCTCTGTCTTCATCTACATATTCATGTGAATGCTCTAGTCCGCACGCCTCTCAAAATCTTCGCAGCAAGCAACATTGCATTTTTTTCCCCCCGATATGTGTGGCAACCTCTTTGCTGTACAGCTTCACATATCGTGGTTTGGCCTCAGTTTGGTACTGGAGATTCTGCATGTGTCACCAAAAACTATAGATCAGTGATTTCTTATCTCACAGAAAGTAATAACTAGAAGGAAAGCAGACAGAGCTAGCTAGCGTCGATGGGATTGATAGATCTGGTGTCCCGAGAAAACAATGAACTCACCTCCTAGCAGGCAAGTTTGAGCTCTTTGCTCTGTCTTTGCCATCGAACGGGCAGGGCAGGCTATATCAATACTCTGTTTTGTGTCTGTAACGCATGAAAGCTTTCCTCCCTGACTCCCTGTGTACTGGCCAAACAACAAATGTTTGAAGTAGTATCGATGCGTGGATGTCTATATGACGAGTGCGAGTATAAGCAACGATTAATAACCTTTTTTAATGGAAACAAAGTGTTCCCGGCTTCATCCCCCGTAGGAGAATCAGACCATCCTTATTACAACCACAAGTCTCAGAACCGAAACCAGTACACACTCATAAAGACTTGACATAAACAACCATTCAAACATAGTACTCAACGACTATCCGAAAGCAATTCTAGCTGGAGCTTGCCAACCAAACGAAGTAAAAATACGCAGACCCACCACTTCAAGATTATGTGCTCCCTGCGTCAGCCATCTTCCATGGGCTTCACTTCGCTGCAACTTGGCCCAGTGTCGGAGCCAGAATGTTCCCCTGAAGATTACCTGCAAGAAATTTTTTGGTTGTTTTCTGTCAAAAACTGCATCGTTTCTCTGCAGCCAATTGCCCATATAAAAGCTGCAGCGCCTGTCAAGAGAAAGGATTTGTATTGCCTACCCCCCTGACTCGACCACTGAAAAAACAAATGTCTAGTATTACGAGGCGGAGGAATGCCTATGGTCATAAAGGCAATCCGCCATACAAATCTAGCTAAACGACAATAAAAAAAAAAGGTACTGTATACTTTCATACTCATTACAAAAACAGCACCTAAGACTCCCGTTCCAATTTCGTCTAGCCAGATTGTCTTTGGTCAGAAGAATACCCCTCTTAACATACCACATAAAAATCTTAGTTTTTAGTGGTAATTTGGTTTTCCAGATTTCTAGAGAAACTTTTATGCCACTGTTAATCATATGTTTATACATTGAACTAACAGTAAAAGCTCCTGATTTATTTAGACCCCATTTAAAAATATCTCGTCCCTCTCTCAGTTCTATATTTATAACCCGACCTACCAACTCATTCCAGGCTTGTAACCTCTCGCCGTACAAGCCTCTTCTAAAAGAAATATTGAGAGGAATGGAACTCATTACCTCTGCCACAGTCGCCCCCTTTTTCCTGACTATGTTAAACAAAGAGGGATACAAACATTTTAGTGGGCGATCACTACACCAGATATCTTCCCAAAAACGAACCTGTGTGCCGTCGTTAACAGAAAATGAGCCTAGGCCCAGGAAGTAATTTTTCACTTCCATGAGACCCGCCCAAAAATGGGACACCCCGGGTTTTTTAGTTGCCTCCCCAAGAGGCTTTGTCCTGAGGTATTTGTTCCTAATCAATTGTTGCCAAGTGCCTTCCTCATTAACTAATTTGACCAACCATTTACTAAGGAGACATCTATTTTGTACTTCCAGATCTATGACACCCAGTCCCCCTTGATCTTTAGGTTGCCTAATCTGGTCCCATTTTATTAGGTGATACTTCTTTCTATGCTCATCATTCTGCCAAAAGAAACGAGATCTGAAAAATTCAAGTTTTCTTAGGACTCCCTTTGGAATCAAGAAGAAGGATAGCATAAACATTGGTAAGCTCGAAAGGACCGAGTTTATGAGAACTAGTCTACCTCCGACAGATAACAGTTTGCCTTTCCAACTCATGAGGCGCTTCTCAAATCTCTCCTCTATTTGCGACCAATCACTATTCCTCAACTTCCTGAAATGCGTCGGTATTCCTAAATATCTGAACGGAAAGGAACCCGATTTACATCCAAAAAGCTGGGAATACATGTTCTCACATTCCTCAGCTTGGCCAAAACAAAAGATTTCACTTTTATGAAAGTTTATCTTAAGCCCTGAAACTTGCTCAAACATACAGAGTATCGCCTTCATATTCCTAGCTTTTTCCAGGTCATGATCTAGGAAAATGACCGTATCATCTGCATATTGGAGAATGGACAAGCCATCATCCACTAAATGGGGAATGACTTCGCTTACCAGGCCACTTTCCTTAGCCCTATTAATCATAATCGCCAACATATCTACCACGATATTAAAAAGAATTGGCGATAATGGATCACCTTGTCTCAGGCCTTTCCTTGTTTGAAAGTAAGATCCACTCTGACCATTGACATTAATAGCCACATTTCCCCCCTGAACAAAAGACTTGATCCAGTTGCACCAAGTAGTTGAAAATCCTTTCATACGCATTGTTTGCTGAAGGAAATCCCAACGTACCTTATCATAGGCCTTTTCAAAATCTATCTTAAAAATAACCCCATTTAGTTTTTTCCTATGGAGCTCATGTAAAGTTTCATGTAAAACCACTGCCCCCTCCATTATATTTCTTCCAGGTAGGAAAGCTGTCTGCGATGGTCTAATTACCTTGTGTGCAACTTTGGTTATTCTGTGGGTTGCTACTTTCGTAAAGATTTTGAAGCTAACGTTTAACAAACAGATTGGTCTGTATTGTTGTATTTTGCTAGCATCACCAACCTTCGGAATAAGAATTAAATTACCAAAATTCAATCTATTTAGTGCAAGATCGCCTTTATGGAATTCATCAAAAAGCGCCATAAGATCGCCTTTGATGACGTTCCAGAAAACCTGATAGAACTCCGGTGAGAAGCCATCCGGTCCTGGGGCCTTATTATGTTCCATCTGGAAGACCGCAAATTTCACCTCATCCATAGTGAACGGTGCAGTCAACAAATCATTCTCCAGTTGTGAAACCTGAGGGATGTCGTCAATACTGTCCTCATTCAACACAACATCCGATGTTTCTGGATGCCCGAAGAGGTTTTTATAGAACGTAGTGATGTATTTTTTTAATTCGACATCACCTGAAATAATTCCCTCATCTTGTTCTAATTTGAAAATCCTCGTCCTCCTGTGTTTACCATTAGCCACTAGGTGGAAATATTTTGTATTTGCATCCCCTTCTAGTAAATTCTTAACCTTTGCCCGTTGGTACCATTTAACCTCTTCTTCTCTAAGGAGCTGAGACACCCTCTCATGCAAGGCATGTTTAAGATTTAACTCATTTGGATCTAGTTGAGTATGTTCTGACTTCTTATCCAACTCATCTAGCTTATCCAATAGGAGCTTTTTTTCTTTCTTGTATTGCCCACTGACATTTTTGGCCCATCCCCTAAGGTGTTGACGTAGCCGCCTGATTTTGGCTTGCCACCTATCCATCGGGTTAGTACTACTCACAGTAGATTCCTAGACATTCTTTACCATCTGGAAAAAACCATCCCGTAGTAGCCATCCCAGCTCAAACTTAAAGTTAGCATTCGGGGAGATGCTATTACCATCCCCTGAATTAAGTAAAAGCGGTGTATGATCTGAGATTTCTCTAGAGAGTGCTTGCACCGTAGCTCTGGGGTATTTCAATTCCCATTCTGTCGTGGTCAAGACCCTATCCAGTTTTTCAAAAGTTTGCTGCTCTAGATTATTAGCCCAAGTAAATTGTCTACCTGCTAAATCCAGCTCTCTAAGATTATGTGCATCAATGACCGCATTGAAAAGGAAAGGCCACCTATTATTAAAAGAGCCTTTGCTTTTCTCCTCCGGACCTCTCATGATGTTAAAGTCGCCACCTATGATCATAGGTATGTCCTCTTTCGAAGAGAGATGTGCTAGCTCAGTGAGGAAACTATGTTTACGGTCCTCTTGAGCTGGTCCATAGATAAGTACTAGATTAGATATAAAGTCTTCTTTCTTACATCTAATCTTGAACTTAACATAGAAGTCTGCCTATTCAATACTTCCTATATCAAAAGTTGTTAAATTAACTCCAACTAGCATCCCCCCAGACCTCCCTTCCGGTGGTTTACAATGCCACAAAAAATCCTTACCCGCACAAAGGTTTTTTAAGAAAGCCTGTGTACAATCCCTCCTGCCCGTTTCTGATAAACAAATGAAATCTAGATTTTTCTCCAGAGTCAGGTCAGAGATAAATCTAAATTTTTTAGGATCCGCTAGCCCATTAGAATTCCAAAAGATACCCTTCATGGTTAACTTTTATGAAAAAGTACAGGTCCCTTTCTGGACGATGACTGTAAGGAATCTGTACAACAGTCATCATCCGATGCTACTAGGAGGTTAACAGACAATAAGTTTTCTTCCCAATCATTGTCTGATTCACTCAAAATTAGATCCGGCTCCACCCCACTTGATTCCAACCCCGCAACTGAACCCGACAAATTAACAAGATCTAGTACTGAATTAAAATCAGAGCCCAAACTAATACCCACAGTACTAGATAAGTAAGAAAAATCATCAGTGCTGAGAGGTAAACAAGGAATAATACCTTCATCTGGAGACCCATCAAGGTTAATCCTTGCTTTCAGTTTCGTGGCCCTCTCCAAAGAGCTCTGGTCAGCCACTGATGCCGATCTCTTGCTAACACGCTTCGGAGTCACTGATGTGATCGAAGTTTCTTTGGAGACAGGGGTTGACACTGGAGTACTGATCTTCGCACAAGAGGTTGGTTTCAGGTTCTCATGGTCCTTGCCCAAGGTTTCTGATGCAATAGAATCAGCCGGTTGGTCCATGGTTAGAGGGCCGATGCTACACTGCTTTCCGATATCAGCACCATTGCCCCTACCGGAATTCTGCAAACCACCCTTAGGCACAGAATTAACATCAGAATTCTCCTCATCTGGATGCTCTTGTTCCCCATGGGAATTACCATTATCATCATCTCCCATTGGGTCAAGGTCCATATTAATGGGAACAGGGTTTTCCGGGTCAATATTTTTTTCAGTTCTGAACTGGATGTCATACACATGTTCGCCAATGAGTATACTAATAAATTCAGGAATTAGGTCAGGTTCCAAGCAACCAACCTTAATCCTTGCAATCTTATGCTCCCTGGTGAACTTGAGATCTACTTTCCGGCTCACCCCTAGTGCAGAGCCTACTGCCCAAAGAATATTAAAATTCTCTAAAAGGTCTTTAGGTAGGCCCCTGAATTGCACCGAGACCTTAGGTATTTCAAATCGGACATACTCTCCCTCATCCGATTTCTCTGCAATGACAAGTGTAGCTTTTGCACACTTGGCCAGAACAGGACCCCACTCCACCATTCTCTTAAGTTCATCATTGGATGGGAATATGGCCAGAAAGTAGGTTCCCTTGTCTACCACTTTCCAGTCCCATACACCAGGAACCAGACGTTTGAGCTCAGTTTCCACATTTGCTGCCGATAAAATCCCATCTATGATGTTGATTTCAGCTAGGGTGGTAGACTTGTTGTCACCTCCCTTAGAGCCTGAATATGGGATGTTATAAAATCCCAATCCATCGACTGCATATCCGCTTGGAATAGCCGCAAATTTCAGATTCTTATATGGTGAGCATGATTTTGTCACATGGTCTTCAGAACCACACTCATCACATAAGATATTGGTCTTACAAAGTGCTGCGGTATGCCCCTTTGTGAGACACCTAAAGCAATACGGCTTGCTCTTAGTTTTGTCAAATGCATTAACCCCTTGTGCTATGCCAGTATCAACCTCCATATTCTCCGCCGAGCTGATTTCATCAGTGGTCATACCTGGTGCAGTTCGATGTCGGTAGGTAGCCCCGCTCACCGCCACCGAGTTGTGTCCTTGACCACCAGCAGCGGGAAACGGCGCCGCGTGACCTCCTGGCCCCGCCGCCGCTAGTTCACTGCCTCCACCTCCATGCTGTGAAAAAACTTGGTCGCGATCAGTGCCTCCTGGCGCCCCACCAAGCTGTCCGCGACCTCCGGCATGCGTCGCGTGACCGCGGCCAACACCTGGCGGCGCCGCCCCCTGCAGACCACGGCCTCGCCCGAAGCCGTCCCGGCCTCGGCCAAACCCTCCACATCGGTGTTGAGCGTTGTCACGTCCACCCGCGCCATGGTAGCCACCAGCACCCGCTCCATGGGAGCCACCAGCACCCTGGTTGAACGAGGGGCGAAAGCCCGGATTGAAGCCACGATTTCCCCGAGCTGCCATGATCGCCGCCCCTTCCCTGACTACCTGAGCGTAGGACCGAGGCTGCGCTCTAGGTTTTTTGTCAGGCGGCGGCTGTGGACGACGCGTCTTCAATCCAGTTCTGGCGAACAGGTACCGTAGGCCAGCCGTGGGCCAAAGTTCTATCTGTGGCCCAAGTCTAATTCTCCCCAATTGATGCACCAATTTGGAACGGAGTCGGTCTTGTCCATCTGGCGTGTGATCCCGGCTGTCTCGGCGCTCTGGCGAGTCCACCGTAGCTCCCGAAGACTTCGCATCCGGGCAGTTGAGTTCAAAATTTGAACTCCCGATCGGTACCGTCGACCTCCGCGCCGGTAAAACCTCCTCGCCGACCTGCACCGTCGACGAGCCATTCACCAATCGATGCTCCGGTGACCCTCCCCCATGTGCCGGCAGCGGCAGGATCTCGCTCAAGGAGACCTCGACCGCCGGACGCTCGCGTCGCGCCGAGATCGAGCCCTGCGGCGACGTCGATCCCGGGGTTACCAACGCCGCCAAGCTCCTCACGCCTCCATGGATTCTTTTGCGAACCATGGCCCCTATAACCTTGTCCGCCAAACTTCCCGAAACTGGTGACAGCACTTCTGAGTTTCGCACTTGAAGCTCCTGCTCGGCTCTCAGGAGCTCGTGCATGGAGAAACCGAGTGCCATAGCTTCTTTGATGAACTGTGATGTAGAGATGTCTCTCACATCAATGCATGGTGTATCGAGCTCCGCAAGACTCCCTCGTCTTCGTGAACGAAGATCCGGCGAGTTCTCCACCACGCACCTAATCTCCGTTGACATGCGTCTCCTAGCCAATCGAAGATCGGCTGGGGACTGGGGACGAAGAGGTTGGGAACCAACGTACCTTAGATCGCTGCATCTTGTGGTACTTCCCGCCCAGGCTTGGTGTCGCCTCCGGATCCGGATCTGGAGACGAGATGTCGCAGCCTCACCGAGTAGTCACATCTGCATTCATCAGGTTTCTACATGCATGTAATGTGTAACCCTTTCTAAAAAAACAAAAAACCTAGGGAGAAAGATTGTCTATAATGCAAGCAACGATTAATAACCTAAAAAAATAATTCCGACGGGAGTACAAGCAACACTAAACAATATGAATATATGTATAAAAAAAGAAAGAACTTTAGGCCTCGAGAAACAATTGAAATTTTCCTGACCTCATGATGAGAAATCTTCAGAACAACTGGTGTAGTCGGTCCTCCTCGTATGAATATTCATTCTTCGATGCACATAATAATGTGCTTGATGTGGCTGATCTTTTTCCACTCAGAGCTACCCGGTGATAAGGATTCGTACAACTTCTTACTGCATTGCAACTCGAGATACCTAGGGTTTACTACCACCAGATATTCCGGAAGTGCCTCCATCTTGTCGTATTCTAGCTCCATGCTGTCAAGTGCAGGGACACCTTCCACCACTAGCAGATTCGGGCAACGGACGATCCTGATCTTCTGCAACTTGGAGAGGCTGCTGATCGTCTTGAGCTCAGGGCAGTCGAACACATCAAGTTGCACAACTGAAGGGAAGTTCTCAAGGGCTGTCACGTCGGCCAGGTCGTACATGTATAGTACTCTCAGAGCAAACCTCTTGTTGCTGGCAAGCCCGGGTGGAAGACGACTCAGCCTGCAGTTTTTAATGTAGAGTTCCTCAAGACAAGGCAAGGCTATGGTGGCGTTAACACCCCCCTGCAACTCCTCAAAGTCGTTCCATTCCCATTCATCCCACTTTGGCAGCCCATTCAGTCCTAGGAGTTTCAGCTTCGGAAATGGTGCCAATGTAGTAGCAGTGGAAGCTCCAGCCGCCAAGGAGGATGGCGCTTGGAACTCGTGCCCAACACGCTTGATGCTTGGTGCATCCTCGATGGTTAGCATTTCCAGACTTGGGAGGCAACAAAGACCGTCAGGGAGTTGGGTGCAGCAAGGCAGGTTCCTCAGCGTCAAAAACCTCAGGCTCTTAAAGTCCGCTGACGATGCTGGAGCACTCATCCAGTTTGGTAGCTGGCGACCAACATATCCTCCTTTCATAATAAGAGTTTCTAGGCAGGTTGGAGGGCGGAGATTTTCTAACGCCTCCTCCATCACACTCTGTTGTTGCTGCTGCTCGGCCTCACCACGTGGCCCCGTTATATGTTCGTCGGCATTGTTGTAGTTCAGTTCTAGATAACTAAGGTGGCCCTTGGTGCTAATCATGGCCGTTTCAGCCATCCAACTAGCTGACACCTTCTCTACGCCATATATTGCAAGAACCCTAAGCTGAGAAAGAGGCGCCAGCTCTTGCAAGCTGCACCAGGGGTTGCCTGTAGTGTCCATGTTCACGTCTACTGGAAACCCCTTAAATATCCTTAGATTTGTTAACGCTCCAATCCCCTTGGGCACATTACTAATATTAGATCCAATTATGACTATAGATCTTAGGTGCATGAGTTTTACAGTGCTGATAGGAAGATGGCGCAACTTCTCACAGTCAACTAGATAAATGTACCGGAGAAACTTCATCTTGTGGATATCATCTGGGAGCCTAGACATATCAGTTCCTTCTAAGTGTAGGTATCTTAAGTGCTTCAACTTAGAAACAGAGGAAACCAACTTATCAGAATTGGTTGCAGACGAAATGCACAGTACCCGCAGACTAGAGAAATGACCAAATGAATCACCAGGCTTAAAGTTTACTCCAGAATTTATAATTAATGTTCTAAGCGACTCTTGCCTTTGCAAAATGGCCCATTCCTCCCCCACGGATACGGTCTGTGGTACAGAGAGGCGACGAATCATAAGCATCTCACCTCCACGATGACCAGCAGCAGCAACCAGCTGCTCTTTGTCAACCACCGCTAATGATTCTTCTCTTGCCATGTATTCAGCAAAGGAGCGGACAACGTCGTGCACGGTGCACACGTATCCCGTGACAGAATATTCTGGCATAGGCTCTATAAGATTCCTCTCTTTTAGCTCTTTGTAGTACTCAGTTGCCATTTCTTCTAACCCATACTCATCATGCGAACTACTTTCAGCCGCGGGAGATTGAATAAATCCTTCACTGACCCACATGTCAGTAACTTTATCTCGGTGAATCACTTGTCCTTTAGGGATCAGTGAGCAGTACAGAAAGCACTGCCTTATCTGGGGACTCAGGTCCTCGTAGCTCAAGTAGAGCCTGCTATCAAGTTCTGTGGGAAGTCCGGCCAGTGAACACGCAGGCTTGTTCAAAACAGCCTTCCACTGATGCTCACTAGGGTATCTCGTGCTTAAGAGCCCTCCCACAACTTTAACTGCAAGTGGTAAACCATCACACTTTTTAAGAATTTCCATCCCGATATCCTTCAGCTGCTCATCAATTCCAACTACCTGCCATTGCCAACAAGTAACTTTTAAGGCTTCTTATTTCTGACAACAGTAAGGCCGGTCCACATGCAGATTGTTTTTCAAGCAAATATGATTGATTAATTATTTTGACAATAATTCTGCTGCTGAGCAACCATGGTCGTTTTGTTATTATTGTTTTCCATTCTTTGTACAAGAAATAACCGTAGTAGGTTGTGGTTGGCCAACATTTTAAAAGTTAAAACAGGGCACTTAATAAGTAAGCTTCCGTTTTTAATGGAAAAGCTTGAAATGAACTTTTTATAAGTATTTTTTTTGCATAAACTGTACAAATCTCATAACAATCATATATGGACTCCCGCATCCCAAAGAAATGAAATTATCATTTATCAGAAACAAGAAATTATTAAGGCTTTGTTCGGTTTGAGTGGTTTAGTCAAATTGGAATAGTGAGGGATTTAATCCCCTCTAGTAGCACCCAAACCGAACAAGCCCTAAGGGTATATACCATTTGTCTTTACCAACCTTAACGTTTATGTGTTGCGCACATCACATTATATATGTCGAGTACTATATATACTGAGAAATAAAACAGCACATAGATTTCTATGCATTTGCACATAATCGCATAGAATATTTGAACGGAGTGTGGGTACCTGTTCAGGCCGCAGTTGTTTCTTGAGCAAGGACCAAGCATCGTCTTGGTGTAGCGGGCGGACACGATGCTCGTGCAACGGAGCCCGCATCTGTTGTGGTAGGTGCGCAGATCTTGTCGTGACAAGAACCCGGCTCCCCGGTTGCATACGGCTAGCATTTCTGACCGGGACGCCGAGCACATTGTCCCACGCTCTCTCACTCCACACGTCGTCCAGCACCAGCAGGAACCTGCCAGAGGATGCTAGGGTGCGGGTGAGTGTGTCCGTGAGAGTGCTCCTGTCTTGATGCTCCCCATGGCCATGACCGTGACCATTGTTATCTCCCCCAGCGATAGCTTGCTTGATTGCAGTCCTCAGCAGCTCAGCGTCATCGAAGTGCTTGGTGATGCTTAGCCATATCTTGGTTTTGAAGTGTTTTTGGATGGTGGCCTCGTTGAAAATCTTCTGAGCGAGGGTGGTCTTTCCCATGCCGCCTGTGCCTACAATAGACACGACCTTGATTTGGTGGTGAACATCGTCGTCATCACCAGGGCTTGCTGTTAGCACCTGGACGAGCTCCTTTGTGTCCCTCTCAATCTGTTCCCCAACTATGGCCGACTCGTCGATCTGTGACCTCGCCTGGTAGCTGGCGGCAGTAGGCATCCTCTGCTCAGTTGGGTAGGAAGAAGCGAGGTTGGCATTGAAGTTGAAATCACGAGCAGCCTTGTGGATGGCTTCAAGCCGCTGGTTCAGCTCCTTGATGCGGCTGCCTATCTTGTGCGCAAACACAGGATTCCGCAGGCAGAAGAGCAACGGCTGCAAACAATCCGGCATGTGGCCCCTTGATGATGACTCCTTCCGCTTGTCGGCCTCGAGGTGACAGAGGTCTAGGATGTCTGCGGCGTCGTACATGGCGCCCTTGAGCTTCCTCACCCATCTTTGCACGCTCTGGTCGGTGAGGCGCCTCCTCTCGGCATCCGCAAGGAATGCTCTGAGGTTTTCCATGTTGTCCTGCAGCTTAGTGATCTCGCCGGAGACGCCCAGCAGCATGGACACCTCTTCTTGAGCCATGTCGGCGACGAGCTCCTTCACGTATGGCACGAAAGCATCCAGGACGGCCGCCATGGAGAGATCCTTCCCTGAACCGCCTGAAGCTAGTACAGCACATAATAACAAGGTCATCAGTTCATGTGGTTGCTGTCTAATAGTAAGGCGATGCACTGCACGCCTGCAACGCATGAATATATAGGATGGAGTGATAATATCATGTAGTAACAGATGAAGGGAAGCGCTCACCGGCCGGCCGGTCGTCTCAGCTCTCAACTTCTCCCTCGCTGGATCTGCAGAAATCAAGTGGAAAGCCTCTCACTTGCTAGGATTAGGATGGTGAAGCAGCCGGTGAATAGCCAGTGTGATCGGAACGGATGAGAGTCCCGCTACTGGTTGAGTGATGGACCGAAAGAGATGGATGGATGGATGATATACTAGTACTAGTACACAGCAGTACCAACGAGAAGACCGGCCACCGGCCGTGAGCGCGAGACCGAGAGCCAGTCGTCGTCGGCGGTCTTGCTTTGTAGGACAGCCGGTAGGTGGCCATCGATAATAGAATAGAATATTAAGCTTGTACCGTCACTTATCGGATGCACTAGAAACCCCGCGCCGGCGTTGCTGCGCACCCAGACAGATAGGCCATCGTGTAAAGTTCACTTATCTTAGTATTACTGGCTATGCCCTCGCAAATAGCACGGGTAGCTAGCCTTTTGACATTTTTTTTTTAGCTTTATGTTTTTCCTTTTATCGTTAATACTTTAGTTAAGTGACATTTCTTTAGTGTTTATGTTACCTTGTTGGATTCATACTCAAGCTTAGTGTAATATGATTATAATTATATTTTTATTGATGGCACGATTTTTTTAAATAGATGTTCATAGTTCTACTTTAAAGACTATAAGACTTTTTGAGATGGAGGGAATAATTTTTTTATACAATTTACCTATTTAGCGTTCACTAAATAATTTTTTTTGAAACGATGTCTTTGTGGTAGTTTATCGTTTTTTGTTAGCGGTTAACATTTTGTGGTATAGATTTGGAATAGTAGTGATCCTTTTTATATGAAGTTGATTAGCTCAAAATTCAACTAATCAACGTAATACATAAATGATTGATGGTCAAAGTAGAAAGTACGTATTGTATTCGCTCAATACAACAGATCCGCGCTAGCAGCTTTCAGTTGAGTACCGAGAAATCTTTTCCTTTTCGTTGGCTCGATTTGTATCCGGCGTCCGTCAAGCCTCACACTGTGAACACCTGGCCCCCTTGTTTGGCCTGCTGTCGTCCGCTTGGTTGGCCTGCTAGATTTACTTCAGCCATCGTTGTAGGCTTGTAGAAGCTGGCAGCGCGCCATCGTGAGCAGCAGGGAGGAGGCAGGAGCTCTACCGTCCGGCCACAGCACGACAACCACTGATCTTGCTGTTGCGGCACACCCTGCAGGCCTGCACTTCATCCGTGCCTCTCTAATTGGGGTGTGATTATTTCATGGCTACATGCCTACATCGATGAAAGGATGCTGTTGTATTTATTGGAGCTAAAAGTCTCTATTAGATTCGGATACATTAACATTTTTTAAGTACGTAACATTTGTTTCTTACTTGTTTGTGTCAGAGTCAATGGATAGATGTCAATTTACTTCTCTCGGAAACAAAATATTGCGAGTTGTGTCTGAATCGAACTCATATCAAACTATTTCTGTATCAAACAAATAAGAAACTATACTGATCTGGTATATTTTTTTATTAAACGTGGACCGTTAGATCTTCGTAGAATCCAACGATATATATTTTTTCTTTTTCCGATTGACGTGGGAATATATGATTTAATATAGGCCGTTAGATCTTCGTAAAATCCGACGGTCGAGAGCTTTTCTTTTTTCCGATTAACGTGGAAATTTCTAGATCCTCTCAGCAAATCTGGTGGTTTCTTTTAACATTCTAATATGTATATAATAGATAGATACATTGGAGGCTTTTTTTGGAGGTTCCACGTTAATTCTCACGAGACGCTTAGAAAAAAAAAGAAATCTTAAAAAATTAAAAAAAAAACAAAACATCCGGTTATCCAATTATAACATGTAATCGTTATAGCCATCTATCCATTATATTAATAAGAGAGTGTTAAAAGAAGCCACCACGTTCGCCGAGAGGGCCAAGAAATTCTCACATTAATCCGAAAAAAGAAAAGCTCTCCACCGTTAGATTTTATGAAGATCTAACTGTCCACGTTCAATTCAAAATTATACCAACCAGATCCATCCTAGATCAGAAAAGGAAAAAAAATCTAATCTAAACTATTCGATTTAATAAACATCCGACGTTCTCAATTCATTTAGACGTCCATGTTATATTAGATGCGTCTTTCATGTTGTCCGGTAGAAAAAAAAAGATGCAGATTTAGGTGTCCATGTAAGGTGTGTCTTTCACATTAAACGGTAGGGAAAAGATGCAATTTTAATTGTGACACAACTCGGTAAAACAGAATTGTGACCCAATCCGTTAGGACTCAGCACGCAAATTTGGTCCGGTGACAAAAAAAAACGAGTGCATCGTTTGGTAAAGACATTGCCATTATTCCAATATTCCGTGATGTTTTTGGTGTCATACGAAAGAGCTAACCAAAAGAATAGGAGTTCTATATGTATAGGATAATCAAGACGTAGGAGACGAAGCTGAGCCATGTAAGCTAATCACGTTGTTGTTGTTTATGGAATTGTGAAGGTAAAAGGTATGTGCACGCATGAGGGTTCTGTGAAGACTGAGATCAAAGACGAAAGCATGGATGACAAATCCTAGGAGGACTCGATATCGTAAATAATCATGCGTGATTCAGTTGTTCAAGAGATGCATGTGCGCAAATGACAAAGATAACTTTTATTGCGAGGCATGACTAGGATAAACAACATGCTATGTATTAAATGTTGAGTCCTATATGACTGGAGCCAAAAGACCGTATAGGATTGCTTTGGAAGGACAAAAATAAGGACAAAAATAAGGTACGTCGTCTTGGGTCTGTTTGGTTCTATTAGCGGCTAATAGTTTTTAGCGAAAATTAGCTAGCTAATTGTTAACCGGCAATCTATTAGTTGGACGGCGTTTGGTTCTAACAGCTAATATATTAGCTAATAGGTATAATAGTCTTTTTATGTATTATTAGTTGATATTAACTGAATTAGCTGGTTGAGCCAGCTAATGAGATAATTGTTAACTAGAGACCTGCTAATTGTTAGTTGCTCTATTAGCCGGCTCCGTTTGGTTCTTTAGCTGCTATTTTTTAGCCGCTAACCATTCGCTACATGGAACACATGCCCTTAGGATGCGAGCCAAGTGGAGCTTAATTGCTTAGATATTTTGTACTTCCTCTATTCTTAATATTTTTCTCAGTTATTTTTTATCCACGACTTTATCATTAATCTTATTTAAAAATTTATACAAACATGTAAAATATAAGTAATGCTCAAATTACTTTTTATAATAACAGTAATTTTATTTAAATAATATGAATAATAAAATTGTGGAAAAAAATCAACTACCATAAATATTTAAGAACATATAGAGCATCTTCAGGAATAATGGAAAGACTGGCCATCGTTTGTGTATTATAAAGGTGGTGGGCGATTAATCACCCACAAATCAAATCCATCAATAAAATTTCACTATTTTTATCCTTTATCTTATCTTCTTCTCTCTATGGCAATTTGTGAGTCCTTGAGGGTTTAGACTAGGCGACCTGCAAGAACAGCCTATTATGTCATCTCCTGATAGGGTCCCTTCTAGGAGCGTAGCATCTTAAGTCTCAAAATGTGCCACCATGCGTCATAAGAATCGTACTACCGCCGAACTTGACAATGTATCGTGATGTCCTTTCAAAGGCACACAATAACATGTTTGTGTGGAACAAAATCATTAGTTATGAGTGATACAAATCAACTCAAAAATGGCTTGGTTGCGTGTCCTATTCTAACTCTTATGACACAGATCAACTAAAATAATATTCAGCGGACAATATAAACTAAAAAAAGGGTTTGCTCCTCCGATGATAACACGTTCTATCAAATATAATAACTTTGATGCGATTAATTCAATCAACTTGCTCTCCCACACTCTCTTTTAAATCCGGAAGAAGTTGCACTTGCACTATCTCACTGGAAGACAAATTTTTTCCCACTAGGGTTCATTGACGAGTCTCCTATCTTTTTCTAATCAGGAGTTGCACCATCTTGCCAAAAGAAACTTACTTTTTCAGTAGTTCATGGGCATTTTTTTATCTTGATTAAAATAAAGGATTTGGACATGTTAAATCAATCAAGGTTGGATCATTCAACTAGCACATCCGATCCACTACTTGATTACCTATTGTTCTATACATACAATCAATATACATAATAATTTTATTGTTAGTATTACAATGCTTGCACTTTTTTACATGAAGCATCATTATGCCATATAAAAACTTGAGGCAGTTCAGAACAAAAGGACAATCATAGAGCATAAAAAGGGAGATCACAAAAGTGTTAGATATAATAAATTTCACAACCCATGAAGTTATGAGTTTAATTAGATATATTTCTTATGGACGAAGATGTATTAATTTTTCATATGATATTTAGTCCACCTAGGAGTTAACTTTTTCTCAAATATATCAAAATCACTTGAACACGTGTTTAAATAGTAAAATTATTATTTACAAGGTGAAACCATTTATGCAACTATCTATAAGAATATCATCAATAATTAGAAGCCAAAAATCAAAAAGTGTTTCATACACTAAGTAACTTTAAAGTTTAGGAAGATACATGGTATCATTGAGGAAGGAGCACAATGGAAATAGTTTTTGTTTATTATCTTAATCAATGTAATAGTTGTTCAAGATAATTTAGATAAGTTTTCCTCCAAAATACTCTGCTTGATGGGATAAATATAATTAATGTTCATGTAAGTATGATATTTTTCTTACCTTTAATCATGATTGCTTTCACATGTATGTATTCTGCATTATGTTTTTTTTGCTTTTACTCCTTAATTTGTAGATTTTATTTGGTTGTTTAAAAATATTAAACAAGTAAAGTCTAGGGTGGTACTGAAAAACACACAGAGAGATAGATGTCACAGTCCATGTCATCGTCGAGTCACCATGATACATTAGCTAACATATTGGATTAATGCCCTTCAGGACATGACTGATAATCTCTAAATGTTACTGGCATTCGTGCGCATGAACCTGCACTTTTCCAATTGGAAGAGCTCTCGCAAAAAAAAAAAAAAAGGTGAGGCGCAGATGAAGGGCACCCGCTTACGCTAGCGAGCTGTGAGTTGAGCATGAGTGTCGCTGATAATCAAGCTATGCAAGTTCATGTACCTAAATTTGTATATGCAGAAGGTGGAGACCGGGATGACATTGTGTGCCAAGTTTAGGAATTGCAGTACATTTAACTCTATTATAAATACCTACAAAATCGTATTATAAAGGAAAAACCCTAAATTGTCTGAATTACATGATTATAAGATGGATACACCTAAGACCGTTCTATTATATCAAAATATTGCAAAATACTTATCAGGCAAATTAGAGCTTACAAATATTTTAATTTGATTCGGCAACAAAACAAGACCAGCAATAAATAGAAATCAACCATAATATCATCATTGTCTAACCACCTACTATAACAATAATAAGATAAATTATAAGAAAAAACAATATATATTGATTATATGTATATATAATCAGATAATGGATAAAATACTAGATATCCGCGCAATTTACGCGGACGATCTTGCTAGTTGGATACTAATCTACGCAAAACCATCTGTGTTCATGATACTTCTCCTTGACATTCTACGTGACGGCCTCCACGATGTCTGCATGGAGCGGCAGCTGCCTGTACTTCTCCGGGCGCTCCACTCTGTCGGCGCCCTCGCAGGCGACGGCGTTCTGCGTGCACTGCCCGAACAGCTCCCGCTTGCACGTGCAGCTCGCTGTCCCGTGGAGCTGTCGCGTCCATCATGTCGAACATGGCCGCGTAGTGCAGCACCGCCTCCTGGAACCACGGGGACGAAGTAGGGCGAGCTGTAGGCGCCGTTCCTGGCGAAGAGGACGAACACGTCCGGCCTCATCCTCCGGGCATTGCCGAGCACCACGTCCCGGGGCTCGGGCCGCCGGCATCCACGCCTTAGTCCATCAGGCGCCCGAACTGGACGACGCTAAGCACCAGCCGCCGTACTTCCTCAAACCTAATGCATCTACATAAGCCGCCTTTGTCGCATTAATCATCTACATAAAAGCGCCGCCCGTCCATTGCCATCTGCACACCGGGCAGCGACAGAGCTGTCTACTCGCCGGCCGCGACATTAGCCCTTACAAACGAAGCAGCCCTTAACACACGAATACAAAACACATCGGTTGCGACATCAGTCCTTCAGCGCCCTTCACCGCTTCGCAGCGAATATGCGGAGCACCACTGCGATGAATGCAAAACATCCTTGCATCCTCCGAATTTAACGAGGTAAATAGGTAATCATTTGCTTCTGACATTTAATTAGCAACCTTGCAACCTTTTGCTTTGCTTTTCTCAGCGTGCGGAGCAGGCGTGCAGCAACAACAACTTGCATTTGGATCCTAGGGCTCCTGTTTCAGATACAACTCAGAGTTTGATCCCAATTTAGGCTGAGGAGTAAAACAAAGGTAAACGCATAATGCTATCTTAATCTTAATTTTAATATTACTAATTGGAGGGAACCTCCACGTTAATTCTCACGAGACGCTCTAAAAAAATAGAGAAATCATAAAAATTCTCACAAAAAAAAAACAAAACATCCGGCCATCCATTTATAACATGTAATCATCGTAGCCATCGGATATAAACCTTCTTAACCCTGCGTAAACGTGCAGCCCATCAGCCGCCCATCTGTCGCTCTAAATTGCTAATCCGTTAGTCAGCCCATCAGCTGCCCAAGCACCCTCATCGGTCGTGCTAATCCGTTAACCATCTACGTGATTCATCTGTTCGTGGTCTTAGGAGTTAGGCCTGGCCCTGGAGGGGGGGGGGGGGCTCAGGGGCTGCGGTGGCAATGGTCCCCTAAAATCATGGGGCCCCCTAGGTATACAAGTGTAGCAAGTATTAAGCCCAAAGCTAATCACCAATTGTACAGGCATGTGGCGGACGAGAGTCCAAGGCTCCAGCCGTCCAGTTGAGAAACAAACCGTTCGTCTTCTAAGCCCTTGACTCCGACGCAAATCACGCCTCCACGCCGTCACGCGATGACGCGAAGCCCTTAGCCCTCGGCCGCCCGTCGTCGCGCACACGCACCGTTGCAGAGATCGCACATCAGTACATCGCTGTGGATGTGACGCCGACGCCGCTCCTCACAATTCCAGATCAAGTGATCACTGATCAGTTCAATCCTGATTGAATCTTCAGTCGAGGGATCACCTCCAAAGCTGCCCAAAGGTGAATTTCTTTTATTCTATCACATCAATCGACAATTCGTTGTTTGATTTTCCATAGTGTATGCGTAGTCTAATTTTTATCTTTTCAATTGCATCGAGAAGAAGTTATTGGACGGATTGATATCAGTAGAATAATGGATGACATTGTGTCACAAGCTGCCAGAAGAATTTTTTTAGTTAATGTCGAGTACCAAGTAAGTGTTTATGATTACAATTTACATTTATGAATTGAATATTAAATTTTCCAATAATGTATGCTTTAAAAGTATATATATATATATTATATGTAAAAAAAGGAATCGATGTGGTCTCTGTATAAGTTTTCGCAACGGACCGGCCCACGTCTTCTTTTAAAAATTATTTTGTTCGTGATCTCAATATAAGGCAAAAATTCTATAACTCCAATTCATTAGAAAATTTCTCCTGACAACAACGATGGACTACAAACCACGAGATCCATCATGAATTTTACTGCATCTCATCTTGCCCCGATACCCCAAGCTCTCCCATCTCGCCATAACATCCCCCATTCGCTTCTTGCCTTGCCTGCATCTACTGCGTCAGCAGAGGGATAAAATCACAGGGCAGTTTGAAATGCACGTGCATGGAAAAAGGAAAAGGACTGGCAGATTTAGTCAGTTATTGAGCAGGGGAAAATCACGTTTGAAACAAAAGCTGATGAAGATAGATCAGAAGCCGATGAAAATCACGTTTGACCAAAGTGGATTTTGGGGGTCTGGCTCTAAAGGAAAGGGCAAAGAAGAGCTAGCCAAAGCAAGGTACTTACACGTGGCTTAAAAAAATATCGTTAATCAATGTACTACTTCTATGAAGCTCTAATAATATTAATATACTTTCAGTACTATTTTTTGTTAATTCCAGCTATAGATTCCTCAATACGAAACATCATTTATTAACTAATCATGTGTTTTTCAATACTATATTTTCCTAAAACAATCACATCACATTAAGTGCAATCTAAATAAAAAATAGCACGTAGGCCTAGAAATTTGATAAATAATAATTTGCAAACATTTCTATATGATACATTTTTTTAGATATGCATATGCTATAGTATGGATGATTTTGAAATATACATAGTGAGATAGATAGAGTAGTGAGTTCAATTATATCTGCTACACCACAATAATAAAACATCGCAATTATTATATTTCAAAAGTTTATATCCGATAAGACCCGTGCGTTGCACGGGTTGATTGACTAGTTTATTTAATTATTATTCCGTTGTTCACTGTGCATCAAAGTCTAGCCCATAACAGCATGGAACATAAATTATGCAAAGCTCAAGACAATCAATCAAAGAGGAAAAAAAGAGTACTAGAAAAAAAAAGAAGGCGGTAACTTACCAATACACATCCATCCTCTCTTTCTAATTTGTCATTGATACTGCAATATATTAAATTTGATTACTTATAATATATTAACTCATTTTTAGGAGAGAGAAAATCAGGACAACAACATGTATAAATATTTCGAACATATCTAGTACCTAGATCATCTTTCTGACATAGCTAATCTATCAAAGTTTGTATTAAATCATAGAACATATATGTTAAAAGTTTTTATTGTATGATTTTATTTTTAGTAGCAGGACATGTGTTTAGATACAAAATTTTAAAAATCATTTAAATTAGAGGTGATTGCTATGGTACACCAGAATAACTATAAGCCATTAATTTAGTTGGATATGAATGGCTATAATTAAAAAAGAGTGACATATCACCTATATGTTACAAAGGCGAATATAATTATATATTTAGGTTTATATATTTTATTTTAGGCAATATAATAAATATGGAGAAAAATAATTAATTGAGGCACCTATCCTAACACGATTAGCCTACATTAGGCCATGTTTGGTTCTATTAGCAAATAATAATTAGCAGGCTAATTGCTCTCAGCTAAAATTATCTACAATTGTTAGCCGGTAATCTGTTAGTTGAATGGTGTTCGGTTAAAATAGCTTAAATATTAGATAATATATGTTTGGGTTGATAAATTTCTTGCATAACCTCTACGTTTTTTTAGAAAAAGGAGTGACCTCCGGTCTCCACAAATGAATACAACCTGTTTACCTGTTTTTAAAGTGTTTCTAACCATAATGCGTTGGTCACAAATGATAAAAGGAAAGACAATATAATTAATAATCAATAATCAGAAGCAGATTCTATTATTACTTCTTCAACCATCATTATGTCTTGAATAACCCCTATGTATGCTGCACACACCAACATATGTTGATGGCAGATAAGGTCAAGGGTATAAGGATCTTTTTATGTGCTATTAGCTAGGTGGAGGCAGCGATAAGATAATTGTTAGCTTAAATTTAAACAGTTATTCTACATTGTGTATCATAATAGTAAAAGCAGGTAATTTAGATACAAATTTAGTTGGAGTATATATAGTTGGATAATTTAGATGTACCTTATCTTGGCTTTGCACAATTGATGTAGCATATTATTATGAGCCAATATTTAATGCATGATCAAGAATGGATTAATATTAATTGAAGTGTAATACGAATGCACAACAATGCATTATCTTTCTCTTCCATCCCTCTATAAATTCTTAGATACCTCAAAAGGCTTCAATGAAGAGGAAACAAATTTTGGATGTGTGTCTTAATAAAGATTTTAATAATGGAAGGTAATAAATTGGTTTTAGAAGTACTAAGTATTGATTTGTCACTGTATTAAATAAACACTATCTTTCCTTCACTAACCGATGCTCTACTAGATCAATTATTGAACTGTCTAAATCCAAGATTGATATAACTGAGGCATTGAGCGAAAAGGTAACCACGCAACACTTCTATTATTTTTTATATTTTCATAGTATAGTGCAAAAGAAGTAATAATGACTCTTTCTTCAGAATGTATCCACTAAGGCACTAATATGAGTACAAGGCTGCATCGGGTCAAAGTTCACCAAGAGAAAGAGAGTTATTTAATTGATCAACAAGGAAAATTCCTTTTCAAATCCATTAAATTGGGTACTTGGCATGCTCAATCATGTGTGATATTGACTAACAAAATCCAAGGTAATTCCTTTTCAAATCCATTGAACAGGAAACATCAACCAGAAAACTAAGATACTATCAAACTTGCAAGGTTGCCGACAAGCAAACTTCATCAAGCAAAAAGGTAATGCTGCATAATTTTGTTCTTTCCTTAGTTTATTTTTCTTTTACTTGATGCCAAACAAAGAATGCTAAAAAATAACTTACCTCCGTTTAGAATGCATTTGGCAACTATATGGAGGAACATCAAGATGCAAATGGGCTAAAAAAATAAAGGTAACTAATTAAATATCACTACTATAGAAAGCCAGCTAACACATTTGATTATTTTCAGTAATAGTCCATCAATCAGGAAACAAATATTGGATGGAGAAGAAAGGAACAAACATTTGAGGTTGTCAGCGAGCAAACAAAATATAGATATTATTGGATCTTCTTCAGAAGCAGCAACAAGCAGCGTCTCCCCTCCCAGATGAGAGCAATGAAAAGAAGTCAGTCCTTGCAACTTTGATAGTATCTTTCTTTGACCTATTGTCTTTTAAAAGTTTGCCCTAAATAAAAAATGGCATAACGATAATAAAAATATCACATCTATTGTCTTTTAAAAGTTTATATCCTACAAAACTCGTACGTAATTGCCTAGTTTCTTCTAATCCATACTCGTGCGAACTTTCAGCTGCCAGACATTGAATAAATCCGTCACTGACCCACATTGGAGTAACTATTCTCTGGACAATCACTTCACCTTTAGGGAACAGCAGGCAGAACAGAAAGCACTGCCTCAACTGGGGAGTCAGGTCCTCGTAGCTCAAGTAGAGCCTGCTATCAAGTTCCTTGGGAAATCCGTGAAGTGACCACGAAGGCGTGTTCAAAACAGCCTTCCACTCAGCAAGTGGTAAACCATCACACTTTTTAAGAATTTCCATCCCGATATTCTTCAGCTGGTCGATTCCAACTCCCTGCCAACAAGTAATATTTTAAGGTTTCTTATTTCCGACAATAACCGCTGCTGTTGTGCAACAGTGGTCGTTGTTGTTATTATTGTTTTTCATTCTTTGTACAAACAACAACCGTAGTAGGTTGTGGTTGGCCAACATTACAAGGTACTAAATAAGTAATCTTCCGTTTTTAATAGAGAATGTAGAAATGAACTTTCTATAAGGATTTTTGTATAAACTATACAAAACTCATAACAATCGTAGTATGGACTCCCGCATCCCGAAGAAATGAAATTCTCATTTATCAGGACAAGAAATATATATATATATATATATATACATACATACATACATACATACATACATACACACATACATACATACATATGGCGAGTACTCTATATACCGAGAAATAAAACAGTAGTAGCTACAGTTCCCTGCTTTTGCGCTTAATTCATTGCATAGAGTATTTGGACGTTGTGTGGATACCTGATGAGGCTGCAGCTGCTTCTTGAGCAAGGACCAAGCATCATCTTGGTGTAGCGGGCGGACACGATGCTCGTGCAATGGAGCCTGCATCTGTTGGGGTATGTGTGCAGATCTTGTGGTGACAAGAACCCGGCTCCCCGGTTGCTTCCGGCTAGCATTTCTCACCGGGACACCGAGCACATCGTTCCATGCCCTCTCACTCCACACGTCATCCAGCACCAGCAAAAACTTGCTGCCAGCACTGGACGATGTCAGGGTGCGGATGAGTGTGTCCGTGAGACTGCTTTTGTCTTGATGCTCCCCACCATGACCATGGTCTCCCCCAGCATGCTTGATTGCAGTCCTCAGCAGCTCGGCGTCATCGAAGTTCGTGGTGATACTTAACCTGTTAACCATATCTTGGTTTCGAAGTGCTCTTGGATGGTGGCCTCGTTGAAAATCTTCTGGGCGAGGGTGGTCTTTCCCATGCCGCCTGTGCCCACAATAGACACGACCTTGATGTAGTGGTGAATATCATCGTCCTCATCAGGGGTTGTTGTTAGCACCTGGACGAGCTCCTTTGTATCCCTCTCAATCTGTTCCCCAACTATGGCCGACTCGTCCATCTGTGACCTTGCCTGGTAGCTGGATAACTCAGTGACAGTAAGCATCCTCTGCTCAGCTGGGTAGGAAGAAGCGAGGTTGGCGTTGAAGCTGAAATCACGAGCAGCCTTGTGGATGCCTTCAAGCCGCTGGTTCAGCTCCTTGATACGGCTGCCTATCTTGTGCGCAAACACAGGATTCCGCAGGCAGAAGAGCAATGACCAGCAGCAACTCGGAGCCTTGTCAGGTTCCATGCTGCCGCATTTAGATTCCCCCCGCTTGTCAGCTTCGAGTTGGCAGAGGTCTAGGATGTCGGTGGCATCGTACATGGCGCCCTTGAGCTTCCTCACCCATATTTGCACGCTCTCGTCGGTGAGGCGCCTCCTCTCGGCGTCTGCGAGGAAGGCTCTGAGGCCTTCCATGTTGCCCTCCAGCTTGGTGATCTCCCCGGAGACGCCCAGCAGCATGGACACCTCTTCTTGAGCCATGTCGGCGATGAGCTTCTTCACGTAGGGCGCGAAAGCATCCAGGACGGCCGCCATGGCTTGACTGTGTAGTGCCTGCTAGAAAAGAAAAATCAACCACCTGCATAGATTAGTTACCAGTTGGCTAAGCGTGCTTTAAGGTACTGGTATGCGTCGTCCATGGATGATAAGATCACTGTAATTGGACGCAGGCACAGACTAAGTAATAGTACAACTGTAGTACAGTATATTCTTACTTGCCGTGCAATTAACTGGAGACCCTTGAGGCCTTGTGCCTCAGGAGTGATGAAGCCCTCACCGGATGCCGCGCTGAAACCACGCGAGATCAGCGCCTGGATCGGATTCTCCTTCGTTTGCCTACCCGGATATGAGGAACCGTACGTAGGCCTTGGTCTATAGATTCCTTGTCAATTAATTAAGGGGCACTCAATAATTGTGTCGTCCTCCGTCACTGCTGTTCACCTGCTACATGGATATGGACCGGCCACCAACCAAGGCAACCTTGACTTCAATTCATAGAGGGTCATAGTCTAATGGGAATGAAGACCCCACAAACGAACAAAAAATAGGCTAATCGATGAGGGCTAACCTAGCTTATATACACTATATATGCTCCATTATTGTCATCAATTTTTTATGTATGCCACAAGTCTAAAGTTTCTAGCTCAAACAAAGAACAGTGTTTTTTTTTAATAAAAAGAGACGGAAAGAAAAATATGGCCGGCAAGTATAATGATGCGATCGAAGTGCCGCCAGCTGCTTGCATAGTATAATGGCGCGTTTGGTTAAGACCAAAGCTGGAGTTTTAGTTCTCCTTTTTATCTAAAATGCAATGACCGAATTGCTCGTCGTCGCCAGCTACTCGCGCCATTGTACTATGCAAGCTTTTGATCATTAGCGAACAAGGACCTTCATCAAGACCTTTAATCATCCCATCGAATATTCCTACTGGAGTACTGGGCCATGAAAAAGAGGTGCCCCAGAGGCGGAGGCAGCCATTAGCTAAAACAACACTACTAATGAGACACGCTAAAAAAAATAAATTTTAAAAATTTCCACAAAATAAAAAACATTTGACCATCTATTGGATAGTCTCTAATAATACTTGCCGCCATTTCTACGATGTGGAGAGGAGTCAGGAGAGAAGAGCCGAAGGGCAAAAATCGCCATTCTATGAAATTTATGAAGTTTGGTCTAGTCAATGTGCCTATTGACCATTTAAAATCAGACGGCAGTGGCTCATAGGGCAAAGCAAAAATCATTCAGTGGCAGTGAAATCGAAATGAAAATTTTAGTGGCAATTATGGAATGACCATCTTTTCTAGTGGCTCATAGGTAATAGACTTCAATAATTATTAAATTTTACATATAAATTATCCACCATTCCATTATAAAAAATGAAGTAAAGTAATTCTCTAAATTTGCATATAAATTATCCACTCATGCACGTCCAACATTTTTATCTTACTATTATTATTTATTAGGGATGAAACATGGTAAAAACATTTAAAAATCATCGCGGGATACGATAGGAAAAATAACATACAAATTCTCATAGAAAATAAAACACATGTCCTTAATTCGGTAGCCTTAACAATAATGACTATAAAAAATATATTCCTTTCTCTAAAAATAACCCACACTGCCATTCTATAAGTTAACTTAAAATAACATTCTCAATTTGCATTTAAATTACACACAAATTTATATTCCAATCATCTACTAAAATTATCCATCTATCCTATAAACAAAATGATATAAAATAACACCTAAATTTGCACGGACAATAACAATTATATAGAATAATATAAAAATTAATTATATATATACACACAGATGACAAATGACAAATAATAACAATTTTGATTGATTGTGGGTCTCGAATTTATATATACCATCCCCGTGCAAAGGTTTTTCATGGGGTCTCCATACTAGTTTATTTTAATTATAATCACACTTATAAAACATCAAGTTGGATTATTATTGTATTCAATGATGCATCGAATTACGTTATTCCTCCGTTATGTTTTAATTTGACAAACGAAATTTTCTAGCATCAAAACATATAAAATAGGTGGTAGTTAATTGTTGGCCCGCGGTCTGATATACCATCATGTTGAACCGCTCTCCCACCATGTCTGCATTAGTTTTCTTGGTCGACATCACCGGTCCACAGCCAGTGTAGGCAGCAGTAGTAACACAAATAGAACAAGTTCAGATAATAAGACACGAAACCAGCGAATGAGATGCTAGTGTTTGGCTGGTGCGATGGGTGAAATGGAACCATGCTATCTGACCAATTATAGTGTTTGGTTGAAAACCAGATGAATACATTGATTTCAAAAAAAAAAATATTTTTTTCGGATTTGGGAGGGGTACGTTTCAAAAACAATCTGAAACGCATCTGTTCCATTTGGAATGGTCCCAAGCTCCAAATCTGGAAAAAAACATTCTACTCCCTCCGTCCACCTTTCTTAGGCATATAAGAGTCTGTTTGGTTTCCTTAGGCTAAACTAGATGGACTAAACTAGAGGGCTAAACTTTAGCCCACTCCCGTTTGGTTCTTTGGGCTAAACCTTAGGCTAAAACATTTATTAGGATGCAAAATGACCTCAATACCCACCCCTGTGCTTTGGCGCCAACAAGACGGCGATCTCGGGCTACATCAAGGACAGGTACGGCGCTGGCCTCCCCGCCCAGCACAACGCCTTCCTCGCGGGCCACCTCACGTGCATGAAGACCACCGGCGAGCTGATCTTCGCCAGGAACAACTTCTTCCTCCCCGACAAGGAGAAGCCGGCCACGAATACTAGGAGTGGCACGCGGAGCACGACGCCGCGTGCGCCGGCTGCGAACTCCTGCACGCCCACCACCAGCGGCACCGGGGACGTGGCCTAGCAGCCTCCCTCGTGTGTCGGGGACGGGGAACTGCGCGCTGCGGTAGGTGGTGAGCGCGATGAATGGGGCGTAGAGGCTAGCGCGGAGGGCTCGGGTGCCCTCCCTGGCGGCGGGGAGGCGCGTTGTCGCGGTGGGGATGGTGTGGGTGGCGTCGTCCCTGTCCGAGAGCTCCCGCGGGGAAGAATCCCCGTGGCATGGCATGGTTGGCTGGCGGCGGCGGGGTGAGGGAGGAGCGGTGGTGGGTGACGAGGTCGGGGAAGGAGAGGGCCGGATCTGGGTGCGCCGGGGCCGGAATCTGGCGGCCGCTGCGTCGAGTGGTGGCTGCGGCGGTGGGGGGAGGTGGCGGCGGCAAAGGAGGAGACAGGGAACAGCTGAGCGAGAAAGGGGGAGTGGGAGCGGTGCGAGGGGTATGGGGTGTCCAGTCCCCGGTGGACACCCTCCAGTTTAGACTGAAATAGCTCCTCTTTGTGGGCTAGTGAAAAGAAGCAGTTTAGCCCAAATTTAGCCCAGGTGTTTGGTTGTTTTAGCTCGTTTTGAAGTAAAGTTTAGCCCCTTTTGCACTAGCCCAAGGGAACCGGGACCTAAGTAGCAGAAAAGTATTCAAAATTATTAGGCGTATAACCTTTGGCTTTGGCGCTGCGTTAGGCTGCGTACCGCATGCACAGTTGATGCAAACCATCATCGCTTCGTGTGGCGTACCAGCAGACTCGTTTTACTCTCTTTCCTCCCAGCCGAGCAGTACTATGTGGGCACGTGGCATGCATTTTTGCTAGATTAATGAAAATGCTGCTGCTTTAATGGAAATATGGCCTCCGCATTTGTTCTCAGAGTTCTTCCTTAACTCTTGGTCTCTGTGTTTGCTGCTTATACGCTTTTGAATATTAGACGGAGGGAGTATAATTTGGAACGCAACTACTTCATCTTTAGAATATCAAACGGAACCATTCTATTTTACCATTCTCCAACCCTCTCATTGATGTTTTTAGCCTCATGGACAAGAGTCAAGAGGACGCGGACACCGCCACCAGTCCACCACTAGCTGACGGTCGGCACCATCGTCGCACATGATGTACACGAACCCGCCAACGGATCATCCGATTCTGAGGTTGGGGGTGCCCAGCCAGCTGATGATCTGTAGGTCAGACTCCGGCAGGCTGCCCCTCGTCATCTGATTCTCTGAGACCCCCGCCGCCGCCGCGCATCATCTCGATCTCAAAGTAGTCGACCGCGGAGCGCGCGTACGAGCTCATCATCCGTCTCGCCGATGACGCGTCTGATGCGGCAGGCGACGGGCGCCGGCGCCTCCAACATGATCTCCCTGTCGGCGCCGGTGGAGCACACCCTGACAAGCGCGTTACCGACGTACTAGACAGCATAGGGAGAGGCTGCTGGACCATCGTCTGTCGGCAGCTTCGACATTGAAGCGAACATGATGATGAGCTGTCCGATCCCGCCGGGCCTGCAGGACTCTTGCCCGGCCAGTTGCTTGCCCGGCGTTCAGGCAGAGTGCTGGTCAATTTTGCCTTCGCGCGCTTGGTCGTCATCTATCTGTATCCCGTCTGTGCTGTCCGCTGGGGTCAACTCCTAGTCCTAGGGGAATTGAAGTAGTCGCTAGCTGCTTGCCAACAAGGGGGCTAACAACGTAACGAGATTATATATCTTGAAGAAATTAATCAGACTCTGCAGCTCGATCGGCCAAGTTCGTTTTTAGAAACATATACCATAAGAAACGTACGTGAGCGAGACTTGAAGAACGAGAAGGTGAACAACAAAGGACACTAATCATCGCGGAATTGGTTGCTGCAATAAATTGTGTGTCTCTTGCCAACACTCTTCTTTATTCCTCTGCATGCATACCACAATATGATTGAATATATTCTCGGCTCGATCTGTGTACGTCGTCGTCGTCGGAAGATCGAATTTTCTTTCTGCCGTTCACACAAATATTACACGTATCAAATGGTTAATAGCATGGAGATTACTATTTATCTACCCTATAAAAAAAGCGAGTTTAATATAAATTAATTTTCACCGCAATGTCATCTAGCCAAAAATATATCCACCCGTTGGATTATCACATACCCTTTGATCTAACGGCTGATTTGAGTTTCTGTGGTCCCACAAAAATTATTAACATAACGTATGGCAGTTAGACTCTAACACGGTCAGAGAACAGAACGAGGCACCACATTACCCACCATGTTTTACCTTACGCGTTTGGAGTGCTGACGGTGGCCACGCAGAACAAGGAGTATAGGCGCTCACCGAGGTATATTACATTCCAAGTTTGAAAAGTAATATCATAAGCCTTGGGCAGCCGGAAGAAGGCGGGTGTGAAATCACCATCGGCCATGGCGTTCTACGAGTCTACGACCGTCAGGGCGCACTGTTGGCACGCACGGCGTGCAGGAACAGGCTATACACTCTGAGCCTGAACCTGTGTGCGCCCGTGTGTTTGCTGTCCACGATCGACGAGGAGGCTTGGAGATGGCACGCTCGCTTCGGGCACCTGAACTTCAGATCGCTGCATGACCTGGGTGCCAAGCAGATGGTGGAGCGTCTGCCTCTGATCAAGCGTGGCGAGCAGTTCTGTGACGGCTGTGCATTGGGCAAGCAGCATCACACGCCGTTCCCACAGGCCTCGGGGTACAGGGCACAGAAGGGACTTGATTTATTCCATGGAGACCTATGTGGCCAGATCGAGCCACCAACTCCAGGTGGCAAGAGGTACTTTTGTTGATCGTTGATGATTGCACTCGTTTCATGTGGATCGAGCCGTTGGCAACCAAGGACGAGGCATTCAAGTACCTGAAGGTGATCAAACTGCTGCTGAGAATGAGCTTGGAGGCAAACTCAAGGCCTTCCGGTCAGACAGTGGAGGGGAGTTCAACTCCATCGCCATTGGAGAGTTCTGCGGGGAACATGGCATCAAGCACTACACCACGACGCCATACTCACCACAGCAAAATGGCGTGGTCGAGCGGAGAAATCAAACGGTGGTGGAAATGGCTCGGTGTCTTCTCAAGAGCATGTCAGTCCCAGCTGTGTTCTGGGGAGAGGCGGGGAAAACCGCGATCTACATCCTCAACAGGTCACCAACCAAGAGCTTGGATGGCAAGACGCCATTCGAGGCCTGGTACAAGCGCAAGCCTAATGTCCGACACATGCGCACCTTTGGGTGCGTCGCCTACGCCAAGCGCGTCGGCCCTGGGGTGGACAAACTGGCTGACAGATCCATTCCCGGCGTGTTCCTTGGATATGAGCCGGGGACCAAAGGTTATTGTATGATCCAATTGGAAAGAAGCTCATGGTGTCCCGGGATGTGCTGTTCGATGAGAAGCAGGCCTGGAACTGGACAGAGCGGGGGGCGAGCACACTGGAGCTGCCACTACTTTCAACATCCGCCACACAGTTTCAGAGGAGCAGCAACCACCTGAACCTGAGAGTCCATGGGTGCCAGCAGCGCCGGCAGCGGCTCCATGGTCACCAGGCTCTCCCACAGGGGTGGCGAACACACCAACGACGGGGTTAGCTGCACCAAGCGCGACAACGAGCTCTGTCACAGGCACACCAGCTGCAGTGCAGTTTGCAACGCCACCCAGTGGCCAGGAGTCGAATACTGATGGCGTAGCTCAACGGTTTCGCACAATCAACGATCTGCTTGACAGCACAGAGGAGGTCACTGACTTCGAGTGCAGTGGCCTGTGTCTCCTGGCAGCCGAGGAGCCAAAGAGTGTTGATGCAGCTCTTTCTGAACAATGCTGGAGGCAGGCCATGGAAGCAGAAATGCAAGCAATTCAAGACAATGGTACGTGGACACCAGTGTCATTGCCGGCAGAACATAGAGCAATTGGGCTCAAAATGGGTCTTCAAGGTGAAGAAGGATCCGGCCGGCAACATCATCAAGCACAAAGCTTGACTGGTGGTGAAAGGGTATGCTCAGAGACAGGGGGGTGGATTTTGATGAAGTCTTTGCACCTGTAGCACGCATGGAAACGGTGAGATTGCTAATAGCCCTGGCAGCACATGGTGGTTGGGAGATCCATCACATGGATGTAAATTCGGCTTTCTTGAATGGAGATCTTGTCGAGGATGTGTATGTGCAGCAGCCACCAGGATTCCTAGTTGGTGACAGTGAAACCAAAGTGCTCAAACTGCGAAAGGCGTTGTATGGCCTTCGTCAGGCACCCCGAGCATGGTACGCACGGCTGGATGCAGAACTTGTTGCACTGGGTTTTCAGCGTAGCAAACTGGAGCATGCAGTGTACAGAAGAGGTGAATCGGGCACACCTTTGCTTGTGGGGGTGTATGTGGATGATTTGATCATTTGTGGACCGAGTAAAGAGTGCATTGCACAGTTCAAGCAGGAGATGATGCAGCGTTTCAGCACGACTGATCTGGGCCTCCTGACCTATTATCTTGGAATCGAGGTAAAGCAGGGTGATGATCAGATCACACTGACACAGAGTGCATATGCAGCTAAGATACTCGAGTATGCAGGGATGGCAGACTGCAATTCGTGCCAAACTCCATTAGAGGAACGACATAAGTTGAGCAAGAAGGACTGTGGAGCTGCTGCTGATGCAACTATGTTCAGAAGCATAATTGGAAGCCTCAGGTACATTGTGAATACCCGGCCGGATCTTGCTTATTCGGTAGGAGTCGCAAGCAGATACATGGAAGCTCCAGGGACTGAACATTGGCCTGCAGTCAAGCATATTCTGAGTTACCTAAAGGGAACACAGTCATATGGGCTCAAATACAGGAAGGGAATAGGAACTGAACCTTCACTCATTGGTTTCGGCGACAGTGATCACGCAGGGGATCTTGACGATAGAAAGAGCACTACAGGCGTGATTTATTTTCTTGGATCAAACCTTGTCAGTTGGGCATCACAGAAGCAAAGGACAGTGGCTCTGTCATCCTGCGAGGCTGAATACATAGCAGCGGCAGCGCAGCAGCCTGTCAAGGAGTATGGCTGAGCCGGCTGCTAGGTGAGCTTCTAGGAAGGGCACCGGCACCAGTTGATCTGCTCATTGATAACAAGTCGGCAATCGCGTTGAGTAAGAATCCAGTGCATCATGATAGGAGCAAGCACGCATTGATACTAAGCACCATTTCATTCGTGAATGCATTGATGAAGGGAGGGTGAAGATGGATCACGTCGGCACACGTGGTCAGTTAGCTGATATCCTCACCAAGTCCCTGGGGCGCGTCAAGTTTGTCGAGCTTAGGCAGATGTTGGGTGTCATAGAGGTGCAACGGGTTTAGGGGGTGATTTGTTAGTGAATAAACCGTTGCACAACATGTTTTCCTAGATTAGCTCTAGCGGGTGCCTGTGGCCAGAGGCGTGCATGGTTCACGGCGTGGCCCGGGTCTTTCGTTTCGTTCAGTAGAGCGCCACTCAGTCCATGGCGAGCGGCGTCTGGGAAAGCAGGATCTGCGCACCGTGGCTTGGGTGGCGTGGGATTCGGTCCCAGTGGCCGTGTAATCCGAGCATCTACACTATAAAAGAGCGAGTTCTCGCAAAACTATTTTTCACCTAATAAACTCAATCTGTACCCCTCACGGTGGACCCACATGGCGGATTGGAAAAGGTTGAAAAGGGGTGGGAAGGCTCAAAACCCGTAGATGTAAAATGTTTCTGCCATCTCCCCTGTTTTTTTCTCACCTAAATCATACCCGTACCCATTTATTCTTTCCCTACAATGCCTCTACGGTGGAAATCCTATACGGTGGAAGGGTTGCACGTAAATCTTTTTTTTTCCACTAATCACGTTGGCCTTCCATTCAAACCTGGAGACACATCGCGTGCACCCATCCCTGGACGGCGCCCCACGCTCGACCCATGCTCAAGGCGATAATCACGCTTCCACGGAGACACAACGCCGCGCCCTCCATACCCATACCCACTAATCACGGATACAGTGGCTCTCCCCGGCGGCTGCACGGACGGCGCACCTCCACGGCGGCGGCGCGGACGCCAGCTCCCTTCACCGCCGGTTGCGCGGACGCCAAGGGGCTGCGCGATCTCCACTCTGCACGGACGGCGCGCCTCCGTAGCGCAGACGCAGCTGCTCTCCGGTGCGCGACGCGCCTCTCCGGCGTCTGTGCGGACACCCGCGCCCCACCAGCTGGTCGTGACGCCCACGCCAGACACACACCACAACGGACGGTTCCGCTCCGTCTCCCACGCTGCTCGTGACGCCCACGCCGGACACACCCAAGAATGCCCCCGCCCGTCCTGGCCGACGATGGCGCATGACACTCCCAACCAACGGCAAAATGCCACAACGACACCGGGTGCCGGAGTGCTCCAACCCTCACGCAAACCGCTTGGAGATATCACCAATACAGTTGATGATGCATCAACGATTTTATGCAATAAGATACAACAATCTAATGATGTTTTGGTGGATTCAGGTGAGTATGCACTCTTCCTGTTATGTATTCTATAATTTATACTTCTATACATTACATACGTTTATTTCCAACTATATGCAGAGAGTCCTGCGATGAGACTTAAAGAGCTGAAGAGAAAGAGGGCAAGGGAAAAATATGCAAACTTACCAGAGGAGAAGAAAGAAGAAAAACGTGCAAAGGCACGAGCTAGCTATCATCGGAGAAAAAAGGTTAAAGAATATTCAACGTTGCCTGAACATGAGACGGTTGTATCCAAAGTTTTATTCCGTGATTCAACATCTAAGAGATGACTACGCTGGTGCAATCCAACAACATGGCAGGTACAATCCATTCTAATTAGTGGGTTCTAAAATCATAAATGCAACATGTGTTTCATTGCCATATTCTGTTGTTTTTATAGTGTAGATAAATTATTGTATCTCCGTTCTAGGTGATGAAATTGGACACGATGATTGGCTACACAGGAATAAGTCGTATGTCCCTGTAGACATGTCTAAAAACCCGTGTGATGACTACGAATGGTGTATTCCCTACGATGTCAAGTGCAGGTAAATATAAAAATGCATCGCATAGTTTTTTTAGTTTGTAGATGGCCTGCGAATTGACAACAGCACGTTTTGGAGTTTGCGGACGGTTTAATAATGTTTCATTATTACAGTTTTCAACGGTGACATCGAGAACACCCCATATAGTACACTTAAGAGAGTGAAAATGAGGGGACAATATTGTCTATTATCGGCTGATGCAAAGCATGCTAAAGTTACTAGGTCAATGGAGATGCGAGCTTGCAGAAAATCCATGAGGCAAGGTAATGCACCAAACATAAATGATACACGCTGTTAATATATATATATATATATATATATATATTGTTTATATAAAGGATGTTTATATTGTTTATAAATTGTTCACCTTTTCAGGCGGTTTACAAGGGCCCGACCACAACGCAACTCCGCAAAGTGTATTGACTCAACAGGGTTCACGACCGTCTGCAAGGATGACCCGTGCTGCCCTTCGTGGAGTTCAGAACATGTTCGACTCCGGCCTATGGGAGCCAGATGATCCGATGCACGGGATTGAGGGTACCTACAAATATCACCAGTTGTTTGGCATATGCACCATATTCCTTTATGGTTTTAATCATGTTGTCAGATGCCTTTCTTAACAGAAAATGATTTGGATAATCAAAAACTGGATGATGCTGATGCTGACGTGTATGAGGATGCCAAGGCCAGGGCTTTCAATGAGAGAGGTAGCGTGTGCATTATAATTTCAATGACGAATCATTATACTAGCAAATGACTATCAAACATTTTAGTATTCTAAATCATTATTTAATCCATTTGTCGTTGCAGACTTTCAGGCTAAATGTTACAGAAAACCCGGCTTCCAAAACGCGGCTGTTGACCCTTTTGACTTTGTATACAAGAATCTTCCAAAGGGGCACCTTGTGCTGAAGAAGGTACCGAGTTGTAAATTTTGCAACGCAAAGTGGTTCCCTGGTGAAGGCCCAGCATTCTGTTGCCGTAAAGGGAAGGTTAGCATATGTAGGAAGACGGTGCCAGATGAACTTCGCAGGTTGTTCGAGAGCCAAACCGATCGAGATGCAAAATACTTCCGCAAAAATATAAGATACTTCAACTCACACTTCTCCTTTACGAGTTTTGGTGTGTCCCTTGACCGGAGACTCGCCACCGCAAAGGGCACTGGGGTCTACACGTTTAAGGCCCACGGTCAGATTTATCACAGGTTAGATCAACTGGCACCTGGTGAGAAAGGTCCTCGTCACATGCAGCTATACTTTTACGATACAGATGATACTATTGCTCATAGGACTAAAAGATCTCCTCAGTTAGATGCTGATTTAATACAAAAAATATTGGGCATCCTACAAAACAATCCATATGTTCAGAGCTTTAAATCTCTAGGCACGATGGGAAATTTGGAAGAGTACACTATCGCCTTGAATACAACAATTTCTGTTGATCAGCGGAGGTTTAATGCATCTGCCAAGAAGCAGGTGGCTGCCATATGGATGGATGGGAATGATCCGGAGCACAAGTTTGATCGAAGTGTGGTCGTTTATGGGAAATCAGAAAGGCCATTCTATATCAGAGCATACCATGGGTGTTATGATCCATTGGGATATCCACTGTTTTTCCCTGGTGGAGAGACAGGATGGGAGGATAAAAACATTTTATATAAGGATGTAGACATCGTCGACGCAATGCGGACTAAAACAAAATGCAAGAATCAGAGTACGGATTTTCTAACCCTACTTATGCAACGATTTTCTGCTATGTTTTGGTATTGTTTCATAATATTCGTTTCTTTATCATGCAATATTGTAGCGAACGGCCCACCTCTTAATCTGGATGATGGAGACGACGGTGTCATACAACACGATCAAGGTTTAAATGATTACATATAAAAACATTAATTTTATAGATTTGTACTGACAAATTGTTTTCATGTATAATGATAGACACAATTAATTTGCGTGATAGTGTCGATGTCATCGATCATGATGCAGATGGGCAAGGTCTTTACCTGTTACAGTTCCTGTTTTTGTATCCTTGCTCTTTTATAACCGTGTATTTCAAAACATTATTATATTAATTTAAGTATCATAAACAAATGACTATAAAATTTTTGCCGTAACAGAGGTTGGTGAATCACGAATACATGTCAGCTCGAGGGAATACTACTGTTACGGCCTTCAAATACGTCCCGAGGAATTTAATATTATCCATTTGGGAGGACGCTTGTTCCAACAGTGGGTTGTTGATATGTATGTCAAGGTCGAGTCAATGCGCCTGGATTGGTATTCGAATCCACTCCACCAAAATATCATTCGGGCAGATCTTTATAAGGTAATGCATTTATGTTCACCATCGTTCTATGTTTCGTCGGCTCTGCTTAACTGTGATATATAATTTTTGCATAACAGGGCCTCCTAGATACGCTTGCCATTGGCGAAACAGGTGGTGCCGAGACAGGGAAGCGAGTTATTTTATCAAAGGATTTCCATGGGAGTGACCGTGATGTCCATGCCAGATTCATGGATGCTATGACCCTGGTGACAAGGTTTGGCAAGCCGGATTTCTTCATTACAATGACATGCAACCCATATTGGGATGAGGTAATGGCTGAGCTGCTGCCAGGTCAGACACCACAAGACCGTCCTGATGTGGTAGTGCGTGTATACCGGGCAAAGCTAATTGACCTTCATGACTTCTTGATAAAAAAAGGAAGTCTTGGAAAGGTAGCAGCGTGGGCACATGTCACCGAGTTTCAGCAGAGGGGTCTCCCACATGAGCACTTCTTGCTCGTCATGGAGCCGGGAAGCAAAGTGAGAACTCCCGATGAATACGACAAGTTCATCTCTGCAGAACTTCCGGACCCTGAAAAGTGCCCTGTTTTGAACAGCCTTGTGTGCAGACATATGATGCATGGGCCCTGTGGGAAGATGAGACCGGACTGCCCGTGCATGGTTAATGGAGAATGCCATTTTCGGTATCCTCGCCAGTTCTGTCAAGCTACGCAGCAAGGAAAAGATTCTTACCCTCTCTATAGGAGAAGAGATGATGGGCAGGTTGTGACTGTGAGGGCAAAGGAGTTGGATAATAGGTGGGTTGTCCCTTATAACCCAGAACTACTAATGAGGTACAACTGTCACATTAATGTCGAGATATGTTGCAGTATAAAATCTTGCAAGTATCTTTATAAGTACATTCACAAGGGTCATGATCAGGCATCATTTGCAGTCCGTCGTGGAGAGGGTGACGGTGTTGACATTAATGAGGTAAGAAATTACAGAAATGCAAGGATGATAACTGCGCCTGAAGCTTGTTATCGGCTTTTCGGTTTCCCTTTATATTCTATGTCTCCACCAGTGTTGCATATGCAGGTTCATATGCCAGGAATGCACATGGTTGCTTTTAACCCCAATGAGGACATAAATGATGTTGTTCAGAGGGAGAAGTCTCAACGTTCCATGCTGACAGATTTTTTTCGGGTGAACCATGAAAATCCAGGAGCTGTTAAGTATCTGTACAGAGAATTCCCTGAGCACTTTAGGTGGATCAAAGCTAAGAAGCAGTGGGTACCTAGGAAACAAAGGATTCAGATCGGGAGGTTAGTCCATGCACACCCTGCAGAGGGTGAGAGGTATTACCTTCGTGTGCTCGTGAACCATGTCAAGAGTCCTACTTCTTATGTGGACCTTAAGACACATCGGGGTGTCACGTATCATACGTTCAGGGAGGCTTGTGAGGCAATGGGTTTTGTGGAGACGGATAAAGCTATCGATGATTGCTTGGCTGAGGCTGCAGATACAAGAATGCCGTGTGCTATCAGGAGGTTGTACGCTACGATTTTGGTTTTTTGTGAGTGCGCAAATGCCCGTGCTTTATATGACAGGTATTTTGATCCAATGGTTGAGGACTACCGTCGGGATATTGTGAGCCGCGCAATGGTTGAGCAGATGCTGCTTAGAGACCTTTCATATCATCTCACTTCTATGGGCAAGGAAATTGGAGACTACGGACTTCCACAACTAGAGGACTCAGGTAATGCTACAACAGAACGCTTCTAAGATAAAATAAATTAGTTGAATCCATTTTATTTATTAATCAGCCGTCCAAGTTTTTTTGCCATGCTACAACACAGTGCACGCCATAAATTGTTAAAACTGAATACAATTTATTTTCATGTGTGTGCTGAACATATTATGTTTGTATAAGGCTACTTGACTCGACACTGCATGCATTTTTCTCCCAAGTTTCACATTTTTAAGCTCATGTTAATGCTGAGAAGCGACGTGAGAATACGACTTTATTCCTTCCTGTGCACTGTTGGTTATATGAAGTTTTTCTATATCCTCAAACGATCATGTTAATGCTGAGAAGCGACGCGAGAATAAGACTTTATTCCATGCTATGCACTTTTGGTTATATCAAGATTTTTTCCTCAAACTTGCAAATGAAATGTCCTCAAGAGACTATTACAGGGAGTTGAACGAGGAATTGAAAATTGGGTTTGACGAAGATGACCTCAAAATTGTGGGCACACTGAATGCTGGACAGAGGATGGCATTTGATGAAATAATGGGCCATGTGCAGCATGCTCGGCCACGAGTGTTTTTTGTTGATGGCCCAGGTGGAACTGGGAAGACGTATCTTTATAGAGCTTTGCTAGCTAAGATTCGTTCTGAGGGTCATATTGCCATTGCTACTGCTACATCGGGTATAGCAGCTTCTATTATGCACGGTGGCCGAACTGCACACTCACGTTTTAAGATCCCTATTAGACTCGATGACAGCACGATGTGCAGCTTCACGAAGCAGAGTGCCACTGCAGAGTTGCTTCGGAGGGCTGCACTGGTGATATGGGATGAGGTCCCTATGACAAAGAGACAAGCAGTCGAGGCACTTGAAAGAACACTGCGAGATATCATGGGGTCTGATCAACCTTTTGGTGGTAAGGTGATGTTGTTTGGTGGTGATTTCAGACAGGTTCTTCCAGTGGTGGCTCGTGGTACTAGAGCCCAAATCACAGATGCTACATTGTTGAGGTCTTACATATGGCAAGGTGTAAGACGGATTTAGCTTACTCAGAACATGAGGGCTCAGTCTGACACCTGGTTCGCTGATTACTTGCTTAGAATCGGAAGTGGAACTGAGGAAACATTTGGGGACGACTATGTCCACCTACCGGATGATGTAGTAATAGAATGGGGTTCGGATGATAATAATGGTGATAAACAGCTAGGCACGAAAGCTGCGCCCATTGACAGACTGATTGACCGGGTGTTCCCAGAATTGTCTAAAAATTGCATGTCGTCAGCGTACATGCGAGAGAGGGCAATCCTATCGACAAGGAATGAGCACGTTGACTCTGTGAATGCTGTTATGATTGATCGGTTCCCAGGTAAAGAGCATATATTTTATAGCTTTGACTCGGTAGAAGATGACACCAGAAATAACTACCCACTGGACTTTCTGAACTCGATCACGCCAAATGGTTTGCCTCCCCACCAGCTCAAGGTTAAAAAAAATTGCCCAGTTATCCTGCTGCGTAATCTTGATCCTCACAATGGCCTCTGTAATGGCACTAGGATGGTTGTGAGGGGGTTTCAAAATAATGTGATTGATGCAGAGATAGTTAATGGACAGCACGCTGGTGATAGAGTTTTTATACCACGGAAGACCTATCCTTGACATTTAAGTTCAAGCGGAAGCAGTTTCCACTACGGTTGAGCTTTGCAATGACTATAAACAAAGCTCAGGGCCAGACTATACCGAAAGTCGGTATTTACCTACCTGAACCGGTGTTTTCTCATGGTCAATTATATGTTGCATTGTCCAGAGGTGTGTCTCGGCATAGTACATGGGTATTGGCGAAAACGAACGTTAATGGTGACCCAACCGGGAAGAGTACAAAAAACATTGTCTTTAAGGAAGTGTTAGATACATGATCATTGTATGGCTATTTATTTTGCGTGTGCATTCAGGGAGGAACGAGAAAAATTGTCTATTTATGTATGTTCATGCACGCTCATGTCAATTTCAACATTTATGTGCGTTGAAAACATCTCTTGTAAATTTATTTATTTTATTTATCAATTATCAATTACTTCTGCGGACGTAATGCTCATTCAATATTCAGTTACCATGAAGATGACCGGACGTAATTTATTTATTATATTCAGTAATATAATTTAGGATCATATATGTACGGCCCTAGCATACAGTAATATAATTTAGGATCAAAAGCTCATTTTATTCCTTGCTGCTAATCAAGCTACTCGACGAGCCTTGTAGAGGGAAGCTAATGTCAGCTAGCCGGTTTTAACAATAAATATATAAAATATTCCTACCAATGTATTAGAAGGAATCTTTTGGGGCAGGCTGATTACGTGCTTTGCTTCTTTATTGTTTCTATATATACCTAATCATCGAAGATCGCTTACACCGCTCGCATGCAAGGCCGATGCCCGGACACCTAATCCTAACACGCCGGGACGTCCAGCGCTCCGGCCACCCTAAATTTAGTAGGTGCCACCAACATAATTGAAAGATCCGCGTTCTATATGGCAGCAAAATATAGCTTTCCTTAGATAAACTATGCCGGGTACTATATATATTTTTTAACAAAGCCAGTACGTTCGTCTTTCCTCAAGACAATTCGAGGACTCCCTCCACCTCCTGTACTCATTTACAATGATTTCCAGAGCTTCTATGGTGTCGCTGGAACAAGCGATGGGGAGGGATCATGGGTCAGCGGTTGATGTGGTAGCTGTTGTTGCATATGTTAGCCACTTGGAGATTGGTATCAATCATGGTGCTGGTGGTTCAAGGGAGTTTTGCCTGAAAGATACTAGGTTTCATTCTTCTTTTTATCCTTTATTTATTTCGTACTAATTTATTTCCAATACTTGATGACAATTGTCTTGCTGCAAAAATAGCAACCGCATAGCTTTTCTTCGGGTGGAAAGATCTGTGCGCGATGAGCACCGTGGACTCTATATGGAGGCTGAGATTGGTAATCACATCGTGGTCGCAACTAGGGTCATCGTCAACCATGATACTCGTGAGTTCTTTGCTATTTTCTAAGTTGCATGGCCATTGTCTGTATCCTATGATATATATATATATATATATATATATATATATATATATATATATATATATATATATATATATATATATATATATATATATATATATATATATATATATATAGGAAAATTCCTTTCTACATGCGCATGTAGCTACACTCACATGTGTATCTCAATATTTTGAGGGTATCTGGTCGAACGAAAGGTATGTACACAGAGTATGCAATGATACTAGGCCATCTGTGGTGGTATGTGCATGAGGTATGCGAGTATACCTGAGGTATGTGGATATACCACATTATATGTATTAATATAAATGTATTATCATAATAAATTAAAATCAGGTACTGATTTGTAATTTTTTCGTGTGGTGACATTTGAAATATCTTAAAATAAGTATGTAAACATAATCAAACTGATAAATGAGTATTCTGACATACCCTTTTTAATTTATTGAAGGTGGGTGTAACTACATGCGCATGTAGATAAAACTATTCCTATATATATATATATATATATATATATAGGAAAATTCCTTTCTACATGCGCATGTAGCTACACTCACCTGTGTATCTCATGATTTTGAGGGTATTTGGTCGAACGAAAGGTATGTACATGAAGTATGTGATAAAACTAGACCATCTGTGGTGGTATATACGTGAGGTATGCGAGTATATCTGAGGTATGTGGACATTCCTCATAATATATACTAATATAAAGGTATTATTATAATAAATTAAAATCAGAACTGTTTTGTAATTTTTTCGCATGGTGGCATTTGAGGTATCTTAAAATAAATATATGAACATACTAAAACTGATAAATGAGCATGCGAACATACCCTTGTTGGTTTACTGAAGGTGTGGGTAGCTACATGCGCATGTAGATAAAACTCTTCCTATATATATATATATATATATATATATTCATATAGGCTGTTTGGAACGATCGCAACACACTTCCCTCACCTTTATCGACACTGAAGGCGCCCCGTGGCTAACACCCCTAGACCGTAAGGTTTCGAGTTTTTTTTACAATCCAAAATTATATTACATCTATGGGTTTTCTAATGCTATGTTTTCTGCAGCTATTCGACTTGCCGTACGTTTCGACCCGGATCTACGGGAGACAATAAAAAAAGCAGTTTATAATAGGACCTTGTATCTAGCAAGCGTGGACAATGAATTGCAAGTGACTGTATCGACATAGTTTTACATGTAATTTTAAGTGTGAGCATGGTTTTCATCGGTTGTAACACAAGAACTTCAGCTTCATCGTTCGTTACCTATGGTATATGTACGTTGATCATAAAATAAAATATTGAGCAACCTGCGATTTCTTCATTCTGTGCTGTGGACGATTTTATTAATCTCCCTCACTACGTATGTCTATAATAGTTAGACGATCCGAGAATCAAGTTCATGGCGCCAATCCAAAGTGGAAAACACAGCACTTCGTACCAGCCATGTATGTTTGTATGCAACTAACGAAACTGTTGTATTTTTCTTGGTGAATATGGTAACAAAATATTGTTTAATATCTGCTCAAAAAAATGGTAATATACAATATATGGAAAGAAACGGTCTATCATTTTAAAAACAAGAATAGTTAGCCGATATGTGAATCAATTTCATGGCGCCAATCCAAATTGGAAAAATGACATCGTACCAGCCACGTGTGTTTCCATACAAAACTAATGAACCTGTTATATTTTTCTGAATGAATATGGTAATACAATATTGTAATAATACTGTTTAATAATTGCTCGAAAAAATACGGTAATACAATATATGGCGACAAACGATCCATCTTTCTAAAATATATAAGATTTTACTTGCCACTATTCTTGTATTTAATCTTGTATAATGAATATAATCTTGTATAAGGAATATACAAGATTATATAAGGAAAAATTTTGTTTTAAAAAATACTTAACGTTATCTTGCCGATTTTACAATAATCTACACTAAAATGGAGGGTCTTATGGAAGGAATATGGTGACACACGTAATTGCTTTGCAATCGCGACGTCCGGATCCCCAAAATCCTCAACCGCCTACATCCGCCAATCGCCACGGAAATCTGCACTGTTCGCCAGGACGCCCGTCCGATCACGGTTTTGGTGAGTTCATAATTCATACGTACTAGGTATCTGTGTTTCCATCCAAGTCAAGAGGCTGTATTCATTTTCTGAGCGACTATGGAAATATAAGATATGTATGGAAATAAACGATCCTGCTTTCTAAAGTGAAATTCGACTATTGCACCTGCGGCTGATCTCCACAAATCGACCAGGCTTATACAAGGAAGCTAATCGACCAGGCTTATAGAAGGCAACAAGCATCCTCTTCCCAAAATACTTGATGTCATTAAAGTGCTTTACTTCTTTATATAAGTCCTTCACATGACCGAGCTTTACTTCTTTATAATTCCTTCACGAGAGATACGGACGTCCGGCTCCCTGGAAGCCTGAACCTCCTACGTCCGGATCCCCGTTCCGGCTGATTATACCAGCAAGCACTGCAAAAACGCAGGCCGTCGGCAACCTGCGCCACTCGCCGCCGCCGCCCAACGCCTCGGAAATCTGCACCGCCTGTCCACCTGCGCCAGCCGTCCGAACACGGTTTAAGTGAGTCGTAGTTCCTACGTTCTTTGAATTCTAGCGGCGGACGGCTCCACCGGTGCTTCCGTAATTGGCAACCACGCAGTGCCGTTGGTTTTTTTATATTCATGCGTAAGATTTATTATGTACTTTTATTTTTTTAAAAGATAAGCAAAGGTGTTCCTCCCATCCATGAATATATATCTGAAAAAATTAAATTTTATTATGCAGTTTTAGGGTTTAGAGCTATTTACCATATTGTATTTATTAATTCCTTTTTCCTTTCTGGCACAATCCTGTGTGCAGGAGATGGATGCGCCTAACAAAAATGAAGAGATGATTTCATCGGTGCAACAGTCTAAGTCTCCGGACATAACAAATGTCTCAGAATGTGGCACGTTTGATAAAAATGTCACTGATTCTGTATTAGGAGAGTCTGACACCGTCAAAATCATAAAACATGAAGAAGTCGCAGACATGGGTTCTTCATCGAAACATCCGAAGAAAAGGACTCATGCTAACGTGGTATGCTACAATACATACTGTTTTTAATATATATGAATTTATCTTCCTACCACGTATATTTGATACATCATGTTCTGGTGTAGGCTCCTATATGTATTGATACTTCGCCTTGGCCACAAACATGGTATGATCATAAGAAGCCAAAAAAAACCTGAACGTCAGTATAGTGGAATCCCAAGGTTGGACCCATTAGTATTCTTTTTGCCTTTCCCCTATGTGTCATCAATGATTTCTCTTATTTAATATGTGCATTTTTTTCTGCAGACTACATTTGCGATGAAGCAGACATGGCCATCATTCGATCAGTAGCAAATTCAAACGATAAGAGAACTGTTGTTCTCATTGACAATCAACCAATTAAATTCTATAGCTTCAAACGCCTATTGGACCCGGGTGCACATGTAGATGGGGAGGTTAGTTGTAATACGTATTTTTTTATTTTCCATACCAAATTTTCAAAATACATGAGCTATATATGTATCTGTATCTCTAAGATATTATTCATTTCAATGCAGATTGTTGACACGTACATTGCACTCATTAAGTCTGAAGGACATCTGCTGATTAGGAATGAGATGACAGTGCGGATACTTAGTACTACTGACTATTCTTATATCCACGGCGATGGTTGTAGCTTGAATCAAAATGAACCTACATTATCAGTTAATCGAATAGTAGAATGGGTGACTGATTATATTCAACATGACATGGTAAGGCACGTACAATAACAATCCTGTCACTTGTTCAACAATGTTTCTAAGTTACAAAATGTCCTCACTATAAATTGATTACAAACAGGTGTTCGTCCCTATAAACATCCCCGGCTTTCACTGGTACCTTGCCATGATAAATGCGAAAAAACGGGAAGTCCAAGTTCTCGACTCCTTGGGAAATTACAGTCGGGCTGAATTAAATTACATGGTGAGTTTACATTATTATCTGTAATAACGATAGGTGTTTGCATTATGTGCTATAATGATGAATTTAATTGTTTATCGTTGCTCATTTGTCCGGTGCAAAATCAGCTACATGGAATGCAGAGATATATTGACATTGTCAATGATATTATGGACATTACCTTGCACAAATGGCCAGACCTACGTGTGATCTCGTGGCCAATTGTAGAGCAATTTAAACACATGATGCAGCACGATGTGTAAAACTCCTTATTCTTTTCACTCATTATACTTCCCTACCTTTTACTATTTATATATATTTATTAATGAAATAATTGTATCCACTAAGGGTGTCATGCGGACTGTTTATGCTAAACTACATTGAATACTGGAACGGTGATGTCTTGACCGATACTTTTACCCAGGTAATTTAACTCAAAATTGCATAATTGTTGGATTTGGTGATAAGGCATGGTTACAATTGTTTTTTAATTTGCAGAAAGACATGGAAAACTTCAGACTGAAACTAGCGGCAATCTTTCTTGCCTCTCCTCTTAATGAAAGGAGAGGGTGTGAAGATGTGGACTCTAGCGCTGAAGACGGAGAGGAGGATCCAGATGCGTGTGTGATTATAGACACACCAAAGCCCACAACAAATCGTGGTCGACTTGCCAGCTCTAAGCTTGAGCTTTCATGCATGAACTATATTAAAAGTGATGGTGATATCTATAGTTATATCTTGAAAGTCACAGATCCAGATGTCGCTCGGTACGTATATTGTATTTTATGGTTTTATTGCAGCTGCTACACATGTATTTTCTTTTTCGTTGGTGTCTTCTAACAGGTGGCATGCATTTCAGCAAAGAATGGGTGCTAAACTCTAAGCCATACCCTATAAAATTAACACTAGAAGCGCTCCAAGATGTGCTTCGGTTAGATAAATGTATGGGAGTTGACTTTTTCAATTTTGCGGTGCGCATGTTCTCGAGCCAAGAACACATTATGTTACTCAGGGACCGTTGTGCTATCTCGCAGATCTACAGCTATGCGTATGTTTATGAATACCTCCATACATTTACCATTTTGATGAAATGATGAATTCAGTTTCTCATTTAATGTATTGTTTTCTAGCTGCAATGCAACTACCGAAGATGGTATAAGAACCGTGAAAAAAGACTCGATGATAAACAAGCAAAGGAGATTTTTGCTCCCAACCCTGTGACTTGTGTTAAAGCGACAACGAGCAGCCTGGTAGGGTTTCATGTCTAACCTTAAATATCGTTCAGAATTAGCATATGCAAGGCTTGTTTGATTTTTTTATTATATGTTATCTAATATAAATACTGGCCTAACATGTCAGGTTCTGGTACCATTTCAACATTGCGGGAAATATTGCCTTTATTCCTTCGACATTGACAAGAGAGTTCTCTCTATTGTTCAGGATATACCAAACACTATTGATTAAACTGCACCGTTAGGGTATTGTCGATACTACAATGATAGGTTACACAAAGTATGTAGCATGTTTGACCGTGTTATGGAATTGTTATCGGATGAGTGGAATGATGATTCTTATGACTGGCCTCGTACGGTTGTCTATGATCCATCGCTGTTGGTTAACTGGTAAGATGCTTTGTATCCAAAGATGTTTGTATAATTAGTTCTCATGTGTTAACGTCTTGTTGCCTAGGAAACAAACTGGATTTTCTGTAATCGTTTACATGCTACACTGGAATGGGAAACATATGTTGGGACATGCTCCCAAAAACATGGTATGTGCCACACACATGGTCACTATTAATTGTTTCATATGCTTATGTTCTTAGTCACCATATATTCACTTGCCACACTGTTGCAGGCAAATAATTTGCACGATGCATTGACCATAAGAAGGTGGTTACTCGCTGATGCACTAACCTCAGAACGGAATGAATACGCAGAGAGGATACCTGATGATATCTCAAGTGCTCTGGTGCTCGAAAGAGATAATATTCATCGACATTTGATACGATAATTCACTGCCTGATAGAGTGCATATGCAGCGGTTGAACGTTTTAGAACTACTACTATATGCTATCTATGGTGTGTGCTCGGTATTTGTAATATTAACAGTCATTATTTATTTCACTTATACGAAGCAGATAGAGAATAACAGGAAAATTATTTATTTGACTTTTATCGCTCTCTCCGACTCAACAACTTGAATTTGTAAAGCTCTGGAGACAGACACGAAAGCAAATGAGTTCATGCAGAAAAGGCAAAATCAAGGGTACGTCGGCGCACGCTTTCTGACCGACGCAAATATATATGTTACCATAATATAATAACCTATATGTTGAGAAATTCTTCCCTTTTTTTATTGTCTAATTTTTTTATTGTCTAACTAGCGTAAAGGTGCACGTATTGAATAAATAAGTAAAGATACCTGGTTGATTGATATCATTTCTTTTTAATTCATTTCAAGGCAAGGAAATTATGTGGTGGGTGTGGGTACAAAATTAGATGAGAAAATAAAAGACCAAAGGGTGAAAACAATTTTCTTCTATTTGGGTACACTTCCTAATGCTTTTCAAACTGTCAAGTGGGACCAATGTGAGATGTATAAATGTTTTTATTGGGCGAAAAATGGTATTGCGAGAACTCGCTCTTTTATAGTGTAGAATAGAATAGAATAGTGTAGAGTAGATAGAGTAGATATAGATATAGATATAGATATATATAGATAGATAGATTTGTCAAATGAAAAAGAATGGAGGTAGTAATAAACTCAAAATCGACGTTCATAACCTATGTTAAGAAAACAATTGATTAATTCCCCTTTACTACATTTATGAATAAAATAATTGACCACCGCTCCGCTAATCAACCTCAGGTCATCGATTAAAAAACACAACGTACCATGCATGTGTGTTTCCATGCAAGTCAATAGTAGGATGTAAAACGATCGATTTTTTAAATCAAATCTCATTTTATTCCTTGCCGCTAATCAAGCTACTCGACGAGCCTTGTAGAAGGAAGCTAATCGATTCTTTGAAAATTTACTTAATGTCAGCTTGCCGGTTTTAACAATATAAAATATTCCTACCAACCTATGTGAAGGAAAATCATGGGTCAGGCTGATTAGGTGCTTACTTCTATATATACCTAATCATCGATGATCGCTTACACAGCTCGCATGCAACGCCGGCGCCCGGCCACCTGATCCTAGCACGCCTAGACGTCCACCGCTCCGGAAGCGCCCGGCCGATTGTACGGATTACCATCAAGGATCTCAAGGCCGCCGACTCACTCGCCATCCTGGTGCACGGTGAGGAAGCCTGCGTCGGAGTCCATCTGCAAGGCCATCTGCGGTATGCATACGTTTTCTATACTTCATTTACATCTCCTATTGGCTATTCCATTTGTCTGATATTATATGACCTTTAGAGAAAAAGAGGAGCATGGACGGCATTGCAGCAAATGAATGGGTGATTGGGGCCGATCTCGATCTATTGCAGCTCGTGTCATGTCCTCCAGGTTTCGTAATAAACGAGCTCATCATTTATGCCGACGTTCGGAAGAGCCATAAATGGATCGGAGTCGAGCATAAACATCGCCAGTTGCAGCAAATTGAAGTCATCAGAAAAGATTGGGTCATGGTACTGCTTGACGATGGCATTGAGTTTCTACAGGGAACCGACAATGGAATCTCCCAGGTAATCTGTGCATTGTTAATGGATTGGTTCGCCGAGTTTGTCGAGCCAAGCATAGTGTCCAGGTTGCGAAGTGATGATTTGGTGCCGAGCGATCTTGAATTGGACATTGCTGCTCACATACATGATATTATTGACGGGTGTCCATGGAGGTGTGAGGTGTTTATTGGCATTGACTTGCAACTACAATACAATGAGGTACGGGCGCAGATGCGGGAATGTGTGAGGGCCGCACCTGCTTGCCCTATATGCTGGGATAAACTAGGGGGCAAATCTGAGCTCATGGTCATGCCAGATTGTGCCCATGTTTTTCACAAGTTGTGCATTGCGACGTGGTTTCAGAGTAGCCCCACATGTCCCATGTGCCGCGATGATCATCTTCATCTTCTTCCAGATACTTACAAGAGTCTACATAAAAAGATGCGTCCAAATGATCATAGATTTAATTGGTAGTTTCTCTATATATCATTTTGTTTTTTCATGTAACCATAAGAATTATTATATCTACCATTACAATTTATTATAACATATTAATTATTATGGTTTTGTGTTTCCACAACTTTTTCAATTACAAATTTTGAATCTCATTGTGTTCGGTATGATTATTGTTGCTATTATCATCTAACTTTTTAAATTACATAATTTAATTGACGGTAAGGAAAGATCTTTCAACGAAAAATTATATTTTTTCGATGTCTACGTGCGTGCCGCACGTGCATGACTACTAGTATAAATAAAGCCTCACTTAGTTGGAGAGCTGCAACGTTTGGCAGCCATAATTAATCCCCTCTCTCACGTGTGTTTGTGTTGTGTTCGTTGTGTTCTATCGTGTTCGTCGTGCGGCGTCTCAAGCTTTCCAGGCCCCAGAGTTCCTTGATCCGGCGCCAACAGTTCATCCAGAGCCCCGGCTTGCAGGTGCTGGGCCACATGGCGCCCTGCAGGTTGTTTCCGCGGAACTGGAGGCGGCCGTCGTCGTTGTCGAGCAGCCTGTCCTGGTAGTCCGTGTACTGGTCGCTGAAGTCGGCGACGGTCATGAGCAGGAACACGGCCAGCGTCCGCCGCGACAGCGCCACCGGCTCCCCCGTTCGGATGTGCTTCACGACGACGCCCTCGGGCGGGACCAGCGACCGTAGCTTCCTGCGCCACGGCTCGTCCTTGCTGTCGTTGATGGCGGCGCTTGTCCTGGAAGCCTTTAGAATGGACTCCTGCGAGGCGGCGAGGTGGTCCCGGATCTCGCCGTCGGTGTAGTGGAAGAGGAGGTCGTCGTGCACGAGACTGTGTCGCGGGACGACGCAGAAGAGGTGCACGAGGCGCTCGGCGGGTGCGCCGACGATGGCGCGCACGGCGTCGCGGCCCGTGTCGGCGGGGTCGAAGATGGCCAGGTCGACGTAGGAGTTGGAGTAGGCGGAGTGGAAGAGGCCGCAGCGCGCCACCGCGTCGGGCGCGCCCCACATGCGGAGGATGCGGTACACGCCCAGCAGGTGGCCCAGGAAGGTGCTGTGCTTGTGGTAGCACTCCCCGGCGCCGGCCGCTTGCACCACCGCCACCAGCGAGGGCAGCTCCGGGTCCACCTTCGCCAGCTCGCCGCGGAGGAACGGACGGGCCGCCGCCAGCAGGGACGCCGGGAGCAGCTCCTCCTCCGGTGATGTCTTCTGCTTGTTGGTGGGCGCCATGGTCGATCGTCACGTACTAAAAACCCTAGCTTGCTGCTTATCCTGCTGTGTGTCGGTGATGGTCGATGCCGTGGAGTGGAAGTGGATGCATGCATACGACGACAGCATATATATGTATGTGTGTACACCAACACGTCCAATGAAGCTTTTGGAATAATCGGGGACCTAATAAGTCATGCCAAGATGCATGATGCATGAGGGCCGGCCAATGTTGTTGAGATAGACGCGCATGGATCGGATGCATGCATGCATGTGGAGCCGGCCTCTCTCTCTCGCTCGCCGTTGCGTCAGCGGATCAGCCGACCCTGCTGCACGTACTGCACATGCATGTTCAGTTTGGAGAGTGTACGTTGTCACTAAAGATGTGCTGAAAAGGTAAGATCCTCCTAGCTAGGTCTTTGCGCTGATCGCGTTGATCATTTGCCAACTATATAGCTGTCTGTGGAAGGTACATAGGACAGTATGAGGACAGCGGCAATGGGTTGCAAGGAATCTCCAAAACTCGGTGAGTTACAGTAAGTCATAGAAATACTCCCTCCGTTTCAATTTACATGTCGTTTGATTTTTTTAGCACCAAGTTTGACCGGCTCGTTACTAATTGTAGATTTCTTTTGTAGCCTACACGTTAATCCTCACGAGATGCGCTGAGAAAAAAATAAAATCCTAGAAATTCTCATAACTAGCAAGATAGCCCGCGCAAATAGCGCGGGTAGCTAGTTTTTTTATTTTAATTTTGTTTGAATTTAATATTTTATGAATATTTTCTTTTGCCTTATATTTATATTTTTATTGGTCCTAAATAACATCCCTTTCCTTGTATTTTCGATTTTATTGTGTTATTTTGACAATATGTTTTCCATGAGTTAACTTATTGAGTTACGTAGCCATATTACTATTCACAAAATATAATTTTTATATTGATGTATACTCTCTATCTTTAAAAAAGACATATAAAGTTTTGACATTGTTCTTAAAGTGGAACTTTGACCATTCATTTCTTCCAAAACATGTCATCAATAAATACTAAATTACCATCATATTAAAGTTTTTTTTCGGTTTTGCTTGAATTTAACCTTCTATAAATATTTTTGTTTAGCATTATGTTTATAGTTGCTATTGGTCCTAAATATGATACATCTCTTTCCTTGTATTTTTTTACTTCATTGTGTTACTTTTAGAACATGTTTTCATCAGATGACTTACTGAGGTATTTAGCTATATTATTATTTGAAATATTTTTATATTTATGTATATTCTCTCCATCTAAAAAAAAAGACATATAAAGTTTTGAGTTCATTTATAAAGTGGAATTTTTACTATTTATTTCTTCCAAAACATGTCATCAACAAATATAAAATTATATGATATTAAAGTAATTTTGAATATGAATATAACCGTATAACCATGGTACGAAATAGCGCGCTATAGCGTTTCTACAGACTTGACGCTAACATTATTACAGTACAAAATAGCGCGCTATTGGGCGCTATAGCGCGCAATAGCTCGCTAATAGCGTTTTTTGAAGTCCGACGCTAAATTCTATAGCGCGCTATTTTGTACATTGCGTATAACATTTATACATCAAATATATGGATTATTAGTTAAAGATTTAAATTATTATCTTTTTAAATACATGCACGCCCTATTTTTTATGTTATATGAAACATGTATCATTACTATTTTCGATCTTTATTCTAGATTCTAGCTAGTGTCTAGATTATCATAATTTGTATGTTATATGAAACATGACCTTGGGCATGGTGTTTTATAACTGATAATAACCATTTAGATAGTGTGATTTGGTACTCGATTTTAATATAGTTCACTTTAGCTTTGTCATATTTGACCAAAATGTTAGAAAACGACACGCTAAAGTATTTATTTTACATTATATATGTTGATATTTTGACTAAATATTAATAAAGTCAAAGACAAAATGAATTAAAACATAAAGAATAGATAGAGTATTGAACAACCTATTATTACCTAGAGTAGATAGTATAGACCGTTAGTTGTTCATAAAATCCAACGGTAGGGGATTACAGAGCTTGAAATAGAGGGGGGTGATACAGAACAAGCAATACAACGTTTATCTGAATAGGAAGACTGTTTAAACCCTTTATTGATATTCAGTAAACGAGGGCTGCGTCTAACTTCGCTCTCCACAAGGATTTTTTTTATTACTGGTTTTTGCTCGACTGGAGGTTACACCCACAGTTTTTTTGCCAACATTATGATCAGTAATATCAGTGGGGGTAACTGGTTCACTCTCAGAGTCCTCTTGAATGCTAGTAATATCTTTGTCAAGCGGGCAAGCAGGGGGCAGCATAAGAGGTCTACTGCTATTAGAGGAAGCTAGCACCATGCCAACCTTAGACTTAATAAAATCTGACGCCCAATTGAAAGAAGAAGGCGAGCATATCATGAAAATAAAGAATTTAAACCATTCTTCTGGAACAAGAAATACCTTGTCAGCATCAGCATTGGGAGAAGGTGCCAAGAATTGCCTCCAGAGACAATCAGCTTCATGGCACGAGGAATCAATATGACCCAGCTGCAAGTTGAGAGCAAGCTCTGGGAGACGCTTCCTATTGAGATAAGCCTCCAAACCAGGATCGACGATACTCATGAGCAAAGATCATACTATTAACATTAATATCTTCTGGGGGCAAACTCATTCTGTGGATCAATGAACTGATCAGGCATAATTTCGTCCACCAGGAAGTTGATAGCAGGACCATTCATCTGTGGGATCACCATATCTACCTCTTGATTCAACTCTAAGCCTTAACCTACTTCCGGAGCAATCAGGGGTAGCCCATCATCAAATGCAAACTCAGTAGGCTCAATGATGACCTGTGCAGGGGCCACATCCACTGGAGAAACAGGTGGCAGATTGAGATCCAAATCAACAACCTCCTCCATAGGTTCAGGGTCATTGGCATCTTCAAGTATGGCCTGATCAAGAATCATTGGGGCTGTTGAGCATCCAAGTTCAGGTTTGGCAACTGATCAACTTCAATATCATTCTGGCCCTGCTCTTCAGCCTGAACACACGACAGGAGAAAGGTATTTTTTCATGGACCAAAAACCACAAAAAACACTAAAAACCGATGAAAAAGGTTATTTTTCGTAGGCCGCCCGACGAAAAAGGGTGACGTAAAAAAATCCCATGAAAAAATGCAAACTTTTTTGTTGGCCAACCTTTTTCGTGGGCTTCTCGCAGGCCGACGAAAAACAACCTTTTTCGTGGGTTGCTGTGGCCTACGAAAAAGGTTTTTCGTGGGTTACCCTGGCCCACGAAAAAAGTTTTTTCGTGGGCTGACGTGGCCGATGAAAAAAGTTTTTTCGTGGGCTGACGTGGCCGATGAAAAAAAACTTTTTTCGTGGGCCACCCCTGGCCGACGAAAAACCCTGCTGGCCCCTAGATTTTTCCGTGGGCGGCCCCAGGCCGAGGAAAAAAGCTTTTTTCGAGGCCCCCCCTAAACAGGGTCTCTTTTCTGTTTTCCAACCAAACACACAAATTACAGTATATAAATATAGCAGAAAACTCTTACGGTATATATCAAACCATAGTATTCATCAATTCTCTCACAATCAAACCACAACATTCGTCAATCCTCAAATTTATAAAGTCCATAACAAACCACACACAAGTCCAAACACATGCGCAGATACTCGTTGGAGTCAACCTCTGCCTCAGGAGTCCCATTGCCGGGACGTGAGCCTGATACCTGCAAATTAAACGAAAACAGATGAATTTGGCCAAATATATTTGAAATAACATGTTTCATATTGAACAAGACTCAATTCAAGTTAAAAGGTCACGTTAGGATTCAATGCAAGGAATTTTAGTAAGACCACAAGTTGAGCTAGACCACAAGTGAACTATACGAGAAATATATGCAACATGCTATCTACGTCAATATTGTGAAATGACTCAATTGAAGACCAGATGTCCAAATATATAGCCCAATAACGTTACTTAGCTCGATGTAGTCCTCGTACCTGCGGACCTGGAGGTGGCCGAATCCAAGGGCTAAAGTTGGGACCTGGAGTTGGTATCCAGTAAGGACCCTGTTGCATCCACCCTATAGGTGGCTGAAAGCCCTGTGGTGTCATCTGTGAGGCCTGTGGTACCATCTACGAGCCTTGTGTTGCCATCCACCCTCCAGATGCCTGCGGGCCCTGAGTTACCGTCAATGTCTGAGGTGGCTAATGCGGAGATCAAGTTAATATATGATGGGAATTGGGTTTGTCGAGAAATGTAACGACCTGTTGGCCCTGGTGTGAAGTGAAAATAAGAGAACAGAATGGTGGCAAGTTCACCTTAGGTCCGAAAGAAGACGACAATTGCTGGAATGTATTAAGTGGCGTTAAATTCTCAAAACAGTATCAATTAGAAACAACAGCAATAGTGCAATGTATTTACCTGCATAAATGTAGAGATGTACTACAAGATTTGTTGGCTCTCCTCGCGGGCTTGCCGAGCCTATGTTGGCGCAAGATTTTGACTAAATTTATGCTCTAATTTTATTTTTATATAATTTTATGTTTTTTCAAAGGTTAATCTTATGATTTAGTCTTATTTTGCTAACAAATAACCCCGTTTTCGAGAATGCTCTTTGTTTTTGTGCAATATTGATTTTTGCAGGAAAATAGGGTATAATTGTGATAATATTGAAGATTTCTCGAAGAAAAGATTTATGCTAATAAGAGCGGGATTTGGAATAAGAGCTAATTGAAGCCCAATTGAAGGTTAAATCCCAATACTAAGGAGGTTCTAAAAGATAATGATTGCTTGAAGAGCTAAATGCTGAAATATTCTCGAGATTCATGACAGCAACACCTTGTGGGTCCAATTCGGAGACCTTAACGACGTCAAATAAAGAAAGTTTGAATGCCAAAGTTGTATATCTCTTCGAGCTCTACAATTTAGATTCTGAGTTTGCTTTATTTGGACTTCGGATGAGGGAGTTATGGTCAAAATACTACAGGCTGCAGATTATGGAGAGTTTGATTTCGGGAAAGACAAGGATAAAGACTTCTTCTACAAGCAAAGAAGTATATGGACGTCCAAGAATCTTTTAGATGCTTATATATACATAGAAATAGGTCTATTAGGACTCTTATAACCGATCTATTAGATTCCATGTATAGGACACCCTTCGGGGTATAAAAGTAGAGCCTCCCAAGGGGAGGGATCGATGACTACTCCATACAACGCCAATTCATTGTAAGCAGAGCGTCTAGGGCAGAGTTCGGGGTCCAAAGTCGTTCAACTCGTCGAGGAGGAGATCTCGGCGAAAGGAGGAAGCAAGAGGAGGCAGGAACCCGAGGGGTCGGTTCCCGAGGAGGCTTGAGTTCATCTTTCGGCATGTTCTTCGTCTTGTAGATCTCGACGACTATGCTTTAAGATTACGATGTATCTTGAGTAATTTCTCGTACTTCTTATGTTAATTTGATAAAACCTTGAGTTCGATCAATAAAGTTTGTCTTTTAGACTTAGCTTCTTGTTTATGCATGATTTATGATCCTAGCTTTGCAATGCTCAATGCCAACATATTGCCTGGCCAGTGTTTAAACGTTTTCATGTTCTTTTAGTAGATCTTTTTACTTTAATTAGTTGATTGAATCTGCTCATGCTTAGAGATGGTTTGGGTTTACTAGTTCGTCGATTAACTGGTTTTAGTGACAGTAGAGCCGGAGAAAGGTTCAAGTAAGCCTTTGATGTTCATGATCATATTTAATCTTTCCTTCTCGTTAGATCTTATCTCAAGGTGGTTCTTAGTATACAAGTTGTTTGTCTCATATCTCTTGTGGATCCTTTCGCTATGTTTAAATCATATCTTTCTCGCTTATTAATCTAAGCCTAGTTTTATCATTTTATGCTATAGATTAGACCATAATTAGTAGTATAATTAGAATAGGTCTAATCCTCTTTTAAGCTTGTTTAGATCTATTAGAGCTGGTTAGTATTTAAGTTAATATTAGATTAAGAGTAGTTTAAACATAATTATTCCACGGATTGACAAAACCTAAGATACTCATCTTGGGAAAAAGCTACTGCGATACTGTGCGCTTGTAGTATAAGGTTTGGCGTGCTTATGTGTCGTCAACAGCCTCCTCTCGCACCCGGCGAGCCTCCTCTCGAGCTTCGCGAGCCTCCTCTTGTGCATCGTCAACCCTGGACCATCGAGAAGTCACTGTAGATGTACTCGACGATCCCACACAAGACACAGAATGGTTGTAGTCAATAACCCCTGTGCCAAAGACGAACCTACAAACAACGATTCCACATGACATGTTACTAGGAACTCAAAAACGTATCAAACAAGTAACGGACCTCATCAGAATCCAAGGGAGCAAACCTGCCATATTTTCTCCTCTCATCGCTGTGATACAAAGCATCTATATCTATAGGTCGCTGCATCCAGTCGACACCCTCGCCGTGACGCTTCGTCATTTCTTGCCCATACCGATCCTATAAACGCTAATTGCTTACCATTTTGTCCTTTGCCGCCTGGAAACACAAAATATCGGTGTTGTTCAGATCAGGACCATGGTGCCCTCGAATGAATACATCCATGAGACTTTTGCTCACTCCACTCTCAGCCTCCTGCAAACACATATGACAAGCATTTTAGATATATGACCTCCAACAATATATGGTTATGGCAAGCATTTAGATACATGCTTGCCATGCACCGCTGAAGCCCAAAGTGTCCAACTGCTCCGTACTTATGCCCCGGATCCTGTCCTCTGTTGATTCGCTTCAGCTCTGACTTTTCAATCCACTAAGGTGAGGACCACAGCTTGGCCAACCACCTCCAAGCTTTTATGTCCTTCACAAGCCAATCAACCTGGGTCTGGAGGTATTCTTCTTCCTTGAGATATATCCTATTGGCTCCTTTCTTCTTGGTCATTTTCTCTCCTTTCACCGACTTATAATAGTGGCAGACAGCCGTGATCCTTGCATTGTACCATGAATCATTAATGACCTTCTCGGTAGCTTTGCAAAAGTGCTTCTTCAGCGCCTTCATAGCTTCATGATCGTCTTGGTCCGTATCCGTGTAGAACCGGGTCTACATATGAAACAAAACAAACTCAGATGAATTATTTTTGTGCAATGTACACGTACCAATGAAAATTACAATGTTGGCAACTCACCCAAAACTCGTCCCAGACAACGCCCTGTAGACTCTTACCCTCGACACCATTTTCCCCAACCTCCCTCTTAAGGCCCCAGTGTGCCCAACGATAAGCTGCCTGAGGCTCACCGTTCACTACCACCAAGCCAGTGTAGTAGTAGCGACAGAGGCCACCCAATACACCGTTGACCTTGGTGCATGGGCCTTTACCTTCCCATTTGACGTCGTCCCACGACCTACAAGGAGGATTTGTAGAAATATACAAGGGTTCAACAATATATGTATACACAATAAACCTACAACATATCAATTGATGAGACTCACCACTCTCCAAGTGGCTTGATCAGCACCCTCTCACTCTCAGCAGGCCTCGCACGAACTGAATTACACCTTTGAAACCTACATATAGCCAAACGGATTAAAGTCAGTTGAAAGATAAAAATAACTTTAACTTTGCAAAACATTAATATCAAGGATACCTAGTTCTTGATGAAGAACCTGTCTGGCTAGCATCAGCATCAACTGGGCCCACGTCTTTCCCCTCGTCAGTCTCACCTCCAGCTCCAACATCACCACTCCCTCCCATGTTGGGGTCACCACCCCCTCCCAAGTAGGGGTCACCACCCCCTCCCAAGTTGGGGTCACCACCACCTAACGCGTCCTCCCTAGACGCATCAACCTCCTGCTCCCTAGCTGTCTCATCCATTAAACCCATAAATTTCTGCTGCCTTAGCCTGCTCTGGGTGGTGCCCTGAAAAAGACTGCTACTGGACGAGGCCTCCTTAGAGGCACCCTCACTCCTCCTGTGCCTGAACATCTGCAAAACTCAAAAGTTAGGTTAGTACACATTTTGAATAAGACATGATAGAAACAAGTATAATTTGAAAGTCTTAAAACACATGATAGACACAACAAGTATAATTTGAAAGTCTTAAATTCAACAAAACAAATCGTACAATACATACTTATCAAAAATCATCAGCATCTGATTCGTCTTCGTTGACTCATTGTATGCTCACTTGTTTTTTGAGTCGTGCCATCTGTTGAAGTCTTAATGACTTTCTAGTAATGGGCCGTTTCCGCTGACGTGTGGGTTCCTCTATTAAGTCCCTATCTTCCTCGTGTAATAACTCTAGAGCGTCCCCATCGGATACATGAAACCTTTCGCCGTGAAGCCTTTCGGCTTGAAACCTTTCCTCTTGTTGTAAGCCATCGTTGTCATCATCAGATACATTCTCGAACCTTCCTTCTTGGAACACATTATGGTCATCATCTTCATTGTACCCTTTCGTCGCTAGGAGGGAAGACTTAGGGGTTAACTTTAAATGCCACCCACCATGCATTCAAGCTAGGATGAGGATATGACAGGTAGTAAACATGCTCAGCTTGATGAGCAAGAATGACATTTTCTTCGCCTTGAAGCTTGGAACTGTGCTTCACCTCGGCCATGCCAAAGTTGTTAATACGAGTGCCATTATATGGATGAAACTAATCACATTCAAAAAACACCAGACTTAGTGGTTTGGGACCATCAAACTCATACTTAACGATGTTCTGTAAGACACCGTAGTAGTGAACTAGATTCTCATTAGCATCATAAGCGGTGGTCATAACTCCGCTATTGACAGTGGCTGCAAATGGACGGCTCTTTTCTAATTTTGCTATTCTGAAGCGAAATCCAGAAACATTGTATCGATTGTAGTTCCTTGCCTTCACAAGACCATGAGACAGCTGGTCTAGGTATTTGTGGACGGTTCCATCAATAAGACACTATGTAAGAAACCATCATTATTAGAAGCAAGTTAAGGTCACGTATGATCGAAGAGATGATGAGATGCTAATTACATACATGCGGAACCACTGCATGAAACTAGGACCACCATGTAGCCCATTGCGCATTAGGTTCTCTAATTGCTTGGCGGTGGGTCGGTCAGTGGATGTCCAATACTCTTTTTCAAACAACCTGCGTTATTTGATGTTCAGAGAGGACGAGATTATTTGATACTTAGAGATGACAGTAGATATAAATAAAAAAGGTACATAACGAAGTCAGAAGATGACATACTCGAAATATTTGTTCATTTCTTTCATGTTGCTAAACATATACAACAAAAACAAGTTCAGCTCTGATTCTTCCACATGGCGTACAGTCGAAGGTCCACTTGTTGTACCCTGGAACTTGAAAATCTCAAGGTCGCTTTGTGGTTCCCCATCGGCAACAGAAACCCGCTTGGAGTGTTTTTCAGTGTCTTCTTTGTTGAAATACTTTTTGGTGATGTGCGATATCTCTTTAAGAGCAAACGCCTCACCGATACACCCCTCAACCCTAGCCTTCTTGCGTACAATAGACCTAAGTTTTTTAAGTTGTCTTTCTATAGGATACAACCACCTGCATTGAACGGGTCCACCAACCAATGCTTCCCAGGGCAAGTGAATCAACAGGTGCTGCATCACATTCATGAAACCAGGAGGAAACACTTTTTCCAAATTGCATACAAGCACTGGAATCTCCCTCACAAACTTCTGCATCAAACTCTTTGAGACCGTCTTAGCACATAAGTGCCTATAGAAGTAACTGAGCTCGGCTAACAACCTCCACAGGTCAGTCTTTGAAATAACCACGAAACATTACAGGTAGGAGCCTTTCCATGATGATATGGTAATCGTGACTCTTCAGTCCAGTCAACTTTTCAGTCTTTACATTTACCGCCCACTTTAGGTTAGCTGCATAGCGATCTGGAAATTCTAGTGTCTTCAACCATTCGAATATCTGTTTCGTTTCTTCCGGCTTAGGACAATATTCAGGTCGTGGTCTCCACTCACTTCCTTTCCCATTTAACTGTACCTCAAGATTGGGACGATCACAAAGCAATGCTAAGTCTTTCCTTGCTTTGATATTGTCTTTGGATTTGTCTGTCACATCAAAACACATGCTTACGATGCTTTCCGCGACATTACGCTCTTGGTGCATGAGATCGATATTGTGCGGCAGCATCAAAGCCTCAGCATAAGGCAGCTCCCAAAGTGAGGAAATGTGAGTCCAATTGTGGAGCACGCCATAATCTTGAAACTTTTTGCCACTCGGATCAACCTTCAGACGTCTATGCCATGCCATTATCTCCTTTGCAGTCTTACATTTTGATGGTAGCTTTGTAACTTTAACACCCTTTCGAAATGCAGTAGTCGACAGCCTGAACTTGTGCCTGATAGGAAGCTCTCGTCGAGAGCAGTCAAAGAAAGTGATTTTTCCACCATGCTTTAGCCTGTATGCATCTGAGTCATACATACATATGGGACAAGAAAGACAGCCATTCACATACCATCCAGCCCAAATGGCATAGGCCAATAGATCATGTACTGACCAGAGGTATGCGGCACGCAGGGTGAATTCATTCTTAGCATAACTATCATACGCCTTCACTCTTGTCCATAATTGTTTGAGTTCTTCTATTAACAGGCGTAAGAAGACATTGAGATTCTTCCCCGGATGTTCAGGTCCTGGAATGATGAGAGCAAGAAATATGAATTCATCTTTAAGCACCATCTCAGGTGGAAGATTGTATGGCATGATGAAAACTGGCCAGCAAGAGTATGGGCTTGCAGAAGTATTGAAAGGTGTGAACCCATCTGTCGCCAACCCAAGACGGACACTCCTTGGGTCTCTCACAAACTCAGGATCGAACTCGTCCAGTGCCTTCCATGCGTCGCCGTCTGTCGGATGCACCATTACATCGTCAATCTGGCTGACATGTCTGCGTTCTTTGTGCCACCACATACTCTTAGCTATTTTCATAGAAAGGAACAACTGCTTCAAACGAGGGATGATGGGCATATACCGTAACTATTTAGCCGGCACCATTGTGTCCACGTTCTCCCCCTGCCTCATTGGCCACCTAAATGTACCTAGACTTCCCACGGTGCCTACATGTACTCATTTTATCATCCTCCCTCCAAAATAGCATGGAGTTGCCAGGATAGACATCTATCTTTTCATATTTCATCCCAAGACCTGCCATCATCTTCTTCGCGAAATATTAGTTTTTGGCAGCTTATGATCAGATGGGAGAACCTCAGACTTTAGTTTGGTGATGTCATTGAAGCAACTGTTCGAAATGTTATGATCCGATTTTATCGCCATAAGCTTCGGCACCGTATCAAGCACGGTCTTCTCGGTATGATCATGCAGCTTCTCATCACCGGCTTCAAGCAGCCGATAGAATTCTTGCACCTCTGGCGGTGGCTGATTGTCTTCTTCTGGATCAAACTCAAACCCCATAGCAAAGTCATTCAGCATATCCATCATGCCATCACGGTTTTGCTGAGCTGGCTCTGAGATGCGATGGGCTTGCTCTCCATGCTTACGCCATACAAGATAGTCAGGCATAAACCCAAATCTACATAGGTGTTCCTCCATCACATGGCTGGTTCTATACGACCCGTTCTTACATTCAAGGCACGGACATAGCTTGACAGGACATTTTGCCACCTTGAATGCTTGCTTCAGAAAATCCTTTGCGATTGCCTGCCATTCCCTGGAGTGTGCCCCATTCTTTCTCCATCCTTCATACATAGCCTTTCGATTGTCGCTCATATTCGAGGCTAAAGCACCAACCAAAATTTAGTAGCGACACGTGGCTTAGGTGACAACAAAGAACCCTACTAGGAAAGGCCCTAAACCCACCCGAGAATGGAGGTGGCCGCATGCAATTCGTGACGTGCCCGATGATATGAACGAAATTTCAGCAGCATAACCCCGCTGTTCTCCGAACGCACGACTGTGGGTTATGCTGTCAAAATCTCATTCAGATCATCGGACACGTCCCCATTCTCTGGCTGTCCAAATACGTGGACAATCTCGGAACCACGCAAATTACAATTAATCCTATGTTTGGATGTAATGAAACTATACAATCCATGCATCCATAGATTGTGCAATTTCATTAGGTCCAAACACCATCATAAATGCGATATGAGTGCTTCCGGAATGGGTGACGCCTAGAGTTAACTACTGGTTTGCGCATTAAACTCTAAAACTCTAGAAAATAACAGTAAAAATAAAGTAAAGTGCTTAAACAAATAAAATAAACAGTAATCATATGCCATCATAAATAGTAACAAGACAGTTTATGATCTCATGACATAAATAAATAGTAAGAAAACAGTTTGCGAATCACATAAAATGATTATTGAGCAAGATTGATTAATTAAAAATCTAATCTAATCATCAGCCTATTTAACTCTCTAATAGCAATCCTACCACATCATTAAGAAATATATAATCAACAAGTGTTAGCCGCTGGTGGTAATTGGGCTAATCAAAAGCTACATCATGACTAATCAAAACCAGGCACCAACTAATTGAAAGACTAATTTGTCGGTTTTGGACATGGCCGACGAAACAATCAATATATAATAACCTAATCACACTACTCAATACTCGTCGGCCGAAAAAGTGGCCAATGAAACAATCCACATCTATATAACAAACAATACATAGAGTGGTACCTTTGTTGCTTATGCTCGATCCAACGTCAGGAGGCAGGACAGCAGCGGGGGGCGTCCGGAGTCGCGCGAGGGGACCGGCGGCTGGGGTAGTGTCGCGGAGAGGTGGTGACGGCGTGGGCGCTGCGGGTCACGCGCAGCCGTGTCGGTCGGCCTGCGGTTGGCGCTGCGGGCCGGGGTGGCAGCGCCGGCCTACACGAGGGGCGACGGCGCCAGAGTGCGTGGGCCAGGCGTGGGCGGGGGCCGGGGGCGGCAGTGCCGGGGCGTGGGGCTAGGGCCGAGGGGCGGCAGCGCCGGAGTGCGTGGGAGTGGCGGCCGGGGGAGGCCGCGCGCAGCGTCGGGTGGCAGCCGGTGGGCACGGGAGCCGTGGAGCATTGGCCGCGGCCGGCGGGGGTGGGCGCAGGGGCGGCGGGTGGGCACGCGGGGGTTGTTTTTGATTTGGGTGTGTGCGGCGTCGTCCCTGCGCCCAAACCTGGCTACAGGGACAAACTTTTTCGTCAGCCTCACATGGGCCCACAAAAAACAGCTCTTTTTCGTCGGCCGAGGGGCTCACGAAAAAGGTTGTGGGCGATCTTTTTCGTCGGCTTGCAGTTGGCCCACGAAAAAGATTAGTTTTTCATGGGATGCGGTCCAGGCCCACGAAAAATGTTGATCTTTTTGTCGGTTTGCGAACCCATGAAAAAAGTATTGATTTTTTCATGCGCCAGCTCACAAAAAAAGTGGGGCCCACAGAAAAATATCGTTTTCCTATAGTGACATGGGCTTGGTTAGGAGCAACGGCACCTTGCATAGGAGGAGGTGGATGAAAAGGGGCTGGACCCAGCTGTCCAAAGCCATAGAACTCAAAAGGCTGATTGGGCCCAAAGTGATTTGGGCTCAATGGTAAGTCCTCATCAGCAGGGAGGTTTCCTAACAGTTGATGCTGAAGAATCTCACATTGAATCGTCGAAGCTTTCGACTCTCACTTTCACAATCAGGGAGGAAAGACATGATGAATCCCCTTCCTAGGACACTAGGTGACCAAAGGGGGCAACACTTTTCTCAATGTGCTCCTATTTCTAGTAATCTGAGGGTAGGTTGAGGAACAGTAACCAACATTCATGATTGAATGTGAAGGCCCTCGCCCTATGATTCCAGCCCTCATTGTGCCTTCAGAAAGTAAAGCTGACATCCCCAAAGGGCAGCGGGCTATGAAGCACAAAACTATCCCAATCATACTCTCTGAAAAATCTGACATATGCTTGGCCTAGTGGGCAAGGTTGAATCTCCTTGATTCTTACACCCCAGAAATCCACGAGAAACTCCCTGATGATCCCCCTCACATTACTAAAATGAACTTGGTTGGCCGAGAAGGGAAAGATGCTTATAATGGCGAGGTCTTCATTCCGCGGTGACTTTCTGACTGACACACCCGTGCCATCTGAACGTGATTAGGGAACCTCCTCCCAGGTCATCTCCCTTGGAACAAAAGGCTAGCTCTGGGTCGACGCGGTAGAACGCCATTGCCGCAGGTGGGGACGATCGCCGTCGATGAGAGCAAGAATAGGGGCATTCTTCGGCCAGGAGAGTAACTAGCAACTTTCAGGGAACAGTGACCGTTGGAGTTGAAAGGTCGTCTTGGACTCGCGCCTCCCATTTGTCAAGCAAAAAAATTCAACAAAGGAAGAAAAAATGGGAGGCCTAGTGAGATCCGGCCCATTAACTGGAGAGTTAGAAGGCCGCCCGTTCCTGCTTCCAAGGCCTATTGCATGTGTAAGCATCTTTTGCATTTAATCGGGTGAGTGCACGCCGATTTGCTATGATCACAAGAGAGACAACGAACACAAAACAGATTAGGGCACTAAGAAACCCTGTCAGCCACGCTTGGAGCATCGCTTGACTCCCCAGGCAGCCCTAAATGCAGTTCCAAGCTGTCTAAGTCATTACGGTACTCAACTGCATGATCATCTTTGAGATTTGAATTTTGAAATGAAGAGCTAACCCCATCTTCTAAATGACGACCAGAATTCAATTTGATAGGAAAAGATAATCCATCAAAAACTGAAGTTTTTTCTTGCTGAAGCGAATTAATCGGAAAAGACAATCTATCAAAGATTGAGCGTTTCTTCTGAAAATTTCTGCGGTTAAGAGGAACAGGATTGGCGCTAATAAGAACACCATTCGAATGAAGCTTTGAAGAGCCACCAGAAGGGATCGCAGCATTGGTGCCAATGAAAATGCCATTTGAATGATACATTGAAGGACCTGTTGACACATTTTAGCACCAAACAATATCGAACCTTCGAGCCTCAGCTCGGGGTGCGCCGGACTGTCTGGTGCACCAGGATTGTCCGGTTGCTAGCGCTGGACTGTCCGGTAGCGGGCAGAAACCCTAGCGGCTCCTGAGACGGATAACTATCATGCTTACGTGGTGACGAATGGCGAGGTTTACGAGCAAACCAGCAAAAGGATAACTATCGTACTTACGTGACGATGAACGACTAGTTTACGAGCAAACTAGCAAAGGAACCGTCGACGGCCTCACCTGGGAAGGATCCCGTCTGGGTGCAGATGTTGGCAGCGTGCCCTAGGCTGCTAGAGCGCCGTCTCTGGTCATGGAGATCATAGGACGAACAGCCATGGAGGAGGGAGAATGAGAATTAGGGTAGAGGAATAGAGGCAACATAATAAAAGTAAATAGTAGATTAGTTCGATTGGATGTCTCCTCAATCGGCCATATCCCTTTATATTTATTAGGAGGGAGGTCTAGACCCTTTTACAAGTCATAATCCAACTAGATCATGCACAAATCATGAGATCTATCTCAGACTCGATAATACCGGACTGCCCGGTACGATCCGGACTGTCCGGTGGCACCGGATTGTCCGGCCCTACTCACTGGACAGTCCTGTGAGCGGCCCTATGGTAGGTCTGCCCAATTTGGTGCTCAACACATGGCCCCCTGTCTTTTAGTAAAGGTTATGAACTAAAAGCACCAGTAGCACCTACACCTTCCAGACATAACAGATTTTACGCAACATAACAATGCCGAAGCGAGAACTAAAACTTTGCAGAACTTCCATCGTGTAAGCATCATTAGGAACCATCCACGCATCCACGCCACCTCGTACGAACCTTCCCACCTTGGAGACCATCTGTTGAATCTTCTATCCCCAGTCTTGAATGACAGCACCATCTTGCACACCGGATCTCCAGCCTGAAAAGACTCGGCCCTTACTTTCTTGCTATATCCTCTAGCGACCATGAACTTGTCCTTCTCAATTTCCTACAAGCTAAAAGTATTCTTTGCACTAGACAAACTTAAGAACGATGATTAAATACTTACCATCGGCTATATGTTAATAATGAAGCCTCATTAACTAGATTTTCAATTAAGATGACAACTCCATCATTCTAACTCAAGCAGGATATGTGAGAGAAAAGCCAGAGCACACAATCTTGGCTGTCAACATGAAGAATAAATTATAATTTTGCTCCCACATCATCATAGCCCAAACTAGAGTAGATGCATAAAGCAACGAATTGAAAATTAATACCAACTAGTCTTTGCAATACCTTCCCGTAGAACCATGAAAGTATGGAGATGTACGAATAAAACATGCATCTACACATTGCTACAAAACCAACTCATCACCAGCCAACAACTAAAAGAAGATAACCAAGACAACAATATAATCTGTCTCAACTCATAAATACGAGAGATCTCACAACTACCTCACTACCTGCACTGACATGATTATAGATGTCTTGATATTTACCTTGAGCCTCTTGCTACTGCCTTGCCTTCAGCTTGACAACCATAAGCATCGGTTTTCAGCAACAGTTAGATTTGTTCCATCATCACAATAACCAGATGCTTATAGAATCATTCTACCATCCTAGAACCCATATGCCTATAAGGACATGGTAAATAGCAATGTCATCCGCGAACATCCATATAGACAAGATCAATGATTCGGCTATCACCGAAAGAAGTTGTGATCATAATACAAGACCAACAACGAATCATTGAAATTAGGATAAGCTCCACATACACATAACTCACACTATATGAACCAAAATAGAAAAATCACATTCGGCCTAAATGCTAACACTTCTATGAATTGAACTATTAGCATTATAATTGACGTGCCCCACGAGCATTGAAGCCACCACCATGACCTTCAACGGGCTAAATAAATTCAATTTCTAGCTCCAATAGAAAACATTTGCTGCACTGAATAGTCTGGCAGCTACTACCGAATAGTCCGATGCACTACCGGACTGTCCGGTAATAAATGCCGGACTGTCCGGCGTTGGTAGTACCAGCCAACGTCGACCAACCTTGCCCCCCAAGCATCAAGCCTGCGCTTTGGTCAAAGACATAAGCTTAGCACGATGATGAGAAAGGATTCGTCAGCCATATCAACCACTGGGAGCAGTGATGTTTATTGAACTATAGAATTTGCTCACACGGAATAAACATAACAGCCAAATCAATTAAATCTGAGTTCATGCATTGGCTATATGAACAAAGGGACAATTTACTTGGAAATATTCGGCAACACTGATCATACACGTAGCTTGGAATTAAACAATAGCTGAATAGTAATAAGCAAATATTATGAGCATGTTCATCCCAAGAGTAATTATAACCGAAGTGATTCATAGCAAGCATTATGAGAATAACGACATAACCATCAACAACTAAAATACTTCGGCCTCATACAAGCAGCAAACATATTACAACTATCCATATGCATAATAATTCAGTTGCACTCCTCCATAATATAAAGACATGTATGGATTAATGTAAGGCCATGAGGGGTAACCGAACTCACCTTGGGATGAACTGCACGGCATACTCATATGTGGCATAGCTGGAAAATATGGATAATGCAATGACCAATAGCTCTGATGATCTGGAGCAAACCTTGCACTTGAGAATTGTTTAGTCGCTTCCTTCTTCTTGTTTGCCTCCACTCCACTTCTACCTGTAGCACCACCCTTGTCTTGAACTTGAGAACTTCCCTTAGGGACCCATGCCATGCCTCTCTTTTTTAGCTCTTGTGCACTAAGTTTCTCTAGCTTTTTCCTATGTAAATTGATAAACCGAGTGGGCTTCTCGGCTGTGATTTAGTTTTGGACAGCAGTACATCTTTATCAACATTTGGCACATTTAACTCCCTTGGTTTAGATTTAGTGCATGAAATATTGCTGGCTGAATTTTCTACTGTTTTGGCACTATTAGCCGAAGTATCTAATACTTTATTTGGCTCCGTAACATGTGAATTCAGATCTGATCCTTTATATTTTCTACCATCCTTCTTCACTACGTAAACTTGCTTGACCAATCTTTTCTTATTTTGAGTTTCATACCGTTTTTTAGGAATAAAATGATCTTTGTTATATGATTGTTTCTCAAAATCAGAATTGCTATAAGCTGAATAATCTACACTATGTGGTCTAAAATGCGAAGAAGAATATGAATTTAGATCATACCAGCCCCAAGATGAATACGGATGAAAATAAGTTGGAGCTGAACCATATTGCATTGGCATTGGCGGCCCAAAAGGAGGATATATCTTTGCTGCATGAAAATGTTCTCCTCGCCAATCCCAATCTCCAGACTTGCGCTTTGGAGGTGATCTTGCTGACTTTAAGGTGCCCTTGCTGAATTGGTATTGCCCGATTGATCAACACCTTTTGCTTTGTTTTGCTTCATATGCTTAGCCAGAAATTGCTCAAAAGTAACCTTCGGTCTTCTACCTTTCTGTTCATTACGACCTGCACCTCCAAAACTTTTTGATTTAGGCACATCTGGTTTGCCATGCCTCCCACCGGACAGTCCGATAGTGTCTGCCGGATAGTCCGGTGCTGCGTTGGATAGTCCGGTAGATGTAGCCGGACAGTACGGTATACCCTGGCCAACAAGGTGAATCGGCTGCCGATTCGGTGAAGAAACACTCTCCTGCCCCCATCACTTGATGTCTTCTCTGCAACCATGGTGGAGTCATTGCAACTTGTAGAAGTAATATGCACATCACAAACACTACCTCCACCATCACTTGGGAGACTCGAATTACTTTCCCCATCAATCGTATTTTGATCCTTGGATGAATTTAGTAATGAAAAACGATTTGGTTTATCACTACCATCACGACCAATTGGACTCAACTGGTCATCTCCCTGATTCTCAGCAAATCTCAATCGTCCTTTGTTTATAGCCGATTGTATTAGCTGACGAAACACATTGCAATTGCTAGTGCTATGATCAAAAGAATTATGCAACTTGCAATACGTGTTTACCTCTAAGCTCTGAGATGATGGCATGACTTGGTGATCAACTACTCTAATAAGACTATATTCCAACAAGGTATCAAATATATGTTCCAACAAGATATCAAATATATGATCACTCAAAGTCAAATCAAAAGTATACTTAATTTTCTTTAGCCGATCCTTATGCGGAGACGGCTTTAGAGGTGTGCAAACGAATGGTTCAGATTGTTCACCAATCCATTCGGCTATGCATTTACTTGTGGTCCTTTGGCATGATGCTTTATAATTACTCAAGGTATTACTATCGTCCATTGGCCTTATCAAAACGGTGTGGCTTTGGTTTTGTCCATTTAGATTTAGAATTACCACAAGCAAAGCATGAAGATAAAATCTTTGGCAATAAGGATGGATCAAATTTAAATGTTAACACATTGCTATTATCGGCCTTTCTAATTTGAATAGAACATCGGCCGACATATTTCAAAACATTCTTGTTATCAACAAGCAAATTACCAATCTCAATCGATCTTTTAGAGTTATGTAAGACAATATCACTAATAGATTTATCAATGAAAGGCATGTAACCAAATTGAGGATTGGGTAAAGTACTTGTAAATTTTACCTTGCTAAACATGTTGGAGATGCGCGGCTGCTTCACCCGAATTATCTCCCGTCCTTCCTAATGATGGCGGCAACGCTCCACTGCCTTCTCCTTGTCTTCAGGATTTCCTGCTCCATCAACTGAACTTTGTTTGCTTATAGCACATTCTCTATGATGATCACCGTTATCTCCAACATGGACTAAACTAGCCAAAATGATAGGTCCTTTAGCTTTAGAGAAATCAAGCCGAGCTGTCCTTTTACATTTGCCGCACTTTTCTACAGCTAGACTTGTTTTTTTTTGACAAGACAGATTCGGAATAAGAATTATTTTGTTCGGCTTTACTTGCCGAACTAGCATTCACATCCGAATCACCTCTCATATTATTAGAAAAGCGATCATGAAACTTTTGCTCTAATTGGGACCACTCAGGAACATTGTCACCAAACACCGATTTATACCATCAAGAAGCAACCCCAACTAATCAATAGCGAAACAAAAAATGTTTCGTAAATTCGATGGCTTCTTCTATTGTTGCTTCATACCGCCCGACATGCTCTCATGTGGTCGTGCCATCCTCTCTGCTAAACTTAATGAATTGAAGATGCAAATCAAATAAAAATGCTTGTTGAAATCAGCAAGAGCTGCATCCACATCATGTTTAGGTAGAGGAGGTAAATCAGGCAATGGTAAAAATGTAGTTGCTAAATTTTCATGAGTTCGGCTAGAGTTAGAAGTAACATAGGAAGCCGGACCATGATTATTAGTGGCCGCATAAGGTGCTGAATTCTCATTAATTCGGCTGGCATTATGAAAATCGTAGGAAACCGAATCATGAGAACTACGAGCAACATATGGTGCTGAATTTTCATTAATTCGGTTGGCGCTACTAGCAGCATAAGAAACCGAAACATGACTATTAGAACCATATTGCGTAGCATATGATACTTAAGAATAATTGACCGGAGTATTAGTAATAGCATGGCCAATTCTCTCATGCACCGGCATGCCTTCCCAAAGGGTTCACATATTGTGTATGTGTGCCGATGGATAAACAGGTGAAACATCGCATTGCACGTTATAAGAATTCCTAACATGTGATGCTTCATATTGAACGACCGAACTCACCAAGTCAATTTGGCCTTGATAATTATACATCGGTATTTGACCTTGTTGCTCCGATATGTAAAGATTTACGTGTTGCATGTTACTGGTAGAATTAAATCTCAAAGCAGGGCATATCATGTGACATAGGCTTTTGCATATAATTTTCAGAATTATAGTGTGTATAATAAGAAGCATTATCTGAATAATAACTAACTGATGCAATAATGTCTACTATCATGACTAGTAACATCAACACGAAAATTCATAGTATTTGCAAAATAAATATTAAAATTATTTAACTAATTTGCAAATCGTACCTCGAATGGAGAATAATGATGCCGCACCACGGTGCCTTGATGCGCCTCCATATCTGATCAAAGAGAGAACTTTTTTTTTTTTTTGAAACGAACCGGCAAGAAAGTTACCCATTATATTAAAAAGAGAGAGGAAAGCCTAAGAGGACTAAAGTACACAATCAAGATGAAAACACTTAGAAAATAAAGCGGCAGCCCCACGCCAAAATCCAAAATTTACACAAGGTTGGCCAGATGTTTTGCGCCTCCTAGAATCCATAACCGGGCTTCCTCCTTGATCTTGGCCAAAATCTGGGATGAAGTCGAGAGAACTTGACTGGACCGTGTGCGCTCAGTACAACCTCAATAAGAGCTCTTTCGAGGAACAATCTCATAGGTTGCAATGACTTGTGGATGGCAGTACGTGATGAGAACAGTAGTATAAATCTGATCTGTATCACCAAACGAGATAGAAAAATGTAATCGGCCCTTAAAGCCTGATTAGCTGGTGACAGACAGATCGGCCCTATGGCCTGATCTATTACGGTGACTCACAAAAATTAATAAAAGATCCACAAAGTGATTGAGCCAAGATAGAAATAATCAGCTGTAATGGAACCGATATAATCTGTACAAATAAACGTGATCTGGAAATCTCTCAGTACGGATGTTATGATCTTGCGATTGGCTGCCGCTTTTGTAGACTAATTAGTAGACCAAGAGAATTCAATCCGTACGAGGATTCTTGTACAGGGCAAGTTGGAGTTCGGACTAGCTTGGGCGTATCCGTGTTTGCAACGAATCAACAGAAACAATCAGCCAAGAGGCCTGATGATGTAGTAAAATCCGAAAGCACTATCGGCCTTGAGGCCTGATGAACCAGCGACAAACAGATCGTAGATTGATTTAATAATTGGCTTGGGAAGCAAATTCCGACCGTCACTCAACAGCCGAAACGATCTCGGTAGCTGTTTGACCAAACCTGACAGATTAATTTAGCAGTACGGCTTTGAGTTGATTAACTAATTACTTATAGAAGCGTGCAGCCGCTGATCAACGCAAGCAAAGAAATAATAAGCCTGTTGGAATCAATCGATCTGCAAACCACGCAATCGGCCTTGAGGTGCGTGTGATAGCAGCAAACGAATCGGCCTTAAGGGCCTGATCTGATAGAGGCGACAAGTAGATAATTAGCAAATCAATCTTGAAAGCACTAGGGTAAAATAATTCGGCTGTGATAAAACCGAAACAATCGTCCTCAACGGAATCACCAAAAAGTGTGTTGACACGTTTTAGCGCCAAACACTAACGAACCCTGGAGCCTCAGCTCAGGGTCCAATGAGCCGGATTGTCCGATGGCTAGCGCCGGACTGTCCGGTAGCGGGCAGAAACCCTAGCGGTGCCCGAGATGGATAACTATCACGTTTATGTGGTGACGAACGGCAAGGTTTAGGAGCAAACCAGCAAAGGATAACTATTGTACTTACGTGACGATGAATGACTAGTTTACGAGCAAACTAGCAAAGGAACTGTCGACGGCCTCATCCGGGAGGGACCCCGTCAGGGCGCGGATGTCGGTAGCGTGCCCTAGGCTGCTAGAGCGCCGTCTCTGGTCGTGGAGATCAGAGGACGAACAGCATGGAGAAGGGAGAAGGAGAATTAGGATTGAGAAATAAAAGCAACATAATAAAAGTAAATAGTAGATTAGTTTGATTGGATGTCTCCTCAATCGGCCGTATCCCTTTATATTTATAGGGAAGGAGGTATGGACCCTTGTACAAGTCATAATCCAACTAGATCATACACAAATCACGAGATCCATCTCGGACTCGATAATACCGGACTGCCCGGTACCCGGACTGTCCGGTGGCACCGGATTGTCCGGCCCTGCTCACCGAACGGTGTGGTGAGCGGCCCTGTGGCAGGCCTGCCCAATTTGGTGCTCAATAGGACCACTAGAAGAAACCACTTGCGCATAAGATTTGCGAGCTTTGACCGGAACCCACTGAAACTCTGGTTTCTGATGAAGGGTGGTGGCTTTTCTGGCGGAAGCAAGACCATTCTGATTCCAAAGATGAAAGGAAACTTCAAAACAAGGGCATGAAATCTGGCTCAAGTTGTAAACCATAAACCCCACAGATTGAGAAGAAACTGAAAGCATATGGATCTAAGAATATAAGGCTAAGTTCAGCAATACCCTCAAAATAGGGGTTCGCGTACGATTACGGCGCTGTAGATGAGTGGAGGTAGTTGGAATAGTGATGGAGATGAAGGAATGGGGGATCCTTTGGACTTAGCCTGATGTTTTTCATTCAGTAAGTATATGTGATTAAGTGGAGGGCATCGTCATATCGTACCATGGCTCCAGAAGACCATATATGGAACACACCAAAACCAAAACTGTGTGGATAACACAATGATGCATACTGCATGGTTCATGCTTAAGCTTTTTAGAGTTGAGGAGTGCCAACAAGAACGTGCTGTGCCTGCAATGCAACAAAGGCAACTGTGTTGTCGTCATCAGTTGCTCCCCTGCCCGACAAGTCAACTACTGCTGATGATCTTGGCAACACGCAATTCGATGCTGCTTAATCTGGCGCTCATCAGCCAGCAACAAAGCAGCTAGGAGAGATGGATCGACAGACCCGTGGATATGCTTGAAATGGACGCGCGGGTTGCCCTTTCTGTAGGCTTTTAAGCGAAGGTAACATTCATCTGGCAGCCTCCAGGCTCTAGCAGTAGTTGATGCACATTGCATGCACGAACAATGTAGCTATGCTATGCTATTTCTCACCTGACACAACAGGTGGTCTGGAAGATGTTTCCATGCATGTTGGCCACTCCGACTCCGATCCTTAATTTCGTTCTCAGCCGTTATTATCAGCTCTCAAGCCAAGGAAGGAAGGATCGGAAGCAAGCTGATCACAGCTGAGCTGATGGTACGCCATGAGCATGCATGTTGCTTGCAATGTCAAAAAAGTGCAGTATTATCTATAGCAGCTGATGCATTCCATTTTTTGTCCCGGCCGGGAATGAATAATCGATCTACGCAGGCGCAGCACATCTGACCGTCATGTGCTTTATTTTGCGGCAATTGTTGGCATGGACCTTGTCAGACAATTGATTACTCCACCTCCTCCGGTCCCTACTCTGCTTAATTAGCTGTTGCACCTGCACGTAATCTATCTCCATTTCATTTTTGGATGGACATTTTCAAGCCCACCAAGCTAGCATTATATAGTGGTCCGACACAACATGCAGTCCAGGGCAACACCGTACACGATTTCCTTCCTTCAATGATTGGACACCAAACTAGCAACATGTTTCGGCCCAAGCGACACCGCACGAATCACCCAAGGCCCATTACACCCTACTTGCTCGTACGGCCGTCATCGCTAACCACCGTGGCCAATCCACCATCGAGGAATCCTAAATGGTCCTCTACCTCATTCTAGGGTATGCTATTTTTTTCATGGTTAATGATTGATATAAATAATACTTCTAAATAACTGTTTTGATGGAGACAAACGTCTCTTGGTTTGGTTCCTAACTTTTTTTTTTCAGAATTTCAGTCCTCATTTCGTTGGAATCCGAAATTTCTAAATTAAGCTCGAATAAACTGGACCGAACTATCCGAAGGGCCACCCCTGCCTGCACTGCACTGCGGACAGGCGTTCACCCACCATCTAACAGCAGCAAAACCTCGTGATCATCGGAACCTTCGAAAACCCACTCCCTCTCTCCCGCCATCGCCCCTGCTGTAAATCCCTGCCGGCCTTTGTCTTCCCCTCCCCCCTCCCCCCCTCTTCTTCCGCTGTCGCATCTCTTGTAGTATGCAACTCTAAAAAAAAGCACCTCAGAACAAATACTAGCACTTCTTTGTTTAGACAATCACGTATATTACTTCATTAGCGACAGGTAGCTGATTCACATATATAAGCGCCAGCAGACCGGCAGTTTGTCGTAATTCCTGTAGACTAACAACGAGATTATCTTGATGTAATTAATCAAACTCTGCAACTCGGCCAAATTAGATCTACTGACTTCAGGAACAAGAAGGTGAACAACAAAGGACACTAATAATCATAGGAGCCAGAATTGATTGCTGCAATTGTGTGTCGTCTTATCAGCACTCTGTTTCGTCACCATATACATTATGATTATTCCCAGCTGTGTGGGTGTGCTCGTCAGGAAAATTTTCTTCCCACTGATGACAGAAATATTAGACGTGTCAATGATTACTATTTGTAGACATGTAAGGCTGAGTCCAGCAGGTAAGGTAAATGACCATGTATAGTACAAAACGACACTACAGTAATACAGAGAGAAGTGGTTAGAATAGTGATAAAAAAAGAGGATATACTGCCTGGACTCAGCCTAGCGAATGGGAGTACAAGCAACGATTGATAAGCTGAAACAAAACACATTAGGCATAGAGAAAGAACCGGAAAACGGAAAGTACGAGCCACATGTTGGGTGAACAACACCCCCCTGCAGTCCTCTGCCTTCATCTAAATATTCATGTAAATGATCTAGTCTCTGCCTCTTAATCTTGGAAGTAAGCAACATTGCTTCCCCCCCCCCCCCCCCCCATATGTGTGGCATGCAACCTCTTGCTGTACGTATGTAGTCCAACTCTGAGTGTGTTGACAAGGTAGTATATGTTACGAATGGTAGTACAAGTAACACTAAACAATATGAAAATTGATAAAAAAGAAAGAACTGTAGGCCTCGAGAAACGAAAAAAATTTCTTGACCTCATGAGCAATTTTCAGAACAATCAGTGTGAAGTCCTCGGTCCTCGTATGAATGTTCATTCTTCGATGCAGATAATATTGAGTTTTCTGATGTGGCCGATCTTTTTCCACTCAGAGGTACCCGATGATAAGCCTTCGTACAGATTCTTACCGCATTTCTACTCGAGATACCTTGGATTTACTACTGCCAGATATTCTGGAAGTGCCTCCGTCCCGCGGTCTTCTAGCACCATGTGGTCGAGTGCAGGAACACCTTCCAGCACCAGCAGATTCGGGCAGCGGAGGATCCTGATCTTCTGCAACTTGGAGAGGCCGCTGATCCTCTTGAGCTCAGGGCAGTCGAACACATCAAGTTGCACAACGGAAGGGAGGTTCTCCAGGGCTGCCATGTTGGTCAGCTTGTACATGTACAATGCTCTCAAAGCAAGCCTCTTGATGCTGGCAAGCCCCGGTGGAAGACGACTCAGCTTGCAGTTTTGGATGTAGAGTTCCTCGAGACAAGGCATGGATATAGTGGCTTTAAGATCCCCCTTCTCCTCGGAGTCGTTCCATTCCCATTCCTCCCACTTTGGCAGCCCATCCAGTTGTAGTTCTTTCAGTTTAGGAAACGGTGCAAATGCAGCGGTGGAAGCTCCTCCAGCCGCCAAGGAGGATGGCGCTTGAAATTCGGGCCCAACATGCTTGATGCTTGGCGCATCCTCGATGATTAGCCTTTCCAGACTTGGGAGGCAACAAAGACCATCAGGGAGTTAGGTGCAGGAAGGCAGGTTCTCCAGCGACAAATACCTCAGGCTCTTAAAGTCCGTCGACGATGCTGGAGCACTTATCCAATTGGGTAACTGGCGACCAACATATCCTTTAATAATAAGAGTTTCTAGGCAGGTTGGAGGGCGGAGCTTTTCCAATACCTCCTCGGTCACACTCTGTTGTTGTGGCTGCTTGGCCTCAGCACGTGGCCCCGCTGTATGTTCGACAGTACTGTTGTAGTTCAGCTCAAGAATGCTAAGGTGGCCTTTGGTGCTAATCATGGCCTTTTCAGCCATCCAGGTAGCTGGCACCTTCTCTAGACCATACAATGCAAGGCCTCTAAGCTGGGAAAGAGGCGCCAGCTCTTGCAAGCTGCACCATCCGTTTCCCACATCCATGTCCATGTGCACAGGAAACCCCCAAAGAGTTCTCAGATTTGTTAACCCACCAAGCCCCTTAGGCAGGACACTTACATTACTAGATCCACTTATGACTAGAGCTCTTAGATGCACTAGTTTTACAATGCTTCTAGGTAGAGGGCTCAACTTCTTACAGCTGTGTAGTTGAATGTATTGTAGAAACTTCATCTTGTGGATGTCATCAGGTAGCCTAGATATATCAGTATCTTGTAACAAAAGGTACCTTAACTGCTTCAACCTACTGAGAGAGGGAATCAATCCATCAGAATCACCAGACTTTATGTACAGTACTCGCAGACTAGAGAAACTACTCCAACGAGTCACCAGACTTAAATTGTACTTGCTTGGAATTTATAATTAATGTTCTAAGTGACTCTTGGCTTTGCAAAACTGCCCATTCTATTGATACGGTCTGTTGTCCTACCGAGAGACGACGTACAAGCATCCCACCGCCATGACCACCAGCAGTAGCAACCAGCTGCTGTTTGTCAAGGACCACCAGTGATTCTTCTCCTGCCATGTATTCAGCAAAGGAATGCACCACGTCGTGCATGGAGCACATATATCCCGTGAGAGAATTATTTTTTATAGGCTCTATAAGATTCCTCTTTATTAGTTCTGTGTAGTACTCGGATGCCATTTCTTCTAACACATACTCATGCGAACTATCAGCCGGACATTGAATAAATCCTTCACTGACCCACATGTTAATAACTGTACCCTGGTGAATCATTTCACCTTTAGGGAACAGTGAGAAGTATAGAAAGCACTGCCTCAGCTGGGGACTCAGGTCCTCGTAGCTCAAGTAGATCATGCTGTCAAGTTCAGCAGGCAGTCCGGCCAGTGACCATGCAGGCTTGTTCAAAACAGTCTTCCACTCATGCTCACTAGGGTATCTCGTGCTTAAGAGCCCTCCCATAACTTTAACTGCAAGTGGTAAACCATCACATTTTTTAAGAATTTCCATCCCGATGTTCTTTAGATGCTCAATTCCAACTACCTGCCAACAAGTAATTTTTTTAAGGCTTCTTATTTCTGTGACAACAGTAAGGTCCACATAATGTTTTTCAAGCAAATATGATTAATTAATTTGACAATAATTCTGCTGCTGTGCAACAATGGTCGTTGTTGTTATTGTTGTTTTTCATTCTTTGTACAAGCAATAACCGTAGGTTGTGGTTGGCCAACATTTTAAAACTAGGTACTTAATAAGCAAGCCTCTGTTTCTAATGGAAAAGTTTCAAGTGTACTTTTTATTAGGATTTTGCATAACTGTACAAATCTTATGGACTCCCGCATCCCAAAGAAATGAAATTCTCATTTATCATAAACAAGAAATTATTAAGTGTGTATACCATTAATTTCTCTTTACCAACCTCAAAATTTATATGTTGTGCACATCACATTACGTCGAGTACTATATATCACGATCGAGAAATAAGACAGTAGCTAGAGTTCTCTGCTTTTGCGCTTAATCACATAGAATGTTTGAACGGAGTGTGTGGATACCTGATCAGGCTGCAGCTGCTTCTTGAGCAAGGACCAAGCATCATCTTCATGAAGCGGGTGGACACGATGCTCATGCAATGGAGCCTGCATCTGTTGGGTTAGGTGTGCATATCTTGTATTGACAAGAACCCTGCTCCCCTGTTGCATCCGGCTAGCATTTCTGACCGGGACACCGAGCACATCGTTCCATGCCCTCTCACTCCACACATCATCCATCACCAGCAGAAATCTGCTGCTGCCAGCACCAGACGATGTCAGGGGTGCGCATGAGGGTGTCCGTGAGAGTACTTTTGTATCGATGCTCCCCACCATGATCTCCCCCAGCATGCTTGATTGCAGTCCTTAGCAGCTCAACATCATCGAAGTTCTTGGTGATGCTTAGCCATATCTTGGTTTTGAAGTGCTCTTCGATGGTGGTCTCGTTGAAAATCTTCTGGGAGAGGGTGGTCTTTCCCATGCCTCTTGTGCCCACAATAGACACGACCTTGATGTGGTGAATATCATCGCCATCATCGGGGGTTGTTGTTGTTAGCACCTGGATGAGCTCCTTTGTATCCCTCTCAATCTGTTCCCCAACTATGGCCGACTCATCGATCTGTGACCTTGCCTGGTAGCTGGACAACTCAGCAGTAGTAAGCATCCTCTGCTCCGGGTAGGAAGCGAGGTTGATGTTGAAGCTGAAATCACGAGCAGCCTTGTGGATGCCTTGAAGCCTTTGGTTCAGCTCTTTGATGCGGCTCCCTATCTTGTGTGCAAACACAGGATTCCGCAGGCAGAAGAGCAACGGCTGCAAACAGCCCGGTGGTGCATTATTCTGCTTATTCCTATCGCCTCCGGACTCCTTTCGCTTGTCGGCCTCGAGCTGACACAGGTCTAGGATGTCGGTGGCGTCGTACATGGCGTCCTTGAGCTTCCTCACCCACCGTTGCACGGTCTAGTCTGTGAGGCGCCTCCTCTCGGCGTCTGCGAGGAAGGCCCTGAGGCCTTCCATGTTGTCCTCCGGCTTGGTGATCTCTCCGGAGACGCTCAGCAGCATGGACACATCATCTTGAGCCATGTCGGCGATGAGCTTCTTCACGTAGGGCACAAAAGCATCCAGGACGGCCGCCATGGCTAGATCCTTGTTCACGTAGTTGTGTAATGATAATAATTTACGCGACGCACTGCACGTGTGCAACGCATGAATATATAGGAGTAACAATATCATGTACTACTAAGAACTCTATACAGAGGAGTGGAAGTGCTCACCAGGCCAGCCGACCAGTCGTCTCAACTTGGCTCGCTGGATCGGGATCGGGATCTACAGAAATCAAGTGGAAAGCCTCACTAGGATGGTGAAGTAGTGAAGCAGCCACCGGTGAATATGAAGCCAAGGATCGGAACGGATGAGAGTGCCGCGCGCCGGCTGGTGGGACGGTGGATTCGATATGATAAGGTCGTCGTCGTCTACTCGTCGCTCGTCGGCCTTGGACACCCGGTGGTGGTAGGTACGCATCGAGATGCGCCATGCCGCTGGACCGGACCGTGAAGTCCACCGCAGTACGCAATAATGGAGTCCTTGCTCTGATCCATCGACAGTCTGCACAGGCATGCATGCCGTCTTTGCTAAAGTTGAATTCTACCCTACCATCGGTATCCAATTCCTATCACCGTCACGTCAGTCCTGTTCGGCGGCCGGTGCGCTAGGGAAGAGTCCGGAAACGTGTAACTCGTGAAGCTCGGGGTCCTACTCCTACCAGCAGTTTGCCGTAATTCCTATATAGATTAACAATCAGATTATCTTGAAGAAATTAATCGGAATCTGCTGCTCGGACAAATTAGTAGCTCTAGAATTTAGAAACATGAGAAACGTGTGCGAGACTTCAACAAACAGAAGGTGAACAACAATTAAATCATAGCAGAATTGATTGCAGCAATTGCGTGTCTACTCTCTTGCCAACACTCTGTTTTATCACCATATAGCATATACAGTATGATTCTTGGCTCTGACTATGTAGTCGATGGTCAGATGAATCAATGGACACTAATCATAGTAGAATCGATCGCTGCAATTGTGTGTCGCCTTATCAACACTCCTTGTTTCATCGCCATATATATTATTACGACTAGTCCATCGACCACGGGTTAGAGTTTTAGAAGATATAGATTTAATCTTTAATAACATGTTAGAGTTTTAGAAGTTATAGATTTGATTAATAATAATATTAGAGGTGATTATTTTAATTCATCTTTCATAATGGCATTCTAGATAATTTATATGCAAATTTCAGAATTATTTTAATTTACCTTTTATGATGACATATTGGGTAATTTATATACTGATTTAGGTCTTATTTTAATTTGACATTTACAATGACATGGTGAGTAATTTATATACAAATTTATAGGTTATTTTAATTCATATTTCATAATGGCATGGTGGGTGATTTATATGCAAATTTAGAGAGTTATTTTAATTCATATTTCATAATGGCATGGTGGGAGATTTTTATGCAAATTTAGGGCGTTATTTTAATTCGTATTTCATAATGGCATGAAGGGTGATTTTTATGCAAATTTAGGGGGTTATTTTAATTCGTATTTCATAATGATATGGTGGGTAATTTTTATATAATTTAAGGGTTATTTTATTCCATCTTTCATTATGGCATGGTGGGTAATTTTTTAGAAAATATAATAAATCTAATGGATAATATTATTAGATGTGCACGATGGATGGCTGGATGGTTTCTGATTTTAGTGAGAAATTTTAGGATTTATGTTTTTTTCTTAACGCTTCTGGTGAGGATTAACGTGGAGGCCTCAAAAGGAGCCTCTGGCCTTCTCACCCAATTTAAAACTCTTACTTCATGGCAATATTTATGAATATGCTGGTTGATAAGGGTCACAGAGATATATAAATGATTGTATATGGTGTGATTGCTATTCGTTTTTGCTTTCAAGTGTGCCCGAGGAGCCTCCTCTTTGGGTAAGATCGAGAATAGTTTTAAAAAAAATCAGATAATGTAAACAACGGCTCCCAAGAAACTTATACTATCGATCTAGCTAGGTTATATATAGAAGAAGCATCTAGCAGTCCTAGAACCGCAAGCTTGCTGATCACTGCATGCAGATGCAAGGGCGCTATGCTAGTAATGAACGTGTAGTGCCATGGCCCATGACTCATGATTAGGCTGGCCGGCTAGGCTAGCAGAGCAGGAGGACGTAATGATAGTGCAATTAGTAAATGATATTACTACACATACCATACACTGTTTGTATCCCTAGGAGTCCTCAGGATACCATACACAGCCGCCTGCCCCCGTGCACGTTAGGTGTGGCGGCGGCGTAACCTCTCTAGATGGATTATGGAGTAATGAGTATTTTGAGATGGATCGAATGTACGGAGGTCTGTATGTCACGTAGGGATATCGATTCATTACGGAGGTGCCCTACATAACGTAGGGATCTTATTCACGAGGGTTAATCCAATGGTTATGTTTATTTTGCGGTATAGATAGATGGTTGGATGTTTTGTTTTATTTTTGAGATTTTTTGGATTTATCTTTTTTTTTTCCTAGAGCGTCTCGTGAAAGTTAACGTGGAAACTTCAAAAAGATCATGCAATTAGTAATATTAAGATTTCCAGCTGTGTGTGGGTGTGGTGGTCGTCAGAAGAATTTCCTTGCTGCTGATGACATAGATATTATATTATAGATATCAATGATTAATGCATGGATACTAACTATTTATAGACATGTAACGAATGGAAGCAGAAGCAACAATTAATAATCTGAAAACACACTGTACACATTATGCAATTGGCAATAGGCTAGGCCCTTTGGGCCAGGGCAGCCCATGCTACGGTATGTCGCGCTACAGTATGCCCAGGGCTGGGTTTCCGCGGGAGTCCTTGGAGATAATGATAGAGATAGTTAGGGATAAGTATCTGTAGATTAGATTAGATCTATTTTTTAGGAGTCAAGTAAGCCTCTCTATATAAGGAGAGGAGATGTATCCATTGAAACAAGAAGAATGTCAATCTTGGGTTAGCCCCTTCTATCCCTGCCCTTGTAGTGCGGCTGCCGCCTATTAGCAAGGTCGCGCTGTTTGGGTTCAGGACCACCTAGATCGGTTTATAACATCTGGTATCAGTTAGCTTAGGTTTCGATCCAATTCCATGGCTTCTGCTGCCAACAACCCATTACTGGATGATGTGTTGGCAAGACTCAAGGATGGGCTCGCAAAGTTCCAAGTCTTCGGCACCAAATTCATGGCTAACTGCGCAGAGGTCAACGTGGCGCTGCTCCAAATTGCGGCGGTGGAGAAGCGCCAAGCAGTAGGGGCGATTAAGATCCAAGCTGCAGCTCGTGGATTCCTAGCGAGGCGCCACGCGCAGGCGATGCGGGCAGAAGCGATTCACCCAACACAACTATAGCTCAGATTGCAGTCACAGCATCCAGTAGAAGACCAGAACCGGAAGGCGCATTTCGTCCATCCAGATCCACTGTCCTCCCACATGGAGCCACTGCCCGCTTGCGCGGACTTGTTCCTAGCTGAGTTCAACCCACTGGTGCATGCATCTGCTAGGCCTAAAAAGATGGCAGGCCCCACCCGCTGCGTTCAGGCTTCTCGGCACCACCTACGCCGCCTCTGTTGGCTGCCATGGACGCCCTTCCCGGGCCATAAAACTGCAGGTCAGCCACTGCGAGGCCACCTCCAGCCACCAAGAATCCTATCAGACAGCATCTATAGGCAGGTTGTGGAGTTTCCTTGGGAGCCAGGAGGGGTGCTCTATCACTTTGTGCTTTTAGGATGGGTTCCACCTTAATTTGGCGTTAAGACGCTGATTAGAATTTGAGTATTAGTTAGCATCTTAGTTGACAATAAAAAAAAGCTGAGATGTAAAAGGCTTATTTCTAGGTGATAGGTTTAGGTCAAGTATAGTTGAGTCGTCACACGAAGGTTATCCTGCAGCTCGAGGACGAGTCACTTGAAAAGGGGAAGTAATGCAATTGGCAATAGGCTAGGCCCTTTGGGCCAGGGCAGCCCATGCTACAGTATGTCGTGTGGGTACTGTAGTAGGGTTTCCGCGGAGTTCTCAGAGATACGGATAGGGATAGTTAGGGATAAATATTAGTAGATTATATTAGATCTATTTTTTAGAGTCAAGTAAGTCTCTCTGTATAAAGAGAGAAGATGTATCAATTGAAACAAGAAGAATGTCAATCAAGGGTTAGTCCCCTTCTATCTTTGCCCTCGTAGTGCGGCTGCCGCCTATTAGCGAGGTTGCCCTGCTTGGGTTTAGGGTCAGCTAGATCGGTTTATAACAGAATAAATCCTTCACTCACCCACATGCTAATAACTCTACCCTGCACAATCACTTCGCCTTTAGGGAACAGTGAGCAGTATAGAAAGCACTGCCTTAGCTAGGGAGTCATGTCCTCGTAGCTCAAGTAGATCCTGCTATCAAGTTCCGGGGGCAGTCCGGCCAGTGACCAGGCTCGTTCAAAACACCCTTCCACCCATGCTCACTACGGTATTTCGTGCTTAAGAGTCCTGCCGAAACTTTAACCGCAAGTGGTAAACCATCACACTTTCTAAGAATTTCCATCCCGATATCCTTCAGCTGGTCAATCCCAACTACCTGCCAACAAGTAATTTTTTAAGCTTTCATATTTCTGACAACAGGAAGGCCGGTCCACAGATTTGTTATTTTTCAAGTAAATATGATCAATCAATTTGACAATAATATTGCTACTGTGTGCAACAATGGTAGTTGTTATTATTATTTGTACAAGCAATGGGTTTTTCATTCTTTGTACAAGCAATAACCGCAGGTTGTGGTTGCCCAACATTTTAAAACTATATAGGAGTACTTAATAAGCAAGTCTCTGTTTCTACCTGTAAAAGAACGAGTTTAGAAGAAATTATTTTCTACTTAAGTCTCATATACCCAAAAACATATCCGACCGTTGGATTGCTTCCACCCTTTAATCCAACCATCCATTAGATTAATCATGGCCCACAAACATGGTCATCCTAATAAAACTGACATGTTTTTTTCTCAGACTCCATACGCCGAGCGGTGGAAATTTTTACATAGGTTGGTTTACATTACCCGTTCCTGCCGATTTCAATATTCTTTTTTCACCGCGTCGTTTTCTACCGGAGCTGGACTGTTAGCCGAAGTCATCGAGGCCCATGTACCCTTCATTATAGATCAAATTGACTAGGCCCAGATTATACATCACGAAATACAACACATTGATCAAATATCAATCTTGTACATGCACAGATTTAATACCACATCGCCGTTGCAAGTATAGACAACCTTGTATATAAGAGTCGTTCATCAAACTCATGCCAAGAGGATGCGCTGAAAAGGCGACGCTTAGATCCAAAAAATCCAGTACCAAAAGGGTGTTCCAATAAAAAAAAAATCTGGAAGTAAAGAAACAATGAAGCAAGAAGGCCACAAGGATGAACAAGCTTTTAAGGCTGACCAATGGACCATGCGCCTGGTGAATAGCCGATGGCAGCAGCCGCATGCCCCAAGTCGCCCACCACCGGACGGAAAAATAGCCGCCAGCCTCGACGCGCAGGGTGGGAGGAGAGGATGCGGCCGGTGGCGGGAACGGAGTCGGAGCACGCGAGGCCGCCTACCGCAGCCCTGGAAGGTGGAGTCCCGCGCCGGAGCAGGTTTGAGGGAGCGTCGGCCGTCGGGCCTCCATTGCGAGGACGACGCGGACGCCGGAGCCCCGTATGCATCTCCGCACGGCAATGGGAGAGCCTACTGAGAGAGAGAGAAAAGAGCCTGTGGGGGACGAGTGGGGGCTGGTCACAGACGAGTAGGAAGACCGGAAGAGATAAGGTTTTGTTTTTTTCTCTTTACAATGTTTATATGTTTGCCGTAGTCCTATATGCCACTGGACGATTAACAATTTGCAAATGTTTTTGTATTATATAATGATATAATTCCACATTTTTTCTAATATGATGACTAAAATATTAATATTTATTCACTTTTATACCCCATCGGATATATATAGGACTATCACATAACATAACAGATCCTCACATCCACCAAGCACTGCCTCCAGCAATACACGTGTATTCAGAGATATAGACAAATTGCTAGAAAATCAAAGAATAAAAATACAAAGAAAAAGATTATTGGAACAATGGCAACCAAACCGTTACAAAGGAGGAAGGAAAAGGTGATCTCAAAGTGAGAGAAATCAAGAAAACAAGAAGAGAAATCAGGACGCCGCTGGACTGCGCCGCCAAGGACGTGCTCTAGACCAGAGTGCGTAATGTGGAGCGTCTTACTCTGGGTCCGGTGCTTAGAGGAACGGAATAGTGAGAGAGATAAGAGAATAGACTCAACGAACCGAAGGGAGCTAGCAGAGAAACGAACGAAAGGGAGCGGGCGAGGGAGAGATAGAATGCACAATGAGGGTTTATCTAGATCAACCATTTTCGATCGGAATAGTAAGGAACAGAGAGGCCTTGGAAAAAAAATTGTTGATCCTCCTATTTCCTCTAATCCCCTTCAATTTCGTCAAATCCATTGCTCCTCCCTCGGTCTCCTCCAGGTGGACTCGAGAAAACATGAACACGTGTGCAGTGTTTTATTAATGCACTATATCAATATCAAGGTACATGCATTGATGAGTTAAAAGAAATCAATTTCCACCATGCTCTTTCTACCACCTAATTTTAATTAATCTATGATTTGTGGTGCCTCACAAGATCAGAATTAGACTCACCGTATATTATTACACATGCTTTCCTAAAAATTAGTATAATAGATGCCATTGCATGTAGCCACCACTGGCAGTAGTGCATGGCACGGGGAAGCGAGTGCTGTGCAGAACGCCAGCTCTAGCTTCGACCCTTCTTCTACCGTGTGGATGTATTTGCGCTTTGCATAAGGGCCATATCCTTGTGCCACATACATCCATTATTCTTCGTACATGCACACGGTAGATTTTCTACCAGGTTGAACCAGTCATTCGACTTCACGAAAACGTCCGTGGTTAGATTGATTACAAAGTTACACACCTCAGGCCTATGCTCAAATTAGATCCACATAAATATAGATCATTCATTTTCCAAGCTAATATGCAGTCCAGATACAAGACGATGTAGATAGTATGTACAAAATGTAGCAGTTAATCAATAGTGATTGGATCCAAATAGCGATTTGATCCAAAGAGGAGAAAGGGAGCGCTTGAAGACAATGACACATGCTCTTCATATAACAAAACCTCCATCTACACTACAGAACCACTAAACATAATTACACATCCTTTTATATAACAAAATAGATTTTATAGTTAAATAATATTTATTATACATGCAAAAACATAAATCATAATTTACAACTTATGTCTTTTTTCAATTAAAATGTTAAGTAATAAAATAACATACCAAATTTAATATAATATAATTTTAAAAATTAATTATACATCATCTTTTTATTGGCACGTGCGGTACGCACGTGTAGTTTTACTAGTTAACGGAAAAGTTTTAGATGAACGTTTCATGAGGATTTTGCATTACTAGCCCATCAACGCGTGTTGTTGTACAGGTTAGAGTTTTAGAATATATAAATTTAATCCTTAAATATTGGAGATGATTATTTTAATTTAAATTTTATAATGGCATTGTGGGTAATTTATATGTAAATCTATTATATTAATATGGGAGTGTTAAAAGAAGCCACCAAGTTCGTCCGAGAGGGTCTAGAAATTACCATGTTAATCAGAAAAAATAAAAGCTCTCAATCGTTAGATTTTACGAAGAACTAAGGGTTCATATTCACCTAACAGTCCATAAAGTGGAAAATTCAATTTGGATGTTGTTGGGTAAGACTTTGGTTTGATTAGGAAAGAGTATAAAAGTTGAAGTAAATTGGACATGGTGTCCTACTTAAGATCGTTGAACCTATCAAACAAAGAGGATACGTACGGCTTTGTAGTGATTAGGAAAAGAAGTACAAAAAAATTAGATCGAACATGGTGTATCATACGTTAAATTGGAATAGAAATATGAAAATAGAATATGGATCAGACATAGTGTAACAAAAATAGCCCAGCTCCAATAAATAAAGCAAGAGTAATTCTGATAAATAAAACTCTAAGAACAAAAGAAAAATGAAATACTAAGAACAAAGAAAAATAAAGCGATAAGAACAAAAGAGAAGAGCCTGGACCGTCAGATTTTATAAACATATGACAATCTTTGTTAATTCATATATCAAATACAACCGAATAAAGAGAAAAAAATGCTATTAGTTTGTCGAGAGGGTCTAAATATTATTATATTGTATTAATCAAGCACAACAATGCTTTGGAAGTTAGTGTTGCCGGCGAACAAAATAATGGCTATTAGATTATATTTGCACGGTTGTGATGTATCGCTAGAAAAAGCATTTTTTTAGGCTTACAAAAAAGGCATATTCTTTATTTTTCTACTATTACTACCTTTTAAACTTCCAGCGGAAAGCACAAGCATCGAAGTATAGAGTAGCACTCAGGCTTACAAGAAAAAAACATATTCTTGTGGTTTTCCAGCTACTGCCTCTGATCATCCAGCGAAAAAGCCTTACAATTTAAGATAGATACAATATATATATCAAAATAAGCCATATTCGATAATCTGTTTTCAGAAACAACAAAATTGCTAAGTGGGCCAACCATACAATTTTCTAAGTTGTTCAATATTCGCCCACTTCAAATTAGTGTCCCAAACAATTTTTTGAAATGTATTAACGGTACAATAATATAACTAATTTTGATATATTGCATAAAACAGAGGAAGTATATTAAAAATCTAGGCACCAAATCATAGTGCTTCGGTGCAACTGCTATCTATAAGACTAAATATAAGCACTCCTGTTTTGAAATTGTAAGGATTACAGGCTTTAGATAGATTACAGTACAACCGAGAGAGTTACTACGATCAAACTATAAATAGCAATGTTATTTGACTAAATATACAAGCATATATAAATTTATAAATATTATTGTTCAAATATTTTACAAATCTTAACAAATTAATTGATGAAAATGTATTTGAAAAATAATACACTAAATTTAAAATCTACGAAAACAAGATATATAGTTGAGGAAAAACTAAATAAAAACAACCAAATAATATTAATTTAAATAAAATCAAAACGTCAGAAAAAGACTAGCTACCCGCGCTATTTGTGCAAGCCAACTTCCTAGTTTAGGAATCATTTTAATGTATATTTTATGATGACATATTGGGTAATTTATATGCAGATTTAGGGCTTATTTTAATTTATCTTTTATAACGGCATGGTGAGTAATTCATATGCAAATTTGGAGGCAATTTAATTTATATTTTTTAATGGCTTGGTGGGTAATTTTAATGCAAATTTAAGGTGTTATTTTAATTTGGAATCATAATGGTATGGTGGGTAAATTTTATATAAATTTAGGGGTTATTTTATTTCATCTTTCACAATGGCATGGTGGGTAGTTTTTATATAAATTTAGGGGGTTATTTATCTCATCTTTCATAATAGCATGGTGGGTAATTTTTTAAAAAATATAATAGACCTAATGGCTATTATTATTCGGGCTATATGATGGACAGCCGGATATTTCTGATTTTTTAAGAATTTCTAGAATTTATCTATTGTTTCTAGCACGTGTGGTGAGAAATAACATGGAGGCTCTAAATGGAGCCTCCAATTAGTAATACTAGCCCACCAACCCGTGTGTTACACGGGTTTGTCGGATATATATTTTTACAACACACTAAATTTTTGATATTTTGCTCTTATAATTTGGAAAAAATGCATTATGAATAGCATAATAGAGAGTTTGTTTGTTTGGTGCCTCAGTCATGCCAATCTCGGACTTAAACATTTCAATAATTGGTTTAGAGCATCTGTTACAGGATGTAAGTTAGTGTTTTCTAGTACAGTGAGAAAACAACACTTCTAAAATTAACTTATTACCTCCCATTCTTATGGGGTGGGGTGTTTTGTTTTACAACATCATTGTGATCTATCTTCTGATATTTGATATTTTTCTTCTCTTATATAATTTGTTTCCTCTTCCCATTCGAGCCATTTTAACTCCATAATTTTGTTGATGTTCTTCCATGTTGCTGGTACATACTTTAATTGATTAGTTATGGCACCACTGTAACCTAAATGCTGAATATGTTTGGGACATTTATACCTGTTGTTTTGTTCCGATTTATTTTCTCCTTGCAATTTTACCTAATTAGTTGTAAGTAACCAAATAATTATATTGCAGTTCGAATGACAGAATTAGAAAGGGAGGATGTATGTATATAGAGTCAATACCATGCTTTTTAGTAATCTTTTTTTCCTGTTTGATCGTTTGTTTTTAGCTTTGCACAATCGATGCTCCATATTGTTATGAGCCATAATTAATGTGTGTTCAATGCTAAATTTAATAGCATGGTTTTCCCTTTACCTTTTCCTAAGCTAAATCACGGTAAAAGTCCAAGGTAGGTAGATCTTGGATTAATACAGTTGGTGTTGCTTGTGCTTCTCTAAACGCTGAGGAAAGCAAATAAAAAAAGAGATCCACGTCTCAAAACTGGAGTTATTTTTAAATAAGATGAAAAGGATAAGGCAGCTCACCAAGATATAGGAACATGTCAAGCAAGATGATGCGCGCTTACCGTTGTTTGTCAGCTTGAGGTTGGAACGTTTGTGCCAGCATGTGACCAACGCTGCTACATTTTGAGCTTGTGCGTGCCGTTGCCGATGCCGGCCAGGCGGCCGCGATCTTCATGCAGTTAAGGCTAATTAAGCAAGAGGATGCATGCAGAGCCTGTACTCCAGTGCCTGAACAATCTACATCAGATTAGCTTGCTGTTTGTAGTAGTATAGTGTCGTGATTCTTTTCTACCAAACAGTCTAGGCGATGATTGATTCAAATTGGAAAACGTACCGGAGTCCTGGACGATCCTCGACTGGTCACCGATGGGGTATCAAGGCCGATGCGCAGATGCGGGGCGGGGCTTGCCTTGCTTACGTATACCCGACAACGACGCTCACCATCGGCAAGCGGCGCAAGAGGGCAGAGAAGAACCTACTCGTGCCGGAGGCCGAGCTACTCGCCGTGGGCAAGGCCGTGCTATACCCGGTCCTCTAGCTCCGCGCCCTGGGAAGTCCGGGATGATCAGGTGGCAGCGCTCGACGATCTTTGTTAACTGCGCGTATAGCACGGCGGCCTGACTCCCAGAGATCGTTAGATTGAATCCTACAAACCCTAAGTAATTGATGGCATGGGTGGGTAATTTTAAAGAAAATGTTAGGGGCTATTTTAGATTGTATATCCAATGGCTAATATCTCATACGATTGTTACGTGACACCAAATTGATGGTCAGATATTTTTTTTTGAGATTTTCTATGATTTTTTTTCTTCTAGCGCGTCTGGGCCTCCAATTATTTATATTAAGATTAAGATAAATTTGTACAAACCTCATAACAATATGTGTGTGTACCATTAATTTCTCTTTACTGTCAAGTTTATGTGCTGTGCACATCACATTACGTCGAGTACTATATATTTCGAGAAATAAAACAGTATAGTTAATTCTCTGATTTTTGCCCTTAATTATTGCATGGAATATTTGAATAGAGTGTGGATACCTGAGCAGGCTTTAGCTGTTTCTTGAGCAAGGACCAAGCATCAACTTGGTGTAGCGGGCGGACACGATGCTCGTGCAATGGAGCCTGTATCTGTTGGGGTGGGTGCGCAGACCTTGTCGTGACAAGAACCCGGCTCTCCGGTTGCTTCCGGCTAGCATTTCTGACGGGGACACAGAGCAGGTCGTTCCATGCTCTCTCACTCCACACGTCATGCTCCCCATGACCATGACCATGCTGGTCTCCGCCAGAAATAGCATGCTTGATTGCAGTCCTCAGCAGCTCGGCATCATCAAAGTTCTTGGTGATGCTTAGCCATATTTTGGTTTTGAAGTGCTCTTGGATAGTGGCCTCGTTGAAAATCTTCTGGGCGAGGGTGGTCTTTCCCATGCGGCCTGTGCCCACAATAGACACGACCTTGATTTGGTGGCGATTATCTTCGTCGTCGTCATCAAGGGTTGTTGTCAGCACCTGGACGAGCTCTTTTGTATCCCTCTCAATCTGTTCCCCAACTATGGCCGACTCGTCGATCTGTGACCTCGCCTCGTAGCTGGCGGCGGTAAGCGTCCTCTGCTCAGCTGGGTAGGAATCGAGGTTGGCGCTGAATCTGAAATCACGAGCAGCCTTGTGGATGTCTTCAAGGCGCTGGTTCAGATCCTTGATGCGGCTGCATAATCTTGTGCGCAAACACAGGATTCCGAAGGCAGAAGAGCAACGGCTGCAAACAATCCGGCATGTGGCCTCTTGACTCCTTTCGCTTGTCCGCCTCGAGTTGACAGAGGTCTAGGATGTCGGTAGCGTCGTACATGGCGTCCTTGAGCTTCCTCGGTCAAGATTTAAATTAAAGCAAAAACTTATTAAGAAGAACTTAAGTTGTGGGTCGGAATTCAAAAATAGTAAACCAGAAATTTAAATTTTATGACCATAAAGTAATTATAAAATGGCACATCGATACTTTTACATTAGCATCTAAATACACCGGTTGGTTTTGGTTTAGTTCTTTTGTCGCCTACTGGTTCCGTTTCCGTTTGACTTCACACGCCAGCAGCCGGCTCGCCGTGCGGCCGCACCCTTTCTCACCCGCGCCACCCCTCACCGGCCGCTGGCCGTCTCCTCCGACGGCCTTTCTCTGGAAGCTCCTCCTCCCACCGCTCCTCACCATCCTCTCTCTGGACGCCTCCTCCGCCGTCTCGCTCTCCCGAGCCGCCACTCACCAACTCACCATGGCGCCATCCCTCACCGGCCACCAGACTTCCCCCATCCCTTCACCGCGACTTGTCGTCCCGGCGTCCCTATCAATTGCGGCAGGATATGGCCATGGGGCTATGGTGGGAGAGGGATGAGGATGCATACTGTGGAGATCTCCGTTTAACCGTGCGGGCGAGGGTCAAGTATGTGAGCAGGTCGACGCCTTCGCCTGACGACTAGTTCCTGCTACGAGCAGTGGTGGCGACCGCCAGTGCTCGATGGAGGCCTGCCACTGCAGCGGACGGATCGAGTGGAAGGGGCGAGCCCTAGGCCACAGCGCGGCCCGACGATGACTGGAGACATGGCCCCTATGCAAAGCGATTGGCGAGCGGTGGCCCGACGATGACAGAGTTCGACGACGCTGCCAGCGGGGGTGCCGGCCGCCTGCGCTCGGTGGCAGCTTCTGCCTTGTAGGCGAATCGATCGCTGCTGTAGAATACAGTTTTCTTCGTTGGTACGGGATTGAGATGGAGGCAATTACCGGTGGCAAGAATTACTAAAAAAGTCTTGTCTAAATAAATCACGTATCTCGCTGGATCAACGGTTCACGTTTTTTTGGCATGGTGGAACTACAGGTTCCGACCAAGCACCGGAACATCTCTTGTTCCTTCTCATGCGACTGGAAGCAAAAGCATGGAATAACCGACTATTTTCGTCCCCATCTACAGCAACCCTGACCTTGGTCAGAAGTGGTCAGAAGTGGAGCGCGTGAGGGATGAAAGGGTGGAATTTGGGAGTTTCTCTTCCCAAGCTAGGTTGAAGAAAGCACGATCAAGGCGCTCGAGGGTAGGAGCCTCTCGTTTGCTAGACTAAGTGAACTGTCTGTCTAGAAGAGGAAGTTCGAGGAGCGCAAGGTCATTGTTTACGTCATTAAAAGCAGCAGCCTCGGCGGCGCGGAAGGCGCCACTGTTTTTCTCATGTGATCGAGTACCAGATCATGTTAAAGTCCCCACACAGGAGCCATGTCACGTCGGCCAGAGGAGACAGAGAAGGCAAAGATTGAAGGAAGTCGATGCTGGAGAACCACGCAGTGAGGATGCCGCCGGAAGCACCCACGCAGTGAGGTTGAGTGGAGCTTGTTAGAGTTTGGGTTCGTAAGCTTAGTCTCTTGCAGGAGAACTATGTGCGCATTGGAAGACAGAATTTCTGAGAGAACGTTTATCACCCAGGCCACGGACATTCCAACAGCAAAGCCTAATGTTCACTCCCATAACGACCAAAGATTGCACCTTTATTAAGCAAACCACGGATACAAAGTCCAGCACCGGCTGGGACCAACAGCAAACCAGGCACTAAACAAGCAGGAGCACTAACACAGTGCGCAGTATGGTGGCGACCGTGACGCCGCGGCAGATCGCTCCCAGCACTACAAGCGCAGGGGGTAGTGTCACCGCCAAGAGCGGGACACTTGCCACCGAGAAGCAAGCAAGATCCCAGTTCAACCAAGAGATACTAGACGCAGAACCAGAACTAGACGCCGCAACAGACGCACCAGCGGCGAGGATGCCATCTACAGAAGGCATCAACAGATCGCGCTCGGAGCGCACCAGCTCATCATCCGATCCGTCTCAGCTCACTGATGACGCGTCTGATGCGGTGGGCGACGGAGACGCCGGCGCGTTGCCCCCAAGTAGCGGTCGGTCGGGGAGGGGAGGCCTGAGGACCCTGCGCCGGACGTTGACGGGGAAGGCCGTGCGCGCCTCCGCGTCCGGAGGAAGCCGCCGCGCGCGCGACGCACGCGCACTGCCACACGACGGCGCTCACTCGCCGCAGAGGCGCTTCAGGGCGGCGACCTGGTCTGTTGAGATATCCTGGAAACAATTCAAGACTCTGCATGTATCACAAAAAACGATCCATTAGTAGTAACTAGCAAGAGTGCGGGTAGCTAGTTTTTATTTTATTTTATTTGAATTTAATCTTTTTTACAAACTTTTTTAGCCTTATTGCTATTTTCTACTGGTTCTGAATAGTACTTGTATTTTATGTTTTATTGTTGTTGTTATTGTTGTTTTTGTTATTAATATTATTATTAACACGTTTTCATTAATTAACATACTAAGGCATGTAGCTATTTTTCTTTAAGTATATTTTTTATATTGGTGTACATTATCCAAACAGCAATACCATTTTTTATTTGTATTTCATATTCTATCTGTTCTTTATATTGTAATAATTTATAAGATATACAAACATAATTAAGCCATCACAAGTTATATTAGGTAACCACTAAAATACGGTGCTTTCATTTTTTAGAAAAAATAGATTTTAAATATATTTGATTTGTTTTAAATTTATAACATTGACCAAAGGGTGTTAACATTCTATACATTCAGTTAGTTTCATTAATTTTACAATAAATTTCTTTTCCTCCCTAAGAAGTTGATAATAATAGAATGACTATTGCATGATCATAAGAATCAGGTATTTCTCTTCTCTATTAGTTGTAGTTGAGTTGATATAAGCTCAGCATTATTCATGCCTCTCCAAGTCGGAATAGTATACCTTTCTTTTTTTCGAAAGATCAAACATGACATGATATAAGCTTCAATCTATAGGTACCACATGTGTCAAGATTCTATATAGCAAGGTGCTCCGCACAAATAGCGCGAATATCTAGTTTTTTCGCTGGTATTTGAGTTTGGTTTTAAATTAATCATGTTTGCTTATTTTATTTAGCTATTTTTAGTTGTATTTTCTCCATTGGTCCTGAACAATACATATTGTTTTCAATCTTAAGCTTTGTACACATATTTTCTAACAAAAATATTTATTAACATTTATACATTACCGCTTGGGGGATCAAATAATAATGCTATTTATAGTTTATATATTTTAGATTATATATTCTATCTAGATTCTCATTGTGTCTATTGAGGAAGTGTGATTAATAAAATTTTTATATACTTTGTGTTTTAAATATAACTTCTATAATTTTATCTAAAATTTTTAAAATGTGCCACAACATCTATAGTATCAACTTAATTTTAGTTAATACTACCGTAACAAATTGTAATGCATTTATTTGATATTAAAGATGTTATTCAAAAAAAGAATCTGGTTGCATATGAGTATTAAGGTAAATCATATGGTAGGCCCTCTTAGACGTTAGACCCTATTTACTACAATTATATTTCTTTTCTTTGCTAACAATTTATGATAAATAAATCTATTAAGTTATAACAAAGGGCCACTATATGAACAGTTTGAACTTTCTCTTTTCTCACTAACTAATTCGGTAATTTAAAATGCTTGATGTATAACATGATGCTTTGTATCGAACGGTTGAGTATCTGTCATTTTTTCATAAAAACGATCATTTTCTAGTATTTATATTTGGTAAAAAAAATTAATCTAGATAGTTGGATGATCAAAACAACGAATAATGAATTTGATATGTACTCCAGATTTGTCTTAAGCTAATTTGTTTTATTTTGACAGAGTTAATAGAAAAGTACACCAAAATCACAATATCTAATTATTTTGCTAAAGTCCGTCATGAAATTTTTTTGATAGCGCATTAATTTGATATAGCATATGTCAATATATAACAAAAGGAGATACAGGTAAGCTAGGCATATAGATCCAATTAATTATTGTTTATTGTTTTAGATTGTGATCAAAGTTGAAAACACAAAGTATATACCATTTTCTCGAATAAAAAAAAATCTTCACGGAAGTTGCGCCTCCTGCCCTGCCACCGATAGATCCTCCCCGTGTCGCTTTTTCCTTCCGGCTGTCTATCCATGGGTGCTGATCAGGGACTCCTGCAGCTCCAAGGTGGCCACAACAATCCCAAGCAGCAAGTAGCAACACCGCCGTAGCAGTGCCTTAGCTCCTTCCCTAGCCGCTCCTCGCCACCACCCAAGCAGCAGCGGCAGCCCACCACTTGCTCGAGGAAACGCTCAACAGGGCAGTGCCGTGCCCCGGTGATGTCCCCCTCGCTACCCTACGCAAGCTGCATCTTGGCCGGCCCTGCCTCCCTGGCCGGCGCCTACAGGGACCAAGCTTCAGCGACCGGCCTCCCCTCCTCTACTCGCGCAGGCAGCGGGCATCAACAGCGGGCGGCATCCAGTTACGTTAATGCACTGTTTAGAAACAGTTGTGCAACTTGATTGAACAACGCATCGAGCATCTATTAACTTAATAGATTGAGAAATAAATTTTGTATTCCAGCCGTGCCTTCTTATATTGGATCCTTCTTATATCGGATTTCCTTATTATAATATAATAAACTTCCCGTATGACAATATATATCTAAAACGTGTGAACATATTTTTTTATTTGATCTCTTTTTTCCTATCGTATTGGATCTGCAAATATACCTTTTCCTTTTAACAAGAATTTATATAAATATGGATCAACCGTTTTAAACCGTTAGATCTTCATAACATCCAATGGCGGGGAGCTTTTCTTTTTTCCGATTAACGTGGGAATTTTTTGGTCTTTTCGGCGAACGTGGTGGCTTCTTTTAACACTCCCTTATTAATATAATAGATAAATAGATAGATTTCTTATCTTTCGAAAAGAATGCAAATTACCGGAAAGCGGAAAGTACGCGCCATGTTGGTTGAACACCGGCCCTTCCGTCCTCAGTCTTCATCCAAATATTCATGAGTCTGCCTCTTATATAATCCTTTACGTAAGCAACATTGTACGGAGTATTTCCCAATATGACAGCCTCTTGCTGTATGTAGTCCAACTCTGAGATATCCTGGAACGAAGTGTGTTGACAAGGTCGTGTAATTTACTTGCATTCTTCCCAGCAGCACACTCCTCTCCACCACCTCCAGCAGCTTCACAAATCGTGGTTTGGCCTCAGTTTGGTACTGGAGATTCTGCATGTGTCACCAAAAACTATAGATTAGTAATTTCTTATCTTACCAAAAGTAATAACTAGAAGCAGAGCAGCCAGTGCTAGTTATCATCAACGGGATTGATCTGGCGTCCCGAGAAAACAATGACCTCACCTCCTACCACTAGCAGGCAAGTTTGAGCTCTCTGCTCTGTCTTTGTCATCGAACGGGCAGGGCAGGCTATATCAATACTCTGTTTTGTGTCTGTAACGCATGGAAGCTTTCCTCCCTGACTCCCTGTGTACTGGCCAAACAACAAATATTTCAAGTAGTATCAATCATTGATGCACGGATGTCTATATGACAAGTGCGAGTATAAGTAACGATTAATAATCTAAAAAAATCATTGCCAACGCGACTACAAGCAACACTAAACAATCTGAATATATGTATAAAAAAAGAAAGAACTTTAGGCCTCAATGGAAATTTTCCTGACCTCATGATGAGCAATCTTCAGAACAACTGGAGAAGTACTCGCTGCACGTAATATTGTGCTTTCTGATGTGGCTGATCTTTTCCCACTCAGAGCTACCTAGTGATAAGGATTCGCTCAGCTTCTTATTGCATGCCAACTCAAGATACCTTGGGTTTACCATTGCCAGATATTCCGGAAGTTCCTCCATCCTGCCGTCTTCTAGCACCATGCTGTCGAGTGCAGGGACACCTTCCAACAACCGTAGATTCGGGCAGCGGACGATCATGATCTTCTGCAACTTGGACAGGTTGCTGATCGTCTTGAGCTCAGGGCAGTCGAACACATTGAGTTGCACAACTGAAGGGAAGTTCTCTAGAACTATCAGGTTGGTCAGCCTATACATCTTCAGTACTCTCAGAGCAAGCCTCTTGATGCTGGCAAGCCCTGATGGAAGATGACTCAGCTTGCAGTTTTGGATGTAGACTTCCTCGAGACAAGGCATGGCAATAGTGGCTTTCACGCCCCCCTGCTCCTCACTGTCGTTCCATTCCCATTCCTCCCACTTTGGCAGCCCATCCAGTTGTAGCTCTTTTAGTTTAGGAAATGGTGCCGATGTAGCAGTGGAAGCTCCAGCCGCCAAGGAGGATGGTCCTTGGAATTCGTGCCCAACACGCTTGATGCTTGGCACATCCTCGAAGCTTAGCCCTTCTAGACTTGGGAGCCAACAAAGACCGTCAGGGAGTTGGGTGCAACAAGGCAGGTTCTCCAGCGTCAAATACCTCAGGCTCTTAAAGTCCGCTGATGCTGGAGAACTCATCCAGTTCGGTAGCCGGCGACCAACATATCCTCCTTGCATAATAAGATTTTCTAGGCAGGTTGGAGGCTGGAGATTTTCTAATACCTCCTCCATCACGCTCTGTTGTCGCTGCTGCTCGGCCTCACCGCGTGGCTCCGCTGTATGTTCGACGGTGCTGTTGTAGTTCAGCTTTAGATAGCTAAGGTGGCCCTTGGTGCTAATCATGGCCTTTTCAGCCATCCAACTAGCTGACACCTTCTCTACGCCATATATTGCAAGATTCCTAAGCTGAGAAAGAGGTGCCAGCTCTTGCAAGCTGCACCAGGGGTTGCTTGTAGTGTCCATGTTCACGTCTACTGGAAACCCCATAAACATCCTTAGATTTATTAACCCTCCAATCCCCTTGGGCACAGTACTAATATTAGATCCAGTTATGACTATAGATTTTAGGTGCATGAGTTTTACGGTGCTGATAGGAAGATGGCGCAACTTCTCACAGTAAACTAGATAAATGTACTGGAGAAACTTCATCTTGTGGATATCATCTGGGAGCCTAGACATATCAGTTTTTTCTAAGCAAAGGTGTCTTAAGTGCTTCAACTTAGAAAGGGAGGAAAACAACCTATCAGAATTGGTTGCAGACAAAATGCACAGTACCCGCAGACTAGAGAAATGATCAAGTGAGTCACCAGGCTTAAAGTTTATACCAGAATATATAATTAATGTTCTAAGTGACTCTTGTCTTTGCAAAACGGCCCATTCCCCCACGGATACGGTCTGTGGTACAGAGAGGCGACGGATATTAAGCATCTCACCTCCACGATGACCAGCAGCAGCAACCAGGTGCTCTTTGTCAACAACCAGTAATGATTCTTCTCTTGCCATGTATTCAGCAAAGGAGCGGACAACGTCGTGCATGGTGCACACGTATCCCGTGGCAGAATATTCTGGCATAGGCTCTATAAGATTCCTCTCTATTAGCTCTTTGTAGTACTCAGTTGCCATTTCTTCTAACCCATACTCATCATGCGAACTACTTTCAGCCGCGGGAGATTGAATAAATCCTTCACCTGACCCACATGTTAGTAACTACAATCTGGTTAATCACGTGTCCTTTAGGGATCAGTGAGCAGTACAGAAAGCACTGCCTTAGCTGGGGTGTCAGGTCCTCGTAGCTCAAGTAGATCCTGTTATCAAGTTCCTTAGGCAGTCCATCCAGTGACCACGCAGGCTTGTTCAAAACAGCCTTCCACTCATGCTCGCTAGGGTACCTCGTGCTTAAGAGCCCTCCCACAACTTTAACTGCAAGTGGTAAACCATCACACTTTTTAAGAATTTCCACCCCGATATCCTTCAGCTGCTCATCAATTCCAACTACCTGCCATTGCCAACAAATAATTTTTTAAGGCTTCTTATTTCCGACAATAACTGCTGTGCTGTTCAACAATGGTCGTTGTTGTTATTATTGCTTTTCATTCTTTGCACAAGTTAACAATAACCGTACGTTGGTTGTGGTTGGCCAACATTTTTAAACTAGGTACTAAGTAAGTAAGCTTTCGTTTTTAATGCAGAAGTTTGAAATGAACTTTTTATAACTCATAACAGTCGTATGGACTCCTGCATCCCAAAGAAATGAAATTCTCATTTATCAGGAACAAGAATCATTAAGCGTGTGGATTACCATCTGTCTTTACCCACCTTAAGGTTTATGTGTTGTGCACATCACATTATATTATACATGGCGAGTACTATATATACCGAGAAATAAAACAGCAGTAGCTACAGTTCCCTGCTTTATTTTGCGCTTAATTAATTTCACAGAGTATTTGAACGGAGTGTGGATCGATACCTGAGCCGGTTGCAGCTGCTTCTTGAGCAACGACCAAGCATCATCTTCGTGTAGCGGGCGGACACGATGCTCGTGCAATGGAGCCTGCATCTGTTGGGGTATGTGTGCAGATCTTGTAGTGACAAGAACCCAGCTCCCCAGTTGCTTCCGACTAGCATTTCTGACCGGGACACCGAGCACGTCGTTCCATGCTCTCTCACTCCACACGTCATCCATCACCAGGCAGAAACCTGCTGCCAGCACTGGATGTCAGGGTGTGGATGAGTGTGTCCGTGAGAGTGCTCTTGTCTTGATGCTCCCCACCATGACCATGATTATCTCCCCCAGCATGCTTGATTGCAGTCCTTAGCAGCTCAGCGTCGTCGAAGTTCTTAGTGATGCTTAGCCATATCTTAGTTTTGAAGTGCTCTTGGATGGTGGCCTCGTTGAAGATCTTCTGGGCGAGGGTGGTCTTTCCCATGCCACCAGTGCCAACAATAGACACGACCTTGATTCGATGATTATTGTTGTCATCATCGTCTGCTGTTGTTAGCACCTGGATGAGCTCCTTTGTATCCCTCTCAATCTGTTCCCCGACTATGGCTGACTCGTCGATCTGCGCCCTCGTCTGGTAGCTGGATAGCCCAGCACCAGCAGGAAGCGGCATCCTCTGATCTGGGAAGGAAGCGAGGTTGAAGCTGAAATCACGAGCGGCCTTGTGGATGCCTTCAAGCCGCTGGTTCAGCTCCTTGATACGGCTCCCCATCCTGTGCGCAAACACAGGATTCCGCAGGCAGAAGAGCAATGACCAGCAGCAACTCGGAGCCTTCTCAGGTTCCATGCTGCCACATTTAGATTCCCTCCGCTTGTCAGCTTCGAGGTGACAGCGGTCTAGGATGTCGGTGGCGTCGTACATGGCGCCCTTGAGCTTCCTCACCCATAGTTGCACGCCCTGGTCGGTGAGGCGCCTCCTTTCAGCATCGGCAAGGAAGGCTTTGATGCTTTCCATATTGTCCTCCAGCTTCCTGATCTCGCCTGATATGCCCAGCAGCATGTTCACCTCTTCTTTTCCCATGTCAGGCGATCAGCTTCATCACGTAGGGTGCCATAGCATCCAGGACGGCAGCCATGGCTCCAACGTACGCACGTCCTATATATATGTAAACAGGTAGATCATCACACTGCATTAGTTTCATCATCACAATATTATACAACGGCATGCAGTCTCTTATAGTTTTTCTATATATCTTAGGTCGTCGTTACCGGCCGGCCTGCACTAACTAATAATCACCTTAAACTAGATCATCGTTGTCAACAGGCGATACAAAAATTTCAGTGTTCACAGATTTAGCTAGACTTTTTACATGCATAGATGGCTGCTTACACCAAAGGAAAATAGCAGGAGGCCGGAATACACGATCGAAGAAGGCGGCTCGCTCTAGCTATTTCACTCTATTTTGATCCTCTCTGTGTGCTTTACAGATCATGATTCATGGGTACATATCCAGTCAGTTTACATGCAAATATAAATTCGCTCGCTAGCTATCCAATGATTTCAAACAGGAGGAATGGAAACAAAATGGAAGAAAGAGATATTGCGCATACGAAATTAAACATATATTACTTATAATTCACTGTGTATGCATATATAGTTGCAGTAGCATGAGCGAGGATAGAGAGTCACCTCGATCAGTATGGAGATGCCGCTCTTGGGCTGCTATCTGATCTTGGGGGTGTGTGTGATTACTGGTGAAAGACAAGGAGACAGGTATATGTGTCATATGTATGTATATAGGTGTCTCAGAAAGAAAAAGGAACAAGGAAAAGGAGATGGTATCCAATGTATGCTTGCCACACACCCCAAGGATCGATGGGTGCCAAACCTGACATCGAAGCAGGTATTTCCATTGCTAGAGTTGTTCTTTTTCCACGTGCAGAGGCAACTACTACTCAGCAGCAATTCCTTTCTTCTGGTTATAAGTTTCAGGAATGGGAGAATCGTGAAGCCCCAGCGCACGGATCGGATGATCTTCTTAAGCAAGGTACATAGACAACGGGGGCCGGGGGGAAATGATGGGGTGAAGCAGCGGCAGCTTTGTAGTAGCGAACTAGCAACGGTCTTAGAAGTATAATAATCTGGCACAAGCAAACTGTATAGGTTACCACATCTATCTATCTATCTATTATATTAATATTTGAATAGTTAAAAGAAACCACCATGTTTGCCGAGAGAGCTAAGAAATTATCATGTTAATCGAAAAAAGAAAAACTCTCCAGCATCGGATTTTATAAAGATCTAACGGCCCTACGATCAACAATTCAGAATTAAACTACGCAAAGCGATGATTCTTAATATGGTAAGCGTTCCATGCTAATCTACATATTTAATATATAACTATTAAAAAACAAAAAGATATACCGTTGTTGCCAAATACAACTATATATTTTCTAAACAATCTACGTGCAGCTCCTTGGATCAATCCACGATCGTTCATGTCTATCCGTCCAGGAGTCCTATCCGTTTTCCAATTCCAAACAATCACCGTCTGTCCAGGAGTCCGGTACGTTTTCCAATCCTAAGCAATCAAGTTCGGTAGAAAAGAATCACAACACCGTAAATAAGCATGTTAATTTGATAATGGATTGTTCATACGTACGTAGGACCTGCATCGTCCTGCTTATAATTGTCCATAATTGTCTACGTTCCTAAGTCCTAACAAAAGTCTAGAGACTACTAAGTGAGTCGATACTCTATCGCTCAATCCATCATGCAATAATGAAATTCACCAGTTGTTTAATTAGTTGTATAATTGCCTCTAAAAATAGGACATGAGTTAGTGCAAGTATTAATATATGACATTTCTAAATATCATATGCAACAACACATATTTAAGCTATATAATTGAGTGAAAGTATGCCTTATTATACTGGACATATGAACTTCTACAATTTTAATGCCCCAATATATATGTTCCTCCCTCATTTGCCAATAGGATATAGAAATTAGTAATTAATAAAAAAATTATGTCGTTAGATTTTTATGAGCATTTAATAATCTATTTTAAATACTAACAAAAGAAGAAAGATGTACATCATTGATTGTGATCATCGTCAACGATCTAATTAATTCAAATATTTTTAATAAAACATGATTTGTACCAAATGACAAAGATCTCCACCATTTATCTATTATCTTAACGGTGTAAACTAATCTAAATATTTTATATCAATTTCAGGTAATAGAAAAAGGATGAATTTTGCAATAGAAAAAAGACACAATCTCCACCACCAACTATAAAAAAAAACCATCTTCTATACCAAGGCTTCAAATGACCTACAGTGGTGTACAGTGGACCCAAGTTATAACTATGGAGACATATTTTATCATAAATTGCTAGCAAAGAAAAATAATACGTATAGCAAAAGCTTTAAAAATATTTGCTCATTTATTTCCAAATTATATGATTTAAAAATAAGGTTTTAAAAACAAATGTTGATACAATGTACCTATATGGATACACTTTATAATAAAGAGAAAAACTACACTAGCAAATAGGACACGGAGAAGAAGAAAAACAAAAGCAATTGTTCTGTACTTCAATGTGACGGTAAATAAGACGCGGTGCCTTGGTTCTTTGTCCATTGTACTAATGCTCTGTTCTCTTCAGGGTATTGTCACGTCAGCTTTCCACAAAACAATTCTCCGTAACTTTCCTAACGCTTGGATCTACTAGGTGCAGCCCTTATTTATTCCGCTGGAAATAACGGAAGCTAAGGCCATTTTCAGTAGAAAGTCTCATTTCTAAGAGTGCTATATTAGATTTTGTGTATGTAATATGTATCCCAAGCTCCATTGAGGTGAAACTGTCTCACATCTTATTATGAAACTCTCTTTCTCTTCACAATTACCCTGCTATATCACTAAATATGCCGACCTGTTATGTTATTTAATAAGAAGAAAACTCACTAAGAATGGCCTAAGTAGACTTTAAGTAGCCAGAATTTTTAGCATAATCCATTATCAATCGATAATGTCATCAAGCCTTCCACTGAACCTCAAGGATCTAGGCATTTTAAATTAAGTAGTGCATCAAGTCTGCAACAATCAACTAGCTTATCATTTTATCAATTCTGAGGAATGATGAGGCTAAAAAAATCCAGGGAATGATAATATCACTAATTATAGCATATCAAATTAATTAGTGCATCAAATTTAAATCTAAGAATTGTGGTCCAAGCGAAAATGTAACAAAAAATTTCTGTAAAAAGAGAACTTTCTATGAATACATAATGTAAATACTTATCTAGGAAATGTAATTATTGCTCCATAATCAAACTATCAAAGTAATATGTACAATAACAACAAGGTTTTTTTTCAAAAAAAAAACTACGTCTAAAGTTGAAATGGTACGCGTGAAATAACCCCACCATTCGGACTTTCTTCTATATGAAGCTCATCAACATCGTGTGGACAACAAAGAGTCCTATAATCGGGGAGCATGGCCTACAAAGGCATTTCCACTAGAAATGTCATCTATGCATGGCCGCCATACTGCATGGTCTAACACAGGTTTCTCACAAGATACAACAATAACAAGAACACGAGTTGCTCAATTAATCCTCGACCAATGTGGCAATATAAGGTGTCAATATGTCCCCAACTTTCATGGTGCTCATAAGCCCATATTGTGGCTCACCTACGCTAGCCCCTCGATCCCTACCATGGCCACCCCATCTCAGGTTACTCTCCATTACTTCAAACACAACATTAGGGTCATTTTATATATTTACTGTTTATGGTTACAAAAAGAGACACCAAAGTCCTTAATAGAATAATGTGAGGTTTTAAATGAGCCTACCATAACCCCCTCTTTCACAAAATGTAGTTATTGCAGCCATTTTTTTATCCATCCGTGTTGGGATAGATATTGATGAATATAGACACATACAAAACACATTTATTGAACAATGAATAAATATATTCGAAAGCTAAAAGGAACTACATTTTGTGATGAGAGGGAGCATTTTCTTAGGTTGTTCATTGCTCTCTCTCTCTCTCTCTCTGTTCCATATTTTAATTCATTTTTTATTTGTCTTAAGTTATGTCAATAACAAATAGGTAGAATAGAAAAAAAATCCATTGTAGAATTATTAAAACTAATTTGATACATAGATGTTAGCGCCCTTTTCTAAAAATTTGTCTGAAGTTATAGAAGTTGACATGCATCAAAGCTGCTGGTAAATAATAGTTGAAACGGATTAACTATAATAAAAATACTATTTTTTACTATTTTGAATAACCAAATCAGGCTACTTCAGGGATTAATTGTTTATTCATCAATTATAAAACACGATACCATGCTGGATATCATATAAATTATGGCAATCTAGATAGTATATAGAATCTATAATATAAATTAAAAATATTAACAATACTTGGATGTTATACATTTATATGTGTATGTATATATGTGTGGGGGCCACATATTTTAATACATTAACTCATAAGAACATTTGTAACAATATAACACAGAACAAGAAAAATTCAAACAAAAAGGATGTATTGCTCAGGATCAACGAAACAACGATAAAAAGACTAAACAATATTTAGAAAATTTTAAATTTAAGCAAAACTAAAATGTAAAAAACTAGCTACCCACGCAATTTTGCGTGGGCCACCTTGCTAGTTATATTAATAAGGGAGTGTTAAAAGGAGCCACCACGTTCGCCGAGAGGACCAAGAAATTCCCACGTTAATCGGAAAAAAGAAAAGCCCTCCACCTATCGGATTTTATGAACATCTAACGGTCTATATTAAATCATATATTAAATATAACATAAAAAAGAAAAGATCTACACCGTTAGATATTATGATCATCCAACGGTTTAGATTAGATTAGTATATAGTCTAGAAAGATATACAATACAAAAAGGTATCATGTCCGCTATTTTTCCTTTCCCATTGTTGGTGAATAATGATCGGAATCAGATTAGTACTCATATTATTCCTATTCGTTAGCTAGATTCCATGGTAAGATCAAGTCATTAATTAGGAATCAGCTCAATAATTCTATATACGTTCGCGGCGGGACTCTGGTAAACCTCGGACTAATAAAACGGAGTATGTTCTCTATGGTGTGCATGCAAGAGTCCAGTACTCCAATGCAAACATCGGATGCCCCTAGGTCCTTTATACCCAGTGTGTAATAAAAACATAATTCGCATGCATGTCAATAAAAAAATTGTTGGATTTAAGCACATTTAATGGTGTACACTAAATCATATATCAAATGCAACTTAAAAAGGTGTGCGCAATTGGATATTACAGTATGTTAATACAACGGTCTTAATCAATCTAAATATATTGTACTAAATATGACTAATAAAACAACCAACCATTAAATTTTTATATTAAATAAAAATATATCTTATATCAATAAGTGAAAAACGGATTTTTTATACCATTGGTTGTTACAATTATCGAACGGTCTAGATTAAACACAACGATAATAAAACAAAATACATTAGTATAAAGTTATGGTACATGATTTCTAACGGAGAGTATACTTCTCCTACTTTGACTAAGTTTGACAAAAGAGCTAAATTTTGTAAAAAAGGAGAAGAGATCTCCACCCTCTTTTTATATATAAGAGTGATAAAAGAAGTCTCTATAGTCATCGAGATAGTCTAGAAATTACCATGTTAATAAAAAATCAGGTGCCAGCCCGCGCGTTGCTGCAGAAATTCTTAAACCATTTCTAAGTAAAATTTGAAAGTGATAACATTGCTATAATTTTAAAGAACATTTTCTTTCAAAGATATTATGATAGCATGTTCATTTTGCTTGATAGATTGACTCTTAAACCAATGATTGTGTTTATGATGTAGGAATTTTGTAGGATGGTACTTGCATTGACTAATAGTTGCATGCATGGATGTTATTATCCACAGAAAATTGATAAAGACATCAATAGAAGTTTTTAGTGGACAATGGCATGTCTTCTAGCTTAGTGCAGTCCTTGATGACGTAGATAACTTGCATGTTGAGAGAAATAAAGTTAATAATGGTTAGTGAGCTTTACTTATATAGATACCTAAACAGATAGATTTTATAAACATCTAACAATATATATTAAATCATATATCAATTAAATTAAAAAACGAAAGATCCACACAATTGATTGCCAATGGCCTAGATTGATCCAAATATTTTATACTAATACAACTACTAATTAAAAAGCCATTTTTTAGAGAGACATATGAATCTCTCCACTATCAGATTCTATAAACATAGAACCATATGTATTGAATCAAAGATTTATACCAAAAACCACTAACAAATGAAGAGAAAAATCTACCCTATTGGTCATTACCACCTTCTAAAAATCTAAATGCTTTGTATCAAATACAAATTATCTTTTTTGAATTTTATAAAAAGACAGATTCCCACCATCTATTATCTTTTCAAAGATTGTTAAAGAAAATGTACCATATTCACTAAAAGGGTCTAGAAATTACCACCTTAAGCAAAAACAAAAAAACAAAAACAAAAAAAGCCTAAAACATTATATATTAATAGTGTTGCCTTAAACGGCCGTGTAGCCCATGTACACACCATGTAAACGTTACTCAAGAGTCAACTGTGTTGGCCGTGTAATCTGTTTGAAATCCTGTTTAATCCGTTTTTTAGTCCATTTAATCGCCGTGCAGCTCGACTACTCTCTAAACAATAGGCGACCGACTGTTTAGCATTACCGTTTAGGATAACATTAGATTTTATGAATATCTAATTGTCTTCATTAACCCAAAAATATTATATCAAATATGACTAACAAAAAGAGCAACACGTAATCATAGAGTTGTGGAGCCCAACCTTCGCTTAGACCTATCAACTAGCAAGTTTGCTACTGACCCGCGCATGGATGTCATACTTCACTTTTCCAACATGTGTTTCACTCCGAGATACAACAATACCAAGAACATAAATAGTTGAATCGGCCCTCTTAGAAACCAACCTAGCAATAAGAGATGTCAATCAAATACAAATAAACTACTGAATAGATAAGAGAGAGGTTACATAGTTGCAATGAGCATGCCGCCTCTTCCTTCGTGGAAGGTCATCACTAACCAGCCTATAGTATCGTACCCATAGGAAGGTAGTACCCAAGTCAATGGAAAATATGGACATGTGCCAATGAAGAAGCTCAAAGCAAATCGAGAATGGCAAGTAGAGCTGGTGAGCGAAGAGATAAAACATGAACCATCTAGCATAGCACAATAAGAGAACGTTAATGGATTGTTTTGTTGGACCGGCCGTTAGTTATTCCCTTGATGATAAGAACATTTGTTATCAAGTATTCTTTTGGCACAATTTCATGCACTTGCACACCTATGCTCCTGCTCATACATTCCAAATACATCCATTGAGAAGAAAAATAATTTGGTAAGTGTATTATGTATGACATAGGTTTTAGAGTAAACTTAAAAAGGAACTGTCAACATACCAATGCTATAATCCAATATTGCTCAATTAAAGAAAAGACAAATGTATGATCTCAATCTTGATGAATGTTGATCGACCAATAACCATGTATGGACGCATCATGTTAACAGCCATACAACTATAGTTGTTGGAGATGCCATTTAGTGGTGGCAAAGGTGAGACTCCTTACTAAACTAGAGCGCGTGAAGCCTATCGGATTTTAGACCATATTTATTGAGGTATAGAGATGCACAAAAGTCTTTTTCTCCCATTGCATGCATGGTCATATCTACAATAACAATTTAATCTTTAAAGGGCGTGTCTTTTTACCTCAGAGTATATAATTCAACTTATATAATCTTGAGTGGTCAACAAACACTCTACCCCCATTGTGTACCTTATTTAATTTTGACGAGGGAGGGCTAATTATGATAAATTGATAATACGCAAGCAACCCAAAGGATCCTTATTTCAGCTCATTTTTTGGACATTTACAATTCCATACTTATCTTTTCGAGTTATTGACAAACTAAAATCTCAATGTAAACAAATACGGTCTAAGTGGGACTACCATTTAATTTTCTATGTTTTTTCAATAATAATTTCAATCCAAATTATAATACACTTTGGTTTGTCCTAAACCATCTTTTCCAAAAAAAATAGTAATAACATCTTCGATATAAAACAAATGCACTATCAACACTTATTTTATGATAGAACTTTGATAGTATAGATGTTGATGCCCTTTTTGAAAAAAAGTATAAACAAAATTATAAAGTTATATTTTAAACATAACAAGTACATGAAGTATTTTCAAGTACGAAATCATAATACTGCAATGGCTACACAATTAGATTAACTCATAAAAATATGTTGTAAAAATAATATAAGAAAAATGAAACGCAAGAAAACAATATGTATATTCAGGACCAATGGAGGAAAAGCAACAAATAAAGTGCTAAAAATAATCACAAAAGATTAATTTGAAGAATAACTAGAATGTAAATGAACAAACTAGATGTCCGCGCTATTTGCGCGGGCCATCTTGCTAGTTATATTAATAAGTGAGTGTTAAAAGAAGGCTCCACGTTCGCCGAGAGGGCTAAAAAATTTCCATGTTAATCAGAAAAAAAGAAAAGCTCTCCACCTATTGGATTTTATGAAGGTCCAACTGGTCTAAATTCAATAGACTACGCTAGATACGTTTTCTATTTGTTCTCCAAAAGGAAAAAACAATGGTGTTTACATTGTCCCACAGAAGTACTACTACCAAATTTGCTTTGTCCGATACGTACTGACGATCGTAAAGAAAAAAAAACTACTATTTTACATTGCTTGACCGAATTACTAATGCTTTGCCAATAAAAAAATAGTCTATATTACATTCGTAAGACAATCCGTAAACAATTATGGGTTCAGAGAAAAAGGAACTATTCCCATTGTTCACAGAGAAAAAATAGCTAACCAATCAAATATTTGTGCTATAAAAATATTATTAGCATTGTCCCATATGAAATAAATAAATAACCAAAGTAATAATTTTTTCTTTATAAATCGAAATCCTTGATTCTGGCACATTGGTAAGTATTCATGAGGTCTACGTTGCAAATAGAGAACAAATATTAAGTGAAATGCACCGTTAGGTGATTAATTTTTCTGGTTACGTCGGTTAATTCCATCAACTTTTCATGTGTACATTTAGACCATAACTTTGTAAGTGGTCCACAAGATGTCCATATTTCTTTGTTTTATGTTTTATTTCTCATTTAACCTCCGGATTTATTCTCACCATCTCACGTATGTCCTTCTCCCTCTCCTGCGTCGCCAGTCGCCGTCTCTCTCATATCCCATCCATACAATGCTGTACGTGTTGCCTGTGTACTGTGGAGGTAAAATATGCTGTTGTGTTGTTTGCATGTCTCCTTCGCAAAGCCTCCAAGTCATTGAGGAAGTCAAGGAAAACCACGCCGACATGCCCTCCAACATTGAGTTAAATCAGCAGTGCATCACGAACACCAAGCTATGCAACTTGTGACCCCCAAGAACTGGCGTTGATCTCTCCCTCCTTGGTACACTCTAGGATACAAGCCAAGAGAAACGCATCGAGGTATAGTCGGAGCGACGCCAAGAGCGCTCCACACAGCCTAGATGAACCTCTGCCTGAAGATCTACAGCTTGATGACAATCTCCTCAAGCTGTGCCTATGCTCCTGAAGCTAAGGATCACGACGCTTCGCTTTGGCAGCGATCCAGCCATCGAATGCACTCATGCGCCCCATCAGCGCTCGCCGAGACCGGTGGCCCTATGCAGTAGACCTGTAGCGTGGGGCAGTCAGGCATGCACAACCCATCCCTAAGCGCACGCACTACTCATGGCTCTAGCGATTTGAAGGAGTTGACGAGGAATCCTCAAGCGTTTGGCATGTGGAATTCTAGATAGCCGCACAGATCGCCCTGCAGGCCTCGCCGTCGTTGGTGATCCCCTAGGCAGATCAAAGACCTTGAACGGATGAGCGTTGGGTAATGATAGGATGCCGGACTCACCGAACCCCACAAAGTTTGTGCCCACGCTGGAGCGCATGACGGGCAGGATGAGGAGGAAGATAGCGAGACCATAGGCACTTGAGGGGAAGGAGGAGTAGGTGGGTAGGGTATAAGCAGGGCCACCACATTGAGCGCGTTGGAAGCAGAGCATCTGCACCTAGGGGTCGTCCTCTGGCTCCTCACCATGGACTACACCCAGCTGGTGGCCAAGCAGGGGTCGGCACTGGTGGTAGGGTAGGGCCACCAACAAGGTAGGAGAGGGAGATGGGCATATGTGAGATGATGAAAAAATCTAGGGATTTAAATAGAAAATAAAATATAAAACGGAGGAGTATGGATATGTGGTGAACCACTTAAAAAGGTATGGCCTCAAAATACGCTTCGAAAATTGATGGACGTAATCGATACAATTAAAAAAGTTAACAGGCTAATTGTGCATTTATATCATAAGAAATTTCCACACTAATTCTAAAAAAATTGGCACTCAATTGGAAACAAGGAAAAAATTAGACTATATCCATGCAAAATGCCATCGCATTACCTTGATATTTTTTAAGGTGAAGAAATATTAAAAAAGCTTCAAAGACTTTGTGTTCTCATTCACATCCAGAGAAGAGATTGTGGACAAATAAATAAACTTCAAAGTGAACATTAGATCTTCAAAGAATATCATTAATCCATCCAAAAGTTGAAATCAATGCAATGTCCACTGCTCTTTCCAATAAAATAAATAAATTCACAGGTGAAATACCATATCAAGGTATTAAAAGAAGTCCATTTACCAAGAGGGTCTATAAATTACATTATTAATCTAGAAAAAAAGTCCTTCAACATTGGATTTGTTTTATGAAGATATAAAGATCTACATTAAATCAAGATGACAGCCATGTCACATGTCTTCTTCCTCTTACGAATAACCTATGTGGATTTGTTTCTTAGGTGCCACAGTGATGCCCCACGGTACCTCGCCTCACCCTATAGAATTGTCTCCTAGGTGTCCTACTGCTTGATCCGTGACCGCTTGCCTCCCTCACTAACCTCTCCATTCCTATGATCATTTACCTTTCAGATTATATAATGTAGCTTATATAATACTGAGTGGTTAACAAACACCCAAACTTATTATGTACCTTATAAAAGAATTAGGGGAAGAGCAGATTATGACAATACAAAGTGCATTGTTGAGGAGTAAATAGAGAAAAAATAACATAAACACAAAGTTAAACCAGAATAATCAAACAAAACTAATTTTAAGTGAAACTAAAATGCCAACAGAAAAACTAGCTACCCGCGCTATTTGCGCGGGCTAGCTTGCTAGTTAGATTAGATTCGTGGTGATATAGAAGAAAGCACGAAAATTATTAAAGAGAAGAGAAACGAGTTGTGAATTAAAGACCAAAATGCTTTGTGATCTATGACCATGCTTCACCTCTCTATATATTTGTACACTCTAGCACTCCTACACCACCGCCGCCGGAGTTCCTGACATCTTGTACAGCCATCCCTCGAGTTCTCCTATTTCTCCTCTGTAGCTCCGGCACTCCACCTTATGAGCTCTCGCTCCCCTCTACTCCCTTGCTGCTCCCCCCTCTAGCGGCTCCAAGCTCCACTGTGTCCCGCTCCCACTCCGGCCACACACCAGACCACAGTGAGCCCTACTCCCACTCTCCCTCGTGCTTCAAGTACTAGGTAGAATTGACCTACCCAATAGCACGCAATTCATGATCGCAACGGCCCACCATGTCCCTCTCTTCTATGTCCGGAACGCTACCACTGCCGTCCGCCATGGCTACCATAGGCACCTCGCCCGTGGCAAGCCACCACTAACCACCGCTGCACCAACTAAACCATGCACTACCTCCACTGTGTCTGCGCGACAGCACGAAGCTATAGCACCCAAAACTCAGCTAAGAAAGCCATAAGGTCGCCATATCTCTCTAAACCCTGGCGGATTCCTTCCACCATCACTGAACCCATCAACCTTAGGCACCATTGAACCAATCACCAAGCGCATCATATCCAGGATCAACACTCGCCTCACACACCAAATCCCAACCCAAAATCCTTATTGAAGCATCATCTCCATCGCTCCGGCAAACTCTTACCTCCGCCGCTTGTTGCCAGCCACTTCTGGTGGTCTAGTAAGGCCAAGGCCACCACCAATCAATGTGCATAGTGCACTGCTTCACTGAGTGGTGTAACGGTCTTGCCACCGGTGACCTCGTCGCCGGTCAAGGTCGACCGTGTATGTGTTGATCCTGTGATGGCATGTGGGGGAAGAGAGAGATGCAAGGGAAAGAGAGGAGAGAAAGGAGAGAGAGGGGAAAGGTGGGGCCTGCGTAACTGTTCATGTGAGCATCAAAACCACTCCACGTGAACACCAAAACCACCCAAACTTTGCCAAGGTGCCAATGTTAACCGGTTTGTCGACTCTAGGTGTCTAGTTTGGCCAATATGTGGTTGAGAGTTCAAGGTGGACAATCGCAAGAGTTGAGGGGGCCAAAAGTGGACTTCTTCCTATATTTAATGTTTAGAACAGTTCAACGAAGACAGACTTGAAACATCAATATTTATGCACGAGTTCTACAGAGTTGGAAAAAAATAGGAGCCATCCATCAGGATATTTATGGTATAGTAAAAAAATGATGGAACCGATACCCATACTTTTTATTTTCAATTCCATAAATGCATAAAGGCCATTAAAAATTAAAATAGAGTGGTATCTCTTAGTACCGGCGTATACCTTTCCAACCATACTAAAATCTCTCTTATTTTTGACTGGAGTTTCAAGACATCACCTATTTCTGCTGATGCCGGGCGCCAGGTGCAGGATCTTTTGGATCGCCTCCGACCATGCATGTCATGAAGCTCCTTGGGGAGGACCGGAGGAAGGACACGCCAATAGATGCAAAACACTTATTACCAAAGGAGAAGGTTCCACAATCGGAAATGTTAGGCATATTTCGACTAGGGAAAAAGTACAAATAACCCCCTCAACTTCACCCCCTTGGATACATAACCCATAAAACAAAAAAATGGTATGAAATACACCCTAAACTATCAAACACCAAGGTAAATTACCCCCTGGGGTGGTTTTGAAGCCTGATTTGCTGGCATGGACACCGGATTTGTTGACTGGGCAGGTTGTTTGGTCCAAAGCTGTGCATCGTGGCCTGGACCCAGCATGTCAGCACCTGGCCCCCGTCCCCGTTGCCCAGTGTCGCTCCGGTGCTCCTTGCCCACGCCATGCGCCCTTCCCCGCCAGCCGCAGCTCCGCTTCGCCCCTCCCTACCCGCCACAGCCTCATGCTTTCTATATCTATGTTGATGCTCTCGAGTTCAACAAGGTATGTCCAAGTTGTCATTCTTTCTTAAGGCAGCTTTGCTATATAAATTTCAGTACACGATTGATTGCTGATTGAGTAGTTTTTTTCCCAAACATGTCACATATAATACAGACCAGAAACAATTGCTGCACATTTGGAATTAATGCCCAAACTTTAGGATACCTGCATCCTTCTACTATATATAGATCTAATGCAAATTCAACCAAAAGTCATTGGCTTCACATCTATTTAAAAACGAATGTGGAAATTACTTTGATGCATATATTCACATTTGGTTTTTGTGGTGGCACATGATTTATGTTCACAATGAGCTAAATTTTACGATGACTAATTGGAGACTTCTTTTGAAGCCTCCACGCTAATCCTCACCAGACGTGCTAGAAAAAAAATAATCCTAAAAATTTTGGTCGTCCATCAAGTAGCACTAATAATAATAATCATTAGATCTATTACATTTTTTTAGAAAATTACCCACAATGCTGTTATTAAAGATGGATTAAAATAACCTTAAATTTACAAATGAATTACCTACCATGCCATTATGAAATATGTATTAAATAACTCCATAAATTTTCATGTAATTATCCACTCTGCTATTTGAAAAATGATGTGAAATAATCACTAACTTTGCATATAAGTTACACACCATACCATCATAAAAGATGAATTAAAATAACCAATAATATTGCATATAAATTACCCAACATGTCATGAAAGATAATACAATCCTAGATTTGCATGTAAATTATCCATCATGCTATTATAAAAAAATAAATCAATGCAATCATCCATAATATTACTAAATATTAAATATATGCCTTATAAAACTCTAACCCATGCCAGAGCATGGGCTGATGGACTAGTAGATGCAAAACACTTATTACCAAAGGAGAAGGTGCCACAATCGGAAATGTTAAGCATATTCCGACTAGGCAAAGCTGTCAAACGTTTCAAATTTATGACCGAAGGAAATATGACATTGTCGGAGCGTGTGTGCTCCGTTCGGGTGGCGGAATGCACCCGCCCGAATCCTAAGTACTAAGAGTAGTTAGGGGGAGCGATCGTTGTTAGCTATGTCAATGGTGGCACGATGGGGACACGAGGATTTAGAGTGGTTCGGGCCGCCGGAGCATAATACCCTACGTCCACTGTGGGTGTGTGTTCTTGTATTGCTGTCTGTTGGGAAAGACGGTGGTGATTGTGAGCTTGTGCTTGTGTCTGTGTTCCTCCTCTTCCATATGCCTCCCCTTTTATAGCCCAAGGGGGGCATGCACATGGTGGCCGGGCCCCGACAGGTGGTCCCGGCCCAATTTCTCTATACTACAGTTCTATCCTGCACTGACTTGGTGCCCTACGCTCCTTCTGGCAGAGGTCAGGTCCCTCCAGCGGACCCTCTGTCGTCATGTCACGTGCTCCTTGTAGCGGCAACCGTTGCCTCCCATGTCTTGTACCTGTACAAATGACGCGGCCCGGCGTGGCCCAGAAGGTGCGCCATGCCGTCCTGGTTTACACCGTCCTGTTCCATCAACCGCTGAACCCGGCGGAGGGCCAACAGCGGCAGAGGAAGCAGGCGGCGTGCCGACGTGACATTACGCAGCACTCACAGCGGTGCTACAGTGCTGCTGCCTAGTATTAGGCTGAGCGCGGTCGTCGTGCGTGGCGCAGCTCATGATGAGCACAGTGTACTTGTTTATTCGGTATAAACCCCAACGTCCGGTGGGGAAGTTGACTGTATGCCCCGTCACTGCCGTCCCGCCTCGGTAAGGCGTGCCCTTTGGTATAGTCGCCGTCGCATGTCCGCGGATTGTCCGCGGGTGTCAGGGCACGCCCGTCCGTCAGCGGGTAACGGGGCACGCCCGTCTGACAGCGGCAGTGTCAGCGGGTGTCAGGGCACGTCCGTCCGTCAACGGGTACGGGGCACGCCCGTCTGTCAGCGGCGGTGTCAGCGGGTGTCAGGGCACGTCCGTCCGTCAGCGGGTACGGGGCACGCCCGTCTGACAGCGGCGGTGTCAGCGGGTGTCAGGGTCACGCTCGCCTGCCCGCAATTAATGCAGCAGGCGGGCGAGGCCCCTGGCCGAAGACTCCGCCGCGCGTCCTGTGGGCACGTGGCGGCCCCGGACCATCCCGCACCGGGGGTAGGTGTTCGCGGTAGCTTGCGGCTCCACCCCCCGAGTGCGCTAGCACCGGACCTCCGAGCGGTCTGGACCTCCGAGTGGTCCGGACCTGGCCTTCCCTTGAGGGGCATCTCGCGCGGTTGGGAGAGGCTCGGCCCTCGCCGAAGGAGGTCCGGGATCTCCCCTGTGGGCCGAGCGCGCGGCCCAGTTCTTATAAGGGGTAGGCCAGATCTGACTGTACGTGGCCTTGGGCCCTTCCTTTACAGCGACACTTGCCGATATTGAAGACCCTGCCGAGTATAGGCAAGCGAGCCCTTGTGCTGCCCAAGGGAATAAACCCAGCTTGTCAAGCTGCGTGGAGCCTTACTAAGGACTGTTTACTAGACTTTGCCTAGTATAAGCGGGTACCCGGTTAGCTGGGTACCGACAGTGGCCCCTGGGCCCACCTCTGGTGAGTTTTCGAACCTGAGGTGAGCCCATCAGCGCTTATTACTCAGGCCTCCACAAGCCATGTGTGGTTTCCGGCCCCTGGCTGTTAAGCAAGTAGTTGGGCAGGGCCAACCACTTGATCCTCGGCCGAGACTTGGCTCGCCCAACCCCGCGAGTTGGCCCAACAGGCCCCTCACGATCTGGGGGCGCCTGATCGTGGGAATCTCTCGGGGAACGAGGGGGCAGGCCCGCGCCGGGAACCGCAGCGGCGGATCGCCTCCCCTTCTTTCCGCAATTAAGGCGGAGGCAGACGGTTACGTGGGCAGCTGTGTGTAAAGCCGAGAGGCAGGGGCCCCACGCGTTGCGCCGAGGCGCGCGTCCGCGGGCGGCCGCCGGTTCGCCTCCCAGCTCCACTTGCTATTTTACCCGCCTGTCGTGATCTGCGTCCCCGGGCCCCTGCTGTCATAGACCTGGGGGTCCGCGGGTGCGTCCGTGCGCGTGTACGCCTCAGTCCCGCGGCTCGCGGAGGATCGGGAGCGACCGTCAAATAGGGTCCTCAACCCTTGGTCAAGCACACCCTTCCAGCCATTTGCCTTTGCATCACCCGCATCCGCCGCCGCGCTTCGTCTCCCTCGCAGTAGAGTTCTCGCTCCTCGCCGGCGGTGCAGTCCTTCTTCTCCTCCCACCGCCGGATTTCGCAACGATGGGTTCCGGCCACCAATCTTCCCGGCAGTCCGAGGAGAACCTCAACCGCGTGCGCCGCCTGCTCGGCTGGACGGACGCGGAGCGCCGCGATGGCGTTCGCGCGGGCTCCCTCCCCCATCGCAACTTGCAGCCGAGGGAGTTTGTCCTCTTTGTTCCCTACCTCTACTGCGGCCTGGGGGTGCCAATTTCTTCTTTCTTCATGCTGCTGCTGGAGGCGCATGGGCTGCAGCTCCAGCTTCTTACCCCCCATTCCATCCTCCATGCGGCAATCTTTGCCCATTTTTGCGAGATGTTCGTGGGGGTTCCTCCCTGCGTGACGCTCTTCCGCCACTTCTTCTCGGTGAGGTGTTCCGGGAGGAGCTCGACCGAGATCGGTCGCTACTACTTCCTGCTGAAGGGGTCCAGGGGAAGGTCGACCTACCTCCCCACCTTCGCCAGCGCCAAGTAGGAGCACTGGCGCAATGACTGGGTGATCATCAGGGCGGAGCCGAACGACCGGCTGGCTCTCCCTGATAGCAGTCCCGACACATCCCTCCCGGAGTGGGGTGCTTCGACGGATCTGCCACCCGAGTTCTCCCCCGTGCTGGCCAGGATCGCCGAGCTCGTCAACAGCGGGCTGACCTCGATGCACATTCTCGCGAACTTCCTCAGGCGGAGGCTCGCCCCCCTGCAGATGCGGCCAAGGCTGGCGTGGAGCTACACCGGCCCCAACAACTGCAGTCGGGTGGTGCGCGGCGAAGACCACGATCTGTCGCAACTCCTGCTGGAGGAATGGGTGCAGTGCGTCACGGACGAAAGCTTCTCCCCCGAGCAGCTGCGCCTGGACAGCTGGCAGGCCCGCCTGGGAGAGCGGATCGAAGCCGCCACCGTTCAGCACACCCGGGTCCGCGCGGAGCTTTCCACCGCCCGCATAGAGCTCGACGCCGACCGTGCGGCCTATCATAAGGACCTGCAAAGGCTCGTCAACCGAGAGCGCGCGGTCGGGGTCCGAGAAAAGCGGGTTGAGGTGGGCGAGGCGCAGCTGAAGCTCGACCGAGCCAAGCTGGAATCTGTGCAGAAAGGCGTGGAGCAGCGCCGGCTAGAGCTGGTGGAGGTGTCCGATAGGCAGGCCGCCATTAGCGCGGGGCTCGACCAGGTGAAGTCGGGGCTCGTCGAGCGCGAGGCAGCAGTTAAGGTCCGCGAGGACTCCGTTGCCCAGCGCGAGGCGGCGGCCAAGACCCTCAAAGAGTCCGCCGTCCGCCAGGCTGCTACGCTCAAGATCCGAGAGGATTGGGTGAAGTCCAGGGAGGTAGAGCGCGCGGACCAGGAGAAGCAATTGCTGGTCGAGCGGGCCACCCTGGAGCAGCTGAAGCAGGATGCTGCCCAGCAGGCGGTGGCGGAGGATCGGGAGCAGATGCGCGCCGGCCTCCAACGCATCGCCGACTGGGCCGGGGAGGCGAGCTCGGCTCTGGTGCCGCTTGGACTGAGTCCGATCCGGGTGACAGAGCCGCCGTCCACCATTGCGGACGCCCTCCCCGTCCTCGACTCCGCTGTGGAGCAGCTCCGGCGCCTGGACTCCACGCTCGGGGAGCGCCTTGAAGCCGAGGGCCGCGAGCTGTGCCGCGCCATGGCAGAGCACCTCCTGGTCTGCTTCCGGAGCCACGACCCCGCAATCTCCTTGGACCCGATCATCGCTAGCCCGGGAGAGCGTGCAGGAGGTGGTGGAGGCCGTTGCCGCCCGGTTCCAACGGGCCCCTGCGGATGAGGAGCCGGATGCACCAGGGGCGGGAGATCCCCCAGCACCGTAGGGCAGCAGCTCTTGTTGTTGTTGTTTTTTTTATACAAGACTATGCAAAATATCAGTATGGACAAGTAATATAAAGAGATTTCTTCTATGGAATGGACTAAGCTGATATAGAAGCTGCGACTTATCTCCATTTACTCCCTGTTGCATGCTGGTGTGCTATCACCTGACCCCCTGGCCCCCTGGTAGGTAGGCTCTAAGTTTCGAGGCTGGCTACCACCGAGTCAGAGGCCAGACCTGCATGCAACTCACGGCAAACGTTAGTGTTGTACCCACGGGGCCTGCTCCGAGTTAACCTTTTCAGCTATTCGAGGTCCGGGCCATTCGTCGTCCGGGCCAGGGGCCAAGATGTCTGTTCGTGGGATAGCAGGGCGTGTGAGTTTAGGGTACGGAACCAGGCAAAACTGCGACACAGCCCTGGACCATCCCTAGTCCAACCATCTTAGCTCCGGTCCAGTCCTGCAGCCGTTCGGACCTCTCTTAGTGAAACAAAGGTAACTGCGCTGCCTGGAAGTTCTTGGAGTCGCAACCGGACCTTGCCGCCGAGGTTAGGGGGTGTGCCAGTAGCCTAGGGAGTGGTCCGGAGCACTGAACGCGCTGTTCCTGATACTGGGGGAACCCACAGCGAGGCAGGGAGTGTACAGTGCTTAGGGTATGAGACCAGGCTAAGCAGCTGACAGCTCCGGGCTACCAAGGCGAGCCCCTTTTCTCTGGACCTGGCACCCAGTATTCCGGACCTCCTTCCTAGCTTCTGAGCTAACCGTTTCACGCTCGAGCCGCTAAGCCCTGCCGGTTCCAAGGAGATTTTAGGCAAGAGCAGGATTCCACGTAGGGGTTAGAAAAATGAAACAGATGGCAGCTGAGTAAACATTAGAGAAATAGCGGAGACAAGGATTTCAGGGCAAAACTCTTTCTTTTTATCAAGCGATTCAGGGTATCATGTGATGTCAGCCAGAGGTCGGGATTACAAGGGCGGGCCTTTACCGCTCTGGTCCACATGGTGGGCCTATCTAGCTTATAAAAGAAAGAGGGTTGCCCTGAATTTCTTGCCTAAGGATAAAACTTACGGAGGTGTTCTATATTCCATGGGTTCGGCAGCGGGATTCCTTCCTCCGTGGCGAGGCGAACGCAACCGAGGCGACTAACTTCTGTCACATTGAAGGGCCCTTCCCAGCTGGGGGAGAGTTTGTTGCGCCCTTCTCGGTTCAAGATGCGCCTCAGGACCAGGTCTCCAGGTTGGAGTACCCTGCCCAGCACGGTTCGCTCAGGGCGTCGGCCCTTCTTCTTTTTCTTGCCGCTCTCTTGGGCAGCACCGGCAGAGGCGCCTGGTTGGGCAGCCTTGTCCTGCTGTGGGGAGTGCCATGCACGCCCCTCAACGGCCCTGGCGCACTTGTCCGCCAGCGCGTACAAGGTGGTGACGTCCTGCACTTGGCGGGTCGCCAGCTTCTCCAGCATCTTCTCATCACGGACGCCTTGCCGGAAGGCAGTGATGATGGACGCATCGGAGATGCGGGGTATGGTCCCTCGCACCTTGGCGAAGCGGGCGATAAACGCCCGGAGGGTTTCCCCGGGCTCCTGACGTACATCATGGAGGTGGGCCTCCACACCGTACTGTTGGCATGCACTTGCGAAGTTTGCTAGGAACTGAGTGCAAAGCTCCCCCCAGGATCGGATTGACCCGGGGGAGAGGTTCATGAGCCAAGTTCGGGCCGGCCCAGACAAGGCAACATGGAAGTATGACGCCATGACGGCGTCGTCCCCGCCAGCCGCTGTGATAGCGGTCACGTACACCTGCAGGAACTCCGACGGGTTGGTGGTCCTGTCGTACTTTTTCGGCAGATGCGGCCGGAACTTCGGCGGCCAGCGCATGGAGCGAAGACTGTCTGCGAGCGCAGCGCAGCCAACTCCAGTCGATATGACCCCCGGCGGGGTCTGCGTGCCAGCCGGGGGCTGCACGTAAGCTGGGGGCTTAGGTGCTGCAGCGGCAAACGCAGCGTCAAGGTTTTTGCCCTTGGCGGCGTTTGGCTGCATCCGTGGTTGCTCCACGGTGGTATGGGTGCCTGCTCGCTGGCGGTTGAGCTCGGCTCGCAGGTCTTCCGTCTGCGCGCTCCTCACTGTGGGGGAACGCACGGACGTTGCCGCATCGTGCTGCCTGCGGCGGTTCGACCTCCCCCGTTGCTGGGAGGGAGTCGTGATCCGGCCCTAGTCGGGCCAGGTGTGACTTCGGCCAGGTGGATCAGACGATCCACGTCGCTCCGCCACTGCGCCAGGGAGCTAGGAGAGGCTGCCGGCCCCGGAGGGTTACGGAGCAGCTCCCTGGCCGCGGCGAGCGGGCCGCTGGCAGCAGTGGGGTTCGCCGCGGCGGCGTTTGCCGCTACGGCGCTTGCTACTGCGGTGTTCGCAGCAGTGGCGCGCCCCGCAGGGCGTCGAGGGGCTCGCGGCGTCCGTGCCGCGCCCTCAGAACCGTGGGAGGAGGCCTATGACCCGGTCGAGGCCACCTCCTCCGTTGCGGCCGTATTCTCGTGGATGTCGCAAATGCGAACCATCATGCCAAGGGAGATGATGCTAACTGACGCTGGTCCCCTACCTGGCGCGCCAAATGTCGGAGCGTGTGTGCTCCGGTCGGGTGGCGGAATGCACCCGCCCGAATCCTAAGTACTAAGAGTAGTTAGGGGGAGCGATCGTTGTTAGCTATGTCAATGGTGGCACGATGGGGACACGAGGATTTAGAGTGGTTCGGGCCGCCGGAGCGTAATACCCTACGTCCACTGTGGGTGTGTGTTCTTGTATTGCTGTCTGTTGGGAAAGACGGTGGTGATTGTGAGCTTGTGCTTGTGTCTGTGTTCCTCCCCTTCCGTATGCCTCCCCTTTTATAGCCCAAGGGAGGGCATGCACATGGTGGCCGGGCCCCGACAGGTGGTCCCGGCCCACTTTCTCTATGCTACAGTTCTATCCTGCACTGACTTGGTGCCCTACGCTCCTTCTGGCAGAGGTCAGGTCCCTCCAGCGGACCCTCTGTCGTCATGTCACGTGCTCCTCGTAGCGGCAACCGTTGGCTCCCATGTCTTGTACCTGTACAAATGACGCGGCCCGGCGTGGCCCGGAAGGTGCGCCATGCCGTCCTGGTTTACACCGTCCTGTTCCATCAACCGCTGAACCCGGCGGAGGGCCAACAGCGGCAGAGGAAGCAGGCGGCGTGCCGACGTGACATTACGCAGCACTCACAGCGGTGCTACAGTGCTGCTGCCTAGTATTAGGCTGAGCGCGGTCGTCGTGCGTGGCGCAGCTCATGATGAGCACATTGTACTTGTTTATTCGGTATAAACCCCAACGTCCGGTGGGGAAGTTGACTGTATGCCCCGTCACTGCCGTCCCGCCTCGGTAAGGCGCGCCCTTTGGTATAGTCGCCGTCGCCTGTCCGCGGGGTGTCCGCGGGTGTCAGGGCACGTCCGTCCGTCAGCGGGTAACGGGGCACGCCCGTCTGACAGCGGCAGTGTCAGCAGGTGTCAGGGCACGTCCGTCCGTCAGCGGGTACGGGGCACGCCCGTCTGTCAGCGGCGGTGTCAGCGGGTGTCAGGGCACGTCCGTCCGTCAGCGGGTACGGGGCACGCCCGTCTGACAGCGGCGGTGTCAGCGGGTGTCAGGGTCACGCTCGCCTGCCCGCAATTAATGCAGCAGGCGGGCGAGGCCCCTGGCCGAAGACTCCACCGCACGTCCTGTGGGCACGTGGCGGCCCCGGACCATCCCACACCGTGGGTAGGTGTTCGCGGTAGCTTGCGGCTCCACCCCCCGAGTGCGCTAGCTCCGGACCTCCGAGTGGTCCGGACCTGGCCTTCCCTTGAGGGGCATCTCGCGCGGTTGGGAGAGGCTCGGCCCTCGCCAAAGGAGGTCCGGGATCTCCCCTGTGGGCCGAGCGCGCGGCCCAGTTCTTATAAGGGGTAGGCCAGATCTGCCTGTACGTGGCCTTGGGCCCTTCCTTTACAGCGACACTTGCCGATATTGAAGACCCCTGCCGAGTATAGGCAAGCCAGCCCTTGTGCTGCCCAAGGGAATAAACCCAGCTTGTCAGGCTGCGTGGAGCCTTACTAAGGACTGTTTACTAGACTTTGCCTAGTATAAGCGGGTACCCGGTTAGCTGGGTACCGACAGACATATTATTGCATAAAAACATTCAAACCTGACGTACAAGTAAATTTTGAGTGTACATATATTTAACTTGTAGTAAAACAGTTCATGAAGACAGACTCGAAACATCATTATTTATGACTGAAGTTTGAGGCATAAACATAACAATATACTCCCTCCATCCACGAAAGAATCAAATCCTAGTTTTGTCCTAAGTCAACCTACCGCAAGTTTGACCGAGGTTATATAGAAATGTAAAAACATTTATGATATCAAATATGTATGATATGAAAATATATTCCAACAAGAATATAATGATAATAATTTGGTAGCATAAGTTTTAATATATTTGGATATATATTTAGTCAAAGTTATAATAGTTTGAGTTAGGATAAAGTCAGGATTTCGTTCAACCGTGACGGAGGGAGCACATTATACTGTAATACGGCAGCGTAGAAGTAGAGATCTTGCAACGAGTGCATTTTATTTCCTGATGGATCCAGCTAGCCAGAGAGTGACAGTGAGCATGCAGCGGCGCTGTGGCATGCATGATGCAGGGTTCATCAGTTGTTCCTAGGGGTCTGCTTCTTGACGTCGTGGACGAGGCCGAGGCCCATGACGCCAAAGGCCGTGGTCGGCCACTCCGGCCTTGTCCCGCATCACCCGTCCCCAGGAGACCCATCCCTCCCAGGAGACGCGCTTGTCCCAGCTGCTCCCCCACTCGAGGACCAGCCGCAGGCCGCGCTCCGCCGCCGCCGCCGCCTCCTCGTACCTGCCGGCGTTGAGCAGCGCCTGCGCCAGCAGCAGGTGCGGCTCGCCGACGAAAGGGTTCCGCGCAATGCTCTCACGGAGTAGCGCCTCCACCCGTGTCGCCTCGGCCTCGTCGCCGCTGACGACCTGCGTACAGGTCCCTCGCCGCCCGCTGCTCCTCGGGGTCCAGCACCACGGTGCAGCGTTGGAACACGGGCGGGATCACCAGCTCCAAGTACGACGCGTCCTCCTCCTCCTCACCGGAGGCGGCATCGTTGTCCCTGCCGCCTGTAGTAAGCTTGTCGAGCTCCACGTCCCTGGCGATGAGACAGTATAGCGCGGCGAGCCGTGACATGGCGTTCATCCACAGCCCCGGCTTGCCGCTCCCCGGCCACATGGCGCCCTGCAGGTTGTTGCCGCGGAACTGGAGGCGGCCGTCGTCGTTGTCGAACAGCTTGTCCTGGTAGTCCGTGTACTGGTCGCTGAAGTCGGCGACGGTCATGAGCAGGAAGACGGCCAGCGTCCGCCGCGACAGCGCCACGGGCTCGCCCGTCCGGATGTGCTTACGACGACGCCCTCGGCCGGGACCAGCGACCGCAGCTTCCTGCGCCACGACTCGTCCTCGCTGTCGTTGCCGGCGGCGCCGGTCGTACTCCTGGCATTGGTAGCCTCGAGGAGTGACGCATGCGAGGCGGCGAGGTGGTCCCTGATCTCGCCGTCGGCGTAGTGGAAGAGGAGATCGTCGTGCACGAGCCTGTGTCGCGGGACGACGCAGAAAAGGTGGGCGAGGCGCTCGGCGGGTACGCCGACGATGGCGCGCACTGCGTCGCGGCCCGTGTCGGCGGGGTCGAAGATGGCCAGGTCGACGTAGGAATTGGAGTAGGCGGAGTGGAAGAGGCCGCAGCGCGCCACGGCGTCGGGCGCGCCCCACATGCGGAGGATGCGGTACACGCCAAGGAGGTGGCCCAGGAACGTGCTGTGCTTGTGGTAGCACTCCCCGGCGCCGGCCGCTTGCACCACCGCCACCAGCGAGGGCAGCTCCGGGTCCACCTTCGCCAGCTCGCCGCGGAGGAACGGGCGCGCCGCCGCCAGCAGGGACGCCGGCAGCAGCTCCTCCTCCGATGATGCCTGCTGCTTGTAGTTGGGAACCTGCTGCTGCTGGTCGAAGTCATCGAAGGTGATGGGCGCCATGGTCGATCGTCAGTTCGTCACGTACTAAGAACTCTAGCGAGCTAGCTGCTGCTTAACCTCTGTGCGTGTTCGTCGCCGGTCGATATGCAGAGGAATGGATGCATGCACGACAGCACGAGTGAGTCGTCCTAGAAGGTCGTGTCATACGTATGTATATATATATATATATTTCACCACACGAAAAAATTACAAATCAGCCTCTGATTTTAATTTATTATGATAATATATTTATATTAATACATATAATGAGGTATGTCCACATATCTCAAGTATACACATATCTCAAGTATACTCGCATACTTTATGCATATACCACCACAGATGGCCTAGTATCATTGCATACTCCGTGTACATACTTTTCGTTCGACCAGATACCATCAAAATATTAAAATACACAGGTGAGTGTAGCTACATGCGCATGTAGAAAAGAATTTTCATATATATATATATATATATATATATATATATATATATATATATATATATATATATATATATATATATATATATATATATATATATATATATATATATATCCTCTACAACGGGTGGTAGCTACCCACCCTAGGGGTGGTATCTACACACAGGGGGGTGTACCTACCCATGAAGCGCCAACTGTTCGATCCCAGACATAGACGGTTCATATCATCCTTCAAATATCCTCCTTTAAACTTATAGTCTCTGTTCGCTGTAGCTACAGCTACAGCTATTTTACTGTTCCGGCTCAATGATTGTGAGAGAAAAATATTATTCTATGGTTGAAAAAAGCTGAAAGTATCTCAACCGAACAGGGCGATACATGAAACCCATACCGCCCACTTGCATGTGCCTACACAGCTGGACCACCCCAGAATGGATGCACCCATACGGTTACGCGGGTGTTCAGAGCAGAGACAGGCTGGTTCCTTACCGAAGCCCTTCCACACAGGCGGACCACACGGGAAATGGACGCACACATGCGCAGGTAGGACCACACCTGTCCATAAAGCTAGAAAAGCTTCTGCATGCTCACGACATGTTTTTCAAAAATACTCCATCTGTTTTAATTTATAGGTCGTTTGATTTTTTTGACACTAAATTTGACCGGCTCATGTTATTCAAAAAATTTCACAATTATCATATATTTTCATTGTCATTTAGTTTAGCATATAATATACTTTAACTATAAATTGAATTTTTCTATATTTTCACAAATATTTTGAATAAAACGAGTCGGTCAAATTTGGTGTCAAAAAAATCAACCGACCTATAAATTGAAACGGAAGAAGTATATTTCATGTTCCTAGATTGCACAGCAAACCGTCCTTTTACACAGACGCCATGCGATTCTTATGCAGCTCCTCCAAGCCTGAATACATCCATTTATCAACCGGCCATTTTTTTAAATGTGTTTATTTACTGATCACAATAGGCTTAAACAGCCTTTTGCATCTGACGCATTGACCGCCTTTTACATGCGCTTCGTTCACAGACCTGCCAACTTGCCAAGCATGGGGGAGCGATTCCAAGCAGAGGCAATTTTTTTCCAGCCTTCCCACGCCTACAGCCCAAATGTTTCAAACCTTGCTCTCTCGCGCGCACCCTGGGAAGCTGATTAAAACGGAATGCGGGAGTGGATCGATGGCTGCTGACGTTCATGGTCCATACTGTATCTGGCAAGGGGCACCTACAACCCGTGGTGGGTAGGTAGGACGGGTTGTACAAAATTCGCATCGTATATCAAAAAAAAAAAAAATATATATATATATATATATACGTACAGTACACGGTACGGGAAGAAAGCTGGCCGGCAGTGCAGCCTCGTACTGCTGCATACTATGCGCCAACAACAGGTAGACAGCTAGGGTGTAGGTGTAGCGGCCGGCCGGCGAATGGTTTGGATCGGATCATCGCCGCCGTCACGGATGATCTCGATCTTGTCCCGTCCGGGCGGTTTGTTCAGTTGGGATATGCATGGAAGGATCGGATGCATGCATGTTGAGCCGGCCGCCGGCCTCGATCACTAGCCGTTTGTTGCGTCAGCGGATCAGCCCATAGTACCTGCTACTGCAATAGGGTCGGTCTGTCCGTTCAGCTTCGAAAGTGTACGTACGTAGTTGTCACTAGCTCAAACGTGCGCCGAAAAGGTAAAGAACTAACGATCCTATAGGTCTGAATTAAGAAGCATCGGCCATCAATCTGTGATCTCGCACGGGTTAGATTTTTAGAAGATATATATTAAAAGTTAACAGATAACATTAATAATAGCTGTAGTAGTTGAAATTTTTGTTATTTGATTTTTTTATAACAACATATTTTTGTTGTTTAGAGTTTATATATTATTTTATTTTATCTATATTATGTTAGAGGTGATTATTATAATTCATCTTTCGTAATAGTATGGTAGATTTAATTCATCTTTTATATATAATGGCAAGATGGGTAATTCATATGCAAATTTAGAGAGTTATTTAATTCATATTTTATAATGGCATGGTGTTAATTATATGTAATTTTAGCTGTTATTTTAATTTATCGTTTATAATGGCATGATAGGTAATTTATTTGCAAATTTAGGTGGTTATTTTAATTCATATTTTATAATGGCATGACGGGTAATTTGTACAATGATCTAGGGGTTACTTTAATGGTATTTCATAATGGCATGGTGGATAACTATTTATAAAATATAATAAATCCAATAGCCAGTATTATTGGATACTACTTGATGGAAGGCTAGATGTTTCTGATTTTTGTGAGAATTTATAGAATTTATGTTTTTTTTCTAGCACACTTCGCAATTCATGATTTTTTTAACCTCTAATTATTAATAGTAAGATTTTAGTTCTTTTTCTATCCATCCCAATTATATACACACAAACATATTCATGAAAAAGTGAAAAATCTATTGAAAACATAGTGAAACTATAGTCTGGTAGAGAGCATCACATATTGTCCAAGTGTCGGGACGACCATGCACCGTGCTCTATTGTAGGCAACCAGATTGCTGCTGGATAATACAAAAAGTTAACAGCAGGGATGAGTATGGATTTTACATGACACTAAACTTAGAGCACCAGAAGTCGACAAGGGGACGGGGCGAACGGTTCCCACCCGAATAGATTACCAACAGATTCCGGCGAGGCCGGTGCTTGGTACAATGTTCTGCAACAACAGGGATGAGTATGGATTTGACATGGCACTAAACTTTGAGCAAAGTCGACAACCAAGGTGGAGCCGGAGGGGTGATAAGCTTGCCATAGTCTTGCTTCAGTCAGGCACTCAGGCACCCACGTAGCATGGTTCGCATAGGCATCATGTTCTTCCTGAAGACAATTTCACTGCGTCGCAGGCAAAGTCGCCAGCAGCAAAGCAGGAGCATTGTAGAGAAACCGGTCTCAGTGAAGCCATTCGGTGGAGCGACACTCCAAAGATTTTCAGCCGGTGGCAGGTGAGTCAGATCCCAACCTAACTTGGTTCAGAAATCAAAAGGGCACTCCCAGATAATATGGTCAGCAGTTTCTGAACCTCTACCACAGACTTCACATGTAGCTTTCTCAACGATGTGCTTCTGCACTAGATTGGCCCTGCACTGTATTCTCCGCTGGACAAGCAACCAGCCAAAAAACTTGACCTTTGGGGGAGCCTTGCTGCGCCACGCACGTGTTATAATTCGTTTGTGGTTATGGAGAGATGGTGTCAACAGACCGCTTGTTGCTGCGGCTTTATTTCCTGCTGATCGTTCTACGTGCGCATGTGGATTGCTTATACATTTAATTTCACCCGGCCTATAAATTTAGTGTTATTTTAATTCACAATTTATAATGCCATGGTGGATAATTTATATGCAAATTTATGATGTTATTTTAATGGTCTTTCGTAATAGTGTGGTGGATAATTTTTTAGAAAATATAATAGATGTAAGGGTTATTATTATTTGAGACTATTTGATTGATGGTAAGATTTTTCTGATTTTCGTAGAAATTTTTAGAATTTTTTTAGCCTGCTTCGTAATCTGTTTTTTAACTTTTAATCGGTAATAGTAAGATTTTGCTTACAACTGAAGAATCCCAAACATAAAAAATACATAAACCAATTAAGAAGATGACTAGACAAGTTCACTTTCCACAATTAAGATGGGCCTGGTACTGTCCTCCTTGCATTAATTGCATAGCCCATGCAAGGCCCACTCCACTATAGGCTCCTCCATCATATCAACAGCAGAGTGGAATGCTCATGTGAAGGAGGCCGCAGAGACTGTGAAATGCTGTGGAAATCTTTATCTGACGTCTGTGTTGGTTTGAGTACCATTTTTTCTTTGCTTTTGGTTCTCCATTTCTCAAACTATATTTGTTTGCTTTGCCTGCTTGTAAAGCTTCAGTTACTTTCTTCTGAATCATCATCCAGATTTGCTTATTGGTCCAAGCAATCTGAGTTTTATTGACCAACGACAGATCATGAGCAACTAGGTATATGCCAAACTGTGCCAGCACTTATTTAGTTCCTGCAGCTATCTAATTGGGCTGATTTGAACACTCTACTCGATCTCCAGATGCATGTTACATTTTCACAACTATATGGAGCAATCGATCCTGGTCAGCATATTGCTCCCAAGAATAATACTTACTGATCGTACTGAACCTGAAAAGGGAAGCAGCGGTCAACCGGCAAAGCGAAAATAGTTCCTTACTGTTGAGCACCAAATTAGGCAGGCATGTATTAGCTGCTTTCACCGGACTGTCCGGTGGAACCAAACTATCCGGTGGGGCGCGCCATACTATCCGGTGATTTGTGCAAGATCTCGCAGAGTTCGACTTGTACAAAAGTCAAGCCACCCTTCCCTGTAAATATGAAGAGTCAAAGTCGATTGACGCATCCACAATCGAACCAATGTATTAGTTTATCTACTTTTATGCATATCACTATTTCTAAACCCTAATTCTCTTCTCAAACCCTAATCTTCACTTCTTGTCGACTTTACGCCGACCTGAGGAGCTCTAGGTGGCCTGCCGACGCTAGAGCAAACCCTAGTATAGATTCTCCCCGACGGAATCCCTCCCAGGAGCTTTGATCTAGGTCTACCCGAAGCCCTGTCCATCACCGGACTGTCTAGCGACGTCCACCAAACTGTCCAGCATGGACAGGCTGACCTCAGGAGCCTTGCTGCAACGTGCAAGCTCTTGAGTGTTTGGCGCGAAAACGTGTCAACACATACACATGTTCATTCCAGGCCTGGGTTCTCGATCACATTTTTAGATAATGGGTAAAGTCCAGCCTCTAAATCTAGGCCATTTATCGATGTTTCAACGTGCAAAATCGGTGTATAATAGGACTGGTATCCCTTTGCAGGAGAAGATAAATGTGTTGTAACATGAAATTTTTTTCTTATGCTGACACATTGCCTTGGGCAGGAAACAAAAATAAGTACACTAGCCGTCAAGAAGAAACATATGTGGCTATTTTGTAGATCCCAGTCGGTTCTGTTGTATGTGGCATTTTTTTGTCCGTTTATAGAGTCTTTATAAGACGTCACTATCGAACAGGCCCGTCTAGCTCGGTAGAGCGCAAGGCTCTTAACCTTGTGGTCGAGGGTTTTAGCCCCACGGTGGGCGTTTTTTTTTTTTTTTGCCCTTTTCATGTCTAAAACTTCAAGGTTATAAAACCATATATAGTCTATATGAACATGTCCAAGTTCTTCTGCATATATATAATAAATATTGAGTGTATACCTATAACTTCTAGGCTAGAAAATACCATATATAAGTCTAAGAACATGTCCAGGTTCATTTTCAGTATGCCACCAATCGGCCTGGTTACAGTTCTATCTAGCTATCACTGCTGCTGATCTATGCAGTGAATTGTTTTTCACATCATCGTCAAAAGCGAGATCAATATCATTAACAGTTGGATTTTCCTATGGACAAGGACAACCATATTCCTTCCAGCCTAAAGCTATGAATCACCTTTCAAAAAGCATCGGAATTTTGGCCGTCTTTTTGTTCTCCACGACTCCACCTTGATGCACACTGTCTGAGAAGTCAAGCCGAATTATGGTTGTGGACAAACCAATCCTCCAAACCTTGAGAATTAGTACAATTATTTTGCTGAAGTTTTCGAAGACACAGATGAGATCAGTGACATGGAGCTAGCAGATAACATTTTTAACTGCAGCTGGGAGTAGTATTTTTTCTGTTCGAAATCCAGGCATGAGCTGTGTCTGTGTAAATAACTAGTATTATAATGGCAGTGGCATTCTAAAAATGTAAAAGTCAATAATTCCAAAGTATGAGTTGGAATCTGAATGATTCGAATTCGAAGTTCACACCAAGGGAGAACATCTTTTTTTTTAGGTTTCTTGAGCAAGGAAGTAACAAGGACGTGACCAATTTTTTATTAATGCGTGAAGGGATAACATTCTTAACTTGATACAGAAATAAGATTACTGACATACTACTAGACGCGGTGATGTTCCATTTCATTGTTGTCTGAGTTAAAAGAGGTGATATATTGGTTGGCATCGTAGGTTACATGCGTTCAAAGAAATAAAAGAAGAAAGTCAAGTATTATTTTTTTCTCATATCAATCAATTCGTTGTCAGATGTAATAATAAAGTAGAGATATAATTTGCAACCGTTTCCTTGTGGACTTACTACTTACCTCTGATCTTTTCTGTATGACGCCGTCAAGCCAAAAATGAGCTAGCTAGCGTACGTCAATTAGAGATCAAATCGATCAAAAAAGTATATATATTGCAGTAACTTGTTTGAATAGAACAGGTATACTATACGTGCAAATGGATGAATACATTTGAATACGCAATCTTGCGTATCGTCTGAAACAAAATCGCTTCAATTTGGAGGCGGATCGGAATTGAAGAAGAAAAATTCGACAAGGAAGAACAAAATTTAAGGACGGAGGCCCATTTCTTGCCGGCACGAAACTACGACGTACGTACGTAAAATAGTGGCCTCTTATTTGGTGCTGCCTTAGCTTGCTGGTGTGTGTCAATGTCAATGATATCCCATCCATCAATAATCGGACCAAAGTCAAGCACGCCTTCATTAGATTCCAAGAACGAAAGCAACGGCCCACAGACAGAGAGTCACAGAGACGACGACACGATGCACAGTTAGTTAATTATTTTACTATTACTAATTGAAAACTCATTTTAAAGCGTCAATAGTCTTTACTAAATGCACTAGAAAACAAAAAATAAATCTCAGAAATCTTTTAAAAATCAAAAACATCTCGCCGTCCATCTTACTATTACTAATTGGATGCTCTTTTTAAGTCTCCACGTTAATCTTAACCAGACGCGGTAGAAAAAAAGATAAATCCTAAAAATTCTCACAAAAATCGGAAACATCCAGTCATTCATCATATAGCTCCAATAATAATAGTCATTAGATCTATTATATTTTCTAAAAAAATTTACACACCATGCCATTATGAAATACGAATTAAAAAACCCTCTAAATTTGCATAAAAAGTACCCCCATGCCATTATAGAATATGAATTAAATAACCCCTAAGTTTGCAATAAATTACTCACCAGGCCATTATAAACGATGAATTAAAATAAACTCTAAATTTGCATATAAATTATCCAAGGTTTAAATCTATATATCCTAACTCGTGCGAAAGCACGAGTTGACAGACTAGTAGATCTAACAATAACAACAATTAGATCCATTATATTTTTCTAAAAAAATACTATCATGCCAAAAGATGAATTAAAATAATCACCTCTAATATTACTAAAGATAAAATAAAATAACATATGAACTCTGAACTACAAACATATATGTGTTCTTATAAAAAAGTTTAAATAACACGCACACACATATAATCAATTGCTATTATTATTAAAATTATCTATCAACCTTTAATATATATATGTTTTAAAACTCTAACACATGCGAGGGTACGGTTTGATGAACTAGTTAAGGTATGTAATTTGGAACTGAAATTGGTCAATAATCATTGAAATTGTAGCTAGATGCAAGAAAGATTTCACTGTGATAGGTAGGCCTGCTAATGCTCATATGAAGGTTCTATCCTTATTATATTAGGCCAGTTGTGTCAATAATATATGGAGTAGTTGACATCTTAATTTGCAAGTAAGGTTTCGATTTTTCGCTGTCCCTCTCCGATGGAAATGAGAGATCAGCTAGCTAGCTCCGAAAAAATACAAATTAGATTGCTAATAATAAAGTCGATTGAAAAATCTTTCCATAAAATAAGGAGTGTTTGGATACACCTAACTAATTAGTAGTTGCTAAAAATTAGCTTCTTTTATCCAAACAAGGCTAGCTAATGAGGCAGCAATACGTGTGCAATCTATTAGTACCCATTAGCTGTCTCGATGCAACCAATTTTTAATGGCTATTTTTTAGTTGATCCAATGAGGGACTTAGATTCTTTCACCGTCAGAGGATAATCAGCCATTGGATCCGAGGCCAAGAAGACTCCAGAAGGCGATAATGACACCCAATGCAAATGAAGGACTTATTCTGGGGTGAGGACAGCCTATGGCATCGTGGCACGCAGCATGCAACTGCAATCGCTATAAATATGGGTGTTGGGGTTGAGCCTCCTGCATCACTCGAGTCTGTCTGCACACAAAGCAAAGGCAATCATCCCCTCAAAAGCTCTTTGCTTCTTCTCCAACAAAGCATCTCTTTCGAGGATGTCTTGCAGCTGCGGATCAAGCTGCAACTGCGGCTCTAGCTGCAACTGCGGGTACGTGCCTATATAATATATCTATGCACGTATATATCTCCAAGTTTATTTCTTACTCTCTCCGTCTTAGAAAGCTTGTTCAAAGAACATGTATTTGGGAAAATGTTTGTCTAGAACTCTAGATACATATCCTCTTGACAAACTTTTTAGGAAAGAGGTAGTACCACAGTTTAAATATTACAGCATACATAAATAGCATGCGGATTAATTAATTAGATAAACTCATCAAGCTGCATACAGCATACATATGTAATCCAATCCGTCCGAAGAAGAAGAATTCTAGTAGTACTAGTTTCTTTTGCTCTTTGTTTGGATCATCATATCATATGGGAATATATATGCATGGGTTCATTAATTCACAAGTCATGAGTGCATGCATTGACCCCCTGGTGCTGCTTAATTGGTTGCGCGCTGCAGAAAGAAGTACCCTGACCTGGAAGAGAAGAGCACCGGCGCTCAGACCACCATGGTGCTGGGCGTGGCCCCCGAGAAGAAGCTCCAGTTCGAGGCGGCGACCGAGTCCGGTGAGACCGCCCACGGCTGCAGCTGCGGCGACAGCTGCAAATGCAACCCCTGTAACTGCTAGGGAATAATATCCACCTGATCCACGGCAGGCAGGCATGCCATGCATGGCTAATTGTGTGTCGTCGACTACGGGTGATGATATGATTGGTTGGAACAATAATAAGGATCGATGAGCCGGCCATCGATCCACCATGCATGCGTGCGTCTGTCGTCCTGTTCCTCGGTCGCCCGGCCCTGTGTGCTGCTATTGCTTGTGGTGTGTATGTCTCAGTGTGTGCTCTCTATGTGTGACTCGATCTCTGATGATCGGTCTAAACACAGTGATGAATGGATATCTATGCTACGATGAAACTGGTTTCCGGTGTCTGAACTATTCTCGCCTTTTTTTTCTTTTACAAAAGACTAACTTAAGTACAGATCATCGCCTCAATCTAGCCTCCACGTTAATCCTCAGATGCGCTAAGTAAAAATCTAAATCATATAAATTATCACAAAAATCATAAACATCCGTCCATCCATCGTATATCTCTAATAATAATAGGCTAGTAGCCATTAGATGTATTATATTTTCTAAAAAGTTATGCAACATGCCATTAGATCTAATGGCATAATGTCTCTAATTTGTGAAAATTTTTATGATTTATCTTATTTTTACTAGCGCATTTGGTGAGAATTAACGCAGATACTAAAAAAACTTCAATTAGTAATAGTAAGATAATGTTTTAAAAAGGAATTACCCATATTACCATTATGAAAGATGGAATAAAATAACCCTCTAAATTTATATGAAAATTACGCACCATACCGTTAGGGCATCTCTAATGTATTTAGACCAAGTAGTCCATATCGGTGGGTCATATTCTAAGGCCCTTTTAGAACACAGGAATGATAAAATACATGAATAAGAAAAACGTAAAAATAGAAAAGGAATGCATATGCAAACAGAGGAATTGAAAACAGAGGAATTGTACGGTGTTAGGTGTTTGGTTAGGGATAGGAATAACTCAGAAAATTTAAAGGAATCTTAAAAGCTAACTGTCGTTAGCTTTTATTCAATCTAGGATATTAAAGAACAGCCCACTGATTAGCCACTAGTTGGAGCCATAAACCATTTTTTGTCCTCATTCCTTGTGCATAGGAAAAATACAATGAGGTTTGAGTGGATTTTGTTTCCCTATACTTTTCCTTTGGAATTGAAGGGAAAGGAAAATTTTCTCCAAGTTTCCTACAGCTCATTCCTATGAACCAAAGGGTGCTACAACAATCAAATCCTTGGGAATTGAAATCCAAAACTTTTCCTTTATTTCCCCTACAAACCAAAGGGGGCCTAAGCGGTCTTTAGTTATTGCCACAATGTGTAAAACTTAACTAGACTATAGAAGTAGGACTCACATATACTTCTACATCCAATAGAAAGATAGATGCTGAGAAGAGATGAGAGAATATATAAAAGAATAATATTTTTTATATTCTTTATGAGCAGCTTATATGCATATGGTTGTGGATTACCTCCATGATGGTTCAGCTAGGTTGCATACAATATTTAAATGTCTATGGACTTCTTTTAGACTGCATTGTGGGGGCCATTTACGAAACATGAGAGAAAATAATCCCCTAAATTTATATAAAAATTACTCATCATGCCATGATAAAATATAAACTAAAAAACCAGCTAAATTTGTATAAAAATTACTCACCATGGCATTATAAAATATGAATTAAATAATCATAAATCTATTATCTACCTATAAATTACTCACCATGTCATTTATAAAATATGTTTTAAAATAAGTCTTAAATCTGCATATAAATTACCAAATATTAAGCATCATGAACGATAAATTAAAATAATTGCCAAATATTCATATAAATTACCCACAATGCCATTTACGAAAGATGAACTAAAATAAACACCTCTAATATTACTAAGGATTAAATCTATATCTTATAAAACTCTAATCCATGCGAGAGCATAGATTGACGGACTAGTCTTAATAATGGGAACGGCTAATGCATTAACCCTAGAACAAGTATTTCTCTCCCACAAGATTTCCTGGCTCAGCATCAATAAGCATCTTCATTCCACACAAAAAGGAGAAAACAAAAAAATGCACAATGTGAAAATTACGAATAGGCAATTGTAGTGCTTTTTGTTAGGCAAAAATGCTAGTGTCACTAGGCAAAAATATTAATATCATTGGGCAAGAATAAAATGATATTTTTGCCTAATTAAAAACAACATTTTGCCTAATAAAAATTAGCATTTTGTTTAATGGAAACCTGCAAGTTTGCCTAATGGGCGAGGGCAGGAGAGCGGGGGAGGAGGCTTGCCATCATTGTACCCGGCCGGGGGCTGCCACGGTTGACCGTGGCGGTGCGAACCACCATGGACAGCGGGGGAGGCAGAGGCGGCACTACAGGAGGCGAAGCCCTACACGGGGGGAGAAAGGCAGATGATACCGCCGGTGCGCCGCCTCCCCCTTCGGGTCCGGCCGCCGCAGGCCTCCTCGCCAAACCGACCACTGCAGACCTCCTCCTCGCCCGGATCTAACTATCACGGGCTGCTTCCCCACCGGATCTGACCGTCTCCCTATCGGATCTGGCCGCTGCAGACCATGTCCCCGACCGAGCGGGGAGGCACGCCGTGAGTAGGTGGAGGAGGAGGCTCGAGATTGCCCGGCTACGGGATGGATCCACCACAATTGGAGCCGACGGCTGTGGCACTGGCTAGAGGAAGGAGGAGGAGACTGCGGCAGGGCGCATGGGAGACGAGGCCAGCGACCCAAGCTAGGAAGAAGAGAGTTGCAACTGGCGAGCATTGAGGAAGCCTGTCGGATTGGAGAGTCTGCCTCATTTGCTTTAGTGTGTGGGACCCAATAGTGGATGGAAGGCTGTTCCAATTGTTGATGGATGGGCGGGGTAGGTGTGCGTGCAGGAAGGCGAAAATATATAGTCGGCCGCACTCAAGTCATCTTACTGTTACTAATTAGGTTACAAATGAAGCACGAATTGCGAAACACACTCGAAAAAAAAGTTAAATCATAGAAATTCTCAACAAAATCAGAAACATCTGGCCGTCCATCAAATAATATCAAATAATACTAGCCTTTGGATCTATTATATTTTCTAAAACATTACACACCATGCCATTATGAAAAACCATTAAAGTAACCCCTTAATTTTTTATATAAGTTACCCATCATGCCATAATGAAATATGAATTAAAATATCCTCCATAAATTTGCATATAAATTACCCACCATGCCATTATGAACAATGAATTAAAATAACCCATAAATTTGCATATAAATTACCTACCATGTCATTATAAACGATGAATTAAATCCACCATGCCATTATGAAACATAAATTAAAATAATCGCCTTTATTATATTATATATAAAAATAAAATAACATATAAACTATAAACAAAAAATATATTGTTATAATATATATACTTTTAAATTATGAATTTCTGCTACTATTAAAGTTATATATCAATTTTAATATATATATATATATATATATATATATATATATATATATATATAAATCTAACACACGAGAGAGCACGGGTTGATGGACTAGTTTTTTAATAATTAGAAAAAGAAACCATGCACGTACAATTAGCAAAAGTGGCACAGTTTAGGTAGGCCTACAATAATCAGTGAAATTGTGGATAGATGCAAGAAAGCTTTCGCTGTGATAAGTAGGCCTGCTAATGCTCATCTGTAGGTTCTATCTATTATATTAATAAGAGAGCGTTAAAAGAAGCCTCCACGTTCGCCGAGAAGACAAAAAATTCTCACGTTAATCGAAAAAAAAGAAAAGCTCTACACCGTTGGATTTTATAAAGATCCAACAGTCTAAATTCAATAGACTATGCTAGATGCTAGATACGTTATCTATTTGTTCTCCAAAAGGAAAAAACAATGGTGTTTACATTGTCCAACAGAAGTACTACTACCAAATTTGCTTTGTCCGATACGTACTGATGATCGTAAAGAAAAAAAACTACTATTTTACATTGCTTGACCAAATTACTACCAGGTTTGCTTTGCCAATAAAAAAATAGTCTATATTACGTTCCTAAGACAATCCGTAAACAATTATGGGTTCAGAGAAAAAGGAACAATTCCCATTGTTCACAGAGAAAAAATAGCTAACCAATCAAATATTTGTGCTATAAAAATATTATTAGCATTGTCCCATATGAAATAAATAAATAACCAAAGTAATAATTTTTTCTTTATAAATCGAAATCCTTGATTCTTGCACATTGGTAAGTATTCATGAGGTCTACGATGCAAATAGAGAACAAATATTGAGTGAAATGCACCGTTAGGTCATTAATTTTTTTGGTTACGTCGGTTAGGTCCATCAACTTTTCATGTGTATTTTAGACCATAACTTTGTAAGTGGTTCACAAGATGTCCATATTTCTTTGTTTTATATTTTATTTCTCATTTAACCTCCAGATTTATTTTCACCATCTCACGTATGTCATTCTCCCTCTCCTGCATCGCCAGTCGCCGTCTCTCTCATATCCCATCCATACAATGCTGTACGTGTTGCCTGTGTACTTGTGTACTGTGGAGGTAAAATTGCATTGTGTTGTTTTCATGTCTCCTTCGCAAAGCCTCCAAGTCATTGAGGAAGTCAAGGAAAACCACGCCGACGTGCCCTCCAACATTGAGCTATATCGGCACTGCATCACGAACACCAAGCTATGCAACTTGTGGCGCCCAGGAACTGGCGTCGATCTCTCCCTCCTTGGTGCGCTCTAGGATACAAGCCAGGAGAAACGCATCGAGGTATAGTCGGAGCGACACCAAGAGCGCTCCACACAGCCTAGATGGACCTCTGCCTGAAGACCTACAGCTTGATGACAATCTCCTCAAGCTGTGCCTATGCTCCTGAAGCAAAGGATCACGACGCTTCGCTTTGGCAGCGATCCAGCCATCGAATGCACTCATGCGCCCCATCAGCGCTCGCCGAGACCAGCGGCCCTATGCAGTAGACCTATAGCGTGGGGCAGTCGGGCATGCACAACCCATCCCTAAGCGCACGCACTACTCATGGCTCTAGCGATTTGAAGGAGTTGACGAGGAATCCTCAAGCGTTTGGCATCTGTAATTCTAGATAGCCGCACAGATCGCCCTGCATTCCTCGCCGTCGTTGGTGATCCCCTAGGCAGATCAAAGACCTTGAACGGATGAGCGTTGGGTAATGATAGGATGCCGGACTCACCGAACCGCGCAAAGTTTATGCCCACGCTGGAGCGCATAACGGGCAGGACGAGGAGGAAGATAGCGAGACCACAGGCACTTGAGGGGAAGGAGGAGTAGGTTGGTAGGGTATAAGCAGGGCCACCACATTGAGCGCTGGAAGCAGAGCATCTGCACCTAGGGGTCATCCTCCGGCTCCTCACCATGGACTACACCCAGCTGGTGGCCAAGCAGGGGTCGGCACTGGTGGTAGGGGAGGGCCACCAACAAGGTAGGAGAGGGAGATGGGCATATGTGAGATGATGAAAAAATCTAGGTATTTAAATAGAAAATAAAATATAAAACGGAGGAGTATGGACATGTGGTGAACCACTTAAAAAGGTATGGCCTCAAAATGCGCTTCGAAAATTGATGAACATAATCGATACAATTAAAAAAGTTAGCAGGCTAATTGTGCATTTATATCATAAGAAATTTCCACACTAATTCTAAAAAAATTGGCACTCAATTGGAAACAAGGAAAAAATTAGACTATATCCATGCAAAATGCCATCGCATTACCTTGATATTTTTTAAGGTGAAGAAATATTAAAAAAGCTTCAAAGACTTTGTGTTCTCATTCACATCCAGAGAAGAGATTGTGGACAAAGAAATAAACTTCAAAGTGAACATTAGATCTTCAAAGAATATCATTAATCCATCCAAAAGTTGAAATCAATGCAATGTCCACTGCTCTTTCCAATAAAATAAATAAATTCACAGGTGAAATACCATATCAAGGTATTAAAAGAAGTCCGTTTACCAAGAGGGTCTATAAATTACATTATTAATCTAGAAAAAAAGTCCTTCAACATTGGATTTGTTTTATGAAGATATAAAGATCTACGTTAAATCAAGATGACAGCCATGTCACATGTCTTCTTCCTCTTACGAATAACCTATGTGGATTTGTTTCTTAGGTGCCACAGTGATGCCCCACGGTACCTCGCCTCACCCTATAGAATTGTCTCCTAGGTGTCCTACTGCTTGATCCGTGACCGCTAGCCTCCCTCACTAACCTCTCTATTCCTATGATCATTTACCTTTCAGATTATATAATGTAGCTTATATAATTCTGAGTTGTTAACAAACACCCAAACTTATTATGTACCTTATAAAAGAATTAGGGGAAGAGCATATTATGACAATACAAAGTGCATTGTTGAGGAGTAAATAGAGAAAAAATAACATAAAACAAAGTTAAACCAGAATAATCAAACAAAACTAATTTTAAGTGAAACTAAAATGCCAACAGAAAAACTAGCTACCCGCGCTATTTGCGTGGGCTACCTTGCTAGTTCTTATTATATTAGGCCGGTTGTGTTAATAATATATGGAGCAGTTGACATCAGAAATGCATGGTACGGTAGATCAGATCATGCAAGAAAGTCTTCTTTACTTATCATCATCATTATTATTATTATTGATCTTTGCAAGTAAGGTTATTACTTTCCGCTGTCCCTCTCTGATGAGAGTCAGCTAGTTCTGAAAACAAATACAAATTCAATTGCCAATATAATAAAGTCGATCAAAAAATCTTCCAAAAAAGTTACTCTCTGGTCATAAAAAACATCATATATTAATGACCAAAACATCATATATTAAAGATAGGAGGTAGGGGGTAGATTATCTCACCGTCAGAGGAGAATCAGCCATTGGAATCGAGGCCAAGAAGACTCCAGAAGGCGATAATGACAGCAAAAAAGGAAAGACTTATTCTGGGGTGAGGACAGCCTATGGCATCGTGGCACGCAGCATGCAACGGCAATCGCTATAAATTGGGGTGCTGGGGTTGAGCCTCCTCCATTATCACTCGAGTCTGTTTGCACACAAAGCAAAGGCAATCATCTCCTCAAAAGCTCCTTGCTTCTTCTCCAACAAAGCAGCTCTTGCGAGGATGTCTTGCAGCTGCGGATCAAGCTGCAACTGCGGCTCTAGCTGCAACTGCGGGTACGTACCTACTAGTATATCTATATGCATGTATATATCTGCAAGCTTGTTTCTTGTTGCAGATTAATTATACATATAGCATACGGATTAATTAATAAACTCAAGCTGCATACATATATAATCCAATCATATCCATCTGAGGAAGAAGAAGAATTCTAGTAGTACTAGTTTCTTTTGCTGTTTATTTGGATCATCATATGGGAATATGAATGGGTTCATTCATAAGTATAACTCATGAAATTTGGCGTCATGCTTGCGTTGGCCCCTGGTGCTCTGCTTGGTTGCTGCAGCAAGAAGTACCCTGACCTGGAGGAGAAGAGCACCGGCGCTCAGACCACCGTGGTGCTGGGCGTGGCCCCCGAGAAGAAGCTCCAGTTCGAGGCGGCGACCGAGTCCGGCGAGACAGCCCACGGCTGCAGCTGCGGCGACAGCTGCAAGTGCAACCCCTGTAACTGCTAAGGAATAATAGCCTCCTGATCCATGCATGGTTGTGTGTCGTCGACTGCGAGTGATGATATGATTGGTTGAACAATAATAAGGATCGATGAGCCGGCCATCGATCCACCATACATGCGTGCGTCTGTCGTGTCTTTACTCTGTTCCTCGGTCGGCCGGCCATGTGTGCTGCTACTGCTTGTGGTGTGTATGTGTCAGTGTGTGATCTCTCTGTATGTGTGACTCGATCTCTCATGATCGGTCTAAATACAGTGATGAATGGATATCTATGCTATGATGAAACTGGTTTGCTGTGTCTGAACTTTTCTCGCTTTTTTTCCTTTTACAAAAGACTTACTTAAGTACATATCATAGCCTCGATCTTAATAGTAATAAAAAGAAACCATGCATGTAGAATTAGCAAAAGTGACACAGCTTCGCTATATGTTAACGTCCATACTCGGGTTTATTCCTCACATGTATGCACCAGTTCCTGCACATCAGTTGCCTGTACTATGTAGGCTCTAATACGGAGCCAAGGATATGCAGATGAAAACAGGGTATGCTTCCAGATTGATGCACCGCAGTTTCACTGCTCTGATATGCAGCAACCCATCGCCGGTTCATTTAGGTTACTGACAAGAAAGAAAATTTCAACTATTTTGCGGTTCAAATACAAACCTTCAAGAACATAAAGTTGGAATATCATCTACACTGATGAACTGCTAAGTTGATTTAAGTAAACTATTATAAGTTGCATCTCCCATGTCAGTATTTCACCAACCGCCTATGACTGGCTGCAACTCTTCCCTATCCACCCAAGAAACTAAAAATCATCAGCAAGAACCAGAGGACCCCAGACACTTTTTTGCTTCTCTCCATTTCCTCGACGAGAAAAGAAACCACCATGTTCTCAGAAGCTGCACTATACCAAAACTTCAGGCCTTTCACCCTGCAATGGCAACAGAGATTGAACACTTCAGCAAATACCCAAAGTAAACTAAGAGATTACCTTGGGAATAAACAAATTCAGAGTTCGAGGGAAATGTAGAGCGAGGATTCCAAACCAAGTCCCAGTACAACAAGTACATATACATGCTACTGTATATACCAAGAGGTTGCAGTTTTGTCTAGAACTGAGGAGCTTCACAGGTTGCCCTATTGTGTCCTGGTTGCTTGCACCTGCTGCAGAGCCGTATAAGAGTGCTAATCTTGTTGGGGTTAGACCTCCTCCTCCTCCGTCTCTCTGATGTGCCCTGCTTCTTGGGAGGTGGGAGGTGGGGGATCCCGGCACTGAAATCAACAGTGTCCAGTTCAGGTACTGCGTTGATTGTTCCCGAGTAAGTCAGCTGGTAGCTTTCAATTCCGAAACACTTTGAGCAGTAGTCGTAGAAAGATTGCCCGAGTCTGTTGAACACGGCGACTGCGTGCCTGCAGGGGAGACCAGAGAGCTGCCACCTCCGGCATGTGCACTCCAAACTCGCAAGGTCGACCACAAGCACCGCGTCGCCCCTCACTTCAAACACGGTCTCAGAGGAGCGCACCACATCCATCTTACAAGCATTCAGCACCTCAGCCTGCACTTTGTCTTCCGCAGCGGGTGTCAAAGGCCCTGCCCACGCCTTGCAGGCTTCGCGCCTCGATTCCATTAATTGCTTTATTTTGATTCTCAGCGAGTCTACCATCAGCACCATGGAACTCTCCTTCTTCGCTGGTATCCAGTTGTCGAAGGCGTCAGCAATAATGTTCAGGGAGAAATGGCCATACCGGCAGCCTCTGAAAACGGTGTCCGACCAATGCTCTGGCTTCCTTGCGATGACCCAGTCGGCAGCGTCACAGGATATTTTCCATATGCTCTCGATGGAGAAGTTCAAATCCTCGATGCTGCACGCTTGGGCGGCACGAGTCAGATCCTGAACCATTCTCTCCCTTATTTCTTGTGACCACGGTCCCTTCCTCAGCTCTCCTTTAAATTCCTCCCTTATATGGTGGAAGCAGAAGGCCTGCTGGCTACCCTCAAACACCAGAGAAACAGCAGCATCCAGACACTTGTGCCCACTGGACAAAAATGTCATGGCAGCATGGTAAGGGTAGCTGTGAGCCTGGAGAGCCATTTTCAGCTGCGTTAAGAACCAAACCCAGGTATCATAGTTTTCATCTTCAACCACGTTAAATGCCACTGGAAAGACACCGTCATCTGCATCGACAGCAGCAGCCACAAGCAACTTGTACTGATTCGTCGCTTTCAGTGGAACCTTGTGCAGAAACAGCAGGGGCCTGCACCCATTCACAAAGCCATACAAACAAGCATGGAATGCAACGAAGAAGCGGCGGAATTTAGTAGCACCCAACAGCGGAGACAACACGGTTATGCTTCCTGGGTTGGTCTCCTCGAGCCTCTGACAGTACCAGGGTAAATGATTGTGAGCCTCCCTCATGGCATGATACAGCTCTTTCTCTGCTATTTCTTTACCTCGCCAGACCTGTGAATATGATGGTGTCACTCCGTACTCTTCGTATAATTCCATTACAAGGTCCTTTGGCTTCAGCATTGGGTTATCATCCAGCTTCTCCTTAATGATACTAGTCAGCCACTGCCTTGTTCCTCGACGCTGGCCCATTCCACCTCCTCCTCCACAAGTATGCTCATCTATCAATTTCTTGATAACAAATTTCTTGTTACGAGATGATTCAGACGCATGCAACCGCCAGGTGCAGCCTCCCTCCTGCAGCACATTTTGCAGTGACGCGAGTGGTTTCGTTTTTTATGAACCGGTACGCAAATCCTTTCCCCATGGCATACTTGCACAGCTGAGCATGAAAATCCTTCACATTATCAAATTCTTGACCAACTCCTTTAATAATGTCATTGTCATCGTCCCACAACACAGTAGGGTTAAGTTCCTGGGGAGGTTCTTCTTCCATGATGTCAAAACCAACATATGGATTGAATGCACCATCACTAAATGCTTCCCTGCAAAAATCATGTAGAATTGAAAAAACTCTGTAAAAAATAATTGTCCTTCTCAGAAAAGAGTATGGAGAGGAAGATATGAAATGCGTAAAAAGTTACATAGGGATATTATCATCGAGAGCAAGCTTTTGCTGATCCAGAATTTCTGGTGTCAAGGAAGCACCTCCAGCTGTAGTGGTAAATGTGATGTCATTCCCAAATTCCAATTGAAAACCCCTAATTTTGAGAAAGATGGAAACAGTAACTGAGAATGGACAATGTATTCTGAAAAAATAAAACCATTGACTAAAGAACAAAGCAAGTAATGACTCATGAGAGTGCAACAGTGTAATGATATATAATAAAGGTACTGCAAAAGAGACATCAAGATGGACCTAGACTGCAAGTCCACTGAAAACCAAATTTGATTAAACTACTACTAGAGATATGGACCGTACTCCATAAAAGTGAAGTTGTCCTTGAAATGACGAAGAAACACTTCAATAAACATCAGTATCTAGAAAACTTATACATGTGAAATGTAGGATCACATAGAGTGTGCAACCAGTAAATGAAAGCATTCACATTGGTATTGAGTGGTTCAGGGTAAGGATCAGAGGACCAGAAAGGCTAGATTGTTCTCGCCAATATTGAGCTTTATACATGCCATCATGAGACTCTGCTCATCGCTTATTTGTTTTTTTCGCTTTGCTTGATCCCCCACAGGAGATTATGTTCTCATACGTAGTTTAGTTTTCAAACAAGACACACTAACCAACAGACAAGGCATAGATACATGCAGTTAACAGATAAATGAAGGAACTAGCATGCCATTATCCAAGTATTGATACTGTCTACACGATTCATATTTCTCAATGTTGAAACTAAAAGCAGTTTATCGTACATAGCATCTAAGAGAAAATAAGATATCCAAAGATTTAGCAATTGTGTGTCGGTTCTACACCTGTTCTCTCCGGTGGCGGAGGACGAACAGAAAAATAGGTATGTCGTAGACAAAAGGAAAAAATGGATAACCCATCCATAAACTTGCACAAGCAAGGAAGAGAAGAACGAATGACCATTCATAAATTTGCAAAAATAAGAAAAAGAACAATCAGAAACTTGCACATGATGGGCTTCGAACCTGCAACGTACTGAGTAAAGAGCATAAGAAACACCACTGCACCACGGATGCAATGCTGTTTTAACTGGAAACTACATAGTATTAATACGATTTGTTCAGATCAAGGTATGGCGCGTGCCATACTCCGCCATAACAGGTCCTCCGCCCCTGGTTCTCTCCATTTTCAGTAACAACTGAAACTGGTTTTCTCACATTAAAATCACTACATTGAACTACAATATCACAGGGGCATTGCTAGTCTTGTTAATTGTGATTGTCCTAGGTGGGGAAGTGTTGATTGTAATGCTTATAAAAGTACGGCTGATAAAAAAACTGGGGCAATACCACAAGCTTCCTTTTGTCGCCACTTGCAACGGTACCAAGTGTAGCTCTAGAATAAGTTCCAATACTCATGGTTATCCAGAATGAGGAAAAATATATATATATCACCTCATCATATGCTTGATGTTTGCATGGAAATCTAGAACAAGACATACCTGTTTTCTTGTCTACTTATCAGAAAAACATGTACTTGCGCAGCATTGATAGTAAAATCAACCATCCTTTGCAAATGCAGGTCACATGATATTGTGATGAGTGTTCTGTTATTGTTCGGAAGGAAGTACTTGAGTGACATGTCAGCAACATCAACATGGAACACCTTGGACAGCTCGTTCTTGAAGCTCTCCAGCGACAAATCACGAGTGATGGCAACAGCATGCGCTTTTCCTCCATTGTATATCAGATTACCGTTGGGGCCGGAAGTAGTGAACTCTCCACCGTACTGGCAAATCGCTACCACGATACCCGCATCCGCCATGCTCCCTGAGTTACTGATTAATTATTCTGTAAAATAAAATGGCACTATAGTTTAGAAAAGCAAAGGGAAATTCATTTCTATGCAGCCTCTATTGGGTCGCTTACACTAAAGGGAATAATATACGGTTGGGTCAGCAATTAAAATCACAAAAAGAGCATATGAAAGGCAAGCGTGTAGGTTCAACTGCGCATGATATTTCAGACAAATTTATCAGTTATTAGGAAACTAGCAGGCAAAAAGCAGAATCAGGGAAACAGATGAAAGCAATTCCAACATAACCAGAATTATTAATTACAAAAAGGTATACTGGTTGAGCCACAACATCAAGAAGTTGGGAGCGTTGGGAGCTTTTACATCATCGTATCCCTGCGCTTTCAGCAAGACATAGAAGTTGATTTTGATTACTTTCATGAAACTGACAAAAATTTTGAAATAACTTGGCGGCGTCAATTTGCCTACTTCTGTCGTCCTGTGCCCTAACACTCTTTGTCATCCTGGATAGGATCAGGAATTCAGGATGATACAGTCAGAGGAGCAAAAACATGGGGGTGCAGTGCCAGTCACTCTCCAAAATGCGAGGCTGCCATCACAACGGACAGTAAAAGCAAGGTCGGAACTGAAAAAAGGAAAGGCGGGACTATGGAACAGCGCTGTATGTGAAATCGAAAGCTGAAGCAGAACCGAAGCGAACTATGGAACTGACGAGAAGCATCTGGCTTCGATTGAGAAGGGTAACTGAACCTGGTTTTGCGCAGATAAGGAACGCAACCAACCGAAGTAAGCAATGGGGGTTTAGGGTACGTACCACCACAAAGCCACAAGGAGGAAGCGGAACCACCACTGAACGTCTGAACCTGACGGTGAGTGCCAGGCACACGAAGGGTATGTTTAGGCTGTAGCCTGTGGGTGGGACGGGACTCAGGAGGGGTCAGTATGCATATTGCTCGCAAGTCGCAATGCCACAGCGCTCCAGAGTATGTATGGTCGTTGATCGATCCAATGGCGAAAAAGAAAGAGGTTGTATTCGTACTCGTCATGAGGAAAAGCACTGCACAGGTTGCGATAGATACGTTGGGGCCGGCAAATGGCGAAACGACATCTCCACCAAAAACTGTTGCCCTCTTCTAATCTAATTTATTTATTAATAAAGATAATAAAATATCTTGCTGCATGCACAAGAACATGAAGTGGAGATTACAGATAAAAAAAAAGCACAAGGGCAGATGCACATGAAACGAAGTATAAATTCAGTGTCGACCAACACACCATGAAATAAGGAGGCCTCGTTTCAGTGTGTTCAGTTCCTTGAGTTTGTCTTGTCTGTGTTTCTACATCGAATGGAATGATAACCCTGTGATTGCCCCTATATGTGATTATTCATTCTATGCAGGGGCTGAAACGCAAATAAACCTAGACTCAGTGAACAGTGTATGTGAAACCTGCAGAGCACAGGGTTAGATCTGCAAAAATGCAAAGGCTTATGTATGAGATCCATAAGACATAATAAAGTGACGGAAATAGAAAAATGTGGGAGGGGTTTTCCGTAAAACCACCTCATCTCCTTCCTCCCGACTAGGGCAGGGGCAGGAGGCGCGCGGTGGCCCGTGATGCCGCGCGGGGACCGGCGCGTGGGGGCCGTGGGGACACAAGAGAAGGGTCACCGGAGGTGTTCCCGTCTGTGGGCCTCGAGGACCGCCGGTCCTTGGTCGTTGGAGAGCCAAACCGAGGCCGGGGCGCGACCGTGAACCGGTGACGTGGTGGCGCGTCCGGGGTGGCAGCGTGGCCTCGATTCGGCGTCGGAGCGGGAGTAGGCGGCTAGGGTTGGGCGCGCGAGCTGCGCGAGGTCGTGGTGAACCAGGCAGGCGGCAGGTCTTGGAGGCGGGGAAGGGCGCCGTCGATGCTCCTCCCAGGCAGAGCATCGGCGGCCAGGGCGGCTCGCGGTGACGTGCGTTGGGAGGGCTCCAGGAGCGGAGGAGAAAGGCGCACCCTTGGGGAATCGATGGAGATGAGGTTGGCGAAGGTGGTGCGCGTGGCGGTTGGAGGAGAAACAGCCCGAGGCGGCCGGTGCTCGAGCTCACCCTCGGCCTCCAATGGCGGAAGCATTCTGCGTGCTTGGGAATGAGGCAAGGAGATGGAGGCGAGATGGAGAACAGAGGGAGACGCATGGCGAGTGAGCCAGGGAGTGGGAAATGGGAGCCGAGGGTGAGGGAGCTGCTGCTCCACTTGTGGCCGGGCGCGGCGCGGTGGCAGCCATGGCGCAGCGCGGGCAGGTCTAGCCTGCCGCGTGCATGCATGGAGGGGGAGAGAAGGGAGAGCGGGCAGCGTGGACCGGGTCCGGTGAACCAGAGTCAATGACCGGTGGGGCTAAGGCTGGGAAGGGAGAGAAAGGTGTGTGGACTGGGTCTGCGGAGGAACGCGATGTGGGACACACGGGCTGATGTCGACATCCTCCACTCCCGGAATTCCGACAGGCGGGTCCGCGTGTCATCGACTCAATGAAAAAGGAAAAATGCAAAATTTGAGAAAGGGAAGTTTGACTGGCAGAACGAATATTTGTATTTCGCATTTTTGAGCAACCTAAAGGCCAAATCTGGTCAACTCCAAAATACAAGAATTGTTCTACATTTGTCCCTCTACAACTTTGTTATAATCATGTATACTATGTAATGTTTCAAAAAGTGGATTAAATTTGAATTTTCCATACTGCCCTCAGTTTGACCAGCTGAACTCCAAAACTTATAAATTCCAGTAGACCTATTTGTGAGCACTTTCATGATATATGACCTATACCATTGTTGTTTAAAATTTCATGATCTACAATCTTAGTATACAAAGTTTTGCATGATTAGGATTTTGGTTTCAACTAAATTTGAATTTACTTCTCAGCACAATGTTTTCCAGATTTCCTAGTTTGACAGAAATTTACCCAAAACCCCACTCAAACCTCTATGCATGTCACAATTCACAATAACAAAGTTGTTAATTATAAAATCCTCTCTACAAGTTTGGTATAGTAAGTTTGGTCTATATCACAACATGTTTTAAAATATAAGCACAAATATGTCCATAGGTTTGGTCAAACAGCAGTTTCACTTCAATAGAGTCTATCTTGTTTCTCACTTTTAAAGTATCAAATAAAGTCTAATCACTTCAATATCAAGTGCATTTGAAAGGTGATAAGTTTAATTTCGTAGAAAGAATTTGAAGTTGTATAGTGAAATCAAAAGTAATTTCAGATTGAAATTTTGGAGAAGAACTGAAAATCTAGACTTGGAAATTATTCTAAGTATTGGCTGACTTGGTTTGGTTTGAACTTTTGAACCTCTTAACATCTGATTTTAAAGGTGGTAAAAATATCCAAGTTGAAGGCAATATCTCGAACTAAAACTTTTGTATTTGACATTTCGCATGAAAGTGTATAGATTTTCAACTACCCATCCAAACAACGCGAGGTTTTGTCTTTTGCATAGAATTTTTTTTTTGAATTAGTGACTTCTCCACCTAATTACAATTCCTCTCAAGAATTATTAAGCTATAAATCATCAACATTACATGTCAAATCGTACGTTAAGGTCTTTGAGATGCCGAGGCATCACAAGGAGCCTTGCTGCAACGTGCAAGCTTTAGGGTCCTTTGAGTGTTTGGCGCGAAAACGTGTTAACACTTACACATGCTCATTCCAGGCCTAGGTTCTCAAGCACTTTTTTAAATAATGTGTAAAGTCTAGCCTCTAAATCCAGGCCAATTATCGATGTTTCAACATGCAAAATCGGTGTATAACAGGAGCGGTATCCCTTTGCAGGAGAAGATAAATGTGTTGTAACATGAAAATTTTCTTATGCTGCTACTATTTGATGGAAGGGCAGGTGTTTCTGATTTTTGTGAGAATCTATAGGATTCAACTTTTTTCGAGCGCCTTTCGCAATTCGTGCTTCTTTTGTAACCTAATTAGTAACAATAAGATGATTCGAGTGTGGCCGACTATATATTTTTGCCTTCCTGCACGCACACCTACCTCGCCCATCCGTCAACAATCAGAACGTTGGCCTTCCATCCACTGTCGGGTCCCACACACTAAAGCAAATGAGGCAGACTCTCCAATCCGACAAGCTTCCTCAATGCTCACCGGTTGCAACTCTCTTCCTCCCAGCTTGGGTCGCTGGCCTCATCTCCCAGGTGCCCAGCCGCAGTCTCCTCCTCCTTCCTCGAGCCAGTGCCACAGCCGCCAGCTCCAATCGTGGTGGATCCATGCCGTAGCCGAGCAATCTCGAGCCTCCTCCTCCACCCGCTCACAACGTGCCTCCTCCCTCGGTTAGGGGACATGGCCCACAGCGGCCAGATCCGGCTGGAAGGCGGTCAAATTCGGTGGGGAAGCAGCCCGCGACAGTCATATCTAGGGAGAGGAGGAGGTCAGCAGTGGTCAGATTTGGCGAGGAGGCCCGCGGTGGCCGAACCCGAAGGGGGAGGCGGTGCACCGGCGGCCTCATCGGCCTTTCTCCCCCCATGCAGGCCCCGCCTCTGCCTTCCCCACTGTCCAAGGTGGTTCGCACCGCCACAGTCAACCATGGCGGCCCCCGGCCGGGTACAACGATGGCAAACCTCCTCCCCCCACTCTCCTGCCCTCGCCCATTAGGCAAACTTGCAAGTTTCCATTAAACAAAATGCTAATTTTTATTAGGCAAAATTTTGTTTTTAATTAGGCAAAAATACCATTTTATTATTGTCTAATGATATTAGTATTTTTGTCTAGTGACACTAGCATTTTTCCTAACAAAAAGCACTACAATTGCCTATTCGTAATTTTCACATTGTGCATTTTTCTGTTTTCTCCTTTTTGTGTGGAATGAAGATGCTTGTCGATGCTGAGCCAGGAAATCACGTGGGAGAGAAGTACTTGTTCTAGGGTTAATGCATTAGCCGCTCCTATTATTAAGACTAGTCCGTGAATCTATGCTCTCGCATGGATTAGAGTTTTATAAGATATAGATTTAATCCTTAGTAATATTAGAGGTGTTTATTTTAGTTCATCTTTCGTAAACAACATTGTGGGTAATTTATATGAATACTTAGCAATTATTTGAATTTATTGTTCATGATGCTTAATATTTGATAATTTATATGCAGATTTAAGACTTATTTAAATCATATTTTAGAAATGACATGGTGAGTAATTTATAGGTAGATAATAGATTTATGGTTATTTAATTCATATTTTATAATGCCATGGTGAGTAATTTTTATACAAATTTAGAGGGTTTTTTAGTTCATATTTCATCAAGGCATGATGAGTAATTTTTATATAATTTAGAGGAATTATTTTATCTCATCTTTCGTAAAGGGCCTTCACAATGTAGTCTAAAAGTAATCCATAGACATTTAAATATTGTATGCCATTATGGAGATAATCCACATCCATATGCATATGAGCTGCTCATAAAGAATATAAAATATTATTATTCTTTTACATATTCTCTCATCTCTCCTCAACATCTATCTTTCTATTGGACTGTAGAAGTATATGTCAGTCCTAGCTTCTATAGTCTAGTTAAGTTTTACACATTGTGGAAATAACTAAAAACCACTTAGGCCCCCTTTGGTTTGTAGGCGAAACAAAGGAAAAGTGTTGGATTTCAATTCCCAAGGATTCGATTGTTGTAGCACCATTTGGTTCATAGGAATGAGCTGTAGGAAACTGTAACACCATGATTTTCGGTACATGAAACTTTCACACCAAATAATTTAATTTACTTAGGATTTATGTGACTTTGCATGGCATTATAAATATTTAGTCGTTTTTCATTATTAATCAAGTAAACTCAAACCTAGGAAAAATATCTTGGCTGAGCATACATGCTGCTGCATATTTTTATTGGATGATTTCGAGTTGTTTGGTTGAATTCAAATTCATTTAAACTTGCAAATAATTTCTTCTCCTCTAAATATTCTAGAAAAGTTCCTTTTCCTCCCCTAGACCCTAGCCCTAGCTCGCTTTCCACGATCAGCCCTGTCCACGCCGCCGTCAAGTTCATGCCAGTCGCGATCCCTTGCCTGCTTCTCCGCTTCGCCTGCTCGCTCCCGTGCCAAGCCCCGTTCGCGCTAGACCCAGGAGCCGTGAATTCGTGTAACTCTGGTAACCCTCCACCGCGTCCCGCGGGGCGGCGGCGCCCTGACCCACCGCCAGAGCCCCTTCCTCACACGTGAGTAGCAGGCCACCATACATCACGTAATTCATAGGGTCTCTCTGCCTCAACAGCATTAGAAGTATTATGCTAATCAACCAGGTTACTAACAGGACTCTCGCCAGCCAAAGCTAATTCCTTTTATTTATTCCTCAAAACCAGGTACGTCCAGGTCGCAGCTTCCTCTTGCTTGCCGTGAGCCGTTGCATGCCTATAAGACGCAACGTTGTGTTCTGCTCGTGTCTAAGTTGGACACGGCCACCGCCTCATCCTTCCTTGGCCCGCACTCCAAGGTTGGCTGACCTTATAAAGGGTGAGTCCCTTAGCCTCCGTGCCCTAGCCGCCGCCTCTCTCCGAGACCACAAAGGTGCTGCCGCCGTGAAGCGTGCGAGGAGCCGCCTGAGCTGCAGTCGTTGCAAAGCTGTCGTCATCGTCGCTATGTTCGGCCAAGCAAGGAACGCAGCCTGCGAACGCAGATGGCCAGAGCAGATCAAGCCGCTACCCAGCAGGTGCCGCTGGCTCGCTGCCAGCACCCCGCGCGCACCGTGGAATTGCTGCATACCGTACCCCCACTGCCGGCGGCCAGCTAGCTAGTCTGAGTTATCTTCACCTCCTAGCCGACGGTTCCCAGGCCCCTTCTTCCCAACTTTCCCAGCAGGCCAGCACGCATGGAAGCCCCTGGCCGGCTAGCAAGCTCAGGCCCCAAGCGTCAAACCGTGCAAGCCGTAGCCATGTGACGCCCAGCATGGTAATCATCTGCCCTGTTCTTCGTATCTTGATCAATCTATTTATTACCATTGTTTTATTTAGATTCCTACCATCCAGTCCGATGAACTACCAATCTAACCTTGCTCCTTGACCTTTTCGCGCGCACTGTTCTTTTAAGTCACACGAATATCGTCTGCTAGTCCTTCTCAGCTACAGTTAATCTATCATGTTCAAACCACTATGATCTTTAATCTCTTATATAATTCGTTTTAGCTCCGTTTTATGCCGTTCTTATTGCGTCATATTCGTAACAGTGAAACATACGCACTAGTGTTCATGTTTATTTATCTTATTCAGGTGTTGCTGATTTTAAATGTAAACATTAATTGGATTAATGATGTTCTCATTATTTTCTGTAAATAAAATCAATTTAGGGTTCAATCTCGCTTTTCCTCAACGCATATTAATTTGACTAATTCCGATTCCAGTAGTTTTCCGATTAAAAGTTAATTATGTTTAAATCCTAGTATTATATTAATTGCATGTTAACTTGATTAATAGTTACAGAACCGCTTTCTAGTTAAAATATGCATAGGTTAATACCTCGTTTTTTTATAAAGTTATTATAATTGGAGTAACACTGATTATAATGTGCAAAGCCTCGGGTAGTTGATCTCATAAGCTTGCCTTTTCGAAGTTTATTGTTTAAATGGTATAGCTAACATGAAATATTTATAATTAAAATATGATTAGTTTCAAACGGTTTTCAATTCAAATATAAGATGGATTAATTCTAGATTGGCTATTTCTCTCAAATATCCATCTACACTATTTTATTATTTTAAATAAATGAAGTTCATAGTCTTTTCATTGTTGATCCGTAATGCAAATCTTTCGTTGGTGTGTCTTATCAATTTTAGCTCTGTTTTTAGTGTTTCTTGCGCTCTCGTGACCATAGCGACGAGCCCTCTCTTTTGGCATGTGTTGTTTTATAAAGCTTTTCTTTTGATTGGTGTATTGTTCTGATGCATGAGTGTTGGTTTGCTTGTATGTTGCTTGTACTGGATGCTTTTCACATATAGAAAGAGTGACCGTACGAGAACTTTGAAGATCGATCCATGAGCTATCAAGATCAAGATTTCCAATATCTGCGATTGAAGATTATTTGAGAAGCTATATACTTGGGAATAAAGACAAAGTATTCTTTGATCTATTCGTTCTATTCACATAAAAAACTTACTTTATCACATAACCAAGCATGCTCAACGTAAGGATGACTAGCCACTTATTTTTCTGTCAATATTTCATCCTATGGGAGGGCTGTGAATGTGTAGCTTAATGCTAGCGCTCAACAAATCTTACTTATGTTGCTACTCTTGATTAATTAATGATGAGCTGATGATAAAAGTTTGGTTATTGGCAACATGGGGATTTGAGCATGTTTCGTAGATTTGCTCGATTGTCTCACCCTAAGGATCGGTTCACCGAGCAACCACCTAGGAAAATAGTACAACCACAAGGGATGGAATGGGACGTCCTTGACTGATTAATTAGATGAACTAGAGTGGGTGGTTTGTTTACCGGAAAGATGGCGTAAGAGGAGCGTTGCTGGGTATAAGACTCGCTCTTCTGAGTGGGTGCAGTTTGGTTTATTTGGTTTTTGTCGGTCACCCTTCGGGAGGGGACTTTTATGCTTAGTAACGGAAACCTGGAAAGGGTGGCTACACTCTAGGAATTCTTTGTAAAGGTCTCGTAATGAAACCTTGCCGATTCATCTAAGGTGATGAATATATGAGATTTGGCCGCCTCTTGGCATATGGAAATCATGACTTGTGCGTAAAGATGTACAACCTCTCGAGAGTGTTTAAAACTGATATATCAACCGTGCTCACTGTTAAGAGCGGCTTGGACCCTCACATATTAGTGTTTTCCTAAAAGAATAATAATGACTCACGGCAATGATGGTAAAGATGGTATGTATAATGGGATGATGATGGATTGATGGTGGCTTATTTTCAGATACTTTATTGTATTTATGTTATTCTAGTTATGTGATGTGTTATGCTAATTCATTATAGTAAATAAAAGTTGCATCAACTAAAAGCAACCACTACGGCCTGTCCACTATAAAGCCAGTCCACTTATATCCTAAACGGAATACTTGCTGAGTACGATATGTACTTACGCTTGCTATCCCAAAAATATAGCTCTGCTCTATTCAAGTTGATGATGACATGAAGACGAAGTGGATCTAGAAGTCTCCTTAGGTGTTCAGGCGCACGTGCCCCCAGTTAACCTTCCTGTGAAAATGGAGTTCCGCTACGAGATAAAAGTTCCGCTATACTCTGATATATTGACCTTTGAGTCAAATGTAAGTTTTATACGCATTATATAATACACTGTCTATTGATATTCACTAATGAATTCGGCTGTATGTGTGGGAAATAGATCCGGCGTACATATACAGGTGTCATCTAGTTTTGTTTCTAAAACTGGGTGTGACAGAAACTTGGAGGAAATTTTCCTTTCCCTTCAATTCCAAAGGAAAAGTATAGAAAACAAAATCCACTCAAACCTCAGTGTATTTTTCCTATGCACAAGGAACGAGGACAAGAAATGGTTTAGGGCTCCAACTAGTGGCTAATCAGTAGGCTGTTCTTTAATATCCTAGATTGAATAAAAGCTAACGACACTTAGCTTTTAAGATTCCTTTAAATTTCCTGAGTTATTCCTATCCCTAACCAAACACCTAACACCATACAATTCCTCTGTTTTCAATTTCTCTGTTTGCATATGCATTCCTTTCCTATTTTTATGTTTTCTTATTCATGTATTTTATTATTCCTGTATTCCAAAAGGGCCTTAGAATATGACCCATCCATATGGACTACTTAGTCTAAATACATTGGAGATGCCCTAACGGTATGGTGGATAATTTTCATATAAATTTAAGAGGTTATTTTATTCCATCTTTCATAATGGTAATGATGGGTAATTTTATTTAAAAAAATATGATTTTACTATTACTAATTGCATACTTTTTTAGCATTCCGCAGTTAATCCTCATCAAACGCGCTATTAAAAAAGATAAATCCTAAAAATCCTCACAAATTAGAGACATCCAGCCATCCATCTAGGTAGATCCAATAATAATGCCATTAGATCTAATGGCATGTCGCATAACTTTTTAAAAAATATAATAGATCTAATGGCTACTAGCCTATTATTATTAGAGATATATTGGACTGCCGGATGTTTATGATTTTTGTGATAATTTATATGATTTAATGCATCCTGAGGATCAACGTGGAGGGTAGATTGAGGTGATGATCTGTACTTAAGTATGTCTTTTGTAAAAGAAAAAAAAGGCTAGAATAGTTCAGACACAGGAAACCAGTTTCATCGTAGCATAGATATCCATTCATCACTGTGTTTAGACCAATCATCAGAGATCGAGTCACACATACAGAGCACACACTGACACATACACACCACAAGCAATAGCAGCACACAGGGCCGGGCGACCGAGGAACAGAGTGAAGACACGACAGACGCACACATGCATGGTGGATCGATGGCCGGCTCATCGATCCTTATTATTGTTCAACCAATCATATCATCACTCGCAGTCGACGACACACAACCATGCATGGATCAGGAGGCTATTATTCCTTAGCAGTTACAGGGGTTGCATTTGCAGCTGTCGCCGCAGCTGCAGCCGTGGGCTGTCTCACCGGACTCGGTCGCCGCCTCGAACTGGAGCTTCTTCTCGGGGGCCACGCCCAGCACCATGGTGGTCTGAGCTCCGGTGCTCTTCTCCTCCAGGTCAGGGTACTTCTTGCTGCAGCGTGCAACGAAACCGAGCAGCACCAGGGGTTAACGCATGCACTCATGACTGAATGAACCCATGCATAAGTGCATATATATTCCCATATGATATGATGATCTAAACAAACAGCAAAAGAAACTAGTACTACTCGAATTCTTCTTGACGGATTGGATTACATACGTATGCAGCTTGACGAGTTTATCTAATTAATTAATCCGCATGCTATTTATGTATGCTGTAATATTTGAACTCTTTCCTAGAAAGTTTGTCAAGAGGATATTTATCTAGAGTTCTAGACAAGCATTTTCCCAAATACATGTTCTTTTGGACAAGTTTTCTAAGACGGTGGGAGTAAGAAACAAACTTGGAGATATATACGTGGATAGATATATTATTAAATTATATAGGCACGTACCCGCAGTTGCAGCTAGAGCCGCAGTTGCAGCTTGATCCGCAGCTGCAAGACATCCTCGAAAGAGTTAGCTTTGTTGGAGAAGAAGCAAAGAGCTTTTGAGGAGATGATTGCCTTTGCTTTGTGTGCAGACAGACTCGAGTGATGGAGGAGGCTCAACCCCAGCACCCTTATTTATAGCGATTGCCGTTGCATGGTGCGTGCCACGATGCCATAGGCTGTCCTCACCCCAGAATAAGTCTTTCCTTTTTTGCTGTCATTATCGCCTTCTGGAGTCTTCTTGGCCTCGGATCCAATGGCTGATTATCCTCTGACGGTGAAAGAATCTAAGTCCCTGATTGGATCAACTAATTTTAGCTAAAAATTAGCTACTAAAAATTGGGTGCATCCAGCCAGATAATGGGTGTTAATAGATTGCACACGCATTTGCTGTCTCATTAGCTAGCCCTGTTTGGATAAAAGAAGCTAACTTATTTTTAGCAACTAACAATTAGCTAGGTGTATCTAAACACTTCCTGTTTTTTGGAAAGATTTTTCTATCGACTTTATTATTGGCAATCTAATTTGTATTTTTTTTCCGGAGCTAGCTACCTGATCTCTCATCGTAGAGGGACAGCGGAAAATTGTAACCTTACTTGCAAATTAAGATGTCAACTACTCCATATATCATTGACACAACCAGCCTAATATAATAAGATAGAACCTACTACATATGTGCATTAGCAGGCCTATCTATCTACAATTTCACTGATTATTGACAAATTTTAGTTCCCAAAGTATATACCTTAGCTAGTTCATCAACTCATACTTTCGCACGGGTTAGAGTTTTAGAACATATATGTGTTAAAGGTTGATAGATAATTTTAATAATAGTAGCAATTGATAATATATGTGTGTATATTATTTATTTTTTATAATAACATATGCTTGTAGTTTAGAGTTCAAATGTTATTTTATTTTATCTTTAGTAATATTAGATGTGATTATTTTAATTCATCTTTCATAATAATGGCATAGTAGGTATTTATATTCAAATTTAAGGGTTATTTTAATTAATCTTTCATAATGGCATGGTAGTATTTTTTAGAAAATATAATAGATCTAATGGTTGTTATTATTAGATCTACTAGTCCGTCAACCTGTGCTTTCACACGGGTTAGGATATATAGATTTAAACCTTGGAAAATTTTATATGCAGATTTAGGGTTTATTTTAATTCATCATTTATAATGGCATGGTGAGTAATTTATTGCAAATTTAGGGGTTATTTAATTCATATTTTATGAATGGCATGGTGAGTACATTTTATGCAAATTGAGGGGGTTGTTTTAATTCATATTTCAAAATGGTAGGGTGGATAATTTTTATATAAATTTAGGGGGTTATTTCATTTCATTTCATTTTTTTCCATAATGACATGGTGTGTAATTTTTTAGAAAATATAATAGATCTAATAACTACTATTATTAGAGATACATGATGGACGGCTAGATGTTTGTGATTTTTGTGAGAATTTCTAAGATTTATCTTTTCTCCTAGCGCGGCTTGGTGAGGATTAACTGTAGAGGCTTAAAAGGAGCATCCAATTAGTAATAGTAAGATACGATTGGATGATAAGATGTTTCTGATTTTTTAAAAATTTATGTGATTTATGCTTTGTTTTTCTAGTGCGTTTAGTAAAGATTAAGGTTGATGCTTTAAAAAGAGTCTTCAATTACTACTAATAGTAAGATAATTAATTAACTGTATGTCGTGTTGTCGTCTCTGTCTGTCAGATTGATGTTGCGTTATTCATGGAAAAATTATGCGGGCCGTTGCTTTCGTTCCTGGAATCTAACGAAGGAGTGCTTGACTTTGCTCCGATTATTGATGGATGGATATCATTGACATTGACACACACTAGCAAGCTAAGGCAGCACCAAATGAGAGGCCACTATTTTACGTACGTACGTCGTAGTTTCGAGCCGGCAAGAAATGAGCCTCCCGCCTCCGTCCTTTAATTTTGTTATTCCTTGTCGAATTTTTCTTCTTAAATTCCGATCCGCCTCCCAATTGAAGCGATTTTGTTTCAGACGATACGCAAGTTTGCGAATTCAAAAGTATTCCTCCATATGCACGTATAGTATACCTGTTCTGTTCAAACAAGTTACTGCAATATATATACTTTTTTGATCGATTTGATCTCTAATTGACGTACGCTAGATAGCTCATTTTTGGCTTGACGGCGTCATACAGAAAGATCAGAGGTAAGTAGTACGTCCACAAGGAAACGGTTGCAAATAATATCTCTAGTTTATTATTAAAAGATTAATATGAGAAAAAATAATACTCTAGCTTTCTTCTTTTATTTCTTTGAACGCATGTAACCTACGATGCCAACCAGTCTGTATATATCATCTCTTTTAACTCAGACAACAATGAAATGGAACATCACCGCGTCTAGTAGTACATCAGTAATCTTATTTCTGTATCAAGTTAAGAATGTTATCCCTTCACGCGTTAATAAAAAATTGGTCACATCCTTGTTACTTCCTTGCTCAAGAAACCTAAGAAAAAAGATGTTCTCCATTAACTATGCTTGTGAACACCGAATTCGAATCATTCAGATTCCAACTCATGCTTTGGAATTATTGGCTTTTACAGTTTTAGAATGCCACTGCCATTATAATACTAGTTATTAACACAGACCAGCTCATGCCTGGATTTCGAACAGAAAAAATACTACTCCCAGCTGCTGTTAAAAATGTTATCTGCTAGCTCCATGTCACTGATCTCATCTGTGTCTTCGAAAACTTCAGCAAAATAATTGTACAGGATTGGTTTGTCCACAACCATAATTCTCAGACAGTGTGCATCAAGGTGGAGTCGTGGAGAACAAAAAGACGGCCAAAATTCCGATGCTTTTTGAAAGGTGGTTCATAGCTTTAGGCTGGAAGGAACATGGTTGTCCTTGTCCATAGGGAAATCCAACTGTTAATGATATTGATCTTGCTTTTGACGATGATGTGAAAAACAATTAACTGCATAGATCAGCAGCAGTGATAGCTAGATAGAACTGTAACCAGGCCGATTGGTGGCATGCTGAAAATGAACCTGGACATGTTCTTAGACATAAATCCCGGTTAGCGATCGCTCGCTCTGCTCGCTCTGAGCGACCGATCCGCTCCGCGGGAAGTGGCCCAGGTGGATGGCGTGGGGCGCTGCCCGTTGCCCCGGATGAGTTTTTTTTCCTGTTTTTATTTGTTATTTACTCTAATTTATTTGTTTTTTATCAGTTTTTCTTTTACTTAGATTTCCCATTTATTTATTCTTTATATTTATCTATATTTTTTGTTTTCTTGTTTTTCTTTTTTTTTCTAATAATTTAGTAAAATTTATGATATAAAATTATGATAATATAATTTATGCTAACATAATTTATCATAACCGTATGACATAAAATTATGCTAACATAATTTACACTTATTATAACAACTTTAAGACGTAAAATTTATGCTAGCATAATTTATGGTAGCATATTTTGTCATAACTATAACAACTTTAGGATGTAAGTTTTTTTATCATAATTTTTATGGTAAAATAAGCTAACATAATTTATGCTAGCATAATTTACGGTGGCATAATTTGTCATAACTATATGACATAATATAGCTTGTTGGTATCATTTATTAGTATAAAATTATGCTAGCATAATTTATGCTAACATAATTATTATTGTATGATATAAAATTATGCTAACCTAATCTATGCTAACATAATTTATACTCATTATAAAAACTTTAGAACGTAAAATTTTATGCTGCATAATTTACGGTAGCATAATTTGTCATAATTATATGACATAACATAGTTTGTTGGTATAATTTATTAGCATAAAATTATGCTAACATAATTTATTTTTTAGAAAAATTATTCTCATTGTAACAACTTTAGAATAAACAACAAACTAAAATAAAAAATAAAAAAATCACTGGGCGCCCCAAGGCTCGCTCCGCTGAGGGGGGGGGGACCGGCATCGCTCGCTCGATCCCACCCGAGCGAGCTCTCGTGAATTAGTCAGCCCCGCGTGAAACCTGCAATGTCTGTTTAGTGATCGCTCGCCGAGAACGAGCTGAGCGACCGATCTGGCTACCCGCGTCTCCCGCGTACCTAGTGGACCAGAGCCATAACCTGCTTCATTTCCACATGTCAGGTGGGGCTCCGAAGGATTTCACTCAGCCCGCATGATACAGTGGATTAGTGGTACATTTTCTTTAGATTTCTATCCTTTTTATTATTCTTCATTACTTTATTTTCTTTCTTTTTTCTTCCATATACTTAATTGGTTACATTAGTTACTCTTTCTCACAAATCCTATAAAACAAAATTGTTTATCTAACAATTTTAGGAAGTAAGTTTTTTTATCATAAATTATGATAAAAATTATGACATAAAATTATGACAACATAATTTATGCTAGTATAATTTATCATAACCGTATGACATAAACTTATACTAACATAATTTATGCTAATATAATTTATGCTCATTAAGTTTTTCTATCATACCTTTGTGCTAAAAATATACTAACATAATTTATTCTAGCATAATTTACGGTAGTATAATTTGTCATAACTGTATGACATAACATAGCTTCTTGTATAATTTATTAGCATAATTTTATACTAACAAAATTTATTCTAACATAATTTATCATAATTGCATAATTTATTCTCAGGAGAATTATGCTAAAGTATAATACCGCAACTTTCATTTTACATATATCTAAAATTATCCCAAAAAGTTATGACAATAACTTCATTCCACACATATCTAAAATTATATCAAAAAGTTATGACCATAAATTTCATTCCACACATATATAAAATTATATTAAAAAATTATGATCATAAATTCCACTGTACATGTCTAAAATTATATCAATAAATTGTGATCATAACTTCATTTCACGTATATCTAAAAATTAGTATCACGATAAGTTATATTTCTATAAAATTATCGTCATAAATTATGTTTTCATAAAGTTATCGTGATAAGTTATGTTTACATAAAATTATTGTAATAAATTATCATGATAACTTATGTTTTCACATTTTATCATAAATTATATACATAACTTATATTTATGTTATAACATTTTTATTACAACTTATAAATATGGTCTAGTTTTGTTCATAAAAATAAGAGGATCGTAAATATGAAATCAGTTTGGTTAATAGACATCATAATCAGAAGCTACGTGAAAAAACGAAGTCAAAAAAGGTTTTGGTTCCCATGCAGGTGTAGCAGCTGAATCAATGAAAGAGTTGTGGGACCCGCGACAGCGACCTGAGGGGGGAAAAGTGGCAGAATGTGCATGGTCCGTGACAGCGCGTGGAGCTGCTGGTCTCATGGCTTGCGCGAATCGACCCTAACGAGCGCTCTCAAAATAGTCGTGCCCCTTCTTAGACATATATGGTATTTTCTAGCCTAGAAGTTATAGGTGCACACTCAATATTTATTATATATATGCAGAAGAACTTGGATATGTTCATATATAGTCTATATATGGTTTTCTAACCTTGAAGTTTTAGAAAAATAGTCGTGCCCGTTCTTAGACATATATGGTATTTTCTAGCCTAGAAGTTATAGGTGCATACTCAATATTTATTATATATATGCAGAAGAACTTGGACATGTTCATATATAGTCTATATATGGTTTTCTAACCTTGAAGTTTTAGACATAAATAGGGCAAAAAAATAAACGCCCACCGTGGGGCTCGAACCCACGACCACAAGGTTAAGAGCCTTGCGCTCTACCGACTGAGCTAGACGGGCCTGTTTGATAGTGACGTCTTATAAATTTTCTATAAATGAACAATCAAATGCCACATACAATAGAATCGACTGAGATCTACAAAGCATATGTTTCTTTTTGGCAGCTAGCCTTTGGATCTACTATTTATATTTTCTAAAACAATACACACCATGCCATTATGAAAGACCATTAAAGTAACTCCTAATTTTTTATATTAATTACCCACCATGCCATTATGAAATATGAATTAAAATATCTCCATAAATTGCATATAAATTACCCACCATACCATTATGAACAATGAATTAAAATAATCCATAAATTTGCATGTAAATTACCTACCATGCCATTATAAACGATGAATTAAATCCACCATGTCATTATGAAAGATAAATTAAAATAATCAACTTTATTATATTACATATAAAATAAAATAACTTATAAACTCTAAACAAAAAATATATATTGTTATAATATATATACTTTTAAATTATCAATTGCTGCTACTATTAAAGTTATATATCAATTTTAATATATATATATATATATATCTTAAAAATCTAACACATACGAGAGCACGGGGTTAATGGACCAGTTCCTTAATAATTAGACAAAGAAACCATGCATGTACAATTAGCAAAAGTGGCACAGTTTAGGTAGGCCTACAATAATCAGTGAAATTGTGGATAGATGCAAGAAAGCTTTCGCTGTGATAAGTAGGCCTGCTAATGCTCATCTGTAGGTTCTATTCTTATTATATTAGGCCGGTTGTGTTAATAATATATGGAGCAGTTGACATCAGAAATGCATGGTACGGTAGATCAGATCATGCAAGAAAGTCTTCTTTACTGATCATCATCATCATCATTATTATTATTATTGATCTTTGCAAGTAAGGTTATTACTTTCCGCTGTCCCTCTCTGATGAGAGATCAGCTAGCTTCTGAAAACAAATACAAATTCAATTGCCAATATAATAAAGTCGATCAAAAAATCTTCCAAAAAAGTTACTCTCTGATCATAAAAAACATCATATATTAATGACTAAAACATCATATATTAATGACCGGAGGTAGGAAGTAGATTATCTCACCGTCAGAGGAGAATCAGCCATTGGAATCGAGGCCAAGAAGACTCCAGAAGGCGATAATGACAGCAAAAAAGGAAAGACTTATTCTGGGGTGAGGACAGCCTATGGCATCGTGGCACGCAGCATGCAACGGCAATCGCTATAAATTGGGGTGCTGGGGTTGAGCCTCCTCCATTATCACTCGAGTCTGTTTGCACACAAAGCAAAGGCAATCATCTCCTCAAAAGCTCCTTGCTTCTTCTCCAACAAAGCAGCTCTTGCGAGGATGTCTTGCAGCTGCGGATCAAGCTGCAACTGCGGCTCTAGCTGCAACTGCGGGTACGTACCTACTAGTATATCTATATGCATGTATATCTGCAAGCTTGTTTCTTGTTGCAGGTTAATTATACATATAGCATACGGATTAATTAATAAACTCAAGCTGCATACATATATAATCCAATCATATCCATCTGAGGAAGAAGAAGAATTCTAGTAGTACTAGTTTCTTTTGCTGTTTATTTGGATCATCATATGGGAATATGAATGGGTTCATTCATAAGTATAACTCATGAAATTTGGCGTCATGCTTGCGTTGACCCCTGGTGCTCTGCTTGGTTGCTGCAGCAAGAAGTACCCTGACCTGGAGGAGAAGAGCACCGGCGCTCAGACCACCGTGGTGCTGGGCGTGGCCCCCGAGAAGAAGCTCCAGTTCGAGGCGGCGACCGAGTCCGGCGAGACCGCCCACGGCTGCAGCTGCGGCGACAGCTGCAAGTGCAACCCCTGTAACTGCTAAGGAATAATAGCCTCCTGATCCATGCATGGTTGTGTGTCGTCGACTGCGAGTGATGATATGATTGGTTGAACAATAATAAGGATCGATGAGCCGGCCATCGATCCACCATGCATGCGTGCGTCTGTCGTGTCTTCACTCTGTTCCTCGGTCGGCCGGCCATGTGTGCCGCTACTGCTTGTGGTGTGTATGTGTCAGTGTGTGATCTCTCTGTATGTGTGACTCGATCTCTCATGATCGGTCTAAATACAGTGATGAATGGTTATCTATGCTATGATGAAACTGGTTTGCTGTGTCTGAACTTTTCTCGCTTTTTTTCCTTTTACAAAAGACTTACTTAAGTACATATCATAGCCTCGATCTTAATAGTAATAAAAAGAAACCATGCATGTAGAATTAGCAAAAGTGACACAGCTTCGCTATATGTTAACGTCCATACTCGGGTTTATTCCTCACATGTATGCACCAGTTCCTGCACATCAGTTGCCTGTACTATGTAGGCTCTAATACGGAGCCAAGGATATGCAGATGAAAACAGGGTATGCTTCCAGATTGATGCACCGCAGTTTCACTGCTCTGATATGCAGCAACCCATCGCCGGTTCATTTAGGTTACTGACAAGAAAGAAAATTTCAACTATTTTGCGGTTCAAATACAAACCTTCAAGAACATAAAGTTGGAATATCATCTACACTGATGAACTGCTAAGTTGATTTAAGTAAATTATTATAAGTTGCATCTCCCATGTCAGTATTTCACCAACCGCCTATGACTGGCTGCAACTCTTCCCTATCCACCCAAGAAACTAAAAATTATCAGCAAGAACCAGAGGACCCCAGACACTTTTTTGCTTCTCTCCATTTCCTCGACGAGAAAAGAAACCACCATGTTCTCAGAAGCTGCACTATACCAAAACTTCAGGCCTTTCACCCTGCAATGGCAACAGAGATTGAACACTTCAGCAAATACCCAAAGTAAACTAAGCGATTACCTTGGGAATAAACAAATTCAGAGTTCTAGGGAAATGTAGAGCGAGGATTCCAAACCAAGTCCCAGTACAACAAGTACATATACATGCTACTGTATATACCAAGAGGTTGCAGTTTTGTCTAGAACTGAGGAGCTTCACATGTTGCCCTATTGTGTCCTGGTTGCTTGCACCTGCTGCAGAGCCGTATAAGAGTGCTAATCTTGTTGGGGTTAGACCTCCTCCTCCTCCGTCTCTCTGATGTGCCCTGCTTCTTGGGAGGTGGGAGGTGGGGGATCCCAGCACTGAAATCAACAGTGTCCAGTTCAGGTACTGCGTTGATTGTTCCCGAGTAAGTCAGCTGGTAGCTTTCAATTCCGAAACACTTTGAGCAGTAGTCGTAGAAAGATTGCCCGAGCCTGTTGAACACGGCGACTGCGTGCCTGCAGGGGAGACCAGAGAGCTGCCACCTCCGGCATGTGCACTCCAAACTCGCAAGGTCGACCACAAGCACCGCGTCGCCCCTCACTTCAAACACGGTCTCAGAGGAGCGCACCACATCCATCTTACAAGCATTCAGCACCTCAGCCTGCACTTTGCCTTCCGCAGCGGGTGTCAAAGGCCCTGCCCACGCCTTGCAGGCTTCGCGCCTCGATTCCATTAATTGCTTTATTTTGATTCCTCAGCGAGTCTACCATCAGCACCATGGAACTCTCCTTCTTCGCTGGTATCCAGTTGTCGAAGGCGTCAGCAATAATGTTCAGGGAGAAATGGCCATACCGGCAGCCTCTGAAAACGGTGTCCGACCAATGCTCTGGCTTCCTTGCGATGACCCAGTCGGCAGCGTCACAGGATATTTTCCATATGCTCTCGATGGAGGAAGTTCAAATCCTCGATGCTGCACGCTTGGGCAGGCACGAGTCAGATCCTGAACCATTCTCTCCCTTATTTCTTGTGACCACGGTCCCTTCCTCAGCTCTCCTTTAAATTCCTCCCTTATATGGTGGAAGCAGAAGGCCTGCTGGCTACCCTCAAACACCAGAGAAACTAGCAGCATCCAGACACTTGTGCCCACTGGACAAAAATGTCATGGCAGCATGGTAAGGGTAGCTGTGAGCCTGGAGAGCCATTTTCAGCTGCGTTAAGAACCAAACCCAGGTATCATAGTTTTCATCTTCAACCACGTTAAATGCCACTGGAAAGACACCGTCATCTGCATCGACAGCAGCAGCCACAAGCAACTTGTACTGATTCGTCGCTTTCAGTGGAACCTTGTGCAGAAACAGCAGGGGCCTGCACCCATTCACAAAGCCATACAAACAAGCATGGAATGCAACGAAGAAGCGGCGGAATTTAGTAGCACCCAACAGCGGAGACAACACGGTTATGCTTCCTGGGTTGGTCTCCTCGAGCCTCTGACAGTACCAGGGTAAATGATTGTGAGCCTCCCTCATGGCATGATACAGCTCTTTCTCTGCTATTTCTTTACCTCGCCAGACCTGTGAATATGATGGTGTCACTCCGTACTCTTCGTATAATTCCATTACAAGGTCCTTTGGCTTCAGCATTGGGTTATCATCCAGCTTCTCCTTGATCATACTAGTCAGCCACTGTCTCGTTCCTCGACGCTGGCCCTTTCCTCCACAAGTATGCTCATCAATCATTTTCTTGATAACAAATTTCTTGTTACGAGATGATTCAGATGCATGCAACCGCCAGGTGCAGCCTCCCTCCGCAGCACATTTTGCAGTGACGCGAGTGGTTTCATTTTTTATGAACCGGTACACAAATCCTTTCCCCATGGCATACTTGCTCAGCTGAGTATGAAAATCCTTCACATTATCAAATTCTTGACCAACTCCGTTAATAATGTCATTGTCATCCCACAACACAGTAGGGTTAAGTTCCAGGGGAGGTTCTTCCATGATCTCAGAATCAACATATGGACTGAATGCACCACCATCACTAAATGCTTCCCTGCAAATATCATGTAGAATTGACAAAAATCTGTAAAAATTAATTGTCCTTCTCAGAAAATATATGGAGAGGAAGATATGGAATGCGTAAAAAGTTACATAGGGATATCATCAACGAGAGCAATCTTTTGCTGATCCAGAATTTCTGGTGTGAAGGAAGCACCTCCAGCTGTGTCATCCCCAAATTCCAACTGAAAACCCCTAGTTGTGAGGAAGATGGAAACAGTAACTGGGAATGGACAATGCATTCAAAAAAATAAAAATAAAACCATTGACTAATGAACAAAGCAAGCAATGACTCATGAGAGTGCAACAGTGTAATGACATATAATAACGGTACTGCTGCAAAAGAGACATCAAGATGAACCTAGACAACAAGTCCACTGAGAACCAAATTTGATTAAACTACAGAGATGGACTGTACTCCATCAAGTGAAGCTGTCCTTGGAATGACCGAAGAAATACTTCAATAAGCATTAGTAACTAGAAAATTTATACATGTGAAATATAGGATCACATAGAGTATGCAACCAGTATATGAAAGCATTCACATTGATATTGAGTGGTTCAGGGTAAGGATCAGAGGACCAGAAAGGCTAGATTAGATTGTTCTCGCCAATATTGAGCTTTATACATGTCAACATGAGACTCTCACATCGCTTATTTGTTTTGTTCCTTTGCTTGATCCCCCGCAGAAGATTATGTTCTCATACGTAGTTTAGTTTTCGAACAAGACACACTAACCAACTAACAGACAATGCATAGATACATGCAGTTAACAGATAAATGAAGGAACTAGCATGCCATTATCCAAGTATTCATACTTTCTACACGATTCATATTTATCAATGTTGAAACTAAAAGCAGTTTATCGTACATAGCATCTAAGAGAAAATAAGATATCCAAAGATTTAGCAATTGTGTGTCGGTTCTACACCTGTTCTCTCCGGTGGCGGAGGACGAACAGAAAAATAGGTATGTCGTAGACAAAAGGAAAAAATGGATAACCCATCCATAAACTTGCACAAGCAAGGAAGAGAAGAACGAATGACCATTCATAAATTTGCAAAAATAAGAAAAAGAACAATCAGAAACTTGCACATGATGGGCTTCGAACCTGCAACGTACTGAGTAAAGAGCATAAGAAACACCACTGCACCACGGATGCAATGCTGTTTTAACTGGAAACTACATAGTATTAATACGATTTGTTCAGATCAAGGTATGGCGCGTGCCATACTCCGCCATAACAGGTCCTCCGCCCCTGGTTCTCTCCATTTTCAGTAACAACTGAAATTGGTTTTGTCACATTATCCTCACTACCTTAAATTCCATTGTCAAGGGCATTGCTAGCCTTGTTACTTGTGATTATCCTAGGTGGGGAAAGTGTTGATTGCAACGCTTATAAAAGTGCGAATCTGTAAATAATACTACTGATAAAAAAACTGGAGCAATGGCACATGCTTCCTTTTGTCGCCACTTGCAACAGTACCAGTGTAGCTCTAGAATAAGTTCCAATACTCATGGTTATCCAGAATGAGGAAAAATATATATATATCACCTCATCATATGCTTGATGTTTGCATGGAAATCTAGAACAAGACATACCTGTTTTCTTGTCTACTTATCAGAAAAACATGCACTTGCGCAGCATTGATAGTAAAATCAACCATCCTTTGCAAATGCTGGTCACATGATATTGTGATGAGTGTTCTGTTATTGTTCGGAAGGAAGTACTTGAGTGACATGTCAGCAACATCAACATGGAACACCTTGGACAGCTCGTTCTTGAAGCTCTCCAGCGACAAATCACGAGTGATGGCAACAGCATGCGCTTTTCCTCCATTGTATATCAGATTACCGTTGAGGCCGGAAGTACTGAATTCTCCACCGTGCTGGCAAATCGCTACCACGATACCCGCATCCGCCATGCTCCCTGAGTTACTGATTAATTAGTCTGTAAAATAAAATGGCAATATAGTTTAGAAAAGCAAAGAGAAATTCATTTCTATGCAGCCTCTATTGGGTCGCTTACACTGAAGGGAATAATGTACGGTGGGGTCAGCAATTAAAATCAGCAAAAAAAAGCATATGAAAGGCAAGCGTGTAGGTTCAACTGCGCATGATATTTCAGACAAATTTATCAGTTATTAGGAAACTAGCAGGCAAAAAGCAGAATCAGGGAAACAGATGAAAGCAATTCCAACATAACCAGAATTATTAATTACAAAAAGGTATACTGGTTGAGCCACAACATCAAGAAGTTGGGAGCGTTGGGAGCTTTTACATCATCGTATCCCTGCGCTTTCAGCAAGACATAAAAGTTGATTTTTGATTACTTTCATGAAACTGACAAAAATTTTGAAATAACTTGGCGGCGTCAATTCGCCTACATGTGTCGTCTGCCCTAACACTCTTTGTCATCCTGGATAGGATCAGGAATTCAGGATGATACAGTCAGAGGAGCAAAAACATGGGGGTGCAGTGCCAGTCACTCTCCAAAATGCGGGGCTGCCATCACAACGGACAGTAAAAGCAAGGTCGGAACTGAAAAAAGGAAAGGGGGGACTATGGAACCGCGCTGTATGTGAAATCGAAAGCTGAAGCAGAACCGAAGCGAACTATGGAACTGACCAGAAGCATCTGGCTTCGATTGAGAACGGTAACTGAACCTGGTTTTGCGCAGATCAAGGAACGCAAGGAGGAGGAACCGACGAGTCCGTCCGAGCCCCACTGAACGTCTGAACCTGACGGTGAGTGCCAGGCACACGAAGGGTATGTGTTTAGGCTGTGGCCTGTGGGTGGGACGGGACTCAGGAGGGGTCAGTTATGCATATTGCTCGCAAGTCGCAATGCCACAGCGCTCCAGAGTATGTATGGTCGTTGATCGATCCAAGGGCGAAAAAGAAAGAGGTTGTATTCGTACTCGTCATGAGGAAAAGCACTGCACAGGTTGCGATAGATACGTTGGGGCCGGCAAATGGTGAAACGACACCTCCACCCAAAAACTGTTGCCCTCTTCTAACCTAATTTATTTATTAATAAGATAATAAAATATCTTGCTGCATGCACAAGAACATGCAGTGGAGATTACTGATAAAAAAAAGCACAAGGGCAGATGCACATGAAACAAAGTATAAATTCAGTGTCGACCAACACACCATGAAACAAGGAGGCCTCGTTTCAGTGTGTTCAGTTCCTTGAGTTTGTCTGTCTGTGTTTCTACATCGAATGGAATGATAACAAGAAAGAATTGCGCCACCAAACCAAAACACTGAAGGCTACAAACAACTGTGACACACATACATGATACATCGATCGATCAGGGACGGGTAACAAACAAATGGTGGCGCTTCTACTACTATGGATGGACTGCTAGCAGTAGGGAATTGATGGATCAGAAGAGCATGACAAGCATGGGTGTCAGACAAGAGGATACAAGAAGAATGTGGCGCAAGCCCGGCAGTATCAGCCTCCCCCCGGCGTTGCCGTGGCTCGAGCCTGGAGGAGGACGATGTGGACTCGAGGCTGGTGCCCCTGCTATCCCCGCACTGCCTGGACTTGCTGCGCCCCGTCATAAAACATATTTGCAGCTCCCGTAGCCTGCAAAAAATTCCACAACTCCAGATTCAGACATCATCATGACACTAATGTATCAGATGCATTTCAGAATGCCATCATTCTGAAACACAATGGTTCGGCATCAGCATAGACTACTTACTGGGGTCGCTGGAGACGACCACGCCGGTGCCCTTGAAGTCGCAGTCGTAGTCGTGGAGCCCGTTGGCCTGGTAGTAGGAGTTCATCACGTACGACGCGTGTGACTGAACGTTGTTGGGGTCGAAGCACGCGCCGCCGCTCTGGATCGGCTTGCAGTCCACGTAGCCGCACGCGTAGTTGATGTTGTTCTGCAGGTCGCTGGCGTTCGCGCCCGCCTTGGCCACGCACCACTTCCCTCCACCCGACGGCGAGGGGTTGGGTGATGGGTTCGGGCTGGGCTTGGGAGACGGGTTTGGCGACGGGTTCGGAGATGCAGACTGCAACATATGAGAACAGATCATTCAGGTTACTTACTAATTAGGTGCACAATTCAGAGCAGAAAAAATATTTCATTTGTCTCGAACATATAAACAGACTAAACGACTGGATTCACTGAAGGGAGCACAAGCACGCGGTTCGCTGAGCGTTATTTCTCCAATCAGAGACTTCCCACCCACCATGAGGCTAACCAATTGGTTGACAGATTTTTTTTAACTAAACTTCACCCTGATAAGACTGTCGAATTGTGTACATATAACCTTCACATGTGACATTCTGACTAGAAGATATGGTCTCTCGAGTCAGGACTGGCACTGTCCAAAAGGCCACCAAAATACGGCCTTGCCCAACCAACCAACATGGTCGCACGCCTAAGATTCTTGGGCCAGTCACTAATATATATAGGTCCCAGCCCGGCAGAATGCTAAACAATACAGACAGACAGACCCACCTTCCCCACATGGTGCCCTTTCCAACGGCATCAGCAAAAGCCAAAAGGGGCAACAAGTTTGAAATGCATCTCTCTGGTTGGCCAATTTGGGGGAAGCAGGCCCCATGTGCGCACCAAAGCATATGTAAAGCTCAATAAGCAGGATAGATTGAGGGTTTATGTGGGTTCGAAATTAAGCTTGAAATGATGCGTAGGGATTTAGAGTGGTGTGCGAGAGGGATGCCTAGTTTGCTCCTGCTGATGTACCTACTGACGAATCCTCAAATCTTCTTCATTCAGGGAGAACCTTCGCGAGTAAACCGTAGAACAAGTTTCCAGGCCTACATTCAGAATCTCCAGGTAGCCCAGCATCTCCTTTGCTTCAAGGTAGCAACCATAACCGATCCGTTTAATTGAAGAAAATAAAAGCTACAGATACCAACGGACGATGACTGGGAAGATGGTGCATGCCCACCTATGTGTCATATATGCAACCAATCAATTGAGCTAGAATGATGCTTCGCTTCCACATGCCTACAACGTCTGGGGTAAGGTGCATTTGATCCGAACCTACGGTAGCAAGCAACATCCCGATATAGCTAGCATCTACCAACGAAGATGAGCTTGGCACTAGACCCTTTGCATTGCACACACACCAGGAACCTGCTTGCAGCAAACCAAAGCAAGAAGCATCCGGAAGCAGTACTGTAGAAAGCTTGGAGCTTGTTAGAACAGTAGTATACATTTTTTCTGTTGTCTGACAGCAAATCGGATTTACTACATAACCCTGGTTTATTGCTACTGGATTTCTGACAGTTTTACTGTGGTAATAGGTACACGGTGCCAGGTAGCAGGTAGATTTGCAGCAGGAGCATCTCATCTCATCGCACACAAGAAGCCAAGCAAGGCAAAGCAGCCAGCGCGGATACAGATGTAATGATCAGGGTACTTGCAGGAAGCCTAGAAAATTCGGACGTGTCCAGAGGCCCTGAGCACATGGGATAGGATGCGATGCGATGCCGTCGTTGGATTGTCCGTCATCCATCCATGGAGAGAAGGAAAGCGTGGGGCTGAGGAAACGCTCTAGGAGTAATACTTTGACAACTAGACACGGAGATGGGAGAAGAAAAGTTGGAGACGAAAGCGACCCCCCTTGGGCCTTTCCTTTGCAGAGGGGTCCTCCTCCTGTACACGCTCCCCTCTCATACTTGAGTGTGAACCGAACACGAACGATGTCAATGTGGGTGGGCTACGTGCTATGGGTGGCATGGACTCTGAAACGAAGAAGGACCAGACTACCTTTCCGTCGTCAGCACAGCAGTCCGTGTACGTGTCAGTGTAGATATATGGACCGGGGACATTATACATGACGAAGCAGAGGATGAAAGGACTGATCCATTATTCCATCATCCATGGACAGAACACAGAAGGAACGCAAAGCATCTATGGGGCTGAGGCAAACGTTCTATTAATCCGCATATACTTTGACAGCAAGCTAGTACAAGACGTGGGAAGAAAAGTTGGAAACGAAAGCAACCTCCTTTGGGGCTTTCCAGAGCTCACGCCTTCCCCTGATAATTGACTAGTTGAGTGTGAACCGGAGACACCAAAGCAGCTGAAATCAGCAGCTGAACCCGTGTACTCTTATCTGTCCGCCGCGTGAATTATTGATGACACAAGCAAATGAGGATATATACCATCCATACCATACAGGTGATGGTGGTGGGTCAATATCAGCAGACGACATCTCACTCGACGTGGCAGATCTACGTCTACTGATGATATGTGCTAGGCGTCTCTCTCTCCGTGTTGTTACAGTAACCAAAAAAAAAAAAAAACTTCGCTCCTTGCAACGGTCGGAAAGGGTCACACATGACACACCACACGAGTCAGGAAGTCAGGAGAGGGGATTGATTTAACAATGGTGCTTAATTACCCACCCAGCGCCACTGTGTCTCTCTCTTTCTCCCTCTAAAAAAATGCAATCTTTGACACAGATTGACCTCCCTCCGTCTCTCCCTGAAGACAATGGGACGACCCAGAAACCGCGTCCTATTATTTCCCCCTTTTCTATCTCAGAACTTTTTATTATAGGAAAATAGTAAATCAACTGCAACTCCCATCATCATCAAGTAGTAGCGATACGGAACATCACTCCCCGAATCAATCGATCGAACTAATAAAATGTGAAATCAAATTTAAATCAGAGGAACGAGGAAGCGAGAATGACTGACCGGGCCTTGGCGCAGGAGTCCGAGGTCGTATTTGGGCGTGAAGTCCGGGTTGAAGATGCCGAAGTTCCTCTCGGCCACCGGCCCGGGCTTGAGGTCCTCGTCGAACAGCGAGAACACGTACGTCTCGAAGGTCCTCCCAGGCATCAGCGGCGTGCCCTTGCCGCCGCTGCACACGCGGATCATCCCGGCGTTGAAGTCCCGGGCCTCCTCGGGCCCGACGCCCACCTGCCCGGCCTCCGCCTTGGTCGGCCACCCGGCCTCCCCCACCGCGATCTGCACGCCCCCGAACCCGAGCTTCTTCATCGCCGTGTAGACGGCGTCCATCTGCGCGTCGAACATGCTGGTGTAGTTGACCCTGCTGACGGGGTCCCACACGCCGGCGTTGGGCCGGAACACGGCGTAGTTGAGGGTGGCGGCGTTGTAGCTGAAGTAGGGGTAGGCGTTGACCATGAAGGGCGAGCCCGTGTCGTTGAGGAACCTCAGCATGGGCGCGAGCACCTTGGCGGCCAGCTCCGGGCGGAAGCTGCCGTTGGAGGGGATCCCGCCGGTGGGGGCCAGGATCCCCAGGTAGTGCGGCGTGGTGACGCGCACCCCGGGGAGGCCCTCCGCCTGCAGCGCCTGCGCGAGGCGGCGCATGGCGGGCACCAGCGCCACCATGAGGTTCGGGTCGACGACGGGGCCGAGGATCTCGTTGCCCGCCATGAGGAGCGTGACGTTGGCGCCGGCCGCGACGTGCGCGGAGAGGTTGTCGCGGACCCACCCCCGCGCGGCGTCCAGGCCCGTGGATCTGTCGGCGAAGGCGGGCAGGGCCGAGTTGGGGATGGAGACGGCGAGGGAGACGGAGGGCGCGTTGGACGCGAAGGCCGAGAGGAAGGCCGGGTTCGCGTCGAAGAGCTTCACGCGGTCGATGGTGGTCTTGGTGGCGATGAAGGTGGCCACGTCGGCGGGGGGTGGGAGGTTGTCGGCGTTCGCGCCGTAGTTGACGCCGATGGGGAGCTGCTGCCCCGCCACGGCCGCGCCATGGAGGTGGACGGCGGCGGCGAGGAGAACAGGGAGGAGGTGGAGCGGGAGCATCGGGAGGCGTGTCGAGTGGTGGATTTGGGGCAGCCAGCCGTTGGCGTGTGTTTTGAAACCGACTCTGCGTGGGCTATAGTATTTAATGCCACCTGATTTGCCAACGCGAAAGGTGCTCGACCCCGGCGGTTTCCTCCTGGGTACTGCTTGCCACTACCACCACCCGCACGCTTCCTTCCACGACCCGCCGCTTCTCTCTCGCTTTTTTTTTTCTTCTTCTTCTTCTTCTTCGATTATTCTTGAATTGTAAAATAAAAAAGCAGAGGCCTTTTTTTCTTCCTTTCCAATTCTAAAATCCCTCATTGATTCCGATTACTAGACTTTGTTTGCCTAAAAAGATCTCAGCGGCAAAAGATTTGGCACAAGTTTATTTGAGCATCAGAGAGGTCATACACGTGGTACATAAAATAGAAGAAAATACATAGAGTGCGGCTCCGAAAGCAAGCAGCGATGTTTTTCCGAATGTCGGTCCCTTCAATTGGTTCGTGCTCCGAAATGTCATGTTTTCTTTTGAAAGAAAAATGAACAAAAAGGTGCACGGAAAAAACAAGTACACCGAAGGAACCAAGTGCTGCCTGTGTTTATACACGATGCATACTCCTCTTCGGACGTCCGATATTCCACCGATTCATCGGTCGTATGTGCGAATGTTTATTATTATTTTTTTAGATACATACACCGATCAATGCAGTTGACTGATTGCATTATTGAAGTCATAACATTAATCCAGTGAATACGGCGTTTGCCGCCCCTATATGCGGCATGCCAATAGCGCGTGGCTGGGCAGCCTGATTTGGTTGACCCCTGTCCGTGGCGTGGCCGCGTGGGGTGGGGCCCACTACGCCACCACTCATCCCTTCAGTCACTGGTCGTGCTCGTCCTGCCTGGGGATGCCATGCCTGCTGCCAGAAACAGCATCCCGGCTTCCGATTCCCACGACATCCACATGCCAGCCCACCCCTGGACCACCAGAACGAGAGATACTGTCCAGTCCAGTCCACCCTCACCGTCATGGGCCCCGGCCCAAGCACAGACCGATGCCATACAGTACCCTCCATCTCCAAATGCATCCATCCACAGCCACAAAACCGAGACAAAAGCAAATCAAATCGTCTACCAAGTTTTAGCATTGCACACAGACATATCAAATGCTACCACAGTGCCATCCTACAAACGACGACAGTCTCCACTCACTCGCAAAAAAAAAAATACTGTTACTACCGAGCACCACGCTTTCCTTCGTCTCTTCACTCCAACACACCATACAGAAACCTTACAAAGCAGACAGAGCCTTAGCAGGCCATAGCCATAACAGTCCAGCCTAGCAGCAGACGCAGCCAATCGCCACGAGGACCCCCTTTGCCGCATCCATCAGCTGCTGCTCGCAGGGGACGCCGACCTTGACCGTGAACCTGGAGGCGACACGGATGCTGGCCGTGGTGACCTGCGGCGCCCGCGGCGAGGCTCCTCGCCACCTGCTGGGGACCTCTTCCTCCTGTTGTCAATACATAACAAAAGCTATCGCATTACTATTCATGAGAAAACACCCATCCAAGATGAATGCACCTGAATACATGATGCAGCTACTTGTATCAAATAAATGGCGTTCATTCAGCTATACATTTTACATCCAAAGAATTTAACTGGGAAACAATAATAGGTCTTCTTCCACCCATGGCACAGATTTTGGCTACACAAGGCAATACAGAGAATACGCCTCAATGTACATGCAATTGTACCAAGTGATTTGATTTCCACCATAACTATTCAAACCAAAAATACACCACTGCATGATATACAAATTCCCTAGCATCCACCACATACACAAGTCATTAAAAAACTGATGCAGTTGAATGGGAATCACTGAAAAAAAAATTCTCAGTTCACGTTAGTATAACATAACCCTCGTGACAATGCATGTCAAAGATGGCAAAAGGAGGGGGGGAGGCCCAACAAAATAACCCCTCAATAGGATGCACAGCAGTACTTTGGTCACATAACTAGAGATTTTAACCCATAGACATGCAGCCACAGTCAAGGAACGGAACTTACTCATCATGACCGTTATCCGCACCACGGCGATCATTTCTATCATCATCAGGGGTATAGGACCTCCTCTTCTTGTCACCGTCATGTTCTTTAGGCTGTTTCGATGACCTCTTGTTCTCTTCCTTTGCCCGTGGTGGGGAAGCAGAGCAGTCATCACGCCTTCTTGGGGCCGGAGAGTATGACCTGTGGTAAAGGTAACATCATTTTGTGAAGGTTATACGTCATGGTCAGTGCTTAAGTTCTTCAAATAAACTCAAGGAAGACTCGCTGACATACCGTGATCTAGCACGTCCACGCGGTCGGGGAGAGCGTGAACGTGAGTATGAACGAGAGCGAGACCGTCCTACACCAAAGGAAAGGTAGCACCTTGTCAGCATAGGAGTTGTGGTGCTCAAACAACTTCCAACATCATATTAGTTTTGACAGCAAGTTCCGCTTCCAGTAGGTGAGGTGAAGCCTTCTAAAAGGGGAATAAGATCCAAGTGCATCATGCAACACAATTGCGTGATACACCAAACATGGATTTAATTCGCCAAAACGCCATTTTTTTGCTAGATAATTAAACAGTAACAGTCCCACATCTACAGGGTACATTTCCTCCTAGTATGTACTAACTGTGATGCAAACTCTAGCATTCAGCTGCGCGTCTCAAATAAATAAAATAGCAAGAAAAGCAAAGCAAATAACTCGGATTACCATGATAAGGACGACGCCCTTCATGACCAGAATAACCTCTGCAGAGATACCTCATAAGTCATCCAAAGAAAAATGAAAGACACAGATTTCAAAACACCAACTGAGTATTTGCATACCTTGGACCAGTTCGCCTACGCATTTCCTCAGGCCTTTTCCGTGTATCCGCAGCCAGAACAACAGTGATCTCACGTCCAGAGAACATCTGACGGTTCATGTGGTACTGTGCCTCAGCAGCGTCATAGGCGTCAACAAATTCCACAAATCCAAACCCTCTTGGCTCCCTAAATGTCGACAAAGGCTTCCATGAGCAAAATTCATGCGGTATGATACTGGTAAACAAAGAAGGGGACGCATATTTTATCATAAATTGTATGTGCCCCAAATGAGCTACCACCACAGTTACAGATTACGGTGAATCATCTATAGTTCTCCATGGAGCACAGCTAACAACTTACAAACATGTTCATCAAATGGTAGCAAGCCTCTCAAAAAGCAGTTAGGAGCCTTTATAGATCCAAAATTTCTTGTATACATCTTCATAAAACAATTCGCTTCAAGTTCTTCAAGTGTGTGTAAAGTCATGAAAGCGCTTCAAACCAACTTCTCTTCATTACATCTTCCCATGGAAGACACAGTAAAACCCTCTTCTCTTCAGGAATATTAATTTTCTCAACAAATTGGATCTTGTCTTGATAAAAGAACTTCATTCTCACAATACTCTATCTCACCAAGCAAATGAACAATTAGGACTGTTCAGTCAGGGCTTGTATTTACTTCAACCAAATACAATCCTGGGAATAATTTCAAGAGAGTAATTCGTACCAGAAGAAAGTAGCATCATATGAAGTGTACATACATCCTATGCAGGAAATGAATTTGTGAAGTTCAAGAGTTAGTTGAAGGCTTAATCCACATGTTTCCGCCTTGTGTTATGCAAGGCTACTTCAGATTTTTTGGGATAGTACATTAAAGCAAGAACAAGGGAACCGCTGAATTCTTTTTATGCAACTTTGTTAAGCTAGGTGAACTAGTCTATTCTTATACTGGAACCTCATGAAGTATGTGCACGCTGCAAGACTGTGACAGTGCACAGACATCCAGCAAAGGTCAACACGGTCAAAAGATTAACATTGGAAAATGCTTGCTCCTAAAAAGCGGTAGCAAGAAAAGGCACTCAAAGCAGCTTTGAATCCCCAATGGTTGGACATCATGTTTATTTACATATCCAATCGCGTGATGCAGATATACCGGCTAGAGGGCTTGATAAAAGAATTTTCATTCGCACAATACTGTCGTCTCACCAAACAAATGAAACGAATGTGTTCAGCCAGGGCTTGTATTTGCTTCAACCAAATACAATCCAAGGAATAACTTCGAGAGAACAATGCGTACCACAAGTAGAATCATATAAAGTAAAAAAAGAAAAACATCCCATACAGGAAATGAATTAGTGAAGTTAAAGAGTTTGAATGTTTTACCAGGCTTTGCACGAAGTTATCTTATGATGTTTTAGAGGATGTTGCAACAGGTGCATATGAAACAAGAAAAGGGGCATCCTTGAGTTCTTTTTTATGCAACATTGTTAAGCTAGAACAATTAGTCCATTCTTATACTGCAACCTTACAAAGTATGTGTGTGCTTTGAGCCTGTGACAGCGCAGACATCCAGCAATGGTCATTTAGCAATCGCATTTCAACGTGGTCATCAGAAGATTAACATCTGAAAACACCTGCTCCTATAGTCATGGCATGCAGATGTACCGGATGGCAACTGAACCATCTTGGTTGCCGCGTCAACGCACACACTTACCCAGTGTGATAGTCTCGTGGCAGGTAAACATCGCGCACGGGACCGAACCTCTCAAACGGGGCACGGAGCTCCTCAGGCCTGCAAGCAAAGTTTTGTCCTCGTCGGGTCAGAGTTTTCGACACCCAAATACCCAATGCGGCGGGGAGAGCGAAACACAAACGGGGAGAGGAGAGGAGAGGAGAGGAGAGGAGAGGAGGTCGGAGTCCGCGTACCTGCACCTCAGCGGAATGTTGCGGACCAGGAGGCTGACGGATCCATGGTCGCCGCCGCGCCCTCCGCGGCCGCCACCACCCCCGCCGCCGTACCCCCTCCTCGGCGGCGGGCTCCGTCCCCTGCCGCCGTGGCCTCTCCTCGGGGGGCTGTACCTCCCCATTGCTCGCTCTTGTTCACGGACGGAGGTGCTCGCACGCTCGCCTTAGGCTGTCATGGGCGGATCCAGCGCAGGTGGCGCGGTGGGAATTGGGTCAGATCCGAATACAGATAGCCTAGGCTAGGGTTTGGAGGGCTCGGTTCCGCGGAGCGGATAGAGAAGGGGACGGGGGCGAGGGGAGGGGAGGGGAGGAAGGGAACGAGGCGTACCTGGCGGATGGTCGTCGCCGTCGCGGGGCCCGGCGAAGGGCGGCCGGCGAGAGGGGGGTTGCGAGGTGCGGGAGACAAGGGTTATGTTATGTTATGTATGTGTTGCACTGCCGCACGGGAGGGAGAGGAGGCCCACCACCGACATGTCTGGCTGACCGGCCCAAAAGCACAAGTGCATTTCCACCCCCCGCATCCTTGGTACAAGTCAGTTTACTTTTCGATTTCAAGTATTACTGGACTCGATGTTCAGGACAACAGTATAATGTTGTGTTTAACATGATCTGCATGCATGTTATAAGAAAAATGTAGATGATCTGGTGAGGGGATGCAAGGGAGGAGGCGAGCCGTGATGAAAGAGGGACAGGTAATTAAAATTCAGAGTTTCAGAGATGGCAGGCAGTCAGTCCTCATCTTTTGTTGAGAAGAAAAAAGCAGGACATATTATTCGTTGCATAAAAAAAAACAGTTATCAACTAGGAGGCTAGCAAGCTCCAGAATCCATACATGACCACGCCCTGAACCCAAAGAATAAGCTAGCAAGCTCATTATTTTAGCTATAAAGTATAAACTATGAGCGTCGCGTCGGTATTCATTGGATACATCCTGCCTTGGTGACAGAACTGCTGCACTTGGTGTAATAAGCTGCTCCGTCTTCAAATGAAGACCAGATCTCCTGCACGTACATACTTTCTGCTGCACCTTTTTTTGATTTTGGTCAGAACCTGCTGCAGTCTTGTTGTGCTAAACACACAGAGCTTGGACTTGGATCAGGGCAGACTTGAGATCAAAAGCTATTGAAACGGATCATGTGTGCACGCATGCTGACGACGATCATGGATGCAACCTTTGGTTCTCCACCAAGAATCAGCAATTGGCATATCACCACGCGCCCGGGAGGAGTGGAGAGGAGCATGCAGTTCTCATCAGATCAGATCCGATGATTGAGGACGGCGATCGACAGCAAAGTGGATGCATGCCTTCAGCAAAGCCGCGGGGGAGAAAGCTTGGAGCAGAGCCGCCCAAGCCGCCCAGAAAACAGCGAGCGATCTGTTAAAAGGAACCCGTCAAAATCCAATTGATTCAGAAACATGTGCTTATTAGGTTAAATTTTGCTTTCAAGATGTGGACTGCGCGCGGGGGACCTCTGTAAACTTGATCCAAATAATTTTATTTTTAAAATGCAACTCGATCGTCACGATGTGAAAGCCGCAGGTCCATATGTAAGTGTTGAGATTCGGAAACCTAAACAGATAGGGCAAAGATACAATAGGTGCATAGTTTTCTGCTGGAATCAATTAAACAGCAATCACTCGTACCTGCTGCTTCAAGACGAGCATCTAGATCCTTCTCCTCGAGGCTGTCCAGTCGCTGCTGCAGAGCTGGAGGAAGCGACTTTATTGCCGGACAATTTCGGATTTTAAGCTTGCGGAGAGACGAGTAGTAGTATCGTCCTTGATGCGGCCCAGTGGGCAAGGATGCCAGGCTTTTGCAATTCACCAGAGAGAGTCTTTCGAGTGCTGCTGCTGCGGGGATCAGCTCTGTGTCTGTCGTCGTACCACCACCACCACCACTAGTGATTGATTCTAGTGATCTCAGCTCCGGGCATCCAGAAATAGATATGCCTTTCAGTGCGTGGAGCTGGCCTACTGATAGGAATCGTAGGTTGGAGCAATAATCGATTTGTATTTCCCTAAGGGATGGGGGAAGACTGGGGAGCTCTAACAGCCCGTCACATCTCCATATTTGTAGAGATTCAAGAGATGATGATGGAAGCAACGAGTTATCCACCTGCAGAGACGTGGAAGGAGCCGGTAGAGAAAGCTGCTCCTGCCGCTGTACAGCAGCAGCAGCAGCAGCTGTGGATGCCGCCGTGACGTCGTCAGTGCTAGACCCTCCACCTCCACCTTGATGATGCTGCTTGCCGGATGGTAGGAATGATAATGACTCAAGCTTACCACACCCCCAAATGCTCATCGTCTTGAGATGGGCAGGGGCGTTCAGCACCTCCACCAGACTCTCGCAGTACCATATACGTAGAGTCTCGAGACGGGGCAAAAGCTGGTTCCGTCCCAGTAGGCTTCCTTCTTCTGATGTTGCCGTTGCCTGTGCCTGCTCACCACCAGCAGTATCATGCTGCGCGGCGTATGCGTATCCCACCAGGCTCTCGCACGACCGAATCGTCAGAGTCCGCAGGGAAACCAAACCCCGGAACTCTTTCTCCGGCCAGTACACGAGCTGGTCGCAGTGCGCGATAGTCAGGTCCTGCAACTGCCCAAAGCAAGCCCACAGAGCTAGCAGCGCACGTGATCCCAAGAAGAAACCATCGCAGCTGATGAGGCCCATGACCGTCACGGACGACAGCATAGGATGGTCCCATGATCTCTCCTCCTCCGACTTGCCATTATCCACTTTGACGATGACGTCGCTCAGTTCCACAGTGGGCATATGTTCCTTTGCATGCACCACATCTAGTTCTCCGAGCTTGGGTGCTCTCGGCAGAGTTGCTAGCTGTGGGCAGTTGTCAATGAAGACCGTCTCGAGCAGAGGGAACAACAGTACCAGCGGCGGCTCTTCCTCTGCTTTGATTTCAACAAGGGCAGCATCTGCTGCCTCCCATCTCTCAAAGCTGCGTAAATCTTCCAGTGTGAGCTGCTTCAGTCTTGGGAAAGCCGAGCGGGCCATTGCATTGTTATCTCCACCACCATGCGTTTCACGGCTGACCACCACAACTGCACCTTCTGGCAACGCCTTCAGACTTTTACAACCTGTGATGTACAGTATCTCGAGCTGAGGAAATGCCACCACCTCCTCTCCCTGTCCTGCCACCTCGCAGAAGAAGCTACCAAAAGCATCAAGTTCAACTAGCCTCAGGTCCTTGAGTTTTCCAAACATGGAGGGTGTACACCTGCTGCACAGGGACTGCAATTTTCCCAATCCTTCTAGGTGAAGCAATTGTAGTTCTGGTAGCTGGCACAACAAAGGAAGCTGCCCTATCTTCTTACAATAAGATAGCCGAAGCTCAACCATGCTTCTTAATGTACCCATCCATGGTGCAAAACGGTTGCCCTGGTAGGAATATATTTCTAGAGCCAGCAGCCCGTCGTGAGCTTCGAGAGCCTCTAGCACCTCACCATGACCACATTGCCTTTCCTCCTCCACACCACGTGTCCACCTTAGTGATAGCTGCCTTAGCTCCTTTTTGTTTCTGAGGTTGGCTGATTTTGCACTTGTTGCTTTCGCCACATTTTCAAGCCCAGTTAGCTCTAGTGAACCACCAATATTTAAATCCTTCAGCTCTCCAAGTCCGCTGCAATCCTTGCCACTGCCCACTACAAAACATGTAACCGTTTGAAGAGAGGAGAGTCGCCCAAACTCTGGAGGCATGCCTATCAGCGCATCACATCGGTCTGTGTAGAGATGACGAAGAGCAGTCATGTACTTCATTTGCTTGGGAAGCCTTCTAAGTCTCCGGCACTTATAAAGTTTTAATGTCTGAAGATTATATAGAATGCTTATGTCATCTGGAAGTACTTCCATTCCACTGCCTGAGAGATCAAGGTACCTCAGGTGGTGCAGGTGCTTTGGCTTTACTGGAGCGTGATCATGGTCGTCAGAACTTGAAATGGAGAGTGCACGCACAGAACTATGTTTTGATGAATGCAGCACATGTCCATCATATGTTTCACCAAGCACCAATGTTTGTATGGGTGTAGTCACTCTGCTCAAAGAATCAAATAAAATAGCCATTTCTTGCTCCGTTGATTCTGGGTAATGTATATGGCGGACAACACTTGGAAGCAACTCGTCGTTACTTTGAATCATCTCGTCAGTTAAATAAACACACTCTTTTTCTGAAGCAGGAAACTGCAACATCATGCATGAGGTCATGGATCTTCAAAAGAGTTGTAGAACTTATACCCAAACATTTGTTGGATCTTGGTCCACATATTGGAAGAATGACCTTGAAACCATCTCCTTGATTATATTGTTGACCCACGGTTTCAGCAGGGATCCTTTTTTTGATCAGAGATAAAACCATTGGCCATCCACAATTGTATAAGGTTGTCCACATCAATCTGATAATCCTTTGGATACAAGGCACAAAATGCAAAGCATTGCCTCATGTTAGATGGCAAGTCATCGTAACTAAGCTTGAGTATGGGTAAAATCCCAATCTCATCACTGCATATGCTGCTTTGCTGTAACACATCTTCCCATTCTTGCTTACTGGTCTTGTTACGCAACACTGACCCGAGTGCTTTGGCTGCCAGTGGTGATCCAACACATCTCTTTACAAACGGAGCAACCAGGTTAACCAGCTCATCCTGCTTCCCCTTTGGCCGATTTGAAAGACCAGACCTTGATTCAATAATTTCTTTTATGAATTTATCGTCCAAAACTGCCACATCATGATACTTGTTTGTCCATGAGTTTTCAACTACGGTACCCATGAATTCAGCTATTTCTTTATCACGGGTTGTCGCTAGTATAGCACTGCCGACACCACCATATTTAAGGCACGCCTTGAGCTTTTGCCACTTATCGACATCCTTATTCCAAATGTCATCCAATACAAGAAGATACCTATTACAATCATTATTTCCGTTAGTACGTTTCTATATACTTGTACATCACGTATGTGGATTGCACCAAAGTAAGTATTTTGGATGTTGAGGAGCTGAACTTACTGATTAGCATGTTGGTAGTCATCTAGTACTTATTTGCATTATTATGTTATTAAATACGAAGTCATTAGAATTAACATTAGTGTTGTTAAGTTTTGTTTTCATTTTGTCAAAAAAAGGATAGAGATCCATGCACTTAATAAGGGATAATTTACACAATTCTAACATTTATCGGTCAATCCGAGCTTCCATGTTGGCACAACGTTGTACTTTATGAAATTGCATGCTTTCAAAACATAGAAAAATATTTCTTATGTCTATATCAAAAATAATTAAAGTGCATTTCGCATGTGCACAATTCCAAAAATAACACGTTCATCAAAATATCTGAATGTTTTAAAAAAAAATGGTTTCCATGTGCAAATATGGGGTGATGTCTGAATGTACTAAAGGCTTCACTGAGAATAACACAAAAGGATGCCAAACAAGATTTTGGAGTATCTAGCATCAATACCTCTTTCCCCTGAGCTCGTCTTGAAGCTTCTTAAGTGCATCCTCAATGCTTTTCTCTGAAGCATTGCATATCTTGTTGGCAAGATCGCGCACATTGAAATCATCTAACACACACACCCACTTTGGCAACTGGAAATGTTCCTGGACTCGGGGGTTGTTGTAGATAAGCTGAGCGAGGGTGGTCTTGCCCAACCCACCCATTCCCACGATGGGAACAACCATGAGATCACCGTCGCTGCAGGCTTGACCGTTGAGCCAGTATGTCAACGATTTTGTATCATCTCCTCATCTCTAGATCTGCTAACAATGTTTATAGGATCAATGATATTGTGATCCGTCTCACGCCACTCCTTATGTGCAGGTGCTCCCTCGAGCTGATGTTTGAATCCAAAGGCGTTCATTTCGGCCACGAGGACCTCAACGGTCTCAACAATGGCACTAAGCTTGTTGCCCATCCTGTTACGAAATGCAACACGGTTGTGAGTGGGGAAGAGTTTTACGCCAGCCATGATGCCAAGCTTGGTGATGTGCCCTTCCTTCTTGGCTTTGCGACGGAGCGCCTCGTACTGGAACTCGTCGAAGACGTCATTCGCCTCGTACGCCACTGTCTTGAGCTCCTCCAGCCACGCCTTCACTCCTTCACGGTGGGACGCCTGCTTCTCGGCATCGGCCATGATGTCGAGGATGGCAGGCAGCTTGCGCTTGAGGATCTTGTGCTGCTTCTCCATGCCTTCCATCACCTTGTACTGCTCCAGGAGGTAGTTGGACACCTTCTCCTTCACCAGGGACAACAGTGGACCGGCCACCATACTGACCGCTAGTTCGGCCATTGGAGCAATCAGCAGATGGAGTTCTCGGGGACGCTCTCTGAGAACAGAGCACAGAGGAGGGGGGGCACAATGGTGGCGGGGTGGAGAGAAGTGAATGGTTCTGGGCAACAGCGTTTGGAGGAAATCAAAGAGGACCGGGCATTGGCTTCTTGGGGCCAAGTGGATGAATAATATGATTGGCTGCATCGACTGCCACAATACAATATGATGACGAACATATAAAATTGGAGTCGCCTAAAATACCATCTGCAATTTGCAGAGCAAAATTGCCTCCTGACGATTCCAGCTTGCCACAGCTCAGCACTAGGAATTTAGTATTTTGGAAGAGATGGAGTAAGCATTTCGACAGGGCATCTCTTGATTGCTGTAAACATTTAGCTCAAACGGCCGACCATGAGGGCGCATGTTCAGCATGCAATTAGAAAACGTCCGCTTGCAGTTGGAGCCGCCCACAGCTCGGAAACAAGCACGTGGCCTTCTCTAAGATAAAGGAAGTTTTGTTGGAATCAAGGCTATTACATTGATTCGATACACACTAGTAGTCTATACAGTACAGACTTATAGACAAACACACCAGTGACTAAGATTAGAGAAATCGAATTGGGGCTGCCGAAAAGCGAGCCGAGTACACTGTAGAGATGTAACCGTGCATGCATACCAGAACCAGATCTAAAATCACACTCTGCAGAGACGTTGAACAGAGTTGAATAAAAGATGAGCTGCCATGTGACGAGGGGGAGAGGGCGTACCTAGGTGAGAGCTTCACGGATGAGCAAGAAGGGCTCACATGCATACAGAGAAAAATAATTCTCTACTATGTTTGGCTCCCACACACGTAACCTTTTGCACTAGACGTGTCAAACATTCAAACTTAGGGTGCGTTTGGTAGGGATCCAGATTCCGTGAGCAACGTTTCAGATCCGTTTCCTCTCCAGGAATATTTTTTGGGAGAGAAACAGAACTGGATGGCTGCCCGGATTCAGTTTCTGAAAAACAAAGAGAGGAGAATAAGGTCGAATGGATCATTGTGCTCGCCAGCAGCGTGCCTCCTCTCTTCTTCTCTTATATTATATCCAGCCGGAGCCATGCCAATAATCCTCCCACCACCCCCACATCCACAGCTCGAGCAACTGCAGTCCACCGCCGCCCCCGGCGACGGCGAGCCACTATGCATGGATTTGGTGGTGGGTGCCCTGCCTGCCCTGCTTCGGAGTCGACGGTGAAGTCCCTCCCTCCCTCCTGGGCAAGCTGGGCAGCCTTCTGGCCCAGGAGTACACTCTGATCATGAGCGTCGGTATTAATTGGATACATCCTGCCTTGGCGACGAAAGTGCACTTAGTCGAAGCTGCTTCGTCTGCAGAAGGCCAGACCTCCTGATCAGGCTGCCTGCACATATATGCTTTCTGCTGCACTTTTGATTTGCCAGAACCTGCTCAAGTTGCCGTCTTGTGCTAAACAGAGCATGGATCAGGACGGAGTTGGTAAAAAAAATATCCTGTTGTATGTAAAGCTTTATAACATGCCATATGGATGTAGATGGTCTGGGAAAGGGAATGCACAGGAGAGGAGCCGTTATGAAAGATGAACAGGTAGTATTCAGAGATGGCAGTCTCTACTCCTTTTTAAAGAAAAAAAAAGGAGGGCATACTATTCATAAATTAAAGTCATCCGGGTGATGAATGGTTGACGTTCCGGACAGCAAGATTTTTTTCCAGAAGCCAACAAATTTAGTTCGTCTCCGTCGTCAATTAAAAAAGAAACAAAGAGGGAACACATCATCAATCAATAATGCATGGAGGGCTAGCTCCAGAATCCATACATGGCGCCGCCCTGAACTCAAAGAATAAGCTAGCAAGCTTATTAGCTATAAGCTATGAGCGTCGGTATTAATTGGATACATACTGCCTTGGTGACGAAAGTGCACTTAGTCGAAGCTGCTTCGTCTGCAGAAGGCCAGATCTCTTGATCAGGCTGCCTGCACATATATGCTTTCTGCTGCACTTTTGATTTGCCAGAACCTGCTCAAGTTGCCGTCTTGTGCTAAACAGAGCATGGATCAGGACGGAGTTGGTAAAAAAATGTGCTAATAAAAGCTTCGTAACAGCTTCACAGAAGGAATTGATGTGTGCGTACAGCTTGCAGACAGTACTAAATCTGACGATCTTAAATGGAGCCTTGGCTCTCCACCAAGAATCAGCAATTGACATGTACGCTTGCATATCACCACCCGGGAGGAGTGGAGAGAGGAGCATGCAGTTCATCGCCGCCTTATCATCTGATCCGATGAGTGAGGACGGGGACAGCGAGGCGGATAAGTTGGATGGAGAAAGCGTACGTACATCGATCTTTCAGCAAAGCCGCGGGGGAGAAAGCTTGGAGCCGAGCCGGCCAAGCAGCCCTGGTGGTACCGGAGAACAAAATTAAACACCTTGGTATGTTAATAACCGTCAAAATTGTATAGATATTTTTCAAACAATGCAGAGTCGCAAGCCAGCTGCCGGTGTGTTTGTGTAAATTCCCTCGAAAACGTGGGTGCATGAAAAGAAATGTCTTTCACCACTAACCTACCGCCGTTGGGTGCTGTTTGAGATTTGAAAACAAAGGAGAGAGGACAAGTAAACTTGTTGCGGAGTCTAGAAAGCAATGGTAAATAATTATCATGTGTGTGTATATATAAGATTTTTATTGTGTGTATACGCGCACAGTGGTGCGCACATGTGCTGTTGTGTGAGCCTGCTGGACCATGGTGGGGGAACCATCCGTTGCAACTGTGAGTGTTACCATCCGTTGCAACTGTGAGTGTAGCGGTTACGACTCCGTGCGCTGCAGCTGTCGCAACAGCACTGTCGCAATTGCGACTCCGCGTGCGGTGGCAGTCGCAACAGCACTGTTGCTGTTGCGACTTCTTCCTCCGCTTCTCGTCCTCCGCTGCCAGTTCGCCGAAGAAGAAGAAGACCTCGTCAGCGCCGCCGTCTTCTCTTCGGGTTCAGGGTTGGGTGTTCGCCGGTGGGTCTTCTTCTCTACCTCCGGCCTTAGAGGGAAAGGCCGGGGGGTGACCAGCCGGTCAGGCGGTGGTGGCGGGCGGTGGGCGGCTGAGACCGGCAGCAATGGCGCCGCCGGTCGGGCGGGGGAGGACGGCGGTTGGGCGGGATCGGCGGCGGGGGCGACCCAGCCGGGTCGGCGGTGGTGAAGCCGGCGGCGGAGGATGTGCGCATCCACCGTTACAGATGCGCGTATACGCATTTTAGTCGTGCGTTATATATATATATATATATATATATATATATATATATATAAAGCAATGGTAAATAATTATCATGTATATATATAGATACTAGCAAAATGCCCGTCCGTTACGACGGATGAAAAAAAATCTTTAAACACATCTACATATAAGAATATGACTCGCGAATAAACTTTATGTCATATTGTTTCCAATTTTTCTGTTGTCTGCGAGCGAAATTTAAGGTGGTGTCAGTTATGGTAGAAATATTATTTTTTATTTTTTCGGTAATAAATAGAACATAAAAAACAGAATCTATATAAGACCCACACAGTGAGGGAGGACGGGGAAAAATCGAGGTACGAAGAAATTATTATAGGCTTCCCGTGCGTCCACTACTGCACTCTATACGGAGCCTTTCCGTGTGGCTGCGTCAAAGGTTTGAAGCATTAGTTGCTCTGATTTTGCAGTAAAACTGCAGAGCTAATTCTCTAAAAAAAGGACTGCACGCGAAATTTTTTTATTTTTATATTTATTTTAATAGAGGATTCAAAAAATTACAAATCTATACCATTACCACCGCACCATCCGGCGGTAATTAAAAAACGCCGCCCTATCCGGCGGTTTAATGACGTGGCATCCTCTCTGCCGCCGGACCGCCGGCCGAAGCGGCGAAATTTAAAAATCGCCAGACCACCCGGCGAAATTTAAAAATCGCCGAATGGGCCGGCGATTTTTCATTCCCATGGCGGTATTTAGCTCCTGTTGGCGTTTTTTAAATAATGGCCGGCGGTATTTAATCCTTTTGGCGTTTTTTAAATAATGCCGGCCCATCCGGCGATTTTTAAATAATGCCGGCCCATCCGGCGATTTTTGCTCCATATTTTCAAAAACAAAAACATGGTAGTTTGTTAAATAACCAATATGAGTATACGTACAAGCAAAATGTCAATTAAAAAATTCTTTGAATGTGGACATGGAAACTATTGTAATTAGTACCGATAAATTTGTATTTCTTTATTTGATGACATAAAATATTTGTTTTCTTTTTCTTACTATGGAGGACAGAAAAAAACAAATTATGAGAGTACACGTTACATTAAATTGAAATCACAGCGTTACATTGAGTACGACATGAACAATTGATGCAGAAGTTAAAACGCAACATAGATTGAACTCGGATACATAATTCTCAATGTTGACAGCGTAGATTAACGACACAAATAAAGTTGAATACACTTGCGATGCCTTGTCATTGTAGCGCGTAACTCGCGCTACACAATTGACATGGCTTAGGTAATTGGAAATGCTAGAAACGTAAAAATAGTAGGAAGTTCGTCTAAGCGAATTGGTTCGGATAGTGCTGCGACGGGCCTCCGAGATCATAGTAGCCGTAACCTCCGGATGGTGGAGACTTGGGGGGCATACGCTGCCGTGGATGGTACGGGCATTTGCAGAAGGGGTCAGGGCACAGGGGATCATCTTCGAGTCCAACCACTATCGCGATAGCGTCAGCCTCGTTTTCCAGAGAGTTGATGCGACACTCAAGGTCGTGGATCTTGGTCTTCAGGTGGTTGATATAGTCTTCGACGTAGGCATGGTGTGGAGGATCTACCCACTTGGTGAAGCGGCATGCCGTGTCAATGGAATCATGCAATCATATATATCTCTTTTTAGAAACAATTTGAGTTATGTTAGAACAAAGTGTAGAGAGCGAGTTTGAGCACACACATAGCCAAAAGGGCATCTGTAGAAACGACGACCTCCATCGATGAACTCATCGAACACCTGCACGACACAATACTCACCACAACGGCACGTAGGACACACCTCCGTGCGATCATCGTAAGGCCTAAGCCTGCGTTCGCCAACAAAGGCGTCTTGTCCCTCTAGCGGGAAGTCCTCCAGTGGATGTGGAAACATGTCTGGGCCTTGAGGACCTCCCCAGAGGAAGTGGTGGACTACGACGTCCTCCACCCCTCCCTCCTCGGCCTCGGCCGCGGCCACGCTCCCTTCCTCCTGGCTCGGCCATTGCTCCCTCGCTCTGGTAGTGTGTTGTGTGTGTTCTTTGAAGGTGTGCCGTGTTTTTGTAGTCGAGATGCGGATTGAGTTGTCCTCACAGCTACGAAAAAGTTGTTAGGTCAAAGTGGAAATGGTACTGAAAAGGCCACGCAGGTGTTGTCACGTCGAACTGAAAAGGCTACATAGTTGTTGTCACGTGGAACTGAAAAGGCTACATAGGTGTTGTCACGTCGAACTGAAAAGGCTATGAATGTACCTGTAACTGAAAAGGCTACGTCTTGCGCTGTCACGTAAAACTGAAAATGCTACATAGGTATTGTAATATAGGAACTGAAAAGGCTACGCATGTACCTGTAACTGAAAAGGCTACGTGATGCGCTGTCACGTCGAGCAGAAAAGGCTACGGAGGCATCTGTATCTGAAACGATTGCCTACGTGTTGTCACGTGAAAGTGATAAAATACATGATGATGAAAGTACACAGAACTAATGCAAGTCAACTCTGGAACTATGATCTAGCTACGACCCCTCTTGCTCCTGCGTGCAACTCTCTGGGCAACCCAAGTGGGGCGTGACCCGTGACTAAAGGGGTCGGGTGCCTGTCGAGTACGTCGGTCAGGGACTGCATCGGGCGCTGGCGGATCCTGTGACTGCTGAGTTTTGTGGGGTGGCGCCTCCTGTAGCTGTGAGTAACCAATCTCATCATGTCGCTGCGGCGACGCGAACAAGGACTGCGCCATCTGTTCTGCTACACCTGGTGGACTGTCAGGAGCGTGGCCGGCTCCGTAGCTGTTGTCAGGGGTCGTGCCAGCTTCATATCCTGCAAATCAATCGCATGGATTAAAAATGTAAAGTAACACTGTAACAGGCATGACGAGTATGCTGCATGTATGTGAAAGGCACTTACCCCACTCAACGTCACGAGTCCGTGATGTCCCTGCAGCGAAGACGTCGTGGTGGTAGGTAGGATGACGAGACGATGACCCAACATGGGTCCCGTACTGCGTACCTGTTGCACGGAACATGCATAAATAATTGACGAACTCGTGTTTAATTTAATTGACCTCTACAAGAAATACCTGGCGGCGGGTAGGTCATCGGCGGAGTCTGCGCAAACAGTGGTACCGGAGGGGGTCGTGGCGGGGTCGGGTTAGGGGGAACAAACATCGGCTGCGGTGGTGGATGGCCAACATCGTCGCCACAGCAAGACAACGACCTAGTCACTCTTCTGCACAGCTCCGCTATCTTGTCGTACGCCGCCTTGTGATCTTGTGTGGCCATGGTGAGGGCATTACGGCTGTACGTCGTGACGTCTGCATGGATCTGCCGGAGCACGTCATGCTGTTTCAAAAAGATTGCATTAGTTTGCCATAAAGTATGAACTTAGATGTCTTCAAATGCGGAATCGACAATCAGGAACGAAACTTACAGCTATATACGCCCCCTGGTCTCGCTGTGTAGGGTAACTGTCCGTGACGGACGGTGTGCGGCGGGACAACTCCTGTGGCGTCGACAAGACACGAAGTCGTGTCCGTGGGAGGTACCAACGGAGGTAGTGACACCATGCTGCATCGTCACGTGGCCTACCCTCCATGACGAGGTCATCCAAGGCCGTGGACCACCTCGCCACGAACTCGGCAAGACGTGGTGCCCAGATCTGGCCAACGTTCTGGCCCTGTCTCGTAAACCTGAAAATAAAAATAGTTTTGTCGGTGGCATGTGAATTATGTGAAATATATAACTTTACGGTAATGTACAAGGTCGGCACGAACCGGTGCACGTGTGGCGGCAGTAAGCTCTGAGGGACGACCACCTCCTGCCGCAAGCCTAGCTGACGGAGCACGCGGTGGACTGTGTGCTCCTCGACGTAGATGTCGAAGACAAGTGGGCTGCGCGTTCTCCAGTAGTCGGCGTCGCGTACGCACAACGACGACAGCCCGTCAGGTGCACGACTCTCCACTGCCTCGTCAGAGTAGGGCGTCCAACGAACGTCGTCGTCACGGAGGACGTCGAACTGGCCTACGAAGTCAGGGTAAGACTTACTAGTCTGCACGTGATCGTACGCGAACTGCGAAGTTATTCAATTACACCGTTAGTACAGAAAATTAAAGACACACCCAAATAAGTAAACGAAGAAGAAGCCACGTACTCGTCGGTCGCACCACAGAGAGCCCATCGTCGGGCCGTCTACGTCGTCGCGTATATACGCGTCGTACGGGCTGTGCACGACCGCGGGCCGACCAATCTGAAACCTCTCGTGGGCCCAAAGCTGCAGAAGTAGCGGGCATCCCCCGAAGATGGGCTCCGCTGACGAACTCTTCAAACAACTCGTGCACAGTCCGCGGTACATCGCAGCTAGGACAGCGGACCCCCAGCTGAACTGCGGGATCGACTCTAGTGGGCTGTCGGCGACGTAACGCACGAAAGGCAGTAAGTTCTTGGGCACAAAGTTGCCCGCAGAGCTGAAGAACATGACCCATCCCATCAACCACAGCACGTACGCCTCCAAATGCCGCGCAACCTCGTACTCTGTGGCACCTATTCGAATGGTGCCGGCCTGTAAAAAGTTGCACATAAGTAAGAACCATTTGAATTTTAACTATGCCGGTTGCGGTCGAATCTACTCACCTTGAACTGAAAAATCCACCACTTTGGGGGCCCGCCCGTGTAAGTCGGTGGGAACTCCCTGTAGGGCTGTGCGTTGCCGATACGCTCGACGGCACCGAACCGAGCGAGCAAGTCCTCACGCCACCCCGGGCCGACGTCCGTGGGGCCCATGGCATCGCCCCTCAACGGCAACCCAAGCAGGTACGACACGTCCTGCAACGTAGGCGCCATCTCGCCCACGGTGAGGTGCAAAGTGTGTGTCTCCGGTCTCCACCTATCCACCATTGAAGCAAGGAGAGAGAAGTCGTAGCTGAAACGCGGTCCGTCTCCCTCCACCATGCGAGCAAGTGGGAGCAGACCAGAAGCGCGCAGTCTAAAAAAACGATGAGCATAGCATTGTATAAATTTGAAAGAGATTGAATATATCTGAACGGGAGAATGAAGCACGTAAAGCGAACCTCGGTAGCCAACGAGGGTCCAACGCCATCGTCTCCATCGGAACACGTGCGCGAAACTGTCCAAGGAAGCTCCCCAATACCGCACTGAAGTAAGACCGGTGCTTCTTGTCCGTCGCTGCATCGAGCAGGTCGGGGGTCACGTAACCCTGTGGGGCATCCATCCCTAAAAAATATTGATATCGTTAGTCCACATTATAAACCAAGTATAAACTAACTAATACATTAACATAAGACTGCATGTAATTCAAAATAACATCACATAACAATAACATAACATTGCATATCATAGTATCGAATTCAAAATATTAACAAACTAAATGGCATAGTCACATAATATTATTACAATCCATGATAGCAAATCCACGTACACAGAATTTCAACTAATGCAAGAGTAACGTAGCAGAGAAAGGTTCCAAACATTATGTTATTACAATCCATGACAGTAACTAAAAATAATTAAATGACTTCATTTGTTCCTCCACGATCGCGTCGACCGTGACTCGATGATCCTGGCTCAGGTATGTTCGACACGGTTCCTTGAGGTGTATTAGTGCATTTTTTGTAACTGTGCCCGAACTCATTGCATTTTGAGCATATGACAATTCTTGGCCCAGCTTCGGCGTCATCCCTGTTGTTACGAATGCGACGAGTCTTGCGTCGCCCTATCTGTTGTTTCATGTCAGGGTGAGGATTGGGTATGAAATCAGGAGCACCCTCTGCAATACTAGTGAAAGTCCCCGCAATGGCGAAACCATATATCTCAGAAGTCCAGGTGTGATAGATTGCATCCTTCAGGTAATAGGGGCACACAAACATACGAGCGTTCAAACCTCCAACTTTCTGACATGCAGCTATGACATGTGTACACGGCCTGTGGTATAACCTCGGCTTGTGGCAGGTACAAACACAATGGTTATTGTACAGGACACATTCTTGCATGTGCCTCTCATGATTGCCTCCTCTTCGGCCTTTGTCCCGACAAATGATCTCAAATCGATGCTCAGCGACACCCATGTTCCTGACACGATGTCCTGCGGCTTTTTTGTTTGCTTTGGCCATATACTCAAAGAATTTCTGCCCATATACGAGGCGGTGGTCTAGAAACACATTCTTTGCTGCTGGATGACGTTCCCGAAAGTATTGTGTTGTACGGTATATGTAAAATTCCACAATCCCGACAAGTGGCATGCTTCTGCTTCCACGTAACACCCAATTATACACCTCGGCAAGGTTCGTAGTCATAATACCATAACGTGCACCTCCTTCATCATGCAACAAAGACCACTTCTCCTTTGGCTCATGCTCAATCCACTCCGAGAATGACTTAATCGAACGACCAGGCCTCCGTCGCACATTAGGAGCATCAAGGCCCACATTTTCCATTGCAATTGGCTCGTCATCTTCTAAATTCGCACCTCTAGTACTTACTTCCGTAGCCTTCTTCTTTGTGACTTCATCAAGTTTTTTCCACAAGACATTGAATTTCCTTTCTTTATTCTGACTACACAAGCTCTTAAAAAGTTTTGTTAGTTTCTTGTTCTTGAACTGCTTTTGAAAGTTAGCTCCCATGTGTCTCATGCACCACCGACTCTTCAGATCGACCCACATTGCTATTCTTTGACGTTGTACACATCCTTCCTGTAAATCTTGCACCGCTTGCATAATGCCTCCATGTCGATCATGAATCACACACACATCTCGCCGATCCTGAACAATACATGACTTGATCTGCTCTAAAAACCAGTACCAACTGTCCCCATTCTCACTCTCAACAAATGCAAAAGCCACTGGGAGCACCTGATTGTTTCCATCTGCCGCAATTGCAGTCAGAATTGTGCCCTTGTACCTCCCTGTTAGGAAGGTCCCGTCAATGCATATCACTGGGCGACAATACTGGAATGCATTGATACATGCCCCCAAAGCAAAGAAAGCACGCTGAAGAACACGCTTTGTCCGGTCCTGAGGCAAATTATAGTGCTTAATCTCAAAGTAACTACCCGGATTCTGGTCACATAGTGTGTTCAGCACACGTGGCAGGTTGTGGTATGATGCTTCATACGTACCCCATCTCATTTCCAACGCCTTCTGTTTTGCCGTATAAGCTTTGCTGTAACTTATTTTGTACTGAAAGTCATCCTCTATGCTATTGATTATTGCCTTCGGCTCATATCCAGGATTATTTACTATCTTTGAGTACATATGTTGAGCCACAAAATCAGCTGTCAAGTTACGGTGATGACTCTCAAGCTCTTCAAGGACGCATGTATGATGTTCAATTCTTTAAACGGTCCAGAAAATATCATACTTTCCCAAAAAGCATGGACCCTAAAAGGACAATCATCTCGTATGCACTTCACATCATAGACTTGTGGACTGCTCTTTTGAACTCTGAACTCTCTCTTCAGGCACTTAGCCGACCATCTTTTCACGGCCTCTTTCAGCTCTATCTTGCTATGGTAAATAGCTCCCACAGATACTTCATTCTCACTATATTCCCATGGAACCATTTCACCTTCATTTACTAGCAGTTCTGAGTGATCAAAGTTGCTCCATTGACTTGGAACCTGGTTCAATATTTCATCTTCACTATCTGAATCTTCATCAACAGGGACATTGGCCTCGGCATCCTCCCGCTGCATCTGTTCAACCAAACCTACAATTTCTTCACCCTCATCTACCTCACCCCTTGGTTCCCGTACTGTTTCATTTGCTTCACCTTGCTTCCCTATATCAACGCCCACCTCGTTAATCTGATTCACACTATTTTCCACCACTTCTTCAACTGTTGTGGCCTCATCACAGCCCCGTGAGCTTTCTGGTTCACCATTCACCTTCTCGTATGCTTGCACAAAAAGAACTAACCCATGACGCAAGCTAACATCAACAAACCTCCTCCATACGGCAGTGCTTTCTATTTGCACTAATTCATAATAAACAGGAGATGAACTCCTAGTTGTTACTGCTGAGATGCTCAATTGACATTCATCATAATTCAACTTAAAACACTTCATGAACCAGTTATACACTGAATGAAATGGCCTCTCAATTGCTTTGTCCAGCCCTTTTGTCACTGACCGAAACCCACTCAAATCTACCCCGAACTGACCGTAACGTATCTCTCCTTCACCAAAATATATCTGAAAATATGTTTTCTGTGACATGCCTGACCACAAATGCGACAACCAAGACAGTACTTAGCACATATGTAACCACATTTCTATATAACACTAGATTTTTCTTATATTATAATGATTGAATATTCTATCTAAATCTAAAACTGGTAAATGTGCTAATATCAACTAAAATAGTATGAGTATTACATGAAACGAGACTAAATCCGCTAATGGTAATTCAAACTGGTGCTAATATTATATAAAATACTACTACTGTTACCTAATCTATTAATATTGTATCTAAACTACTACTAATATCAAAGAATACATCTAATGATATTTAAAATGCTAAAAAAATACATGTTTCAAAGAAAATTTACCTGCAACCTTGGCCTCCTCTACTCTCCCTCTCTCTCTCCCTCTCTCTCCCTCTCTCCCTCCTGGGCGGCGCGCCGGACGCGCTCTCTCCCCTCCGCGCCCTCTCCGTCTCCTCCTCTCCCCTCCGCGCCCTCTCCCTCTCCTCCTCTCCCCTCTGCGCGACGCGACCGAGCCGCGGGACGACCTTGCGCGGGCGGCGGCGGGGACGGCGGGCGGCGCGGGCGGCGGGCAGTGGCGAGGAAGAAGAAGGAAGAAAGAAAAAAGAAAGGCGGCCGGCGGGTGTATGGGCCTAAAATCGCCGTCCCCGCCGGCGGTATTCCCGCCGGCGGTTTTTAAATACCGCCGCCCAATCTGGCGTTTTTTGGTCCGCGGGCCCACCGGTCGCTGCGCATGCCACACTGCCAACCTGTTCTGGCGGTTTTTAAAAAACGCCGGTTGATCCGGCGGTTTTTAAATACCGCCTATTGGGCTGGCGGTTTTTATATACCGCCAATTAGTCCGGCGGTATAGGTCCATATTTGCAAATTTTTCAATCGCCCATTTATTTTTGCAAAAAACGATTTAAATAAATATAAAAATAAAAAAAATTCGACTGCACGCTGCCGTCTAAATACAGGCCACCTGGCCCATCTATCGGCTGGGGCCTGGTTAGCTCACGTTTATACATATCCACTTCAGCCCACGGTGTCAGCGACAGCCTACAGCCCAAAAAACGGTTCGCTAGCGCAGTATGCCTTCTTCCTCCCGCATCTCGCCGTCGCTCGACTCGGAGTCTCGGACGGACAGAAGCGGCCATGGCTAGGTGGCCAGTCATTCCAAGCATGGAAGCTTAAAGAGTAGAGAGTATTTTCAACACAATCAAGGTATGACGAGCGCCATAGTCCGTCATAACGGGTCCTCCGCCCCTAAATCTGGGCATCCGTTTTCACGTAGGCTGCTCCTGCCGTCTGAATCGGGGTTGCGAATAAATTTCAGGTCATATTGTATCGACGATTCTTGTTAACCGTAAATTAATTTTAAAGTGATGTCAATTAGGTTGGAAATGTTATTATTCTAGCTTTCCATCCATAATACGTAGAATGTTAAAACCGGAGTCCGTATGCGATACTGCAAACTTGGCCGTTAATCAATATCTTAATAATTTTCTTCCTCTCCTGATCTCTGGATCTGCTAACAATGTTTATAGGATCGATGATATTGTGATCCGTCTCACGCCACTCCTTCCATGCTGGTAATGCCTCGAGCTGATGTTTGAATCCAAAGGCGTTCATTTCAGCCACGAGGACCTCGATGGCCTCAACAATGGTGCTAAGCTTGTTGCCCATCTTGTTACGGAACGCAAGACGGTTGTGAGTGGGGAAGAGTTTTACGCCAGCCATGAGGCCAAGCTTGGTGATGTGCCCTTCCTTCTTGGCTTTGCGACGGAGCGCCTCGTACTGGAACTCGTCGAAGGCGTCATTCGCCTCGTACGCCACCGTCTTGAGCTCCTCCAGCCATGCCTTCACTCCTTCTCGGTGGGACGCCTGCTGCTCGGCATCGGCCATGATGTCGAGGATGGCAGGCAGCTTGCGCTTGAGGATCTTGTGCTGCTTCTCCATGCCCTCCATCACGTTGTACTGGTCCAGGAGATAGTTGGACACCTTGTCCTTCACCAGGGACACCAGTGGCCCAACCACCATGCTGACCGCTAGTTCAGCCATTGGAGCACTCAGCAGAGATGGAGCTCTCGAGAAGTAGAGCACGTTCAGAGCAGAGCACAGGGAAGGGGAGAACAATGGCTGGGTGGAGAAGATGATGGTCTGGGGCTCTAGGAAAGCGCTTTGGAGGAAAATGGAGCGGGGCATCTCGACCAGCTTGCTTTGTCTGTCAGCAAGGCAAGCATCTTGATTAAGCGCATCTTGATGACTGAATAAAGTTGATTATGCTCTTTTTTGCTTTGCACCTTGATTGTTTCCATCTAGGCCCTTTAAAAAGCAATGCATCCATTCCTTCCTTCACGTACACAAAGTAAAAAAATCAGTCTCAAACGGAAACCGAAGACGATCTGTTTTGAAACTCTCTGTATATTAATTCCTTCATGTACATGGAGACTAATCAACGAATAATCTGTGCATGGTACACAGACAGCACATGGAAAACTACTGGATCATCGCATGCTGCTGTAAGAAAGATTAAAATGCTAGCTACATATATGTGGGTGGCTAAGTGCAGAGCTGGTTGCAGAGGTCGTTGATCCTGTCCTGCGACGCGTCGGCTACGATGTACGTGTGGTTCTTGCCGGTGCCCTCGCAGACGAGGCTCAGCGTGTTCTCCCGCAGGCTCGCCGTGCAGATGGTCGGCGACGAGTTGCACTTCCACCTCTTGGTGGGCACGCAGCTGAGGTAGTGGCACCAGGAGCAGTGGTCGTTCGCGTTGTAACCCCGGAACAGCAGCACGATGGCCACGGTAAACCTGCACGTACGTACATTTGTATGGTTTTTTTTCCATCAGATGACAGACAGACAGAGGAGAGGTTTCACTATTCATCGTCCCGTCAGATGACACCATACATACGTACCCGACGACGAGCAGAATGGCAGCGGCCAACCACAGCACGTACTGATACGTCTTGTGCTTGCGTTTCACGGGAGGAGGAGGAGAAGCAGCTGGCTGCTCAGGCTGTGCTGCTGATACTCTTCTGTGCTGGTTCAGCCACGCAAACTGTGGCCGGATGAAGAAGACGAAGCCGAGGAGGAACCCGGAGATGAGGCCGCCGATGTGGGCGAAGTTGTCCACCCTGGGAAGGATGCCAAGCGCCAAATTCACCACGATCACAAACACCAGCGTCAACAATGCTGCCACCTGAAGAAAAAAAAGTGAAGATTACGTTTAATTGAACAAATCTTTCGTAATGGAGGAACCAAATTTGTGTACAGTGAAACTATCAGGGAAATGCTAATGCAGACATACCTTGTTTGCATAGAGTGACCAATTTGTTATGAGTTCAGACAGCATAGACCCAATCAGTCCAAACAGAGCACCGGATGCACCGACGGAAACACTTGACCGTATGAAGAGAGCCGACATCAAGCTCCCACCAAAACCAGAGATGAGGTAAACCAGTCCAATCCTCACTGCATTGCATCATAGCCAAGAAAAATGTGTCAGCAAGGGCTAGTTTGGCAACCCTATTTCCCCAAGGGATTTGGGGGAATGGAGGGGAAAATTAAACTAGCCCTAAGATGGTGTACTCACTTTCTTCACTTGCACTGTTACTATTACTATTTGGATGATTGAAAATCCGTTCAGTATTTGTGGAAATTTGTCGTCAACAAGTATGACATACTTTAAAGTTTGATTGCAAGAGACCTTTGTGCCAAGTTCATCATAGCTAGGATAAACGAAGACAGGCAGTGGTATATATGTTCACTTACCAAACCCAAATTCTTGCTCAAGCCGTATGCCGATAAATATGAGGCAGAGCATGTTGATGAGCAAATGAACAACTCCGGCATGAAGCCAGATACAGGTAATCAGACGCCATCCTTGGCCACCATGTACAACCTTAGGCACATCTAGAGCCCCCATCTTCACTAACCTGAAATACAGAAAATAAGAAACAGTGTTTTATTTTTAGCATCTGGAACCATCATAGTTCTGACTTCTGAGCGGAGTACTCTGACTGTAACTTCAAACATGCATGCTCAAATTGTTTTTTAAGTAAAGAAACCATACTTTAATTAGAATATACCGTTTTGAAGGAAAAGTAATTGACACATTCAGTTACATCACACAGAGTGATGTATTCTGATTTTTCGGATTTCATTGATATCAATATCATAGTGTGCACATGCAGACCTGTTCTTGTTTGACTTGCATCATAGTCAGGGAATTAAAGAACGAACGGTACATCGAGCAATCTAAGCTGTACAAGAAGTATAATTGTTTCATTGTTTAGGGGAGCTTTCCCTATAAGCTTAGGTTTAGGGGACTGAATTGGTTGGTCCATGCAACTCAAGTGCCATCAGCGTGGAGTACATATAATTTGACAAGAACAAACGAAGCTGCTGTCAGTCTTCACCAACTCCCATCACGTACACGCAGAGAGGATGGACCAAATCAGAATCAGCTATGAGCGAGCGTGAGCAACCGAAAAAAAAAAAACAACTGATACCGACTCCGACGATTTTGTGGTCACACTATCACAGAGAGATAGCCAAATCCTACATTAGAGTTGACAAATGAAACCAGTCGGTTGCTTTGCTTGTACGATGGTATAGGCTTCAACAGTCAGTTTCAGAGAAGGATATCTGTGACCCCGGCCGCCCAAATCAAAAGTCCAATTACCAAGCTCAGGAAGGAAGGAAGGTTGCGGATTTGACACATACTGTAGATAAAGGAACCTCTATGTCTGCATATAATACTGTATACTTATTTTTGTATGAAAATAATGCAGAGATGGCGTCCGTCATTGGTGTGTGCCCATTTCGAATTCTGAAATTAGACAGACTGAATTATTTTTTTGGTCGAGAGATGCCGGGATAAAATGTCCTTTATGTTAAATATTTAATTATGACGGCGGTTTTAGTTCGGTAAATAATCAGGTGCGCAGATGAGGTTATTATATATCAGTGGAACAATTATCAGGGGGAAAAAAGTTTTCATCTTTGATCGCTAGAACAGAATGAAGCATGCATAGTCGGCAGCTGTAACTGCAGCAGCAGCAAGTTAGGAACAAACAACTGAGGATGGCCTCTGTCCTGGGTGAGCCGTAACTGAATGCGTGGGAAACATGCGGTTTGTCTCTCTCAGTTGCATGCCTTTGCTGATGATGCCGCAAGCAACGCGATCGCAATCGGAACAATGAATTGTACAAAGTACTACCACGGAGGAATCACCACCATCATCAATTCATCATCGCGAAGAAGAAGGAGAAGGAGAAGATAACAAGGAAGGAAGTAAAACGTACGTGGCGGAGGATGGTCCGAGGAGCGGGTTCTCCCTGAGCGGCTGGAAGGCGAGTCGTCCGAGGAATGGCGCGGCGCAGTTGGAGTTGTGGCGGGGGCAGTCGTTGACGTACATGGAGACGAGGAAGATGGCGACGCAGGCGGCGGTGGCGGCGGAGACGATCCAGGGCGACCAGCGGCGGTAGTAGGGGCGCGCCCTGATGACGGCTCCTCCTCCTCCTCCTCCCGGCGGCGGCGCTCCTAGTCTTTGGTGGTGGTGGCTGCCGCTGCGGCTTGAGGCTGAGGACGGGTGGTGGCGCCGATGTCTGTTGCTGTCGGGCTCGGTGGTGTCGGGGCGGTCGTCGTGGGAGTGGGAGTAGGGCCGCTCCACGAGCACCTGGACGTCGTCGTCGCTGCCGGCGGCGGGCTTCATCATCGTTGACCGGCCGGGCGGTGCCCTGCAGGCCTGGCGCGCGGCCGGGGGGTGGATAGATGGATTGGGGGATGGAGACAAAGAGAAAGGAAGCTAGCTCAGCTGTTGATGTCCGGTGCGGCAGGGCGCGTGAGGAGGGAGGAGAGGAATGAGTACAAGGAAAGGGATTAGGCACTAGGGAGCAGAGCAGGGAGAAGCCCTGGGCTCTTTCCTTCCTTGATGAATTGCAGCAGCACGTGTGCACGCACGCGGCCTGCAACTGCAACGAACCCAAACCAACCAACCAACCAACCAACGAATTCGTCGTAGCGTAGGAGAGGAAGAACCAACACATAATTCTTCTTACATGTCTCGGAATTAAATTAAAAAACGATCGACTTCAAAAATGGAAAGCGAAGATGGTGGCCGCCGGGGCGCCAACTCCACCCACCCAATCTCCGCTCCATGCCGGGCGACGGGAGGTCGGGATATCTATTTTTTTTCCATTATAACTATGTGGCGACTTTTCATTTGTCATTTTTTCGTCGTACTTACGTATTTGCTATTGCAGAGAGGAGATTTTCTAAAGAAATGTCTTTTTTCTGACCTGGCGCGTCACCCTAGTCATTCTTCGACGTGTCGCGCCACCGGAGCAGGCCGACGTGGCAAGGACACAAAGCCCCTCCTATCTCCAGTGCACTCTTTCTGTCATGGCTTTCTTCTTCCTCCGCAGCTTCTGCCCCACCTCCTCTCCCTCCCCATCGCGCATAGTCGCCGGTGCCAATGCAGGGCTGCTCAATCCCCATGTCCTCGCCCCACCCTCTTCGACGCCGGTGCGGTGGTGGGCACCATCTAGAAGCTGATCCAACGGCCGGAATCGATGGTGGAGCAGACGTCGGACTCGTCGCCCTCGGGGAGGCGCGCCTCGACCACAGCAGTGGCAACAGGACCCGCCCAGCCACTGTCGCCGCCTCCCTGCTCCCGTTCCTCCGCGGCCTGCCCAACCTCTCGCCGCTCCGTGTCTCTAACTCTGGGCCTGTCACGCTGCCGCTCTCCTCGCCAACGGTGGCATCGCGGCCGCCCACAAAGATCCGCAAGCCCGACTAGGACGTCGTCGTTACCGACTCCTTCCGCCAACCCTTCTTCACCGTCTCGCCGCCCTCGGCCGCGTAGCTGGTGCATGCGGGCAGCCGGCGGCGTGCGGGGCCGTGGCAGCCGACGTGAGGGCGTAGGCCTGTGCGCCCGCCAACATGCCCTCTCCGAGGGTAGAAGCATAGGGGAGAGGAGAAAAGAACAAGGGCAGAGAGATCATTTAACACGACTTCGCCACATTGGCAGACCAAGGTGGCGGGATACATCAGCAAAATATAGCCACGCTGGCGCGCCACGTTAGAAAAAAAGCATTTCTGTAGGAAACATCCTTTCTCCAATAGAAAATACGTGAAGATGATCGGTGGAGTGTTAAATGGAGAGTTGCCATCTGTAACTATGGAAAAAAAAAGAGAAAAATCTATCTCCGGTCCCTAAACTTGTTTTGGTGTGTCAACCCGGTCCCTAAAGTCTCAAAGTGACCATCTCGGTCCCTAAACTTGTCTGGTGTGTCAACCGGGTCCCTAAAGTCTCAAAGTGACCATTCCGGTCCCGAAACTTGTCTCGGTGTGTCAACCCAATCGACTGGGTTGACCGATCGGATTGACACACCGAGACAAGTTTAGGGGCGGGGTTGAGAACAAAGACAGGTTTAGTGATCGATTTGACACACTCAGACAAGTTTAGGGATCGGGATGGTCACTTTGAAACTTTAGGGACCCGGTTGACACACCAAGACAAGTTTAGGATCGGGATGGTCACTTTAAAACTTTAGGGACCGAGTTAACACGGCAAAACAAATTTGAGGACCGAAAATAGATTTTACTAAAAAATAAATAAATAAATATCCCGCGGGATCCGCCGGTGCACCCCCCTTGCCTTACCTCCGCGGGCCTGGCCGGGCCAGATCATCTCCCCACGTCTCCACTGTTGAGGCAAGGCACTCTCCTCTGAAAAATGTCATTTGCACATGCAGTAAAGCGACGGTCTCTGAAAAGCATTTGGGCCCATTCACTGTTTAGCTCAGTTAAAGGACTATGCCGTGGTCTACCGTTGGCCCAGTACGTTTAGCTCCGTGGCCCATTCATTTCTTCATTAATCAACCTGGACGAAAATTTCCTCTTAGTTTCATTCCTTCTCGAGACGATACAAGCTGTCACGTTCTAGTAAGTACAATTTAGAAGCCGGCCGGTGAAAACGAAAGGACAGTGAGTGTGCAACGAACACGATGCGTGTATATCTGCAGGCATCGTCATCTATCCATGTGTGTTCTTTGTAGTACCTGCCGAACCATGCATATCTTTATTAATAGATACGACTTAGAAAAATCCCTAGGTATGTAACAACGTCGATTAGTTCGTGGTTGAGTTGACGTCCACGATATCCGACCTGACCACAACGGCAGCTCGCTCCAGGACGAAGAAAAGCAGCCAGTTCATTCATAATATCTTCACCTATACGTTACTGAATTAAAAAATGTTCTTTAATACTCCTCCTATATGACATCGATGATTTTTTGACGTAATTTTTGACTAATTATTTTATTATAAAAAACTATGTAAGCGTTATTATCTACAGTATTTGGTTCTGATATATTTTATCATTAATGGTATTTTAAACATGTCAGTTGTGAAATTTTTTTACTAATAAGACAAACAATTAATTACACATCATATTTAAAAGCTAGAAAGTATCACGCGTCATCAAAAGAATAAAGTACTGGGGGCTCTAAATTTAGCTTTCTTCTTCCTTCCACGTGACATATTGACCATAATAGAGATAAATTATGAAATTTTTTACTTGTTGATGCGCGGCAATCTAGCCAACGATGTTTTTGCACGTCAGTAATACTAAATAAATATGCTGGGTAACATCTGCTATTGGTGCAGGTCATCGATACGATATTTTACTATTACTAATTAGAGGTCTAAAAGAAATACTATTTTCAATGTGCACTAAAAAAATAGAAAAATCCTAAAAATTCTAAAAAAAAAAAACATCCGACCATCTATTTAGCTGTTTACAATTATTATTGACGATAATGGCCATATGATCTAACTGTCTAAAATAACCCTAATAATTGCTTTAAAATTATCCACCTATATCATTTATTAATTAATTTAAAGATTCAATCCATCGTCCTTCAATCCATCTCTACGTAACATTGATCTATCTAAAGACTAAAGAGATTTCTTGCCCTACTTTTAGTCTGGCCTCGCGTACACGGCGGCGGGCTCCAGACAAGGGCAGCTTGGCCGCTGATCAGTCCCATCTGCAAGGGCTTCATCGATGGCAGTGTCAAGAAGAAAGTCAAGCTGGAGGCCATCGCCGTCAAGCTCCTGGACCGGAGGGCGCCCAGGGACACGAGGAGTGGCCACATACTCCTGTACTACCATTTACATACTGCACTAAGCTGTACGTCATCCTCCTCCTCTAGCTATCCTGTCCAATCATGTCATAGCACTAAGCGTTCATTAATTACTAGCATAGTATCCCCCTCTAAAATCTAGCCAGATGGATAGATGCATGCAGGAGCGATGCCAAGTAGAATTAGGGCAGTGCATATGTTTCAGATATAATTTTGAGTGTTATGCGCCACCATAGATTTTTATAGTACCTTTGTTTCTGTATCTATGTATTAATATTTAATCCTATGGTGGACACAACTTTACATTTACGAAGAGTTACTTTAAATTATGGTGCCACAAATGATGCTATTATATGCCAAATTTTGTTTTTTATTGCAATACAATTGGGAAATAAATGTTCAATTATAAGCAAAATTGCATAAGAAAATATGTGCATTGAACTACAAGACCACGAGATGGGACCGAGAAAAAAGATTGCTAGGTTGGAAAGGTAGGTGGATCAAGGAACTATCAACGGGTCGTGGCCGCATGTAATTGCATAAAACAATCACATGTGTTCATGTCATTTACATATAAAGCTATTAATGAAACATCATGTCTTAGTTATGGAGCTCCAGAATAAGTTACCCAATACAAGGAGAAGCTGAACGAACTATGTGAGACAACAGTTGCAAGTGCTCACACAAATTTCCCATATTCATTCAAGTTTTACTGACCACACAAATTTGTGAAAAAAAATATACTGTGCAATTATTATTAATCATATCTAATGCTCATGAATTAGTCCTGACCTGTGGGATCAATTGCAAGCTTGCCGGTGCCTAATTATACACGCACATACCTCTTAACTCATATCAAAGTATGACTTAGAACTTAAATAAATTCCCCATTAACTATATTCTGCATATATTGGGTTCACCTCCCGAATCATAAGAACATATAAAAAATATTGCCATCTAAATATGTATATCCTGTAAATCCGGGCACGCACGGATTGGTTGGCCAGTGACGTGAAATCAGAAACACCTAGCTCCCTGCGTGAGCATGCCGAATCTCCGATTGTTTAATCAGGCCAAACACACGTTATCTAAATATGAGCGAGTGACAAGGACTGCAACGACCCACCATGCATACATGACCTGATCATCTTCTGTCTCTGGCTTCAAGAAAAGGAACCCTTCTTCCTTCTACCATTTTTGGTCAATACTGACGGCTTGACTTTTCGATCTTATTAGGAGCCTGTATCACCCGAACTTATCATGCATCCTTGCAGGTCACGAAATATAATTGTATTGTTATTATTTTAAAACAACGAGATGAGTTAAAAAAATAAATTATATCGAAATATGACACCAATATATTTATTTGTAGACTCCTAATAAACATGGAAATTAGTAGCCATCAAATATATTCTACTTTACACGATCCACCTATCAAGCTATCTTAGTATATGTGGCACTACATTACTATTATAGTGTAATTATTTGGTGTCCGCGTTATTAAAGTTAATCTAGAGTGAGCCCTAAATTGTGCCTAAATTATAAATGTTGACCGATTGAAACTTCTGACATATGGATGCTGATATTTTAATTGTAAACACATTTCTTAATTTTTATAATAAAAAATATATACTACACGTTAGTTCTTTGACCGAGGTAACAACATCTTTAGTGCCATGGTGTTGGCTAAAATGGGTGTTGATCTAAATATACACATTTGCAGTAACATAGAAATATATATAGTTTTGAACAAAAGATAGATTGAACAATGGACTTTCAACTTAGTATGTGGATAAAAAAAGTACAGTAACTGTGTAAAATGGAAGTTATTTTGAAGTAAAAAAAAAATCTTGATTCATGGCAATTTTGCGACCAGGGCTGACATAACTTTAGATTTTTAAGCAAACACATACTGAAGATACATAGAGTTCTCGTGCAAGATGGGGTTGAGAATAGGAATGAGATCGAAACCATACAAAATAATCGATATGTTTAACGCGATCTAAAAAGGATTATGAGTATTTGTATGGGGTGTTTTGTTAGAAAATGAAGGGAAGAGAACAAAAATAAGCAATTTTGACTAGTGTAAAAAGAACTAAATTTATCATGATCTCAGAATACTCTTTTCGAGTGTCGTGAACTCATAATACTCATTCTAACAAGGAGCGTACTAGTTTAATAATTAATCCGCACACAATCCACATTTATATAGGAAAAAAGGAATAATTAACGATGTGAGTTTGAAGACACAATTTTCCAACATAAAAAGGATTAGATTAACGACGGGCTGGCTGGCACGGTAGCAAGAAACCAGGGCAGTGGCGGTTCTGTTGTAGCCGCTGACTGGGCTGTCCAACTGGGAGTCAAACAAAAGGCTCGTGCGGCCAAAAAAAGTCACGGGAGTGATGGCAGAGCACTGCTGCAGTGTGATGTGATTGCCTTGGAATGGAAACACCAGCACGCACGCACCGCCATACTGCTCGGCTCCTGCGGCAGTTGGACTTTTTTGGTGGGTCAGGTCAACCGTCAACCTTGGAGGCTCGATTCCGGATTCCCTGCCCCCGTCCTCGTCGTCGGACGGACGGACGACACGTGACTTCGCCGGTGATCTGACGGCTCAACTCCGCTGCTCCTGGCCTCTTTGCCCGTGCCCGGGGAATGGGATGCAGCAGGGGAGCCGCCGCCGCGGTCGCATCCCATCCCATCGCCTCCCTTCCTTCCGGGGACCTTCCTCCGCGTTCCACCGGCGCCGTGCAGGTGCGTGCATCTCCGTCAAAACCAAAACCACCCTGGCCGCCCTTTCCCCTCCCCCACCCCCGCTGCTTGCCGTTCCACACTTGCCTTTCCCCACCACCCGAACGCTTCCACAGCTGAGCTGATTCGCCTCGCCGCGCCAAAGCTCCAATTTTTACCGCCGCAGCGCAGGCGCAGCCATGTCCGCCACGCCGGAGGAGTTCCTGGGCCAGGGCTCCTACCTCGCCGCGCCCGAGCCCTTCTCGCCCTCCGTCTTCCTCGACCTGCCGCCGACGCCGGGCCGCCCCGATGCCGAGGGCGACGACCCGGCCTCGTCGCCGGACTCCGACGACCTCGTCCTCCCCTTCATCTCGCGGATGCTCATGGAGGAGGACATCGACGACAAGTTCTTCTACCAGTTCCCCGACCACCCCGCGCTCATCGACGCGCAGCAGCCCTACGCCCAGATCCTCTCCGACGCCTCCGCCCCCACCTCCTCCGACTCCGCCGCCACCAACACCAACACCAACACCAACAGCAGCACCCTCTCTCCCTCATCCTCCTCCGACGCCCCCGCGCCCGCCGACCCCGCCTCCGCCGCCTGGCCCTCCTACGACTCAATCGAGCTCTCCCAGCTGCTGGGCTCGCCCCCGTACCCCGACATGGGGGTGGGCCTCGACGACTTCACCGCTGAAGAGGTCAACGCCTTCTTGCTGCCGGGGCAAGACGAGGCCACCGCGGGGTTCCAGCAGACTCCGGCGCACTTGGATACCGGAGGCGGCGGCGGCGGAGGAGAAGGAGGCGCCGCCGGCACCCTCCAGAGTTCGGCGTTCGTCAATAATGATGATGCGGTTCAGGAGGAGACAACCAAGACAGACGCCGCCGGCGCCGCCTTGCTTGCTGGCGACGGTGACCACGCCGCGCTGGCCTCGGCCTTCTTCGGTGCCCAGAATGGGGAAAACATGGACATGCTCAACATGGCGTTCCTCAAGGGCATGGAGGAGGCCAAGAAGTTCCTGCCCACCAACAACAGCCTCCTTCTCACTGTCCGAGAGGAGGACACCTCTGCCGGCCAATCCTTGCCTACAGCTACAGAGAGCAAGGCGCCCACTGGCTTTGCAGCTGCACAAGTGATGAAGGAGGAGGAGGTGGTGGAAGGGGTGCCGTTGTTCAACAGAGGCGGCAATGGCAGGGTCCGCAAGAATCAGCAGACCACGGAGGATTTGGAGGCGGAGACAGGCAGAACCAGCAAGGTCATGATGCCAGAGCAGGAGGAAACCGGCGCCCGTGAGCTGTACAGCGAAATAATGAACTGCAGCTACGAGGCATTCGTGAAGCGCATGGACGACCTGCGCATCGCCATGGATAGCGAGTCTGAGAAGAATGCCAGGAAGGTGGGCGGGAAGGGAGCGCGCGGGAGGCAGCGTGTGAATGAGGTTGTCGACCTGCGCACCATGCTCATCCATTGCGCGCAGTCGGTGGCCACTGGTGATCGCCGGAGCGCATCCGAGCTGCTGAAGCAGATCAAGCAGCACTCCTCACTGAGAGGGGACGCTACACAGAGGCTGGCCTATTGTTTCGCTGAGGGACTGGAGGCACGGCTTGCAGGCACAGGGAGCCAGGTGTACCGGTCGCTCATGTCACAGCGCACCTCGGTTGTGGACTATCTCAAGGCGTACAAGCTGTTCATGGCAGCCAGCTGTTTCAAGAAGGTGAAATTGCACTTCTCCACCTTGACAATGTGCAATGCTGTGGCAGGGAGGAGCAAGCTGCACGTTGTGGAGTATGGTGTGCAACATGGATTCCTATTTCCAGGTCTGTTCTATTACCTGGCACGGACCGAAGGTGGACCACCAGAGGTGAGGCTCACTGCGATTGCCGTACCACAGCCTGGGTTCCGCCCTGCCCACCAGATTGAGGAAACATGCCGCCGCCTCAGCAACTGCGCCCGTGAGCTTGGTGTGCCATTCAAGTTCCACGGTATTGCAGCTAAGTGGGAGACCGTCCGTGCTAAGGACCTCAATATTGATCCGGATGAGGTGCTTATTGTCAACAGTGAGGGCTTTTTCGGCCACGCGATGGATGAGAGTGTTTCGGAGGACGGCCTAAGCCCTAGAGATATGGTCCTCAACAACATCCGGGAGATGCGGCCCGATGTGTTCATCCAATCTGTGGTGAATGGCACATATGGCGCGCCATTCTTTTTGACACGGTTCCGGGAGGCACTGTTCTTTTACTCGGCGCAGTTTGACGCGCTTGATGCTACCATCCCCAGGGACAATGATGGGCGGCTGCTCATCGAGCGGGATATGTTAGGGAGGTCTGCCCTTAATGTGATCGCTTGTGAGGGTGCAGACCGGGTGGAACGCCCTGAAACTTATAAGCAATGGCAGGTGCGGAACCACCGTGCTGGGCTGAAGCCACTACAATTGAATCCAGAAGTTGTCCAGGGGTGCAGGGACAAGGTCAAGAAGCTTTATCACCGGGACTTTCTTGTCGATGTGGATAATCGTTGGTTGTTGCTGGGATGGAAGGGACGGGTACTCTATGCCATGTCGACATGGGTTGCTGAGGACAATAAGCCCATCTTTTAGTGCCTTGCTTTGCCTAATTTCAGAATCCAGCTACACATGATGTTGTTTGATAGATGGTTTATGTTTAAACTATGATCCAGCACCTGTGCTTTAGTGGACTTCTGTTTCTAGAGGGTTTCAGTGCTGAAACTTGTGAGGTAGAAATAAGTAGATGTTTAGAGCTACATACGTTGTAGATATAGCTCTTGATATATTGCAGAGTTGTAATAATGTACACCAGAATTAAAACCCACGTGGCTGACAAGCAATTTTACAGATTACACGTTTGACCTTTCATGTTTTGAAAGATTAAAGACTGAAAAGTATCTTCCTTGTTAAGTTCTATTTCTGTTGTAGCATCAGACTGTCGGTATTTCCTTCTGTTGTAGCATCAGACTATTTGCATTTCCTTATCTTCTAGGCATGGTTGAGGATTAAAATTGCACTGGTTATTTGATTTCTGCAACTTCATTCCTTTTGGTCACATTGTGCAATGAAAACTAAAGATGTTTTGTCTCCCCCACAGTTATGTCACAGGTCTCAACTTTCTAGGCAGTTTCCACCGAATGTTTTTCACCATTTTCTCATTTGGTATTTGAATAGGGACAGCTAAAGTGGTCCCCACTGTAATTTGGGCATTGACCCTTGTATTCTTGCAATCTGGATAATGGCTGGCATCTGCTCGATGATGTTTAATGTGAACCTTAAAGTTCTCATTTGAAAGTATGCAGCTTGTGGTTGCTTGTTGCACAAAGATGGACTCAAAATTGAGTTTCTATCATGTTGTTTAATTTTTTTTTCCCTTCTCAGGTTTGGAGCACCAACTATTTCGTTCAGGGGAGAAACACCTTATCAAATCGTGGACAGTTTGCTTGACATTCCGAAGTTTGAAGCAGGTACGACTTGGCCTGTCTTTTGCTCCGTTCATCCATGCATAATTGCATATGCAGCGGAGTCACAAGTACAGAGTATGTAATTATGACAGTTACTTGCAGCTGACTAAAATTAGTAATCACAAATCAGGTCTAGTGTGTTTATTTATCTTCTGTGCATCCTCCTTCAAGAGAGAAACATTTTTTTTACTGGCATGGTAAGTGTCAGGTATTTACACTGCAAACTTTTGTGAAGAGATTGTGAATCTGGGTCGAGCTGCAGCTGCATTTCAACTTTCCATGTACCCATCTCTAATGTTTTTTAAGTATAGTAAGTCAGATCTAGATGCCTTGGCATGGGTTAGATCAGCTAGTAAGTGGTAGAGGCACTAGGCATAGCAATAATAAAAGTTGAACATCTAAGAGTAAGCACAGAGAAAAAACCCCGAACCGAGATTTTTCTTTAACAACCATGTTTAAATTCACTCATACGGGGAGTTGAACCTAGGACCTCGAACCCCCTCGGAGGTGGAAGTGGAACTACTATTGGGCTACAATGCTGCTGGTAATACTACAAGAACTACATCACAAGGTTGATGAAACTACTGTAGGCTCACACTGATCTGAGTTCCGACAAATCTGTTTGCTCAAAACTACTGTATGCCCAGGACAGCAGGCTTGCAAAGAAATTGTTTCTGTAATTTGGGAAGGGCTGATTGATGCCGTCTACTTTTGGTGGATGATTCATAGTAATGGTTTCTTTCTGAACTGAGATGGATGCACTGTTCACCTAAACGGCCGTTTAGCCCGTTTAAACGCTAAACAATGGCCGACCGTTTCCATTTAATTCGCCATTTACACCGTTTAAACCTGTTTAAACGGCCATTTAGCATCGAGTAATGGCAAAATAGTAGGTGACCGATTGTTTACCATTTAGCGTTTAGGCTAACACTGGATGGGTGTGTTATGGAAGTATAAGTTTGCAATAATACTTTTTTTTGACAAATTTTGAAATGATATCACAGTGACTTCGCATCCGATGTTATTTTGAACCGGGTGTCACAATTCTGAAGACAAAAAACAGAGTACTTACCGTCAATACCCCCCATATAAAATAGCATATGTATACCGAAACTTTCACAATGAAATACCATATCGATTGTAGACAGACAGACACTTCACATAACGTCGCCTTATTAGCGCTTACTCCATAGAGGTTCTGGCCTTTATTTTTTCTGTCTATGTTTGTATGAATGTGGATAAATCTAGATGTATATATAAACCAAATTTATGGAATATTATATTAAATATATTTAAGACCACTTACAAATAATTTGGAATAGAAGGGGAAAAAAACCATTCACGGTTATTGTATCGGTTCCTCAAGAGAAGACATCCAGCAGGCAAAAAGAAAACCCCAAATCCAGTCCCTAGTTGTAAATCACTCACCATCTGACGCCAGCAATGATCAGTCGTAACTAGAGATTACATGGGGCCCAGGTGGCGTGCCATTCGTGGCGCTAGTTGGCGCACACGATAGCCCATGATCAACAAACATTGGAGCAAAGGGCATTAGGTTGGATATAGTGACTGACAGGGCGGAGGGCCTAAAAGAAATTAAATTTCAGCGATGACGATGACGGCCCACGCAACTGATTGCTTCTTGCTGCCCATTGGAGCAAGGGTAGTAGATTGGGGAACCACAGCCACAGCAGGACGACGCAGCCGGCATCCCGCCGCAGTCATCACCGTCGTCGACCAGCACGTCCGCCGCCCGCTCCGCCGCTGCCGCTGCAGTCTGCAGCAGCAGCCTGCAGGTATGCCATGGATGTGCTTGCGCAGGCTCTTCATTTCTCTTGCTTTTCCAAACCTAGCTAGAACCTCGATCAACTCCTCAAGAGCTCCATTCCAGAGAAGGGTGGCTATATATTATTCAAACAATTAGTAAGCTAATCTGGTAGTTAGCCTACTCTAGGTTCTGCTTCTAGCAACATCGATCAGGGGCCACTTTTTTTTTGTAGCCACTCTGCTTGCATCTAGATTCTAGATTGCCAGATCGAGGTGCCCAGTCTTCTTTGGTAGTCCAAGTTCCCATTTGAAAAAGGAAACATGAAGCCATGGGAAAGCCATAGGAAAAATTCTGTGACAAAAAGTGTCTTGATTCTTGATTCAGCATCAGAACTAGAATCACAGTATATCTCTATATGACTGACTGACCACATTCAATCGCTAAGAAGAAACTAAATTCCCAAACAATATAATTGAAATGGAGAGTCACTAGGAGTAGGAGATGACTAGTAATGATGAGGAGTCATTTAGGACCTTTTCTTGTCCTCTCAATTCCTGTGGGTGAGATGTGCACACCAACCGTGGCATCCCTCTGTCTGCACATCGTGGTGGGGGCATGCAGGAGCTGTCGCTTACTGGCAAGTTGATCCCTGTTCCACCAGCCAAGATTTCTAAAAAATTAATCATTTTTCCAATAAAGGAAGATTATATTGCTTTTGAGAACGAAACATTGAGATGATACAAAGTCTCGAAAAAACTCTCTTCCAGCCTCTATACAACAAGGTACACATGGCCTGAAAAGAAAAAAAAATGATTTCTACTAAATATGTGTTACCTTTATAATCGTAGATTGCATCCCTTGCTTTTGTAGCACCACCCATGTACTCATCCAGTGGGTAATAGCAAAGATAACCTACAATGGAAACGAGACACATTTTCTTTGGAAAACCAAATCATTCCTACTTACCCAGAGTGACTAGACAGTGGCTGCATATCCTAGTAGAACAAGATTCCTAAATTCTTTGTCAAAACCAGCTAGCTAATTTCCAAACATATTGGAAAAACTAGATGGTCTAGGAATTCCCAAAGCTAAATGAATTATGCTCCAAACCCTACAAGCAAAACGTCAACAAAAAAAAAAGTGCATAGTCGCCTCATCTTTGTGACAAAATGAACATGTTGTTGCCAGGCTAGACCAAAAATCCAAGTCTCCCAATTTCCACTACATATTTATTTCTAAGAAGTTGTTGGCAGGTGCTAGCAGTTGTTAGAAGCTTGAAAAGCCATTTGCCTAGTAGCGCAATATTTTTAAGGTTATGAATACCAAGAGCACCTTGGTCCTTAGGTTGACTAAGAATATCCCACTTGGCGAGTCGATAATTATTTTTAATTTTTGTCACCTTGCCAGAATAACCGAGATCGGAAATAATTTAGTCTTTTTAGGACACCTTTTGGTACAGTGAAGAAAGACATCATGTACATTGGAAGACTCAACACTGAATTAATAAGGGTCAGTTGAAAAGTTTTTGCAATTCCAACCACTGAGTCTCTTTTCAGAATGTTCGTCAACCTCCCTCCAATCTGAATTTCTCGGTTTCCTATGGGGCGCGTTTTGGTCTCTAGAATTGGAATTTCACTTGTTCTCCACTAATACGAGAAGAAAATAGCTAATTTGAGAGCTTTGGGTGGGTGGGGGGGGGGGAGAGCAAGGAGGTAGGGGTTCACAACTTCATGATACAATTCCAAACAATTAATAAGTGGACGAGAAGAATCACTTTTTTTTAGATTAATACATATGTGGAATTAGATGGAATGATGGACTCCAATCCACGTGCATAATTAGCTAACTATTTAGTCACATTTCAATTCTTCTCAATTCTAAAAAAACAAATGGGGCCATAATGAAGGAATAGGAATAGGATTCCACAAATATTTCATAGGAAGCTCACCACTCTTACACCAAAAAGGTCCAAAAAGTATTGTTGCATTGAAGATTGGGCATCCACAAAGCAGAGCAATTCACTTTTATAAAAATTAATCTTCAGATCCAATAACTTGCTTTTAGATCAATTTATAGTAAGGAAAAATATATGCCTCAAGTCGATCACCACCGTACCGCAGAGACGAGCATGGCGCAGCAGCGGCAGCGGCACTTGGTGCTGGTCCACGGCGTTTGCCACGGTGCGTGGCAATGGTACAAGGTGGCCACGATGCTGTCGTCTGCCGGCCACCGCGTGACGGCTCTGGACATGGCGGCGTGCGGCGCCCGCGCCGAGCGCACAGAGGAGGTGCCGTCCTTCGAGGAGTACAGCCGCCCGCTCCTCGACGCACTGGCCGCGCTGCCACCCGAGGAGAAGGCCATCCTTGTCGGCCACAGCTTCGGCGGGCTGAGCCTCGCGCTCGCCATGGAAAGGTACCCGGACAAGGTCGCCGCAGCTGTCTTCGTCGCCGCCCTCATGCCCGCCGCCGGGAAGCCCATGGATGTCGTCTTCCAACAGGTAACAAGCATGCATGGAAATCGATATCAGGCCGATTAATCGAGAGTTGTTTGTTTCGTCAATGATTAATCATCATGCCATCAATAATCATCGCCTCCTGTTTGGGTTACGTTGATCTGCTAGGCTTCGCCACAAGAGGGAAGGCCAGAGGGTTTCTTCATGGACTGCGAAGTGGGAACCAGCGGCGACGCCCAGCGTCCCGTGCAGATGTTCAAGTTCGGGCCACAGTTCCTGAAGAAGAATGTGTATCAGCTCAGCCCCCCGGAGGACCTGACCCTGGCAGCGGCGCTGGTGAGGTGGTCACGGGGGTTCCGAGCCGACGCGATGCTCACCCAGGCCGTCCTGACGGCGGAGCGGTACGGCGCGGTGAGCAAGGTGTGCGTCGTCGCCGAGGACGACGCCTTGGCGTCGGCGGACGCTCGGCGGCTGATGGCGTCGCAGAACCCGGGCACCCAGGTGATGGTGTTGCAAGGGGCTGATCACATGCCCATGTTCTCAAAGGCCAGGGAGCTGTCGGAGCTTCTCATGGAGATCGCCCACATGTACACTTCGTAATTGAGAAGCGTTCCACGTTCGTATTACGTATATGATCCTGAATCTGATCGATAATACTGTAGTTGTTACAGCGAAATTCCATTAACATTTTTCGGTGCTGAATGCTGACCCGATCGAATGAAAACCAGAAATTTAGTGTTGGAATTATGTGAGCTCTTTGCGTCTCTTACTGTGTTTCCATGTGCCACATATTTGATCTTCACTTCCCGAGGAAACAAAATGTCCTCCGAGTTTTTGTTTGTTTTCTTAGAAAACAAAAGAAAAAAAGAGAGAGACCCAAACAGACAGGCTCCTTGATAAATCTGGGTCATGACCGAGACCCTAGTTAATTAATTAATCTAGACCCTGACCGGGAGAGGATTGCTTCTCTGACTGTGCTTATGTAGTAGGCTGTTTGAATATTCAGATAGGATGGACGACAGGACACATTATCGTCGTCTCCGCTGCAACCGACGACGCGTTACCTCTCCACTCTGGTAGTCTGGTCGTCGCCGCAGTGGCAGGGCAGTCACACACATCCCATTCCCGGATGCGGGTGGGTGAAGCTTTGACTTGAGATCTGTTTCATCGTCTGCAAAGTTTCCATTTTTCTCGCCGGCCGAGCATGTCCGCGGCCCCGGGCGAAGGCGCCGGCCTGGAGCCGTTCTCCCCCTCTGTTTTCCTCGACCTGCCACAGACTCCCCGCGCCGATGAGGACGGGGACGGCGATCAGGACCCGGAGTCGGACGACCTCGTCCTACCCTACATCTCGCGCATGCTGATGGAGGAGGACATGGACGACAAGTTCTTCTACCAGTACCCGGACCACCCGGCGCTCCTTCAGGCGCAGCAGCCCTTCGTCGAGATCCTCTCCGACGCCTGCTCCCCAACAACGGATTCCTCCTCTTCTGGTGGTGGTGGTCGCTCCACGACCGACACCACCGGAAGCGGTGGTACTACCTTCACCGTCTCGCCATCCTCTTCCGACGACAACGCCGCCTTCGTCTTGCCCGGACATGACGGTGGCGAGGCCAGCCAGCAGCAGCAGCAGCAAAGTCCGGAGACAAATACAGGTGATGCCCAGAGCAGAGTGGACATGGAGATGCTGAACCAGGCCTTCCTCAAGGGCATGGAAGAGGCCAACAAGCTGCTGCTGCCCACCGCAAACAGCAGCAGCCTCCTCATCTCCGGCCAATCGAGGAGGAACAAGGTGGAGGCGGCGGCGGATGGAATAGTAGCGCTGCTGCCGTTCCAAGGAAGAGGCCGCAAGAACATGCATAACTGGGACGACGACGATGGCTCGGACGGCAGGAGGAGCAGCAAGGTCGTGGTGCCCCAGCAGGACGAAACCGGTGACACCGTCGACAAGCTGGTCATCGACGGGTACGCCATGTGTTTAGACCAGATGAAGAGCCTGCGCATCGCCATGGGAACGGGAACCAGTACTACGAGCAAGGCGGCCAAGAAGACGAGCACATCAAGCGAAGCGGTGGTGGTGGATCTGAGCACATCGCTCATCCACTGCGCGCAGGCGGTGTCCATGGGCGACCACCGCACCGCGGCGGAGCAGCTCCGGCACATCAAGCGGCACGCCTCGCCGCGGGGCGACGCGAGCCAGAGGCTGGCCTACTGCTTCGCGGAGGGGCTGGAGGCGCGGCTGGCTGGGGCGGGCAGCCAGCTGTACAGGTCGCTCATGGTGAAGCGCACCTCCGTGGCGGACTTCCTCAGAGCCTACCACCTGTACCTGGCCGCCACCTGCTTCAAGATGCCGGCCTTCACCTTCTCCAACATGGCCATCAGGAAGGCCGTCGCCGGGAAGGCCAAGCTGCACATCGTTGACTACGGCGTGGACTACGGGTGCCAGTGGCCCACCCTGCTCCACGTTCTGGCCAAGCGGACGAGCAAGGACGACGAAGGGTGCGCGCCGCCGCCGCCGCCGGAGGTGAGGCTGACCTGCGTCGGCGTCCCCGAGCCCGGGTTCCGCCCGGCCGCACGGATCGAGGAGACCGGGCGCAGGCTGGCCAGCTTCGCCCGCCAGTGCGGTCTGCCGTTCACGTTCCGGAGCGTCGCCGCGCGGTGGGAGACGGTCCGCGCCGCTGACCTGGACATCCGCGCCGACGAGGTGCTCGTCGTCAACAGCATCACGCAGTTCCAGAACCTGATGGACGATGACGAAGGCGTGGACGTGCACAGCCGGAGCCCCCCCAGGGACGCCGTCCTCCGCAACATCCGAGAGATGCGGCCGGACGTGTTCGTCCTCTCCGTCGCCAACGCCTCGTACAGCGCGCCCTTCTTCATCACGCGCTTCAGGGAGGCGCTCTTCTACTACTCGGCCATGTTCGACATCCTGGACGCCACGGCTCCCAGGGACGACGAGCGGCGCATGGTGGCTGAGCGCGACCTCCTCGGCCGGTGCGCGCTCAACGTCGTCGCCTGCGAAGGCCCCGACAGGGTGGAGCGGCCGGAGACGTACAGGCAGTGGCAGGCGCGGTGCCGCCGCGCAGGACTACGGCAGCTGCCGCTGTGTCCCGATGTCGTTAAGGTCATCACTGGCAGGGTTAGGAAGCAGTACCACAAGGACTTCTTCATCGACGTCGATCGCCGGTGGCTTGTGCAAGGATGGAAGGGCCGCATACTCTATGCAATGTCAACCTGGGTCGCAGATGATCGATGATGATGCCATTTCAGACTTTTTCGGAACCAGTTCATCAACCCGTGCTCCCGCATGGATCATATCATTGGAGAACATATGTGTTAAAATTTTATAATTATCTTATTTTATTTTTTAGTAGTAGCAGATACATGTATTTAGATATAAAAATTTAAAAACCATTTAAATTAAAGGCAAATGGTATGATACTCCAAAATAACTGTGGAAAATTAATTTAGTTACATATGAACTGCCATAATTGAAAAAGAGTGATTTATTACCTCTATGTTATAAAGGTTTATATAATTATTATATTTTAGATTAATATAGTTTATTTTAGGCAATAGGATAAATATGAGAAAAACAGTCAATTGAGACACCCATCCTTGATTGGCCTACATTAGGCCATCATGTTTAGTTCTATTAATTAGCAGCTAACAATTAGCTAGCTAATTACTCTTAGTTAAAATTATTTATAATTGTAAGCTGGCAATCTATTAGCCGGATGATGTTTGGTTTCAATAGCTAATATATTAGATAATTTGTATTTAGGTTGATAAATTTCTTGAATGCCCTCTATGCATGCTGCACACACCAACATATGTTATTAGCAGTTAAGTTTGAGGGTATAAAGATCTTTTTACGTGCTATTAGGTATCATTAGCTTATATTAGCTGGGTTAAGGTAGGAAATAAGATAATTGTTAGCTTAAATTTAAAGGGTTATGCTACATTATCTATCGTAATAGCAAAGGTGTGCAAGCAATTTAGATACAAATTTAGGGGGGTATAGTTCAATAATTTAGACGTCAATTGTTTTGAGCTTTGCATAATTGACGTAGCTATTATTTTATTATGAGCCATAATTTAATGCACTATCATGAAAGAACTGATATTAATTGAAGTGCAATACGAATGCACAACAATGCATTACCTCGATTTTGGGCTTACGATGAAAAAGTACTGATGTCAAAAGTTAATTTATAGCATACTGATGTCAAAAGTACACTATTTATTTTCTTTTTAAGAAAGACAATTACTCCTATTTATTGATTACGTGTTTATTACCTTTGTTAACTGCGCAATCACCAACACCAAATCAAGGTTGTTGTGTGGCTTTCATCTTTGCAGCGTAAATCATTTGCTTGTAAGCTTATGATGACTAAACTGGTCAATCTCTAGGAGCTAAACTAATTTAGAGTACACCAAGTTTGTTGTGGCTTTCGTCTTTGTATTGAAAATATTTAGCTGTTTGGGCTTAAGATGACCAAACTGATCAATCTCTAGGAGCTGCACTAATTTAGAGTAGACCAATATATTAAAACTACAAAATTTTCTTTCAAGCAAGACACTTACTCGTGGTTATTGGTCACTATGATTACCTTTATTAATTAAGCAGGGCTCTAGCTTTCGTCTTTGTATACGTCCTAGTCCTTTTGGCTGCAGCTTTGTGCTCGCTCTGCACGTCGTAGTCTCCTACCGAAAACAAAATCAAGAGATTAGGGAAAAATAACAGAATCGCAAGAAGCGATACCTCGGTGGCGATGGTAGAACGCTAGTTTGTTTGTTGCTGTAAATGATTATTTCATCGTGCATGTTTTCTGTCCGGCCTGTAATTCACCTAGATAGATCATGTATGGTGACTACGATTATGTAGATAGATTATTATTTTTATGGGCTAGGATCAGACTACTTAGATAGATTAGGTCGCTAAATCAAAATGATGACAGCAATGGACCCTTTAGAAAAGCAACTCTGGCACCGATCCCTCAGGAAGGCAACTCCGGCAGCAGCCGCCATGGTCCTGCCCCACGGCGGCACGATGATCTGCATCACCACGGCCTTGGTGGGCAGGAACACGATCTGGTCCACGGCCAGCCCCGCGTCATGCACGGCCAGGAGCAAGTCCACCGAGTTCACCACCTGCGCCGGCATGTCAGGCCGTCACGTTGAACTCCAGCTCCGACGCGGCTGGGACCACCTCATCCAGGTTCAGCAGCCTATTCCGTGTCCCGCACGGGAGACGATCACCATCCAGGGCTTCATGCCGGGCTCCTCGCCCAGCACGGCCGCTGTCTCCTTCCTCTTCTCGGCAACGGCTTCCACGGCGTCTTTGTACCCCGCTGTGTCCGCAGTTGGTAGATCATCGATGACGGGATCGGGATCCGTAGTGGCGGCGGCACCATCGTTGCTTTTTCTTGAGGTGGTATGGCTTCCGTCTCCGGCACGGACGACGACGATGGCGGCTGCATCAGTGCGGACGTGTTGGCCGTGCTGGCTGATTAGCGATGAGAAATCGAGAGATTGTGGGCGATGGATCAAGTAAACGAATCCACGGTAGCTAGAGGGCTATGCTTACGTAGATGGATTACCAAAGGAGTGCGCTCAAGATACGAAGGCTGTGCTTACCTATGTTGGGCAGCTATACGTGGGAATTTGTCCAATCGTGGAGAGTTAATCCAACGGCTATGACGATTATATGGTATAAATGGATGGCCGGATGTTTTGCTTTTTTTCTGAGAATTTTTAGGATTTCTCTATTTTTCTAGAACGTCTCGTGAGAATTAACGTGGAGCCTCTAAAAGAAACCTCCAATTAGTAATAGTAAGATTGTAGCTGCTGCATTGCTCTTATGTCGCTGAAATGAAATCTTATCTTACTATTACCAATTAGAGGTTACAAAAGAAGCACGAATTACAAAGTGCGCTAGAAAAAATAAATCCAAAAATTTTTCATAAAAATCAGAAACTTCTTACCTTATATTCAGATCTATTATATTTTCAAAAAAAAAAAAAATCCACCGTACCATTATGAAAGACCATTAAAATAACACTCTACATTTTCATATAAATTACCAATCACGCCGGAGACCTACAGGCAGTGGCACGGAACCTCCGGGAGGGGCTGAGGCTGTTGCCCCTGTGCCCCGATGTCGTCAAGGTCCTCACTGAGAGGGTTAGGAAGCAGTACCACAAGGACTTCTTCGTTGACGTTGATCGCCAGTGGCTTGTGCAAGGATGGAAGGGCCGCATACTCTATGCTATGTCCACGTGGGTCGCAGATGATCGATGATGATGCCCCCATTTCAGTTAGTACATCAGAATTTCGGGAACTTCCCTGTCGTCTGTCTCTCTCTGGAAAGTGCAAGGAAATAACAGATGCATCGGTGGTTATTTAGAGTATCAGGCTTCTGCATTTCTGTTTCATTTTGGCATTCAGACTAGAACAGCTGAATGAGGTTGGCAGATTAAAGAACATTAAATGATGCCTTTTCTACAATTTGGGATTAATTCACACAGTTCTTGAACATAGCTGTATGAACATTAAGTGTGGAGAAGGCTTTATTTGTCTTACCGATGGGTATGCATAGGTGTCTGATAGTGCGGATTCTTGTCAAGATATACGAATAGCAGCCACTGTCTGGATGGAGTGGTTGGGCAAGTCTTGGTCTTCTCGATCCCCATCCATCTTCCACCGGTCAATCCAGCGGTTTTTTTTTATTGATTCTACAAAATTAAATGCTACACCGTTATTATACGGTAGAAAAAGAGAACGGTAGTTGAACAGTGATGGAGGAGAGAATGGAGAAGACGCCGGAGACAGCTAAGTCTACATGATGCAGCGGCCTCTGTTTTGTACGTCCGTCCCTCCTCCACAATTGAATTCACACAGCATCAATAATTGCCGCCGAGCTGCTGCCGGTGCCAGTGCAAGCAAAAACGAGGCTTCCATCTGTACCACCGCCGCCGGCCATGGCGGACACGCCGGAGCCGTTCTCTCCTTCCATCTTCCTCGACCTCCCTCCGACGCCCCGCGGCGACGGCGACGACCCGGCATCTTCGTCCGGCGACGACCACGTCCTGCCCTTCATCTCGCGGGTGCTCATGGAGGAGGAGGACACCAACGACGAAGCCTTCTTGTACACCGCCGACCACCCCGCTCTCCTCCAGGCCCAGCAGCCCTTCGCCGAGATCCTCTCCGACGCTGTCAACAACGGCAGCGCGGAATTGGAGGACACGAACACGAGGGGGGCCGCAGCCGACGACGTTGACCTGCAGGTGTCGGCCTTGTTCGGTGGTGGCGGGCACGATGGCATGCTGAGCCGTGCGTTCCTCAAGGGCATGGAGGAGGCCAAAAAGTTCTTGCCCACCACTGGCACCAACAGCCTCCTCATCTGTAGCGCAACCGACACCTCTGGGGCGAGGGAGCACGAGCAAGTGAAGAAGGATGGCAAGAACAGGCGTACGGATGACTCCGTGGCAGGTGGTGGTAGGAACACCAAGCTGATGGTGTCCGTGCCCGATGAGGAAACTGACGGCGAGACGGTGGACCAGATGATCCTCCACGAGTTCAACGTATGCATCTCCAAACTCGCGATGCTGCACATCACTACTACGGGTGGCGGCGAGGTGGAGACGACGACCACGACGACGCCCACGAAGAAGAAGAAGAAAAGGAACACGAAGAAGAAGAACGCGGCCAACTCCAAGCAGCAGCCGTCCGCGGGGGACGACCTGCACACGTTGCTCATCCACTGCGCGCAGGCCGTGGGCAACAACGACCGCCTGAGCGCGGCCAAGCTGCTCCGGCAGATCAAGGCGCAGTCCTCGCCGAAGGGCGACCCGAACCAGCGTCTGGCGCACTGCTTCGCCGAGGGGCTGGAGGCGCGGCTGGCCGGCACGGGGACCCAGGTGTACAGGTCCCTCGTGTCCAAGCGCACCTCCGCCGTGGAGTACCTCAAGGCGTACCACGTGTACCTGAACTCATGCTGCTTCATGAAGGCGTCCTTCACCTTCTCCAACAGGTCCATCCTCAAGGCCATCGACGCCGCAGCAGGCAGGAAGAAGACGAAGACGAAGACGAAGATGAAGGTGCACATCGTGGACTACGGCATAGACTACGGCATGCAGTGGCCCAACTTGCTGAGACGTTTCTCCACCATGGAGGTGCCGGTGGAGGTGAGGATCACCGGCATCGATCACCCGCAGCCCGGCTTCCGGCCGTCCTCCCGCCTCGAGGAGACGGGCCGCCGCCTCAGCCGGTGCGCCCGTAACCTCGGCGTGCCGTTCAAGTTCCGCAGTATCGTGGCAGCCAAGTGGGAGACGATCCGCGCCGGCGACCTCGGCGTCGACGCCGACGAGCTGCTGATCGTCAACAGCCTCGGCCCGTTCACGTATCTGATCAACGAGGGCGTCGAAGACGACGTGGACAGCCCCAGCCCCCGGGACACCGTCCTCGGCAACATCCGGAGCCTCCGGCCCGACGTGTTCATCCTCTGCGTCATGAGCGCCTCCTACAGCTCGCCCTTCTTCGTCACGAGGTTCCGCGAGGCGCTGTCCTACTACACGGCGCTGTTCGACATGCTGGACGCGACGCTGCCGCGGGACAGCGAGCAGCGGCTGCTGGTGGAGCGCGACCTCTACGGCCGCTGCGCCCTCAACGCCGTCGCCTGCGAGGGGCGGGACAGGGTGGAGCGCCCGGAGGCGTACCGGCAGTGGCAGGCGCGGAACCACCGCACCGGGTTCACGCAGCTGCCGCTGGATCCGGACACGGTGGAGTTCGTGAGGGACAAGGTGAGCAGCCTGTACCACAAGGATTTCGTCATCGACACGGATCAGCAGTGGCTGCTCAAGGGGTGGAAGGGACGTATACTCTACGCCATTTCCAACTGGAGGGTTGCAGATCATGACTCTACTTCTACGTAACTAACAAGAACGTCCTACTGTAGCACTTCTGTGCTTGATGAGCTCGCGATCCTCCATCGAGGACAGTTTTGTATGCGATGTGTTTCGCTCCATACGCACGGTAAGAAAAAGAAAAAGTTGAGTCTTGGGTGACCTCAAAACACTCCGATGTGGACTAGGCAGATTCCAAGGTTTTTGGCCTTGGACTCGAGTAAACGTCTCGTGCGTAGCGTAACGGAACAGATGCAAGTGTGCGTGAGGCACTGAGGTCGCAATCGCATATGCCTGCGCAGCTCCTTCCCGGAGCCTTCTTCTTCACCTGTTCACGTCCCACCCTGGCGGCTGCAGTTTACCGTCCCCATCAAAGCTCTGTTTTTTTTTTATGCACCACCCACCCACCCCTGCCTACCAGTGTGAGTAGGCATATGTATGATACTATGTATGCCCTTCTTCCTCTGCGACTTATTCATGGCTGTGGTATGATACTATAATAAAAATATTATATCCAGAAACTATATGTATGAATTATGATAAATCAACTATATTTAATACTAAAAACCTTGCTAGAATTATCGTAATTAATTTGTGTAGTTTTTTTTAAGCTGAAATTTTTATGGCAATATAGGTACTGTTTGGTTCGTGCTAAGGTAACGCAGACGGTAATGTAATTAGATTGCGGCGGGATTTGATACATAACTTCGATTTACGTGGTTTGTTTGGTTCAGTTCTCACCGGCCGGTAACGAAATCGTCGAGCAGGAAGCCACCGCGCATGATGGTGGAAACGGCCCAGCGAGGCTCCACCACCGGCGGGTCGCAGCCGCCGTCGTTGCAGCCAAGGCACTGCTCGCCACAGCGCGCCGAGATCTCCACCACCGGCAAATCCGCGACGGTGAACGAACGCCGGCGGCAGTTGTTGCGCAGCGTTGAGCGAGGAGCTCGCGGGCGTGCCGCGTAGTTTAGCATGGCCTCCGTCTGTCCGGCGTTGTGACTGTCGCTTCCTCGGATCCCGGAGATTCCGACGTGCCCGAGGTGGAGGTGTCAAGCTCGGTGCGGCGGCGCCCCTGCCGAGGAGACGGGCGCAAGGAGGACGATAGAGAACGGAGCGACGCGATGCGATCCGTTAACGCCGGATACGTCACCCGGTTTTAAAAAGTAAACCAGAACAGAACATATAATGTATGTGTCAGAACCGAAATCACACACAAAACATAGATGATTCATTACACAGTGCATATAGATCGTACAAGTATTACTTATTACATCACGAACGTCTTAGCGGAAATCTTTATCATAAACAAAATCTATAAACGTCTGAGTAAACGCAGGAAGTGGTCTTCCAACTCCACAAACAGCTGCCTGGGGGCATCACCGGTCTAGAACTCATCGTATTCTTGGAAAAGTATAGGTATAATCCTCAGCTTCTCCATCTTCTGAACAGCGGTTGCATTGAACGCAACGTTGTTTGAAAATTAAAACAAGAGTGAATACTTATGCACTCAGCAAGTATCCCATTTAAGCTAAGATGGACTGGCTTTACAGTGTACTGGCTGAATTGCCGTAGCCTTTAGTTGGTCAACTTTTATTAAGCATAAGTTAGCCGTTCTATCCCTTAACTACCCAACAGTTATAGCATGAAGGTAAAGCATAAATAAGTAAATAAGTAACCGAGTAATCATCATTGATCAACATCACAACCCATAACCACATGTTTCTCTAATCAATTGAGGGTCCAGGCCGCTCATAACCGTGAGCACGGCTGGTGCATCAGTTTGTTAACACTCTCGAGAGGTTGTACACTTTACCCATGGGTCGTGATTTCCCATTTGCTGAGGTTTGCAAGACCCATTAAACACTCCTTTGGTGAGTGGCAGGTAATCTCACTGCGAGACTTTTACAAAGATTCACTACAGAGTAGTCGCCCGTTACAGGTTTCCTCTAGTTAAACATAGAGTTCCCTCCAAGTGGTGACTGATAAAAATATCGAATAAACCATTGCACCCATCTTGACAAAAGAAGACCTATGCCCCAGAGCCTCTCTTACGCCATATTCCAGGGAAGCAAACTACAACTCTAGCAGTCAAGGCTGTCCCACTCCATCCCACATGGTTGTATTGTTTTACTGGGTGGTCACTCGGCGAACCGATCCTTACGGTGAGACACTCGAGTAAAAGACTCAAGCTCTCAAAACCAACATGAACCAACAGTTCCAAAAGTTATCAATATTATTCATTCCCAGCCGTAAAAACGTAAGTTCAGAAATTAAAGTTGAGCACTAGCAAAACTACCACATCACAGCCCAAGGTCATATCAAGACAAAAACTGGCTAGTCATCCTTAGGTTGTTGAGTTGTGCAGGAAGGTAAGTTTTCAATGTAAAAGGACGTAGATAAGTTAAAGAACACTTGCCTTCTTCAAAGCGCTGTTCGGGTTCCTCCCAAACTACGTTCTCAGGTTCACCGGCAACCTCTTCGTCTACACGTTACACGAATTTGCAGTCAATACTAGGCAAAAGGATAAAAACAGTACACCAAACAATATAAATAGAAGCTAACAATCATTTAAGATTATTCTACTCCCTGATACGAGCTTAACAGTTCGAAAATCATTTAAATTGGAGCCAAAATGAGCAAGATATGCATAAATCAAGCTTACAGGGGCATAATTTAAACAGATTCAAAAGTTTTAGGGGTACAGTGCCAAAATTCATGGATCTCGGGTTCAAAAACACTAGAGCAGAGGGTTTAAAGTGCTACAAACCCTGACATGGGCTAATCTGTGAATAAAATTAAGAAAACAAGGGCTGCAACATAAATTTAGGGGCTCGGCTTCGAACTGTGTGGACTGCGGGTTGATTCCGAAGAAAGGCAGGGGCTCTTTAGCAAATCCAGTGGCGGCTGCCCGGGCGTGGACCGATAGGCACGCCTGATGGCCGTCGGATGAGAGGCGGGCGGTGGGGATTAGAAGGGGAGGAGGGTTTGGCCGGCGGCGGCGGTCCGAGCGGCGGTGCGGGCGCGTAGGGCAGCGGCGCATCACCGACGCGAGGGCATGCGGGCACTTCGGTGGGTCTAGAGGCGCGGGACTGGGCCGGGGTGGTCGAGCGCGGCACGGCGGAGCGGTTAGTGGCAGTAGCGCACGACGGCGGCGCGAGACCGGAGTGACAGTGAGCAATTCCCGGGGTTTTGGTGAGTGAAATAGAGCGGGAGTTGAACGGGGGAGTTGCTCACCTCAACACAAAGCCCCGAGGTGCGGTCTCATTGACGGGGAGGCAAAGACAGCGGAGAACGGCGGTAGCGGCCGGTGCACTGTAAGATGGCGACGCGATGCGATTAGGGAGGACCGATGTGAGAGAAAGCCCAAGGGTGGGCGCGTTGAGTGCGCGAGGGTACAGCGAAACTCACCATGGTGACCCAGACGAGGGAGGGTGAATAGTGGCGGCGGAGCGTGACGATGAAGGCGATGGCATTCCGGTGAACTGCAGAGCGGCGGTTCTACAGGTTAGAGCCGTTCCGGCCGGGGAAGGGAGAAACTAAGGGGCGCGCGAGGTGCGCGGAGTCGAGGCGGTCCTCACCGTAGCGACGAGGGTGGCAGGGAGCGAACGACGGGGCCGGCGTACGGTGGCGGCTCCAGTGCGGCAATAGCGACGGCGCGCAGCTCTGAGAAGGTTGCGAGCGCGGGGCGAGGGCGGAACCGAATACGAGGAAATGGGGCATCGTACTGGAGTCCAAGCGAGATCGTGGGCGCGGACACGGACTGGGATTGTGGGCGCCGCTCGGCTCGAGCTTGCTCCCGTGCGCAGCGGGGAGGCGGTTGGAGGTAGAAGGAGGCGCCGACAGGCGGGCCCGGGCTGGCAAAGAGAGAAGGCTGGACGCAGGTGGGGAGGCTGGCGCCGACAAGCAGACCCCACATGGCGGTGGAAGAAGGCGGGGGCGCTCAGTTGGGCTTGGGCCGAAAGTGCTCCCTGGGCCAGTTGGGCTGCTGTGTTTGAGGAAAGAGAAAAGGCCAAGGAAAAGAAAAAGGGCCCAACAGCCAACTCGAAAATTTACAGAGGTTTAATTGAAAGTTAACAGAGATTACTGTACTTAAAACAGGAGGTTTGCACTTGAATTCATACCAGAATTTTGAAATAGAACTTGAGCACACAAATGTACTAGCATCCAGAAAAATAAATGCAGAGGCATGTATGCTCAAACAAGTTGATCTTACATTCATTTTAGCCTTTGACTTGAGAAAGAATTAAATAAATTGATGACATGATCACTGATCAACCAACTTAAGCATATTATGTTTGAGTTTAACAGAAATTCAGAAATGCAAATTATTTTATGGTGTTACAGGATAGAGCGGTATCGAGATTGTATTGGACCGTAACCGATTGCGACGTGATCTGATTCCGTCTCACCAAAAACAAACACATAATAACGTTAATGGATTGCGGTGTTAACGGATACGGACTGATTTGACCCCAACCAAACAGCACCATAGCATTAGGTATAACTTCTTGCCATAAAAATTAGAGTCATTTTAGTATGTGTAGTTATCACATTTAAAGGTGGCCCTTTTAATATTAAGCGACCAATTTAAATAAAGAATTAATATTGTTTTTGCATCATCCTTGTATATCCTTTATATATCATCTTGCTGCACTTAATATAGTCATTTTACAGGTGCATAACTTCTGAACATATAAGTGTGTTGTATTGATTAAATAAATGCATAACATAAATACTACAAGTATAGTCTTTCTTGATAATTGCGTGTTCATGTATGCTATAACCATATCATATTTTTGTTTCTCACATTTTCATTTGCATAAGCGTGAAAGCATCTCCTTGCACTCATGAATGTGTCGTTCCATTTCATATAGATCTGGTAGCGAAGTGAGACGTGCTCACGAATGGGGGCTTTCGGGGTGTTCTTCCTCACGAATGGGGGAGGATTCTCCTGCCTTAACAACGGCTTGATCGTGCTTCTTCCCAAGCGTCAGGGAGCCTCTTCGCCTAGCGATTTTAGGCCGATCGCCATGGTTCACAGCTTCGGCAAGCTCGTGTCTAAGGTGCTCGCATCACGCCTCACGCCCTATATGAAGCTGCTAGTAGGCCCGAATCAGACGGCGTTTATCAGAGGGCGTTCGATCCTTGATAGCTTCAAGTTCGTCCAGTGCGCGGCTGCATTGTTCAGGAAAAAGAAAATTCCTAAGATGTTGCTCAAGCTCGACATCTCCAAAGCCTTTGACTCCCATTCATGTCCGTTCCTGCTCGAGGTGCTTGCGGCGCTCGGATTTAGCATCAAGTGGAGAGATTGGATATCCATCCTCCTTTCCTCGGCCTTTTCTCGGGTGTTGGTCAGTGGCTCACCCGGTGCCAAAATTTTGCACCGACGTGGCGTTCGCCAAGGAGACTCCCTTTCCCCCCTGCTCTTTGTTTTGGCTATGGACAGTCTAAGTCGCCTGGTCGATGAAACGGTCTCGGCAGGGGCTTTGCAACGTCTGGAGATTCCCCAAGTCAAATACCACTGCAGCGTATACGCCGACGACGTGATCTTGTTTGCTTCACCAACTTTGCTTGAAGCCTCGGCACTCAGGTCGCTGCTGCACTCCTTTGGAGTCGCGTCGGGTCTCTCGGCCAACCTGAACAACTGCTCCATCATGCCAATCTCCGTTTCCAGTGGCGAGTTGGAAACGATCGCTGAAGCCTTGGGCTGCGCGGTGGCGGAATTTCCCATCACCTATCTTGGGTTGCCGCTGAGCTCCGAGGCCCTCAACAAAGCACAGCGGCACAACCTAGTGGACGCAGTGGCTAATCGCCTTCCCACAGCTTTTGGTCCGCTGCTCTCGAGAAGCGGGCGGTTGATCTAGGTGAAGACAGTGCTTGCAGCCATACCACTGTATGCTATGATGGCTAACCACCTGCCGGCAGGGGCTTGCAAAGAAATAGAAGCCATTTGCAGCGGTTCCTTTGGGCAGGTAACGACGAGTCCGACCGAGGCATATGTGCGGTGGTCTAGCCAGTGGTCGCTAGACCCACTGCCCTGGTCGGCCTAGGGGTGGTGAACCTCAAGCTCACTAGCTTGGCTTTGCAAACAAGGCGGATCTGGTTGCAAAAAATGGAGGACGACCGCGCTTGGTCTGAGCTGCAAATCAGGGTGCACAAAGATGCTCGAGCTCTCTTCGAGCCCTGTACCTACACCGTAGTGGGTAATGGTGCCAACACTCTGTTCTGGACCGACCGTTGGATAGACAGGCGTGCGGTGCCTTCCATTGCGCTGACTCTCGTCGACTTCGTGCGCAGGAGGACAAGGCTGTCCAGGACTGTGGCCGAGGCAATACCGGACAGGCGCTGGGTACGCGACATCGGGGGTGGGCTCACAGTGGTTGCCATCGCTGACTACCTCCGCCTTTGGGATGCGATTCAGAGCGTGCAGCTGCACGAGTCCGAGGACAGGACCATCTGGAGATGGACGCCGGACAGACGCTACAGCGCCAAATCGGCTTACAAGATCTTGCATGCTGGTTCCTTGGAGTTCCCGGGATACCGTCTGATTTGGAAGTCTTGGGCGCCTCTTAGAGTTAGGATATTCTTATGGTTGGCTTGCCGCAGGCGACTATGGACAGCTTACAGAAGAAGGGGCCATGGCCTAGAAGCCAGAGACCTTTGTTTCCTTTGCGACGCGGAGCCGGATGTCACAATCCTCTACTACCAAACTAGGATTACAAGAGTAATGGATACAATAGCTGGAGAATTGAAGGTAAAGATTGGGAAGAGCAGCAGCAATGGAGGGAGGTTCGGAGTACAGGTCGAGGAGGAAGACGAAGCCGGAGTCTGGTTTTGTTCGATGCCCTCCCATCCGTTCCGTCCTTCTATTATAATGCAGCCCTCGTCTCTCCTCTCCAAGGCCCATCTCGGCACACCATCGCCTTTCCTCTCCAAGGCCCATCTCGGCAGCCCAGTACATGACATTCTTCCCCCCTTGAAATGTGGTTTGCCCTCAAGCCGCTGTGAGCCATCAGCATATAACAGGTCGAAAGCACAGTTCCAAAGCTTCATGTTGCACATTGTATAAGACTATGACCAGATGATCCCAAGTTGTATAGATGCTAAAGTTTTGGTGCTTCAAGTCCATGAGACCAATTGATTCTGACACAATAATTTCTGGTGCCCAATTAATCCAGCCACTTGACTTGAGTAGCAACTTGTGATCAGTGACGTTACTCCTTTGGGCTTGAATCTGCAATGAAATGGGAGGTGTCCACGGTGGCCATACCTCTGCACCATTAGAGATAAGCTCCTCAACTCCTGGAATCATCTCGTTGTTTTTCTTCACTGAAGCACCATAAAACAACCAACCACCAGTCCTCTGGTTCATCTCTGAGCTCCCCTTGTCAGTAGACACTGTATGAAATTTCAATAAGGAGCAAGAGCTTTTCTGAATTTTCTCACTGACTGACTTGTCGCCCTCCAAGTAATAGTTTATGTAGTTGTCAATTTGCAAATGGCCAGATAATGTAGCAGACAGTTCAGAAGAATTTCGTTGATCTGGAAAGAGATAAAAATACTCATCCTCATAGACAACCAGGCACACAGATAGCACACTCATATCACATGGAATCCCAGAAGCTCTATCACACATGACAAAATGTTTCAGTTGATTAAACTTTTGCACATTCTGGAGTATAGCTGCAATGAAATCCAAGCTGCCGTGTCGGAGTAAATCATCACCTTGCTGCAGACTAACCAAGTAATTGTTGTAACAGATAGCTCCACTAAATTGGTACCATGTATCAGCACAGAATATTTGCTTTGAGACTCCCAGTTCAAATAAAATAGCATAATGAGATAACGGAATCAAACAATGTGTTTGCAACCTCGTGTGCTCATCAACTTGGTTTGCACTATCTAGGAATAACAACCAATGTCCCCAGCACTCCTCACTGACTTCATAGTGGAAGAAGCTTATTCTGCACTCAATAACTACATTACTAAGCTTCATGGACAGTGATAACTTTACTGGCCCAAGAACTGAATAGCAGCTGAAGGATAGCCAAGGTGTTGCCCTGAGTTTAACATCATTACCCAACATTTCCATTTGCATAGGTGGTGGCCAATGTTTGGTGACGGACACTGTGACATCACCCGGTTTGGTTTTTCCACGATCAAAAACACAGCAAGCAGTAACACCCATTTGCAGCAAAGTGTTGCCGTCCAGGAAGCAAGGTTGACAAGAGAGCATTTGGGTCTGATTGTTCAATCCTTCAAACAACTTGTTGGCCTCATGATTATCGGTGGCATAGCACAACAGAACAGCATCAGCCAGGTTAAGGTGGGAAATGTACCTTCTCTGCTTACTTTCATCAGCATTGCTAGTGTTTGCGGACACCGCAATGCCGACGCCACGGTTGAGGTCTATTCTTGGAACAGCAGCAGAGACCATCATGGACGTAGCCTGAGGTCTGGTGGAGGTCTGTAGGGAGAGACAGCTGTCAAGGGCCTCACAGATCAACACAGTCTTCTGCTTGAGGTATCTAAGGCGCTTCTGCTGATGCCTTGTCAATGCGATGACCTCGGATACCCAAGAAAAACGATAGCACGCAGTCATCCTCTACTACAGTGTGCCTGAGCAAAACACATCTGGGCGTCACAGTGACATGGTCATGCTCCACAGCATTGAGCGCACTGAACGCCTTCTGTCGCGGCGCCATTTCCTCTACTGGAGCTGGAACCTGAGAGATAGCCATCACACAGCAGCCATCCCAGATGCTGTGGCCGTTGTACGCTTCTTGAGCTCTCACCGCTTCTTGATGTGATCTAAACACCACCATGGCTTCAACACACATGGAATCTTCAAGCACACGCACCTTCTCTGCACCAAATGGTCCAAATACTTGATTGAGCACCTCCACAGTCACCGGATATAGCACATGGCTCACTGTGACCTGAATAACACGTGCTGCCGCCGCCTCCAGGTGACAAGGCATTTCATCGAACACCTTGTGGGCATCAACTGGTTCACTTGAAGGAGCACCGGTGGAGGCTGGAGACGTAGCAGGGGCTGGGGAAGTCGATGAAGATGACGACGACGACGTCGGCGAGGCCTGCGCCTGCCCCGGCGCGGCCGTCCATGCAGACGGCGCAGAGCGTGCCCTCCATCTCGCCGAGTTCCCAACAGGGCCACTGCAACACCTAGACGGGCGCGGGGACGAGGTCGGCGCAGCCAAAGACCGCAGGTGGAGGCAAGCGCGCGCGCACCTTGGTGCTGCTACTTGTGGTGGTGGGAAGGGTGGTGTGGGAGGCGTCGACGAGCATGTTGTTGATGGCAACCCCGCTGCCCGAGGACGCATCACCTACGGCATGGCCCCCGTCATCCAAGCAAGCAGGCGTAGCAGCCGCGGTGGTGGTGACCGACACAGGGGTCAGACTGGAATCTGTGCTGCCTAGCGCGAACTCTGTGGAGGTCGACGACGTGCCCTGTGGTGCAGCAATCGGCGTGGCATACGTCGGCAAGGCGGCTGGCGTCGTGGGCACCGACGACGGAGTCATGGACGTAGCCTGAGGGACGCGGTTCATCTTCGCTGGCCCCTCTTCCATCATCCACATCATCCTGTTCAGCCTCTGAGATAGTGCATGGATGGCGGCCGCGTTGGGATCGACGACGGTGGTCGGGGTGGCTGCCGGTGAAGAAGCCATGGAATTGAACCGCAGTAGATGCTCAATTTTGGGAAAAATTTTGAGTTCCCAAATCGAAGGCTCTAATAACCAAATGTCACAATCCTCTGCTACCAAACTAGGATTACAAGAGTAATGGATATAATAGCTGGAGAATTGAAGGTAAAGATTGGGAAGAGCAGCGGCAATGGAGGGAGGTTCGGAGTACAGGTGGAGGAGGAAGATGAAGCCGGAGTCTGGTTCTGTTCGATGCCCTCCCATCCGTTCTGTCCTTCTATTATAATGCAGCCCTCATCTCTCCTCTCCAAGGCCCATCTCGGCAGCCCCGTACATGACACCGGAATCCTGCCCGCACCTGCTCGTTGAGTGCAGCTTCGCGTGCAGCGTTTGGACGGCGGTTGCTTCAGCTCTACGGTTGCCTGTTCCAGTGAGCCAGGGTACAGGCTCCATTGTGGAGTTTTGGAGCCGAGCGAGACGCAGTTGGCGCTCAGAAAGGGCTTTGACTCGCTCTTCCTGCTCCTCGCTTGGCAGCTTTGAAAGGAGAAGAATGAGCGATGCTTCAAGGGTCTGTGTGCGGATCTTTCCTCGGTACCGTAACAGAGGTAGCTTGGCTTTGGGTTCGTGCAGGGGCTGCGGACGTTGGTTGTCTTGTGCGTGAGTAATCCCGTGCGGGTCTCGTAGACCTCCGCAGGGCCTGTACTTGTTAAGTTCTTCTTCTTAATAAATACAAAAATACGCAACTCTCCTGCGTATTTATCTTTCCTCTTTCCTCGGTACCGTGACAGAGGTAGTTAGGCTTTGGGTTCGTGCAGGGGCTGCGGACCTTGGTTGTCTTGTACGTGAGTAATCCCGTGCGGGTCTCGCAGACCTCCGCAGGGGCCCATATTTGTACTCGTTAAGTTCTTCTTCCTAATAAGAAAAATACGCAACTCTCCCGTGTATTCGAAGAAAAAAAAGTGAGACGTGCTCCGGGAGTCGCAACCGGGCAGGCACACGTTGAGGAGCAACCGGAGTAACCAACTACTGTCCTCATCAATCATAGGAGAGGGACGGAGAGAAAGCTCAGCAGAAAGATTTTTGACCATGAGCTCATGCTAATCGTCTAATAGGAGACCCGGCAATTTCAACCATGAGATTGAATTATTAGCTTTGGACCCAAGCACTGCATGCCAAACAACCATAAATTCCTATGCCAGGCATATGAAAAACCTGCCAGCAGGAATTTCAAAACACAGAAGGGATAGATTTTCAACGCTTGTGCATATATAAAGTGCACCCATCGATGATTTTTAGGATATACGCCGGACGGGAGGGAACAGGGGGAGATGACAGCGATGCCTTTCGCTCTCTCAGCTCAAATTATTGCACTGATGAGGCAGTGGAGGAGACGTTCAAGAATTGCCTCAGATTTCCTCGTGAAATCGCAGTCGGCAGCAGAATCAGCATCATCTATACATCTGCAGCCCATGTTGACATGGCATAGAGTATTCGTCCCTTCCACCCCTGCAGCAGCCACTGCCGATCTTCATCAATGACGAAGTTCCTGTGGTAACCTTCCTCGACCCTCTTGCTCAAGCACTCGACTGTACTAGGGTTCAACGGCAGCTGCCTCAGTCCCGCCCTGCTGCACCGCGCCTGCCATTGCCTATACGTCTCGGGGCGCTCCACCCTCTCCGACCCCTCTCAGGCGATGGCGTTCACGGCGCACCGCCCCAAGAACTCGCGCTCGACCACCGTGCGCTCGGCGCTGTCCCGCGGCGCCGTCGTCTCCATCATGTCGAACATGGCGGAGTAGTAGAAGAGCGCCTCCCGGAACCGCGACACGAAGAAGGGCGCATTGTAGGAGCTGTTCTTGACGCAGAGGACGAACAAATCTGGCCGCATCTTCTGGATGTTGACGAGGACCATGTCCCTGGGGCTTGGGCTCTCTATGTTGTCGATGCTGCTGGCGCCCTCATCCATCAGCTTGTCAAAATGGAACATGCCATTGACGACGAGCACCTCGTCAGGTTGGATGTCTAGGAGGCCCAGATCAGCAGAAACCGTCTCCCACTTGGTCGCGACGATGCTACGGAACTTGAACGGGACGCCACGCCAGCGGGCGAAGTCATTGAGGCGGCGCCCCGTCTCCTCGATCCGAGCAGCCGGGCGGAACCCAGGCTGGGGGAAGTCGATGCCGGTGATCCTCACCTCCGGCGGCCCACCCTCCGAAGCAGCCCAAGCACCCATCAAGAGCAGCCAATGGAAGCCTAGATGCACGCCGTAGTCCACGATGTGCACCTTCTTCTTCCTCCCAGCTGCGACGGCCTTGACGATGGCCATGTGGGAGAACTTGAACGCCACCATTCTGAAGCAGCAGACCTGCATGTACAGCAGGTAGGCCTTGAGGAGCTCGACGCCTGATGATGAGGCGGCGGCGCGCTTTGGCTGTGCCACCGTGCCGGCGAGCCGCAGCTCGAGTCCCTCGGCGAAGCAGTGCGCCAGCCTTTGCGAGGCGTCTCCCGTCGGCGAGGAGCGCTGCCTGGTGTGCCGGAGCAGCTCCGTGGCGCTGAGGCGGTTGCCGGCGGACACGGCCTCGGCGCAGTGGACGAGCAGGGTGCGCAGGTCCGCTGCCTCGTTGCCGCCTCTGCTGCTCTGCCTCTGCCTCCCCTTCCCCTTCCCCTTCCCATGCGACTTGGCTTTCTCCTCCTCCTCGCCACCACCAGCACCAGGCATCACGCGGCCACTACTGATGCTCAGGCCGCGCATTTTCGCCACGGCCACCTCGTAGCCTTTGATGATTACGCCGTCTGCCACCTCGCCGCTTCCCTCCGGTCAGGCGCCATCAGCTTGGCGCTTCTCCTACATGCAGCTGCAGCCTCGTCGTCGTCGTCCCAGCAGCTGTCGTCGTCGTGCCGCTTCTTTTTCCTGCTAGTTCTGCCATCACCGTCACTGCCCCCCTCCCGGAAGACTCCCTGTTTGGAGGGACGCTGTTCAAAGACACGAGGAGACAGCAGCTGGCCGTTGTTTGCTGCGGTGGTGGGCAAGAACTTGCTGCCCTCTTCCATGCCCTTGAGGAACGCGAGGTTGAGCATGTCCATGGTAACGCGCCCCTGCTCTGCTCCTGCTGCGCCATCCTGCTGGAACTGCTGGCCGATGCAGCACGATGCAACACGGCCATTGAAGAGCGCGGTGGCGGCCTCCTCGCCCACACTCTGTGGCGCTGACAGGAGCAGCTCCTGGGAGAGCTCGACAGGGTCGTAGGGCCAGGTGGCGTCGGCGAATGCTGTGGAGGCAGGTGGAGCTGTAGGCCGGCGAGAGCAGTGTGGTAGTGAAGGCGCCGCGGCTTCTTCCAGTGGTGGTGTCGGTGGTGGCCGAGCTGGCAGAGACATAGGAGCCCGTGGTGGTGACAGCGGTGGCGTGCGAAGAGAAGCTCGAGAGGATCTGTGCGAAGGGCTGCTCCGCCTGCAGGAGCGCAGGGGTGGTCTGGGCCGTAGCACCACCGCCGGTACAAGATGTCGTCGTCGTTGTCGCTATCGTCCATGAGCATGCGACTGATGAATGGGAGCACCACGTCCTCCGACGAGGCCAGGTCCTCGCCGCCGACGCCTACGGGGTGGGGTGTCGGAGTCAGGTCGAGGAAGACGGAGGGGGAGAAGGGCTCGTCGTTGGGATCCTCCGGCGCTGCGGCCGCCATGGACGGCCGTCCGTCCGTCGGTAAAAAACGATTGTTGAAGCTTAGTTTAATTTGGCTGGCGAATGAGCTCGCAAGCAATCCTAGCTAACTGCTGTCTACCAACCTGTCTAAAAACCAGAGCTTTATTAGTGGAGATGCACGGAAGGAAGCTGGACGCCGCCGGGGTGGGGGTGGGACGTGACGGGATGCGATGGCAGGGGAAGAAGAAGAAGGCGGCGGCGGCGGCGGCGGCTCCGGGAAGATCGGGAGGCACGTACGGGCGACTGTGCTTCCCTCATCAGCCATCAGCACAGAAAAAGTACTGTACAGGTTAGACTTTTTCTTTCTGAGCCCTAGCAGTAGTAGGTAAAAGTACATTTTACGTCAACAGCTCGTATACGAACGCCACTTTTTTTTTTTTCGAGGATGTGTACAAACACTGCCCATTGTTGACCCTCCAACGGACTTGGACATACACATACTTGTTCCAAGGTCCAAATCCAAACTACCACTACCGATCGAGTACGTGTCGTGCGCTATCTGCCTGCGCGGCTCCTTCCCGGAGCCTTCTTCTTCACCGTCCCGGCGTCCCGTCACGGCATCACGCCCCACTTCCACTCCGGCGGCTGCAGTCCCCATCAAAGCACTTTTGTTTATCTTCTCAAAAAAAAAAAAAAAGCACGCACCAACCAACCAATCCATGCCATACCTACCAGTCAGTCACACAGTGTCAGTACTCAGTAGTCGTGCGTTTGGGAACATTTCTACCGCCGGCCGGGCCATGGCCGGAGCGCCGGAGGATCCAGCGGACCCCGACGAGCCCATCTCGCCGTCTGTCTTCCTCGACCTGCCTCCGACGCCCCACCCCGACGAGTCGTCCGACAACCTGCTGGCGCTCCCGTTCATCAGGCGCATGCTCATGGAGGAGGACGCCGACGACAGCATCTTGCGCCAGCAGTACGCCGGCCACCCTGCGCTCCTACAGGCCAAGCAGACGTTCGCCCACATCCTGTCGTCTTCCGCTGCGACACCCTCCTCTTCGCACGCTGCCACAGCCACAGACTCCTCTGTTTCCGCCGGATCGGCCACCACCGACACCGGCACCTTCACCCTCTCGCCGGCCTCCGGCGACGTGTCCGCATTCGCCGACGCTACTTGGCGGCCCTACGACCAAGACAATAAGCTGCTGTCCCAGAGACAGGCACACCCAGACACGGGGGGGATTCCATTTCCATCAGAGTGCAAGCCCTGCCGGAGGAAATAAACAGGGTAACCATGGACATGCTCAACCTGGCGTTCCTCAAGGGCATGCAAGAGGCCAACAAGTTCTTGCCCGCCACAGCCAACAACAGCCTAGCCCTCCTGCCTAGGGACAACGGGGAAGAGGAAGACTACGACGACATGGAGGCCGAGGCCGGCAGGAGAAGTGCCAAGCTGATCGTGACGCCTGAGCAGGAGGAAAGCGGCAGGTGGCCCTGCGGCCTGAGCGTCGGTACCAGCGTGCCATCAGGGAAGGAGGAGGAGGGCGAGAAAGCCAAGTCAAAGTCACAGGGGAGGCCTAGGCGGCGCCGGCGGCAGAGCAGCAGCGGCAACGAGGCGGCGGCGGACCTGCGCACCTTGCTCACCCACTGCGCAGAGGCCGTGTCCACCGGCAACCGCGTCAGCGCCGCCGAGCTGCTCCGGCAGATCAACCATCGCGCCTCGCCGACGGGAGACGCCTGGCAGAGGCCAACCTTCAACTTCTCCCACATGGCCATCTGCGAGGCCACCGCAGGGAGGAACAAGGTGCACATCGTCGACTACGGAGTGCACCACGGCTTCCAGTGGCCGCTTCTGCTGGGCCAGTTGGCTGCTCGGGAGGGTGGACCGCCGGCGGTGAGGATCACCACCGTCGACCTCCCCCAACCCGGGCTCCGTCCGGCCGCTCAGATCGACGAGATCGGGCCCCGTCTCACCGCCTTCGCCGGCCGGTGTGGGCTCCCGTTCAGGTTCCGCAGCGTCGTCGCTGCGAGGTGGGACTGGGAGACGGTCCGCGCCGCCGACGTGGGCGTCGAGCCCGACGAGGTGCTCGTCGTCAACGGCCTGAACCACTTCGGGCGACTGATGGGCGAGGGCGTGGACGACGACATCGAGAGCCCGAGCCCCAGGGTTTCGTCCTCTGCGTCGAGAACAGCTCCTGCGGCGCGCCGTTCTTCATCACACGCTTCAGGGAGGCGCTCTTCTACTACTCCGCCATGTTCGACATGATGGAGGCGACGGCGCCGCGGGACAGCGCCGAGCGCGCGGTGCTTGAGCAGCACGTCCTGGGGCCGTGCGCGCTGAACGCCATCGCCTGCCATGGGTCGGAGAGGGTGGAGCGCCCCGAGACGTACAAGCAATGGCAGTCGCGGTGCAGTAGGGCGGGGCTGAGGCAGCTGCCGCTGAATCCTGGCGCGGTGAAGCGGTTGGGTGCGGAGGTCAGGAATTCCTACCCCGAGGAGTTCGTCATTGGTATGGATCAACAGTGGCTGCTGCAGGGGTGGAAGGGACGCATACTCTATGACATTTCGACGTGGACTGCACATCCATGAAGCTATTTCATAGATGCAGCAGCTACAGCTGCATGGGTGTTTTCTTGCTTTTTTTAACCTTTTTTAAAATAATATAAAGCCTCCCTATGATATTTGGAAATTACTGATATTAGACGGATATAAGATAAGATAGTATTTACATGAATGAACATTATATTAGAGTATGAACAGATGGAATAGGACAAAAATAACAATTTTAATTAGCTGTGGACCTCACATTTATCTATATATTTCAACTTTATATTACTAAACTAGACTCTTGGGCCACTGTACTCATGAAACCATGCAAATTTTAACCCTGTACCGAAACCACCAAGTTTCCATTCCAATCAGCGGCGCGGGTTAGGAGTGCGATGATGCGGAGGGAGGCAGCGTAGTAGGGTGGCGACGGAAACTGGGGAGTTGGAATCTTATAAACTTAAAAGGGGTCTATTTTGTCATTTAATTTTTTATAACAACGTATTTTTGTTGCTTAGCATTTAGATGTTATCTTACTTTTATCTTTAGTATATTAGAGGAGGTTATTTTAATTCATTTTGCATAATATCATAGTGGGTAATTTATATACAAATTTAGGACTCATTTAATTCATTCTTTGTGATGGCATAATGGGTAATTTATATGCAAATTTAGAGGTTATTTTAATTCATCTTTTATAATGGCATGATGTATAATTTATATATACATTCAGAGCTTATTTAATACATATTTTATAATGGCATGATGGGTAATTTATTTGCAAATTTAGGTAGTTATTTAATACATATTTTATAATGGTATATGGGTAATTTATATGCAAATGTAGTGGGTTATTTTAATCCATCGTGCATAATGGTATGATGGTTAATTTATATGTAAATTTAGAGAGTTATTTTAATGGTCTTTTATAATGTCATGGTGGGTAATTTATATGTAAATTTATAGAGTTATTTTAATGATCTTTCATAATGACATAGTGGGTAATTTATATGAAACTTTAAGGAGCTATTTTAATGGTCTTCCATATTTGCATGGTGTGTAATTTTTTAGAAAATATAATAGATCTATTGGCTAGTATTATTGGATACTACTTAATGGATGTCAATATGTTTCTGATTTTTGTGAGAATTTCTAAGATTTATTTTTTTCTAGTGCACCTTGTAATTCGCGCTTATTTCATAATATCCAATTAGTAATAGTAACATACTTTTTGATATATAAGGTTTTGTTCTTCATCATCTTTGAAACACATGCGTATAGTTTATCTAGTACAGATTTGTATGTAAACTGTGTAGGTTAATATATGAAGAAGAAGGAATTCTATTTATGCATGTATACTATATAGTAGGAAATATCATTTTGAAAAAAAACAAAATGAAAAGAAATGAACTGTGTACACGCACGGTAAAAAAAAAGAGAAACAAGTGGGCTATGGCGCCGTGGCGGGACGTTCTCGCTATATTCCAGTAAAATGCATTGGCGGTATTCGAAGTTGGCTCGGGATATCACTTAGGTCTCCAATGTTTGAAAATCTCAATTGTGGGTCTCTAAAGTTAATTTTTGCGTCGTCTGGATCCAAACGGATGGGCCCAGTGCTATCTCAGGCCCACATGTCATCCCCTCACCACTTCTTTCTCTCTCCTGTTTCTTTATTTCAGGCCTCGCGCCACCAGCCGGCGCCGGCCGTCCTCAGCGCTCGCCGCCCCTAGGGATGGCAACGGGTAAAAATCTGTCGAATATTACAATTCCATACCTGCATCTGCGAACAAAAAATGTACCCGTTACAATACCCATACCCGCGTGGGTAAAAAACCCTGTCGGGTAACCCATACCCGATTAAACACCCCCTAAGAACATGTTTAAATAGCACAAATATAATAAATAATGTCACAATTAAATAATAAATCACTAAATATGAGTAAATAAATTGAAGATAATAATAAATAATATTGAAACATACAGGTTGACCATATATTTGTCCAGCATACACTTATGTTTGCTTAATTATACAGAATAAATGTATATATGAGGCGGGTATAAATTACCCATGGGTACGTGGGTATGGGTAGTCTGCACCCGTATCTGCACCTGTATACCCGATGGATACAAGATTGTGCCTATTAACGTACCCACTGATGGAGAAGTCATCCCATATCCGCTTTTATATCGGGTAAAACCCGTCGGGTACCCATTGCCATCTCTAGCCGCCCCGCGCGTCGCCGCCCGCCGGCCATCCTCGGCTCTCGCCGCTGGGTGCTTCCACTCCTTCGCTCGTCCGCCTCGGCATACTCGGACAGGCAGAGCGTGCAGCACAGGGCCTCGTCGGCCGCCGCCGGCTTCCCGTTCCCAGCCAGCTGTGCCTGCTCGCCACCTGCACCCACACCGTCGCCCCTAGCCGCAACTACGGCAACTAGGTCGCCAGCAGTCCGGCCCGCGCGCACCTGCCGGCGTCGTGGATGGCTGTGAAGGCGGCGACGGTGGCGTTCGACGGTAGGGGTTCAGTGACGCACGGTGGTGAGCGGAGCCGCACATGGAGGAGAGTGAAGGAGGCTGGGGCCGGGGATGAGGCTGCGCGAAAGATGATGAGTGGGGCGGCGTGGTGCCTGTGCGCGTGGTGGTTGCACGGGAGAGGACCGGAGGCGGTCGGGGCACGAGCTTGCGGTCGGAGTTCGCCATGAGCTCGCTGACGGTGTTCACCCGTGGAAGATGGCAGAGGAGGAGGTAATCGACGTCGAGGATTTGGGGGGAAATAGAGAGGAGCTCGAGGCGTCGCCAATGCGCGTGTTGGATTTGAGAGAGAGAGACAGACGGGGATGGCCGGCGCACAGGCTCGAGCTCAAGGCAGCAATGGCGGACGACGGCGGGCTCATCGTCAGCGGCGCCTCCTGGATCCTCTCCGCCACCATTGCCGCCTCTCCCCCGAGCCAGATCCAGGGCCGCCGGTGTCCTCCTCTCCTGCCGCCATGTCTCGCTATCGCAGACCAGACGGCGGGGATGATGGCGGTGGCGAGGAGTGGCGGGTGCAACGCCAGCTTTGACGGCGAGGTGGAGAGAGTTGGCAGGGGAGGCTGACATATGGGCCTAAGATAGGACGGGGCCCCACACGGACAGCGTGGCATGCCACGTAGACCTAACGGGTTTGAGAATGTACTCGTTTGGACCTAGATGACACAAAAACCAACTTTAGAAATCCACAATTGAGGTTTCTAAACATCGGGAACCTAAGTGACACCTCGAGCCAATTTCGGAGACCGACAATGCATTTGAGATCGCTCGCTAACGTGAGTTTCGCCAACAAACGTCTCTGTCGCTCGCCCAAAACAAAAACTAGCTAGAGTTTCCACTGGAGCGACCCACAAGTTGTTTCCTTCCCTCCCGTACAGTTAGTTAGTGCTTAACTAGAAAGAAAACTAGCGAGATGGCCCGCACAAATTGCGCGGGTAGCTAGTTTGTTTTAACATTTTTTTTTGCTTGAAACTAATCCTTTCTATTATTTTTATTCAGCACCATTTTTTGTTTTTAATTCTCTATTGGTTCTAAACAATACATCTTGTTTTCCTTAAATTTTAATTTTTGGAGTACTATTTTTAAAACATGTTTTCATAATTTAATCTATTAAGTTTTATAGAAATGTTTGTTTTAACAATGTTGATCTTTTTTATATTTTATAATGTATTTCTGGATTTTAGGACTATCAATATTTTTATTCTGTCTAACCAATAAAGCGGCTTGATTTTCTCTCTCGAAGTTTACATACCTTTTTCTAAATATAAATTTTATTAATTCTTCCATAATATGTTTTGATATCACATTTAGTTGATATTTTAGATTTTTTTGCAAAAAAAATTGCTTAGGACAAAGGCAATTATAATCATTTGAATTAGGGAAATAAACCCAAAGATCGTATGGCATGCCCACTTGGTCCCTATATTGTTTCTGTGAGTAGACTATATGACCAAATGATTAGGATAGTCCATATCAGTGTTTGGTTGAGAGGAATGGTTCTATCCTGTTTTTTGTTTGGTTGAAAGGGATTGAGTTTCACATGAAATAACACTGTGTGTCACCGTTAGTGAGACCCTAATGTCGTTCCGACATCTAGCCCATTTTCTTTGTCGCACTTCCCCTCTCCTCACAGGGCGTCGTCTTCCTCGCGCCGCCCCCGACAGTACTTGCCCTGCTGCCTCCTCCATGCGCCACCCTCGACGGTCCTCGCCCTGCTACCTTCTTCTCACATCACTGGCTCTTCCTTGCCCCACTGGCTCCTCCTCACCCCATTGCCTCTTGCTCGCTCCACCAGCTCTTCCTCAACCTACCACCTCCTTCTTGCCCCACGGATGCCCCTTCTCCAGCCGCGATTACACCCTATGGCGGCACAGCTCCTCGTACGTCGCACTGTGGCCTGCGTCACAGTACTAACCGTGCGCGGCCGGTGCCGCGGCTCCTCCTCCCTTCACTGCCCGTTGCACCTCCATGGAGGCCGCCAATGCTCCTCGCCCGCTCGTCCCAGCTGTGCTCGATCCCCTCACGGAGGGAGACAGAGGACGATGGGGGACATCCCCGTCCATCCGAATCTGAGGGGACGGTGGCATCCCTCGTTTAGAGCAAAGAAAGTATAACTCATCTGAGCCGTACCTTTAAATCTCTTAAGAAAATCAGACGGATGATGAGGACCTCTCACGAGAAACTCTTACAAGTTTTCTGCCATAATTTCCCTACATTTTTCACCTAAGGAAATTATACCCAATCTCTGCTTTCCGTCCGTGTTGGACGCGCACGCCTGGGGACTGGCCGTCCAATGGGGCTCGCCCGTCCGGCCGTCGGTTTCCACGGCCCGCGGGAGAAGAATCGCAGGAAGCAATACGGTACACAAATCTGCTTTTGGGCAATATATCGGTGAACGCTGGACGGCCCAAGAATACATACGGCTCCAAAAAAAATAGATTGATACATAAATAATACCATATTGCTCGTGGATATCATACTAAGCCTACTTATAACTATCAAACACATCTACTGGAGCACATTGAAATGAAAAACTCTAATGGCAAGGAGCTAGAGATCAACCGAAAGGGGAAAAACTTTGATCAGACCGGGATTCAGGCAACCCGGCTCTAGAGATCGAGGCGGCGCGGTGGGAAGGGAGGAGGCCGGTGGCGCAGAGGGCGGCGTCGGTGCCGCCTGCGACGGGGGGGCGTGTGCCTCGCCTGCGAGGGCGCCCGCCGGCTGGTAGCCGCTGGCGACGTGGGGCTGGGGCTGGCTGCTGGCGACATGGACGGGATCAGCCATGGGCCATGGCTCAGCCACGGACGTGTGACTGAGTGTGTGCTGGGGGAGCTGGATTCGGAACTGATGAATCTCACAGGCCTGTTGGCCTCGATGACGACCTGACCGCACCAGCCACCGGTGCCTTTATCCACAATTTGATTCTTTTTTCCTATTTTCATTCTAATAGAGGTGGAGACGTTAGGATAAAAATGAGTACAAACCAACTTTTTAATATTTTCTAAAAGTAAATAGTTTAATTTGTAAGGAGAGGAACATACGACAAAGCAAGCAGGTGAAGGCAGTGTGAAAGAGGAGAGAATGCAGGTAGTTTCGATCGCCTGCCGTCTATGTATACGTAGTAGTAGCAATAATTTCTGAGGTTCACTCTACTTTAGACAGTGTTGTCGTAAACGTCCATGTACACACCGTGGTACACGCTACTCAGTAGTTAACTGTTTTTTCTGAGCCTGTTTAATCCCATTAATCTATCATTTTAGTCCGTTTAATTGGTCATGCAATCCGACTACTCGTTAAACGATAGATGACTGACTGTTTAGCATTACCATTTAGGATAACTTTGGCTTTAGGATAGCGTCAAGGCTTTAAATATAAATCTCGATTGACGTTTTTTCACAACTTCAATTATTTATTGTAAAATCATATAAAAATAAAATGAATGATCAAAGTTTCAAAAACATTTAATTTATTAACATTATAGAAACATTGCAACACATCTCTTGTTTCAATTAAAACATTAAACAAAAAACCACATATTAGTTATTGTCACGTGCAGTACGCACATGCATGTTTACTAGTTAATATAACTACCGAGATGGCCCACGCCGGCAAACGGCGCGCGGGTAGCTAGTTTTTCTAGTATTTTAGTTTTGTTTGAACTTAATCTTTTCTAAATATTTTGTTCTAGCTTTATGTTTGTTGTTTAAGAGATTTTACGGTGGTTGGAAAGGTACCCACCGGTACCAAACAATACATTTTTTCTAGACAAATTATTGAATAATTAAAATAAAATATAAAAAGATAGTGGTACCGGAACTACCTATTTGATACCACCTGGTACCGGTACCGTGATACCGTCTATGATGTGATATGTCTCTCTCCCAATACCCATCTCTCATCTATTCAGCAATCATGCAACAATCAACATGCTACATGTCAATAATTAAGATCACGTTTGCTATATAAACATCGCTTATTGCTGGATTAGTCTCTATGATACTTGTATCGTGTGGAGCTTGTGTTGAATCTTGGGTTATGGTGGACATGCATAGATGGCGCCGTAGTATATTTGCAGAATTTTGTTTTTGGGTTGTAGCTATTATCTAGGTTTTTATAATTGTGTAACCACTAAAATATTGTGATTCGGTCCCTGGAATTTTTTTATACACTTCTTCTATTTCATATATAGCTTCTATACCTTTATCAATATTTTTTAAAAATGGCACCAACATTTATAACATCAAATTAGTTATACCATAAATATATTTTTATAATGTATTTGTATCGTAGATGTTCATTTTTTGGCAAAAATTAGTTTAGAGCGAAGACAAAGTAGATTATAATTTAGAATTGAGGGACTAATGGACAACTTAGAAAATCACATAGTAGGTTCATTTAGACATTGTTTGTTTCTCTACATAAATTATATAGTCTAGCTTATTATGATATATCAGATAATGTGGCTTATAATTGTATTGTGGGTAAAATACATACTATAGTATAAAAAAGGCTAAAAAATCTGAAATAAGTATCCTTCAAGTAATCCACCCCCTAAATTATATAAAGCACATAATAAGCAGGAATGTTTGTTAGCCACTCAAAATCATAAAAGCTAGATTATATAATCTAAGATTATAGAAAACATGCACGCATTTTGCAATGGAATAAAAAACTTTGCACGTCCTTAGTCCTCAATAAATATGATGTAGGTCTTAGCACCCTCCAATTTACCAGGGATGCCACTTCTCATTGCCATAGTTGGTGGTAGTAGTTATACATCTTTTATTTTGACATGTGGAAGGTGTGCTTCGGTGGCCTCACCGGTATAGTTGTTGTGTGACAAATTCGAGCGGAGAATTTGTAACCTTGCGGGTTTATAAAACTGACCGGTGGCTTTTGTGGATAGTGTTGACCTTGATCTCAAAGGAGGAAAAATGCTTATGGCTCAGTAGTTTGGTGATGGTAATTTGTTCTTTTCTTTTTTGTTGTAGTCTTCATACCATTTTCATTTGCTTTCCTTACGTCTCATTTTTATTTTTATTCTAAGGTATATGTACATAATATTAATTTTAGTTTTTGGTGACTTAGTTTCCAGACCATATAAGATGAAAAATAAAGAAGCATTAAATTGTTTACATTTTGGCATACATATATTTAATATGTCAAAAAATCATAATAAATAAATCTTCCTAGATATAACTTGAAGCCACAGTATTAATAATGGATACCTTTTTTACTGATTAATAAGATAATTTTTTATGTCTTGAAAACAGACATGGTTCTCTTTTATAATCAACAATGGAGATTTTTGTCATTTTCATTGTATCAAATATAAAATATGTGGATTAACCTAACTGTTGCATACCTAGATGATTCTAACAACCAATGGTATAAATATTTCCCTTTTTTATGTCTTGAAAACAGACATGGTGCTCTTTTATAATCAACAATGGAGATTTTTGTCATTTTCATTGTATCAAATATAAAATATGTAGATTAACCTAACTGTTTCATACCCCGATGATTCTAACAACCAATGGTATAAATATTTCCCTTTTTTAGTTGTATTTGGTTTAATTGATTTAGATTAATGTGGACCATTATACACTTATATGTTGATAAGATTATATGCTTTAGACACTTTTTTCCTTTAGTTAACATGATAATCTCTAGGTCCTCTCAATGTATATGGTGCTTTTATCTGCACAATCCCTTATTAATATAATAGATTTTAGATATATTTTTCATTTTTGAAATTTAAATGTTTGTTGTTTGTATTTGATACAAAATGTTTGGCTTAATATAGGCCATTGATGATCATAACAAATAATTGTGTAAAACTCTCTCTTTTTGGTTAGTAGGATTGTAACAAAATATTTGATTTGTAGTGGTTGTAAATTATTTTTTGTAACACATGTTACCATTCTCACCGATTATTCATGATTGTTGATCTAAGAAATGGGTTTAATAAAGTAAACTGATTCTATCTTTTCATGTACTACATCAACCAATTTGGCACCTTCTAGTACCATCCCCTTTGGCACCATATAGTATCACCAATTTTTTAAATATTAGATTGAATTGTTCTTATTTTTTCAACCATTGTAAAACCTAATGCATTATTATAGATGGTTAGATTTCATAATTCAGTGATGTAGGTTTTTTCATTGATTAATATGATAATTTCTAGATCATGGTGACTTGTTTTAATACTTACTTATTAAGATGCTAGATAAATGTTTCTCAGACCAAACTAAATTTCTCAAAAAAACAATATGTATGTTCCAGTCGCCATCAAGAAAAAAATAAATGTATTCTCTATAAATTTTGTTGAAGTTAGAAAAGTCTTAATTGTCCAAGACTATAACGCGTTAGATTTTAAATCAAGGGGTAATTACTCATCACCAATTATTGGGTAATTACTCATCACCAATTATCTAACCTCAAATACACTGGGTAGCATCCAATGTGATGATAACTCAATGGACCTCAAATAGACATTACCACACATATTCTAAATGTATTTAAATATAGACCATTAGATTTTTATTTAAGTTGGATTCTAATTGTATTTGAATGTAGATCGTTACATCTTCATAAAATCTGACGGTGTGTGGCAATTAACTATAGACCATTAGAACTGTTAGATATTCAAAAATCCATAGACCGTTAAATCTTCATAAAATCTAACGTATAAAGCTTCCATGAGCAATTAAGGTATGTAGATATTTTAAAAACTTATATTAATTTCTTATGTTGGTGCACACGGTTGAAATATCACTGTTATTTTAATATATATTCTAGATTATACATAATATCCTGATTTTTATAACCTGTACTATATGGTATCACTTAAGTAATCTGATTTGATCCTTACGTATATTATATATTATTTTATATATAATACATCTGTTTTTTTAGCGAATTATAGGCAGGTGTTCTGTCGTTTCATTAAACAAGAAGAGAAATAGTTACAATGTACAGTTTACAATGCTTTGCGAGAGAAACAACCACAATTGATAACCGTGATAGCAGAGTAAAGCTATCTACCTAATTACAGGAGTAATAGCCGGCGGCGTCTTGGCTAAGTTAAAAAGGAAGATGTCTTGCTTGGTTAGATCAGCCACCTGAGCTGCCGTCAATACCTTGTTGTCGTATTTTTTTCTGCAACGCTCCTTCCAAATGTTCCAAGCTGCATAAATGGCTACCTGCGTTCTTCTTTCGTCTCCTGATGCTGCTGCCCACCAGTCTTTGATTCTAGCATGGTTAGCTGTTTGAGAGTTGCTTGTCAGATTGTAAGGGAGTGCAAGCTGTGACCAGACTGTACGTGAAAACCTGCAATTTGCGATCAGATGAACTGGAGTTTTAGGTCTTGCATTGCATAAGGGGCACTGAGGGTCTGACTGACCGCCTCTTCTGATTATATTGTCCTCTGTCCAGATTTTCCGCTGCAGCAGTAGCCAAGTGAAGAACCGGCATTTGGGCTCCATTTTGGACTTCCAGATTTTTGTCCAATTAAAGTCGGGGTATGAGCCAATGAACTGAATGTCGTAGACTGATTTGGCTGTGTATTTCCCGTCAGCTGTGAATTTCTAGGTTATATCACCTTCCATAGTAGAAAGGTGCAGTGAGCTCAACCTGCTCCAGAGTGATACAAATTGTCTGATCTCTTGGTCAGAATTCATTCGTTGCATTCCTCTCATCCACCTGTTATCCTCAAGAGCTTTAGCTACTTTCAGGTTCTTCCTGTATGCCAAACGGTAGCAAAGTGGAGCAATTTCTTTTGGCACGGATCCCTGCAACCATCTGTCATGCCAAAAATTGGTTCTTTGACCATCACCAACCGTAATTTGGGTACATGCTCTAAATAATTCCATTTCCATTACGCTGGTGGCAGTATGCAGCCCATTCCAAGGTTTGTCCTGATCCTTCCATCGTAGCCAAATCCATATGAGGCAGAGGGCCCTGTTGAAACATTGCAGGTCCCGAATTCCTAGTCCTCCCAGCTTTTTCGACCGGCATGCCCTCAGCCAATTCACCAAGCAATGACCACCTCTAAATTCCTCTTATCCTTTCCATAGGAAGTTCCTCCGTAATTTATCAATTTTCTTTATGTCCCATTTGGACAAAGGGAAAACTGTCATATGGTACGTAGTAATTGCAGACATGACTGTTTGAACTAGCTGCAGCCTTCCGGTTTTGTTCAGTAATCGCCCTTTCCACCCTGGCAATCTAGCCCCAACCTTGTCAATAAGGATTTGCTCATCTCCCTTCTTGTCCTTCCGAGCTGTAGAGGAAGGCCTAGATATTTGCAAGGAAAACTGCATAGCTGCCTCTAGAACTAACCTAGTACTTCTGTCATATCAACATTGTCGCAGGAAATTGCGTAGAGCTCAGATTTGTCTATGTTCATTCTCAGACCCGTGGCCTCTCCGAAGTGGCTTAAGATTTGGTGTAAGTTTTGCAGATCGCTGGCGGTCGGGTGAACAAACAACGCCGTGTCATCCGCATACAAACTGATCCGAAGTTTGATCGGGTCGCCCCCTATAGGACTTAACAGACCTTGCCCGTTGCCTTGTCAAGGATTCTCTGGATCGGGTCCATTGATAATACATCTGTTAAGAAGAATATAAGACGGAAAAGACTTACGTGAGAGGCAGGAACAGAGAGCGGGAGACCGTCCAGTGCTAGCGACGCCGGTTTCTCGCCCGTGAGAGCTGCCTGGAGTAGAGCAGCAGCATCTGGACTCTGGAGGTTTGCTAGTCTGGTGAGCACTGGCAGGATGGGGCCGTGAGCGCGTTCGACGACAGGTCGATCGTCTCCAGCGCATCGAGCTACGGCAGAGCGCAGGGCATCGGCCGCCCAGCTCTGCGCCGAACAGGTTGATCCGGCGCTTTGGAGTTTCCTGTCCATTTCGTCCCACGGGGAAAAGGAATATAGATCTTCCTAGTATATATTTAGGCTGTTGATAATCATTGACATATATCTTTTTTTTTACATGAGCTGTATTTGATACAAACTCTTTAATTTAATATAGACCTTTAGATATTTATAAAATTGAACGATGTAGTTTCATTATTTTTTGTGAAATATAGACCGTTAGATTTTCATAAAATCTTACGGTGAAGGGTTTTTCTTTTTTCCTATTAACGTGATAATTTCTAGATTCTTTCGACGAATGTAATGGCTTCTTGTAGCACTCTTTTATTAATACTGTAGTGTAATTTGATACTGTAGACAATCATGTCAGATTGTCTGCTGGAGGAGACGGCCTTATGTGCTAGCTGAGGCACGCCCATCAGACGAGACCGCAGTCGTCGTTTACTTGTGGTACCTTATGGCAACTTTGCACGTCCTCGAGCGACTATTAATGCTAAGTACTGTACCAAAGGTTAGTTAATAATAGGCTCATCCCCATCAATGCAAGGTACGTACAATCCAAGAACTTTTGTACATTAGAGGAAAGGAGTTTTTGTTTGAGTTTTGCATGCACGTAGCATACATAGACGGTTGTACATGTATGCTTCGAAGAGAACAATTTACTCCGTATTTGATTAGTTCTTTTTTATTAAAACCTGACATACCTAGGTTTTTCTATATGAGTACGTCTCTTTTTTAGAAACATGATTTTTTATGAAAACTTGGTTTATGGACTCTTAGTTGAATATAGACCATTGGATCTTTGTAAAATTCAATGGTAGTGGGCTTTTTTTTTATTAACGTGGTAATTTTTAAGCCCGACGAATCTAATTGTTTTTTTTAACATTTAAATATGTATATAATAGACAAATATATAGATTCCAACCTGCGACGACTGGATACAATTAATTTTGTTGTTGGTTTCGAAGCCGCATTTCTGCTTCCTTCCTCCGCTGATTGATTGAGGGCAAATGAAGTCGCATCGCATCTGCCTTCGCGGCGCCTTCCTGCACAGGAAGATCGAGGAACATTTTTCTTCACCTACCCGTTCCCATAATCCCATCCCATATTCCCATCACGCCCCATCCCGGTCGGCGTCTTCCTTTCCTGCTCGCTCCCTCTGCAGTTGGCAGTTTGCAGTAGTCTCCAGCAAAGCTCTGGTTTTTTATGCACCAGCTGAACGGACTCATCCATCCCCGGCCGTGAGGCACTGCCATCGCGAGCTAGCTAGCTGATTCACCAGGCCAGCCCAAAGCTTCAACCTTTGGCCATGGCTGCAACGCCGCCGCCGGAGAATCCAGCCGATCCCGACGAGCCCTTCTCTCCTTCCGTCTTCCTTGACCTGCCACCGACGCCGCCAAATCCAAATCCCCTAGGCGACGCCGACGACGAGGACCCGGCGGCCTCGTCGGACGACCAGGTGCTCCCGTTCATCAGGCGCGTGCTCATGGAGGAGGAGGCCGCCGAGGACGACGACATCTTGTACCAGCGGTACTACCCCGGCCATCCTGCGCTCCTACAGGCCGAGCAGCCCTTCGCCCAGATCCTCTCGGCGGGCTCCACTGCTGCGACTTCCTCTTGGAACGCCGCCGCCATCACCGCCACCACCACCGACTCCTCTGCTGTTTCCGGCTCGGCCTTCACCAACACCGCATCCGACGACGCCACCTGGCCCTACGATCCAGACGAGCTCTCCCAGATTCTACTGTCATCCAGTGCTGCTGCAGGAGCAGGACTCCAACAGAGTGAGGGGCGGACCGGGGGACATACCACCACCACCGCCGTACCTACTGCTGCTGGAGACGACGGTGTAATAACCATGGACCTGCTCAATCAGGCGTTCCTCAAGGGCATGGAAGAGGGCAGCAAGTTCTTGCCCACCAACAGCCTCCAGCCACGTGTCTTTGCCTCCAACAAACAGAGGGTGGCCGTGGATGGAATGCCAATGATCTTCCAAGAGACTAGCACTAGCGGTGGCAATGGCACGGGCAGGGACAGGGGCTGCAAGAACCGGCACAGCTGGAGCTGGGAAGATGATGACATTTTGGAGGCCGAGGCCGGCAGGCGAAGCAAGCTGATGGCGCCTGCTGAGCCAGATGAAAGCGGCGAGGCAGCTGACAGTGTGTTTAACAAAGCGTATGAGGTGACCCTCCAGAAAATGCACGGCCTGAGCATCAGCGTGCCTGCTAGTGAGGAGGACGAGGAGAAAGCTGGGAAGGGGAGGCAGAGGTGGAGGAGCAGAGGCGGCAACGAGGCCGTGGACCTGCGCACCTTGCTCATCCACTGCGCAGAGGCCGTGTCCTCAGGCAACCGCGTCAGCGCCACCGAGCTGCTCCTGCAGATCAAGCGACGCTCCTCGCCGACGGGAGACGCCTCGCAGAGGCTGGCACATTGGTTCGCCCAGGGGCTCGAGCTGCGGCTAGCCGGCGGCACCGGCGTCGCAGCGGCAGCGGCAAAGCTCAATAACAAGCTCACCTCATCGGCTGCGGATTTCCTCAAGGCCTACCAGCTGTGCATGCAAGTCTGCTGCTTCCAGATGGCGGCGTTCAAGTTCTCCCACATCGCCATCTGCAAGGCCACCGCGGGGAGGAACAAGGTGCACATCGTCGACTACGGCGAGCACCACGGCTTCCAGTGGCCGCTTCTGCTGGGTCACCTGGCTGCTCGGGAGGGTGGGCCGCCGGAGGTGAGGATCACCGCCATCGGCTTCCCCCAGCCCGGGTTCCGTCCGGCTGCGAGGATCGACGACACCGGGCGCCGGCTCGCCGACTTCGCCCGCCGGCGTGGGCTCCCGTTCAAGTTCCGCAGCATCGTCGCGGCGAGGTGGGAGACCGTCCGCGCCGACGACGTGGACATCCAGCCCGACGAGGTGCTCGTCGTCAATGGCCTGTTCCATTTCGGGGGACTGATGGACGAGGGCGTCGACATCGAGAGCCCAAGCCCTAGGGACATAGTCCTCGCCAACATCCGGGACATGCGGCCGGACGTGTTCGTCCTCTGCGTCGAGAACAGCTCGTACGGCGCGCCCTTCTTCGTGATGCGGTTCCGGGAGGCGCTCCTCCACTACTCCGCCATGTTCGACATGATGGATGCGACGGCGCCACGGGACAGCGCCGAGCGCATGGTGGTTGAGGAGGAGCTCTTGGGGCGGTGCGCTTTGAACGCCATCGCCTGCGAGGGATCGGAGAGGGTGGAGCGCCCGGAGACGTATAAGCAGTGGCAGGTGCGATGCAGCAGGGCGGGACTGAGGCAGCTGCCGTTGCTACCTAGTACGGTCAAGTATTTGAGTGACATGGTCAAGAATGGCTACCACAAGGACTTTGTCATTGATCTGGATCAACAGTGGCTGCTGCAGGGGTGGAAGGGACGCATACTCTATGCCATTTCCACGTGGACTGCACATCCATGAAGCTACTGTATGTATCTCATAGAAGCTTTTTTGAAAACCGTTTTAATTAATATATTGGAAAAATAAAAAGTCTCCCTATAATATTTGAAAATTACTGATATTTGACACTGATATTATATATAACGTAAAATAGTAATCCATAGCTAAATTCCATTATAGACAGATAATATAAAAGTATTTACATGAACATTATATTAGAGTGCGAACAAACGGAATAGGGCAAAAATAGCAATTTTAATTAGCTGAGGATCTCATATTTATCCATATATTTCTAACATTTATGTCTGTTTGTATATTACTAGCCCATGCAGAACCACAAGGTTTATGGACTAGTATAAATGAAAAGAAACTAGTATATATGAAAAATAAATTAGTAACAAAAAGGAAATTGAAATATACTACTCCCTCCGTATTCAAAAAATATATATAATCTTTTTAATAAGACAAGCGTTTGAATTTTAGAAAAAAAAATCAACCGTGACTTGTATTTAAACACGGAGGAAGTATCTTATATGCACTAAACCAAGTACATGCCAACATTCTTTGCCCTAACTTTGGTGTATCCTAATTTTGGCATACTTTCATTTTGGCTTGGCAAAAATTCGAACTCAACCAAGCAGGCCCTTATTAGAAAAGGGGCACTGAGCACCCAAACTCTGTCATGCATGGAACGTTAAAAAAACAGACAGTCCCAAATCCATCGATTTTAGATTGGAGATGCTATGCTAGGTACAAGTAGCTGAATCATCATCTGCAACCCAAGTCGAAATGGCATAAAGTATACGGCCCTTCCAGCCTTTGAGGAGCCACTGCTGATCTGTGTCAATGACAAAATCTTTGTGGAACAGGGTCCAGATCTTCTCCCTCACATACTGAACAGTCTCCTGATCCAACGGCAGCTGCCTGAGCCCCGCCCGGTGGTTCCGCGCCTGCCACTGCCGGTACGCCTCCGGGCGCTCCACCCTGCCCGGGCCCTCGCAGGCGACGGCGTTCATGGCGCAGCGGCCGTAGAGGTCGCGCTCCACCAGCAGGCGCTGCTGGCTGTCCCGCGGCAGCGTCGCGTCCAGCATGTCGAACAGCGCCGTGTAGTAGGACAGCGCCTCGCGGAAGCGCGTGACGAAGAAGGGCGAGCTGTAGGAGGCGTTGACGATGCAGAGGATGAACAGGTCGGGCCGGATGCTCCCTCGGATGTTGTTGAGGACGGCGTCCCTGGGGCTGGGGCTGGGGCTGTCGCCGTCCACGGCCTCGTCGTCTATGAGACTCCCGAACGAGCCGAGGCTGTTGACGACGAGGAGCTCGTCCGGATCGATGCCGAGATCGTCTCCACGGATCGTCTCCCACCTGGCGGACACGACGCTCTGGAACTTGAACGGCACGCCGAGGTGGCCGGCGCAGCTGCTGAGGCGGCGCCCCGTCTCGTCGAGGCGAGAGGATGGCCGGAGCCCAGGCTGCGGGAGGTCGATGCCGGTGATCCTCACCTCCGGCGGGCCGCCCTCCATGCCGGCCAAGCAGGTCAGGAAGGTCGGCCACTGCATCCCGTAGTCGATGCCGTAATCCACGATGTGCACCTTCTTCCTCCCTGTGGCCGCGATGGTCTTGATGATGGTCCAGTTGGAGAAGCTGAAGGACGTCATCCGGAAGCAGCACGACTCCAGGTACAGCTGGTACGCCTTGAGGTACTCCACGGCCGAGGTGGACGACGACGACGACGCGAGTGATGATGTTGAATTGTACGCCTGGGTCCCCGTGCCGGCCAGCCGCGCCGCCAGCCCCGCGGCGAAGCAGTGCGCCAGCCTCTGGCTGGGGTCTCCCCTCGGCGACGACTGCTGCTTGATCCGCCGGAGCAGTTCGGCCGCGCTCGAGCGGTCGTTGGTGCCCACGGCGCGCGCGCAGTGGATGAGCAAGGTGTGCAGGTCGGCGTCGTCATGCTGCGCAGGCCTCCTTGTGTTCTTCTTCTTCGTCGATGTCGACTCAGCCTCGCCGCCGTTAATGGTGATGTGCCAGTGCAACCTCTTTATCTTCCCGATGCAGACGTTGAACTCGTTGATGATGACTTGGGCCACCATCTCCCCGTCAGTTTGCAGCTCCGGCATAGACACCTGCAGCACCATCAGCTTGGTGTTCCTGCTACTAGCACCTGCCACCATGGAGTCGTCTTCATCGTTACGCCGCTTGTTCGTGCCACGCTTCTTGTTCGTTTTCTCCCCGCAGCCGGAGGAGGTACTGGTACCGATGAGGGGGCCGTTGTTGGTGGTGGTGGGCAAGAACCTGCTGGCCTCCTCCATCCCCCTGAGGAACGCGATCTTGATCATGCCCGCCTCGTCGTCTCCCTCTCCCCCGGGGTGATCTGGATGGCCACCGCCGAACAGGGCCGAGAGCAGAGCACCATGCTGCCGGCCGCAGCCGTCGGCCGGGGGCAAGGCTGCGGCGGCCCCCCTCGTGTTCTCCTCGTTCGGTAGTCGCGGCAGATTCTGCTGGAGCGGCAGCGAGAGCTCCAGCTCGACTGGGCCGCCGAGCTGCCCGGTCATGGGTTCGCCGCAGGCGGTGTTGCCGACGTCGGAGAGGATCTCGGCGAAGGGATGCTGTACCGTCAGGAGCGCCGGGTGGTCGTCGGGGTACTGGCGGAAGAAGCTGTCGTCACTGATGTCCTCGTCCTCCTCCATGAGCATCCGGGAGATGAATGGGAGGACGAGGTCGCCCGATGGCGGTGACGGGTCGCGGAAGATGGAAGGAGAGGACGGCTCGGGGTCCTCCGGCGCGTCCGCCATGGCTGGTGGCTGGCCTGCCCAGCAGTGGTGGTACAGACGGGAGGAAAAAAAAAAAGCTCCTTTGCGCTTGAGGCCTGGCGGCAACGATGGATGGATTTTCCAGAACAGAACAGAGCAGAGAACATTAGGAGAACAGAGCAGAGGCTGCTGGCCAAGAAAGCCGGGGGAAGGGAACCGACCCACCGGCCGGGGAAGTTGTCCCTACCCTATGTGACTTTTCAGTTGTGTTGCAGTCACTGTGGAATCATGGATGGGGATGGCAAGAAGTAGGGGTATAAATAGTACGGATATTATACGTCTGTATTCGAGTTCCGATCCGTTTAGAAGGGTTAAAATTCGATCCGTATCCGGACATTTAGTATTCGATCCGCCACTTATTGCCTAGGGTCATTGCTCCATCAGTTGTCACCTATCCAATTCCACCCACCATTGTTTTCTGCGTAAGTAGGATGTTAAATAGAAAGAAAGTTGGTATTAAAAAATAATCTAATCTAAACGTGCGATTTTGCATTGAAACTGGCGACATTATATATATTCCCCTCGTTTAATTTCTATATTCTAATTAAGCGCGCGCACTGTCGTCGGTAGCAGGATGATCATGCGCCACCCATGTGGACATGGCATAGAGTATCCGTCCTTTCCACCCTTGGAGGAGCCACTGTTGGTCCGTGTCGATGAAGAAATCCCTGTGGTATAAGCTCCTCACCCTCTCCTTCACATAGTCGACGATCACCGGATCCAATGGCAGCTGCCTCAGCCCCGCCCGGCGGTTCCGCGCCTGCCATTGCCTGTACGGCTCCGGGCGCTCCACCCTGTCCGGGCCCTCGCAGGCGACGACGTTGAGCGCGCCCCGCCCCAGCACATGGCGCTCGATCAGCAGCCGCTGCTGCTCGTTGTCCCGTGGTGGGATCGTCGCGTCCACCATGTCGAACATGGCCGAGTAATACGACAGCGCGTCGCGGAACCGCCTGACGAAGAAGGGCGAGCTGTGGGAGGCGTTCGCGGCGCAGAGGATGAACAGGTCCGGCCGGAGTTCCCGGATGCTGCGGAGGACGGCGTCCCTGGGGCTCGGGCTGTCTACGTCCGCGCCCTCGTCCGCCAGGTTCCCAAACGGGCAGAGGCTGTTGACGACGAGCAGCTCGTCGTCGTCCATGCTCCTGATGTCATCGGCGCGCACCGTCTCCCACTTGGCGGCCGCGATGCTCCGGAACTGGAACGGCACGCCGAGCTGGCGGGCGCCGCTGCTGAGGCGGCGCCCCGTCTCGTCGAGGCGGGAGGACGGCCGGAACCCGGGCTGCGGGAGATCGATGCCCGTGATCCTGACCTCCGGCGGCCCGCCCTCCATGGCGGCGAAGCGGCTCAGCAGGGCCGGCCACTGCCAGCCGTAGTCGATGCCGTAGTCCACGATGTGCACCCTCTTCTTCTTCCTCGCCGTACCCGCGGCCACGGCCTTGAGGATGCACCGGTTGGAGAAGGTGAAGGACGTCATCCTGAAGCAGCACGCGTCCAGGTACAGCTGGTACGCCTTGAGGTACTCCACCACCGACACCGAGGGGGTGCGCTTGGAGTTGCTGTACAGCTGCTGCGCCCCCGTGCCGGCGAGCCGCGCCTCCAGCCCCTCGGCGAAGCAGTCCGCCAGCCGCTGGTTGGCGTCTCCCGCCGGCGACGACAGCTTCTTGATCTGCCCCAGCAGCTGGGCCGCGCTCCAGCGGTCGTTGCTGCCCACGGCCTGCGCGCAGTGGACCAGCAGCGTGTGCAGGTCATGCGCCGCCGCCGCCGGCTTCTTCTTCCCCTCCACCCCGCCGTCCGCGGTGATGTGCAGCCGCGTCATCTTCCCGAGGCACGAGTTGAAGTCGTTGATGATCATCTTGTCCACCGTCTCGCCATCGGCTTCCTCGTCATCAGACAGTGACACCATCATCCGCTTGCTGTTGCTGATGATGTTCCTCTTACCACCTGCACCTGCCGCGGAGTCATCATCGTCCTCGTCCTTACGCCGCCTGTTCTTGCTGTGCTTCTTCAATTGATGGTGCTCCCCCTCCCCGGGACGATTACACATGAGGAGGAGGTTGGTGGTGAAGGTGGGCAAGAACTTGTTGGCCTCCTCCATGCCCTTGAGGAACGCCAGCTTCAGCACGTCCTCCTCTGCTGCCTGGACGACCTGAGCGCCCAGCAGCTGCTGGTCACCGTCGTCGGCAGGGCGGGGCAAGTCTCCTGTGATGGCCACCGTGTCCTCTTTCAAGTTGTTCAAGGAGGCCCGGCTCTGGCCGGCCGCGTCCCCCAGTTCCGCGCTGCCGTTGCTGATGACATCATCGCAGGTGCTGGCGTCCGAAGAGAGAGCCACCGTGGCGGCGTCGGACTCGGAGAGGATCTCGGCGAAGGGCTGCTGCACGATCAGGAGCGCGGGATGGTCAACGGGGCACTGGTACAACAAGTTGATGTCCTCCTCCTCCATGAGCATCCGCGAGATGAAGGGGAGGGCGAGGTCGCCCGATGCCGGCGGGTCGTCACCGTCGGCGCGGGGCGTCGGAGGGAGGTCGAGGAAGATGGAAGGAGAGAACGGCTCAGAGTATTCCGGCGTGTCCGCCATGGCAGCTTCTTCTTTTGCGCTGTCTCGCAGCTGGCGGCAACCGCTGATGCTGCTATGTGTGAGTGCAGTGAAGCCGTGCAGGCCTGCCGCCGGCGTTGCACTTGCACTGCATTGGGTTTGGGTGGGTCGGTGAAGAAGGGAGACACGGGGCATGCGAGACTATTCTGCTCGATGGGTTGCAGTCAAAGAGGATGGGTGGGTGGACAACGTAACTGGGCATGGATCGGAGAAGACCAAGACTTGCTCTGCAGTCATGTGATGTGGACAGAGGACTGTGGCTACGAATGCGAGCGATTCACTCCCAAAGCTAAGGAAGACGATGCACCAAAATGCAACTACTTCTTCAAAGGCGCACGTGTCAGCCTGTGATAATGTCCATGTTCGGCCAGGTGCTATCTGGGTACCAAGGGATTTCTAACTGCAAAGTAAACTAATCAGTGTGATGTAGAAATACAGTACATAATATTGTGTCTCTCAAATGGAACAGAAATATTCGAGTGACTGCTTGTAACTTTTCTTTTCCGAAAGGGCAGAGCAATATATTAAGAAAGAATGAATGAATGACCTAGTTTTTTTTAACAGGGTCTGTTTTTTCTGTCTTTTGTCAGCTTTTCTTAGACCCGGTTTACCTTAAAAAAACTGCTTTTAACTTCGCGAACAAGCATTTTACATTTTCTTTAAGGCTGTTTTGGCAAAATTCATCTCCTTTTTATTGAAGGGGATTCTCAATCCCTCCATTCGGCTCCAATGTCGAAGGAAAATGATAAATTTAAAAGGACTTCTTTTTCCGTCGCACTAGTATTAAGCAGTACTATGCACACCTTCCTTCGTTGACTACTGCTATGTCCAAACTCTATTATATAACTATAGTAGTGTTAAAAGAAACCACCAGATTTGTCCAGAGAGCCAATAAATTCCCACGTTAATCGGAAAAAAAAAAGCTCTCAACCGTTGAATTTTATGAACATCTAACGGTCTAAAATAAGTTATCTATTATACCAGATTTTTCGTGTCCTATTTATAGAAGGAAAGGTATATGTATAGATATGATAGGAAACAATACATGTACATCGAATATATTATCATCGATTTAGATTTTCCTTATCATATACGGCGTGGACATCCTACTTGCGTAATGCGTAGTTGGATCGGAGTTGGCGTTCATGCTGCGTCGCCGCGACGGGCGCCACGCACGCCGGCTACTCACTGCGGCACCGGTCTTCATGGGCGTCGCGCAGGCGCACAGCCATGCTTCTCGGTCTACGCACTCGACACGGTATCGCTCGCCACGCCTAGGTACGCCGCGTACCACACGCTCTCGACGTGCTCTAGCGCTAGCTGATCAATAACCTGTTGCCTGCTGCTATGGCCCGTATACATAGGTGATACAATTATCGTCAATCGGGGAGGGCCGAGGCATGTGCTAATGACTACTGCTGCTGCTCTTCCATGCCACCAACTAACCAAGTGGATATAGGCAGATTAAATAAGTCAGTGTTTATATTTGACCATAAAATCTGGATCAGTTTATATTGCGAGAGAAAAGATACATAATACGAACAACCAATTGAAAATAATGTACATGCGAAAAAAATTATGCGGGTATTATGTGAAAACATCATGGACAAAAATTATCAGTATACTTAAGGCTAAACTAAATTAATTAAGAATTTTATATAGCAAACAATAATTGTTATTGAAAAGCTATTGTTCAAGTAAAAATAATTGTCTTAAATAAATAAACTAAGTTTTCTAACAAGAGTAAGCATAGTATAACTTTTATGCATTCGGATTTCTAATAGAAATTAAAGGAAGCTGATATTTAAAATATATGATAGTGATCTGGCTGCGCAAACTTAATTATATGGGCAAGTGAGCATTGAAATAAGCCGCTAATTTCATGAAGTGGACCCAAAAATTATCATGTTAATATTTGGAAAGAAAATATCTAAACTATTAGATTCTATAAACATCCCATTGTCTAATTAAACCAAGAGTCTATGCTAGATATAGTTTTTATATATGTTGTGTGATATGAAATAAAAATTAGTATTCTGAGACAATATTATGATGACCCATTATGAGTTTTCAATCCAACTAAAGAAGAAATTAAAACTATGACAAATAGTTCGTCTATATGCTCTTTGAGAGGATATAATATATCGATACAAGTCAGTAAGCAATCATGAGGTTTCAACTTAGAAAAGGTTTAGTGGCAAGACCTTTATTCTCTAGCACAAGTAGTTCTTAAGTCCAGTAAATATAACATTGACGCAATTGATACAATTAGCTTGGTATACTACAATTGTTTCCTGATCGATGAATTGTATAATATTGATCTTACCACAAGGTTGTTTGATTTATTTTTTAGTGGGATCCATTAATAGTTTCATTATAAGCCTTGGAGTGAAGAAATCTTAATAAATTAGCACATTAAGTTTGGACCCATAATGTAAATACATAGCTCAGGAATGGTAGTATCATTCTGTCAAAATAATAAAAGTCATGTATATCGAATCTATTTATCTTAATAGTACTAAATCTATATGAAGCTCATTAATATTTGTGTGGGCAATTCATAATCCTAAAGTTACGGAATCTTGCCTATAATATATTCTCACAAAACCCAGACAAACTTTACATTTATCTTGACACAATGGTCCAATGGGAGCTCAAGACAGACTAGGTAGATGGCCTTTCTCTACGGCATGACTGCCGTTGCATCCCAAACTCCACTAGGCTCTAGATCCCCATGCCATGGCCACCCTAGCTTGGTCCGCTCTTTTACTTCTACACATGAACTTTAGGGTCATTATATTGTTTATGATTTTTGTGTTATAGATTTCCGCGTTTCAAACCACTCATTCATTATTCTACTATGTTCCTTTTTTCTACATGTTTCTTTGTGTTTAGTTCCTCCATTCAAGAGATGCCATAAGAGTTGGATTTAGAGTTTTTAGACAAAAGGCACCTAAAGTTGTAGAAATATTTATTTAAGTTTTTAAGTAAACCTATCAGATGTCTTATTGGGCTGTTCAATACTCGATCCATTCCATATTTAATCTAATTCGATTTTGTCCTATATTAAATTATTAACATCTGCAATATCAAACAAGTATACTACCAACAAAATTTATGGTAGAATTAATCAAATCAATTTGATGTGTAGATGTTGGTGCCCTTTTCTAAAAAAATGGTCAATGCTATATAAATTTCACACGAGATAGAGCTAAACGTATAGATAGAAACAACACAAATTAAACTAAAAAAATATTCAAAATACTAAATTTGATTAAAAAAATGTTTAAAAGAACTAGCTACCGCACTATTTGCGCGGGTCACTCTTGCTAGTTTAGAACGGAAAACAGAGTAGTATGAAGCATATCCGTCTCTATTTTAGCAATAATTGAACACAGTAAATAATTACCAAAAACTATGGTCTATAGTCTATACAAATGGACGCGTTGGCTGCATTTTTTGCATGCACTAGATTTCAGAATTATAGAACCAAAAAGAAGTACGAAATTCAGTATAGCTAATCCTAGGGAAATAACACCACCTGAGTACTGAATCCTCATGCAATGCATGCAAGCCCGCAATAAGCATTTCGCAGAGGTCCCATCGCTCCGCTCTTTGTGAGAATCATTCCCCCTAGCCAAACAGCTAAAATACAACCGGATTCAGGTAGGAAGCGGAGATGATCACTTCTCCATTTACACTGCTAACTGGGAGTAAAAAACCTCTGCTTCCACCTGCTCCACATTCAATTGTCATGAGAATCGCTCGAGAATCAGTTTCATCTGCTCCCCACCCTGCTCCCTACCTGGAATCACTCTCTCAATGAATAAGGAGCAGAGTGGAGTGAAGCAGTTTGGGAGTTGTGCCAAACGAGTTTGGTTCCCACTCTCTAGTACAAAATGGAGGCGTGATTTACTCCACTCCCTCTGTTAAGAAGCTCATGTTTTTAATTACTTTTTAGCTGCATGAGAATGATTCTGTCTCAGAGTAGAGCTGCAGGAGCTCTACCAAATGATCCTTAGGCTATCTCCAAGGGGGTTCTCCATCCTCCTTTTTTAAATCCCACTCCACTATATATGTGTGTCATATCATCTACAGTGCAAAACAGTGCTCAAACAAAGTTTAGGTCATGTACATCAGTCTATGCAAACAGCGGTGCGCCTAGGGCTGCTGGAAGCGGCGCCCCACGGGAGGCTGTAGGCGGTAGCTACTGGCTACTCTGAAACATAAATTAAAATAACCTAAAAATTTATACAAATTACTTATTATTTTATTATAAAATATTAATTAAGTACCCCTAAATTTATATATACATTATCTATTGTGGCATTGTAAAAAATAATTTAAAGTAGTTCTTTAAATCACATATAAGTTACCAATGTACCATTGTAAAGTATAAATGTTGACTAGCTATACTCCATAAATAGATTAGATAAAATTATAGATATGAAATTTTTTATTAAGCATGAATTTACGAGAAATATTGAATAATAGTAGTTTTTATTAATTCTGGCTCTCAAATATATATATATATATATATATATATATATATATATATATATATATATATATATATATATATATATATATATATATATATATATATATATTCCATTGTAGTCCGTACTTAACACGAGATCAATGCACTACTCCCTATGTTTTTTTATTTGTCGCTTGTTAGTTCAAAAATGAATTAGGATGCGACAAATGTTCGAGAACAGAAATAGTAGTATTTTTTTGTTAACTTTTTCATATGGGTCTGGAAAGAACAACAAAGTCCTGCTGATTGCTGAACACTCACTAGTTCAATAACCAATGAACATTCGGACAACTTGCGCACATTTTATTTTTTGGAAAGATTTTTGTTTTCACATACTTCCATTTTCAGAACGTTCTTATTTTTGGAAAAAATAGTTATTCATATTTCGTAAATTATAAAGTATGTACATAACTTATGTATGAGACAAGTTATGAACCTAACTTATGCATGGGTTCTACATAACTTATACATTTCTACACAATGTATGTAGTTTTGCAAGGTATGCACAGAACTTGTGTATTTTTTCGCACATAACTTATGCCTGTCATGTATAACTTGTATGTCGTCACCAAGGAAGTCAGGTGTTGGCGATGCTCAAAGACAACAAGCAAATAAGCCTTCGAGCTCTGCTTCATTACAGGATTATATGAATCACAAGATGTCCTTCACATGCATCGGAGGGCGGTATTTAATAGGGATCTCAACCGCCCTCCTGTAAAAATACCCTTTTACAGATCCACGGCTACATTCTTAAAACATTCCGAGACATTCTAGGTATTTTCTCCCTTTTCCTCTGGCGCAGGGCCCACATCCGCAAGAATCCCTTGTTCCTCAAGCCCCTCGATGCCTTCGAACGGACACCCACAGATAGCTCCTCTACCACTTGGTATCGCGTACTATCCTCGCCTCCCAAACATCTTTAGACCTTCGCGTGAAGCGATCTTCGTTGGCGAGGCCCGGGGACGTCAACCTGCAGCATCAGAAGCGCGCGCACATATGTATAACAGATGTCAGTTGGCATCTTGGGCCGAGGAGCTTACAGCTTATTGCCTTACTCCCCAACAACAACAGGTCATGCTCGGCAAACTTCAGCGGCGGCTTAAAAGTGGCGTGTGAACTGAGACTAAAAGGCTAGTTGAATTCTGATTTAGTTGTTACTATGTTGCTTTTCATAAGTTGGGTTGGGTAAAGAATTTGCTTAAGTAAATTGACGCCCTGATAGGTCAATTTCTCTTAAGTCAAACCTGTACATTACAGCATTAATTGAAGAGAAAATGCCAGCGGGTGTTGAAGTTATCTTTGTTCTTCTCTTTGCTGTTGCTCGTGCATACAGAAACTTTGACGATGAAATAGCATATCGACTGTAGACAGACACTTCACATAACGTGGCCTCATTATCACTTATTTTAGAATGACAAAAGAATCCCTAATCCAACATTTATTTGAAAATCACCCACCAGATGCGAGCAATGATCAGTCGTACGTTATTATTAGTGATTACATGGAGCCCAGGTGGCCAGGTGGCTTGCCAGCGTTCCTGGTCCTAGATGCCGCACAAGATAGCTCATGATCAACAAATATAACCCCACAAGAGCTAGCCAGCAGGGCCTAAAACTAGAAGAAATTAATTTCAGCGATATGTCCGCCTGCCTCTTGCCTTGTTGTTCTTCTTGGGGAACCACGGCACCACCACACAGCCTCCAGCCGAGCCGCCGGCATCCCGCCGTCACCGTCGGCCAACATGCCCACCGTCCTGCCGGCCTCCCTCTCCGTCTCCGGCTGCCGCACTCCCCAGTCCCCGTCGACCGCAGCTGCAGTCTGCAGCAGCCTGGAGGTATGCCATATACTGTATGTGCTTACGCAGCTCTGGCTGCTTATTTGCTCATCATATATCTATTGTTTTCCTTGTGCTTTTTAATTTCCAAACCTAGACGAACCTCGATGGACTCCTCCAGAGAAGGGTACTGTCCGGATCTGGATGGTAGGGAGGCTAGGCTATTATTCAAACAATGTGTAAGCTAATCTACTAATTAGCTCCCGCCCGGCCCTCTGAATTTTGCTTCTAGCAACATCAAGGGCCGCGTTTTTTTTGGTAGCCACTCTGCTTGCATCCAGATTGGGACATAGCTAGGTGCCCAGCTTTCTTTAGTCCAACGCAAGTTCCCATTGTGACAAAAGTGTTTTGATTCTCGATTCGGTTTCAGAACAAAGGTCCATCAGTGCTAGAAACATGCATATACTATTACTATCTCTATATGACTGACCACATTCAATCGCTAATACGAGAAACTAAATTCCCAAACAAGTGAAATGAGGAATCGTGCATTAGGAGATTAATTTGCATCCATGACTAGAACTATTAAGTAAATTAAAGATGATTTAGAATCTGCTGTTCACCTTTTCTTGTCCTCCCAATTCCTGTGGGTGGGATCTCGGATCTGCACACCAACAACTTGCGCCACATGCATCGTGGTGGGGGCATGCAGGAGCTGTCGCCTCCTGGCAAGTTGATCCCCTGTTCCACGGGCCAAGATTTGTTTAATCTCTACTCTACTCACTGTACGTGTGAACGTGTCATACTTTAGATTTGTCTTAAGTAAAAATACCTTTAAGTCACCAAATAATCCATTCTGAAATATATTTTTATGATGTACTTACTCGATGTTATGGATGTGCATTTTTTTCTATAACTCTAGTTATTTTTTGAACGAAGCTATAACTGTAGTTAAACTACTCGAAATATAAAAGTAGCTAAGCACACTTTATTTTAAGACCCAGGAGAAGCGTTTCCACTTGTCCACTATTTGCATGATGTGTCCACCCGTGAGCTGCAAATTGGCCACCTCAATTTTTTAATAGATTTTGCATGCAGCTTTCAGCCACCACCTCGCCGTCTTCAGTGTAGCACAGATAATTGAGGTCTTTGTAGCGACATTTTTTTTTCTCCTCTTTCTTAATAGAAAAACCCTACATGTTGTTTAAGCACTGTCATGAAAAAGACCAAGTCGTCGGGAGAGCAGCTTGTTCCTCGTCCGATCAAAATGCTGTCGGGAGAGCAATGCAAGTTGTCCTGATCCCTCTACCTAACCAATCGCAGAGACCATGGACAGTGGCAAGGAGCAGCGGCGGCAGCAGCACCACTTGGTGCTGGTCCACGGCGCTTGCCACGGCGCGTGGTGCTGGTACAAGGTGGCCACCGTGCTGTCGTCCGCCGGCCACCGCGTGACGGCTCTGGACATGGCGGCGTGCGGCGCCAGCCCCCAGCGCACCGAGGAGGTGCCGTCCTTCGAGGAGTACAGCCGCCCGCTCCTGGACGCACTGGCCGGGCTGCCACCCGAGGAGAAGGCCATCCTTGTCGGACACAGCTTCGGCGGGCTCAGCCTCGCGCTTGCCATGGAAAGGAACCCCGACAAGGTGGCCGTCGCTGTCTTCGTCGCCGCCCCCATGCCCGCAGCCGGGAAGCCCATGGATGTCGTCTTCCAACAGCAGGTAGGTAACAACTAACTAACATGAAAATCCTTTAATTTGTGTTGTTTCACTCAATCGTGCCATCGTCATTTAATTGCCTGGACTATATATAGGATTCGCAAGCAAAGGAAGAAAGGCCAGTGGATGTCTTCATGGACTGCAAAATGGAAACCAGCAGTCCACTGCAGATTTTTATGTTCGGGCCACAGTTCATGAAGAAGAATTTGTACCAGCTCAGCCCGCCAGAGGATCTGACCCTGGCAGTGGCGATGGTGAGGCGGTCACGGAGGTTCCAAGACGATGCGATGCTGACACAGGCCGTCCTGACGGCGGAGCGGTACGGCGCGGTAAAAAAGGTCTGCATCGTCGCCGAGGACGACGCCTTGTTATCGGTAGACATTCGGCGGCAGATGGCGTCATGGAACCCGGGCACCGAGGTGATGGTGTTGCCCGGAGCTGATCACATGCCCATGTTCTCAAAGGCGAGGGAGCTGTCACAGCTTATAATGGAGATAGCCCACAAGTACACTTAACTGAGAAGCGTTCCACGTTCATATATATATGCTCCTGAATCTGATCGATAATAGTTGCCGCGAAATTTCGCTTAAAATTTCACAAATTTCGGTGATGACCTGGAGAAAGAAAAACTAGAAATGTAGGTTGGAATTGTGTATGTGCTTTATTACTACTACTTTATTATCAAAAAAACTAGCAAGATGCCCGCGCAAATAGCGCGGACATCTAGTTTTTTCATTTACATTTTAGTTATTTTTCAAATTAATCTTATGTGATTATTTTTAGCACTTTATTTGTTGCTTTTCCTCCATTGGTCCTGAATATACATATTGTTTTCTTGCGTTTCATTTTTCTTATATTATTTTTACAACATATTTTTATGAGTTAATCTAATTGTGTAACCATTGCAGTATTATGATTTCGTACTTGAAAATACTTCATGTACTTGTTATGTTTAAAATATAACTTTATAATTTTGTTTATACTTTTTTTCAAAAAGGGCATCAACATCTATACTATCAAAGTTCTATCATAAAATAAGTGTTGATAGTGCATTTGTTTTATATCGAAGATGTTATTACTATTTTTTTTTGGAAAAGATGGTTTAGGACAAACCAAAGTGTATTATAATTTGGATTGAAATGATTATTGAAAAAACATAGAAAATTAAATGGTAGTCCCACTTAGACCGTATTTGTTTACATTGAGATTTTAGTTTGTCAATAACTCGAAAAGATAAGTATGGAATTGTAAATGTCCAGAAAATGAGCTGAAATAAGCATCCTTTGGGTTGCTTGCGTATTATCAATTTATCATAATTAGCCCTCCCTCGTCAAAATTAAATAAGGTACACAATGGGGGTAGAGTGTTTGTTGACCACTCAAGATTATATAATTTGAATTATATACTCTGAGGTAAAAAGACACGCCCTTTAAAGATTAAATTGTTATTGTAGATATGACCATGCATGCAATGGGAGAAAAAGACTTTTGTGCATCCCTATACCTCAATAAATATGGTCTAAAATCCCATAGGCTTCACGTGCTCTAGTTTAGTAAGGAGTCTCACCTTTGCCACCACTAAATGGCATTTCCAACAACTATAGTTATATGGCTGCTATCATGATGCGTCCATACATGGTTATTGGTCGATCAACATTCATCAAGATCGAGATCATATGTATGTCTTTTCTTTAATTGAGCAATATTGAATTATAGCATTGGTATGTTGACAGTTCCTTTTTAAGTTTACTCTAAAACCTATGTCATACATAATACACTTACCAAATTATTTTTCTTTTCAATGGATGTATTGGTGTGCAAGTGCATGAAATTGTGCCAAAAGAATACTTGATAACAAATGTTCTTATCATCAAGTGAATAACTAAGGGCTGGTCCAACAAAACAATCCATTAACGTTCTCTTGTTGTGCTATGCTAGATGGTTCATGTTTTATCTCTTCGCTCACCAGCTCTACTTGCCATTCTTGATTTGCTTCGAGCTTCTTCATTGGCACATGTCCATATTTTCCATTGATTTGGGTACTACCTTCCATGGGTACGATACTATAGACTGGTTAGTGATGACCTTCCACGAAGGAAGAGGTGGCATGCTCATTGCAACTATGTAACCTCTCTCTTATCTATTCAGTAGTTTATTTGTATTTGATTGATATCTCTTATTGCTAGGTTGGTTTCCAAGAGGGCCGATTCAACTATTTATGTTCTTGGTATTGTTGTATTTCGGAGTGAAACACATGTTGGAAAAGTGAAGTATGACATCCATGTGCGGATCAGTAGCAAACTTGCTAGTTGATAGGGCTAAGCGAAGGTTGGGCTCCACAACTCTATGATTACGTGTTGCTCTTTTTGTTAGTCATATTTGATATAATATTTTTGGGTTAACGAAGACAATTAGATATTCATAAAATCTAATGTTATCCCAAATGGTAATGCTAAACAGTCGATCACCTATTGTTTAGAGAGTAGTCGAGCTGCATGGCGATTAAATGGACCAAAAAACGGATTAAACGGGATTTTAAACAGGTTACACGGCCAACACAGTTGACTCTTGAGTAACGTGTACATGGTGTGTACACGGGCTACACGGCCGTTTAAGGCAACACTATTAATATATAATGTTTTAGGCTTTTTTTGTTTTTGTTTTTGTTTTTGCTTAAGGTGGTAATTTCTAGACCCTTTCAGTGAATATGGTACATTTTCTTTAACAATCTTTGAAAAGATAATAGATGGTGGGGATCTATGTCTTTTTATAAAATTCAAAAAAGATAATTTGTATTTGATACAAAGCATTTAGATTTTTAGAAGGTGGTAACGACCAATAGGGTAGATTTTTCTCTTCATTTGTTAGTGGTTTTTGGTATAAATCTTTGATTCAATACATATGGTTCTATGTTTATAGAATCTGATAGTGGAGAGATTCATATGTCTCTCTAAAAAATGGCTTTTTAATTAGTAGTTGTATTAGTATAAAATATTTGGATCAATCTAGGCCATTGGCAATTAATTGTGTGGATCTTTCGCTTTTTAATTTAATTGATATATGATTTAATATATATTGTTAGATATTTATAAAATCTATCTGTTTAGGTATCTATATAATCTATATAAGTAAAGCTCATTAACCATTATTAACTCTATTTCTCTCAACATGCAAGTTATCTACGTCATCAAGGACTGCACTAAGTTAGAAGGCATGCCATTGTCCACTAAAAACTTCTATTGATGTCTTTATCAATTTTCTGTGGATAATAACATCTATGCATGCAACTATTAGTCAATGCAAGTACCATCTTACAAAATTCCTACATCATAAACACAATCATTGGTTTAAGAGTCAATCTATCAAGCAAGATGAACATGCTATCATAATATCTTTGAAAGAAAATGTTCTTTAAAATCATAGCAATGTTATCACTTTGAAATTTTACTTAGAAATGGTTTAAGAATTTCTGCAGCAAACGCGCGGGCTGGCACCTGATTTTTTACTAACATGGTAATTTCTAGACTATCTCGATGACTATAGAGGCTTCTTTTATCACTCTTATATATAGAGAGAGGGTGGAGATCTCTTCTCCTTTTTTACAAAATTTAGCTCTTTTGTCAAACTTAGTCAAAGTAGGAGAAGTATACTCTCCGTTAGAAATCATGTACCATAACTTTATACTAATGTATTTTGTTTTATTATGGTTGTGTTTAATCTAGACCGTTCGATAATTGTAACAACCAATGGTATAAAAAATCCGTTTTTCACTTATTGGTATAAGATATATTTTTATTTAATATAAAATTTTAATGGTTGGTTGTTTTATTAGTCATATTTAGTACAATATATTTAGATTGATTAAGACCGTTGTATTAACATATTGTAATATCCAATTGCGCACACCTTTTTTAGTTGCATTTGATATATGATTTAGTGTACATTAAATGTGCTTAAATCCAACAGTTTTTTTATTGACATGCATGCGAATTATGTTTTTATTACACACTGGGTATAAAGGACCTAGGGGCATCCGATGTTTGCATTGGAGTACTGGACTCTTGCATGCACACCATAGATAACATACTCCGTTTTATTAGTCCGATGTTTACCAGAGTCCCGCCGCTAACGTATATAGGATTATTGAGCTGATTCCTAATTAATGACTTGATCTTACCATAGAATCTAGCTAACGAATAGGAATAATAGGAGTACTAATCTGATTCCGATCATTATTCACCAACAATGGGAAAGGAAAAATAGCGGACATGATACCTTTTTTATTGTATATCTTTCTAGACTATATACTAATCTAATCTAAACCATTGGATGATCATAATATCTAACGGTGGAGATCTTTTCTTTTTTATGTTATATTTAATATATGATTTAATATAGACCGTTAGATGTTCATAAAATCCGATGGTGAAGGGTTTTTCTTTTTTTTCGATTAGCGTGGAAATTTCTTGGTCCTCTCGGCGAACGTGGTGGTTTCTTTTAACACTCCTTTATTAATATAATAATAGATAGATGTGCTTTCATATTGTAAACATACTGCTCTTGATCCATTATTTCTATTATCCCATGGGTAGGTCCCGCTTCCCAACGTCCACTCGTTTGGAGCTCTTGGGCCTCTCTCAAGGTCAAGATCTTTGCCGGTTATGGACGGCGGACAGGAGGCGCAGGCACAGGCTTTATGTTCACGAGCTGTGCTTGCTATGTGAAGCGGAGCCGGAATCTATTGACCATCTCTTAATCCTTTGCTGTTTCTCCATTGATGTCTGGAATGCCGTTCTCGCCGGGCTAGGCTCGCGCGGCTGGCTCGAGTGCTGCTGCCGGCTTGGATCTGTTCGCCGGTCCATTCGTGACGAAGGGTCTCTCTGGCCTCGCACTGCTTAACAGTGTGTGATAATTCCAATAATGGGCGATACTCCTATATATTATCAGTAGATCTATCTAATTAATAAACGAAGAGAAGCAGCTACAATAATCCTCAAACAATATCGATCATCTGCGACCCAGGTGGACATGGCATAGAATATGGGCCCTTTCCAGCCTTGCAGAATCCAGTGGCCATCAACGTCGACGACAAAGTCCCTGTGGTAGTACTTGCTGACCCTCTCACTCAGGACCTGAACAGCATCTGGACTCAGCGGCCGCTGCCGTAGTCCCGCGCGGCGGCACCGCGCCTGCCACTGCCTGTACGTCTCCGGCCGCTCCACCCTGTCGGCGCCCTCGCAGGCCACGACGTTGAGCGCGCACCGGCCGATGAGGTCACGCTCCACCACCAGGCGCTGCTCGTCGTCCCTCGGAGCCGTCGCGTCGAGGATGTCGAACATGGCCGAGTAGTAGAAGAGCGCCTCCCTGAACCGTGCCAGGAAGAAGGGCGAGTTGTAGGAGCCGTTGACGACGGAGAGGACGAACACGTCCGGCTTCATCCTCCGGATGTTGCCGAGCACCGCGTCCCGAGGGCTGGGGCTGTAAACGTCGCCGTCGGTGGCTTTGTCCATCAGGTTCTGGAACCGCGTGGTGCTGGCGGATGTCCAGGTCCTCAGCGCACACCGCCTCCCACCTCGCGGCGGCGACGCTGCGGAACGTGAACGGCAGACCGCACCGGGTGGCGAAATCGCTGAGGCGGCGGCCTGTCTCCTGGATCCGCGAGGCCGGGCGGAACCCGGGCTCGGGGAGGTCGATGCAGGTCATCCTCACAAGCTCCGGCGGCCCGCCCTCGTGCTTAGACAGAGCGTCTATCAGGCTCGGCCACTGGCACCCGTACTGCACGCCGTAGTCAACGATGTGCAGCTTCGTCTTCTTCTTCGACTTCCCGGCGATACCATCGTCGATGGCGTCCGTGATGGCCATGTGGGAGAAGAAGAATGCGATCATGTTGAAGCAGGTGGTGGCCAGGTACAGTTGGTAGGCTCTGAGGAAGTCTACGAGCGAGGCGCGCCTCACCATGAGCGACCTGTACATGTGGCTCCCTGTTCCTGCGAGCCGCGCCTCCAGCCCCTCGGCGAAGCAGTAGGCCAGCCTCTGGTTGGCGTCGCCCCTCGGCGAGGAGTGCCGCTTGATGTGCCGGAGCAGCTCCGCCGCGCCACGGCGGTCGTCCATGGACACGGCCTGCGCGCAGTGGAGAAGCGATGTGCGCAGGTCCACCACCACAGCAGCCTGTTCATTATTCGCCGACTTCCTGGTCCGTTCCATCACCGGTTGTTGCCATAGTGATGCTCAGCCTCTTCAGTTGGTCTAAGCACAGAGCATAGTTTTAAATAGCGGACTGTAGCCTCGCTATAGCTGCGCTATAGTTTTTTAAGAGACCAAAAGCTATGCTATTGTGATTTTTAACGCTATGGAAGCTATGACCGCTATAGCCCGATTTAACCGCGATATTTGACATAACTATAACGCTATAGTTGCCGCTATAACTTCCGCTATTCCTATTTATTGTAGGGAACCCAAAATAGTTAGACAAATACTAAAATAAGCTAAACTAAAATCTAGAATTTTAATATTATGGACTTATGCTATATCTATCATGCCATGGACTATTGTTATGGACACGAACTATATTTATCATGTATTTATATGCGATATATGATGATGAATTTGTGATGAAGTTAAGGGTCATATTATTTATTTGGTTACAGTTCTATAGTGTGTACCAATTTGATATTTTGGATATTTTAATATTTGTGTTCAACATTTTTTCCGCTCATCGAACTATGGTTTTGTATCAATTATCTATATATTTCTAACATTTTTTTGAAACCGCTATCTGCTATAGCTCTGCTATAGCTTCGCTATAGCCTCATAGCTTCTAAAAAAATGTTGCCGTTATTGTCTGTAGCCCGTTATTTAAAACCATGGCACAGAGCACGTCCTTGTGTAACAATTTTGTCCACCAGCTCACCAGTCTCCTCCGGCTCGGGCACCAGGCGCTTGCTGCTCCTGCTCGTCTCGCCGCCATCCCAATCATCATCAGCATCACGCATGTTCTTCTTCTTGCGGCTGCTGCTTGTGGTGGGCAGCAGCTTTCTGGCCTCTTCCATGCCCTTGAGGAAGGCCTGGTTCAGCATCTCCATGCTTACTCTGTTCTTCTTCTGGGCACTCTGTTCTTGTCCGCCGGGCAATGACGACAATGCTGCGTTGGCGTCAGTACCGGCTGTGAGCAGCAGATGAGTGAGCTCCACCGGGTCATGCGGCCAGCAGGCGGCGTCGGCGAACGCGGCGGGATCGTCGGAGGAGGAGGATGGCGATGGCGATGGCGAGAGGGTGGAGGAGGAGATACCGCTTCCGCTGGTGTCGGTCGTGGCGGCTCCATCCGACGAAGAGCAATCCGTAGCCGTAGGGAAGCAGGCGTCGGAGAGGATCTCGGCGAAGGGCTGCTGGGCCTGCAGCAGCGCGGGGTGGTCGGTGTACTGGTAGAAGAACTTGTCGTCCTTGTCCTCCTCCATCAGAATGCGCGAGATGTAGGGGAGCACCAGGTCGTCCGGCAAGGCCGCCGCCGAGTCCTGATCGCCGTCCGCTTCGTCATCGGAGCGGGGAGTCGGTGACAGGTCCAGGAACACAGACGGGGAGAACGCATCCAGGTCGGCGCCGTCATCCGGCGCGGCGGCCATGCTAGCTCCTGGGAGAAAGAAGTGGAAGCTTTGGTTGTGGAAGTAGGCGAAGCTTCTGGGATTGGGGCTCCAATGGTAGAGACTGACAGATTATCACACCGTACTTATAGCAAATTTTGATTATGTTTAAATTTAAATTAAAATTTAGTGAAACAATAAATTTTTTATTCTCGCATGTTATTTGGAGGCCAAATAACACACGAAGATGAAAAATTTATTGTTTCATCAAACGTTGATCTAAATTCAAACGTAATCAAAATTTACAAGTGCGACGTGGCAAACTTCACGAACCAAACAGGCCCTGCTTCTCGCCTCCAAAGCAACTGCAGAATTATCATCTCTTCTTTAGTCTTTTCTTGGAGATTCCATTTTGTCAGCAGCGGGCCCAGCAAAATCTTTTTACTATTTATAATATCTATATATTCTAAAAACTAGAGCCGCTGTAGGGGGCTATCTGCGCTGTTCGGATAGATGGGCATGGAAATAGGATATGGAAAAGAAAAATAAAGATCAAATATGGGATAGTGATACGGAGGGTTTCATACTTATATTTATTTTTTGTCTACTTATTTCTCTTTTTTATTTCACTATCCTGCCCCATATTTCAATATTCAAAAATCACCTTAGACAGTGTTCCGATGTTTCATCCTGTTTGGTTAGTTCATACCCTGACTACCCAGTTTCGTCACTTGGGGTTGGAAATCGGACGACTTGATAATTCAAAATTGTGGAATAGACATCTCCCTATACTAAATCTTTACATTTTATACAAAGTATCCACTATGCTACTATAAAATACAAATATTAATTAGAGTATGTTGTCGATAAGGTAAAAAAATTAATTTTAGTTAATCGTGGGTCTCAAATTTATATAAATTTGTAATATCTATGCTTTATAACAATACTAGCCGATGCTGGCGTACTAGTATATGGGTTCTTTGATATTCTAAGTCTAAACGTCAACTATAACCACTTATCTTTTTAAATAAATTCTACAATAATCATTTAATTTCACTGTGATTTAATCTATCGTATGATAAAATTTAAGTCTGATTTGATTGTTTATACTTTTATAATTTTTTTGAATAAATCGAACAAAGTCAAGCAATCAATATTTTAGAATGAAGAAATCAGTAGAAGACGACTCATGGCTTCTATTGAGAGGACCATTAGGTAGACCGAGGACCATTTGAAGAAAAGCCAACCAATAGTTTTAAAATTAGCTGTAGATACTTTTTCCGTATTTAAATATAAACCACGGTTAACTATTTTTTACAATTTCAATCATTCGTTTTATTCATAATTTTGTGTAAAGGTACAAAAAATAAATCATATTCAAATTCTTTACAATAATGGAACACATTATAGCAAAATAAATAATAATTTATAATTTTTTGAATAAACCGAATAATAATTTTTTAAAAAAAAATTAAATACGGTATATATTGAAATACGGAGGGACTAGTTTTTTTATTTTGTTAGTTGGATGTACTCGATCCAATTTTTCCAATGGTCTCTCCCTCACTGTTGTTGGCAGTGTTATAGTTGGAGCCGAGAGAGTGAAAGCAGAGGCATCGCTGTGGATCATCCATCCCCATCCGGTCACTGGTCGCCGAGGTCGCCGTAGTGGCGTAGTCCCATGAATCTGGCTTGCTTTGCTTCCTTCCCGGAAGCTGCAGCTGCTTCCCCTGTTCCCCTCCCGTCCCGCCCCGGCGTCCTCAGTAAATAAATAAGAGCACCGTCAATGTATGCATCTCGTGGTTAGTTGTGCGCAATCTCTCCAGCATCCCAAAGATTTATTTTTTACTATTGCCCGCCGGCCGGCCATGGCCGCCGCGCCGGAGGACGTCGCCGACCCAGAGGCTGAGCCCTTCTCCCCATCCGACTTTCTGAACCTGGCGGCGTGGGGCCACAGTGGCTCTTCCGCACAGGACGGTGACCAGGTGCTCCCCTTCATCGCGCGCATGCTCATGGAGGACGACGACAACAACCTGTACGAGTACCCAGACCACACAGCGCTACTCCAAGCCCAGCAGACCTTCGCAGACATCCTGTCCGACGCCTCCAACAGCACATCCACCACCACCACCACCTTCACCCTATCGCCGCCCTCCTCCTCCGACGCCCCTGCCGCCTTCGCCGGCGCCGCCTGGCCCTACGATCCAGTCCAGCTCTCCCAGCAGCTCCTTTTTAGGACGACGGCACACCACCATAACAAGGCGGCAGAAAATGCAACGGCCAAAACCATAACCATGCCTGCAGCAGCAGCTGCTGCTGCCGACGAGGAAGAGGAACACGACCTGCAGAACAGAGTAAACATGGACATGCTCAACCAGGCGTTCCTCAAGGGCTTGGAAGAAGCCAACAAGTTCCTGCCCACCACCAACGGCCTCCTCCTCGATCTTGATGCCTCCAGCAAGGCCAACAAGTTCCGGATGCCAACAATCATGTTCCAGCAAGAAAAAACAGAGCAGGGGAGGGGCTGCAACCGCAAGAGCAGGGGCGAGGCCGACCACGTTGAGGCAGAGGAGCCGGGGGGCAGAAGCAGCAAGCTGATGGCACTGGAGCCAGAGGAATCCAGAGGAGATGCCCACGAGATCGCTCAGGATGTGTACCAGTCGATCGTCGACGGAATGCAGGCCATGGGCATCACCACCGGCAGACCGGAAGACACCGAGAAGAAGAAGAAGAAGAGCAGCAGGAAGGGGAAAGCAACCGAGGCCGTGGACCTGCGCACTCTGCTCATCCACTGCGCACAGGCCATGGCCACAGGCCGCGACCACCTCCGCGCCACAGAGCTGCTCAGCACCATCAAGCAGCGCTCCTCGCCGACGGGAGACGCCACGCAGCGCCTGGCGCACTGCTTCGCCAGGGGGCTGGAGGCGAGGCTGGCGGGCGCGGCGGCAACTGCAAAGCGCGCCTCGGCGGCCGACCTCCTCAGGGCCTCTGTGCTGTACATGGAAGTCTGCTGCTTCGAGGCCATGGCCTTCAAGTTCTCCAACATGGTCATCTGCAGGGCGCTCGCCGCCGGGATCGAGAGCAAGAAGAAGAAGAAGGTGCACGTCGTGGACTACGGCTACAGCTACGGGTTCCAGTGGCCAGGTCTGCTGAGCTTCTGGTCCAGGCAGGAGGGCGGGCCACCGGAGATGCGGATCACCGCCATCGACCTGCCCCAGCCCGGGTTCCGTCCGGCCGCCCGGATCGACGCCACGGGGCGCTGCCTCAGCGAATTCGCCCGCCGCCACGGCGTCCCGTTCAAGTTCCGCGGCGTCGCGGCGAGGTGGGAGACGGTGCGCGCCGAGGACCTGGACATCGACCCCGACGAGGTGGTCGTGGTGAACGGCCTCCTCCGCCTCGAGAGCCTGACGGACGAGGGCGCCGACGGCATCGACAGCCCGAGCCCCAGGGACACGGTGCTCGCCAACATCCGGGCCATGCGGCCGGACGCGTTCGTCCTCTGCGTCGAGAACAGCTCCTACGGCGCGCCCTTCTTCGCGACGCGGTTCCGGGAGGCGCTCTTCTACCACTCGGCCATGTTCGACATGATGGACGCGGCGGCGGCAAAGCGGCACGACGACAGCGCGCGCGTGCTGGTGGAGCAGGAGCTCTTCGGGCGCCGCGCCGTGAACGTCGTCGCCTGCGAGGGCGCGGAGCGGGTGGAGCGGCCGGAGGCGTACAGGCAGTGGCAGGTGCGGTGCGGGCGGGCGGGGCTGAGGCAGGCGGCGCTGGACCCGGAGATCGTGAGCGCGGTGAGGAAAAAGGTGGAGCAAAAGTACCACAGGGATTTCTTCGTCGACGTGGACGACCAGTGGCTGCTGCAGGGGTGGAAGGGCCGCGCACTCTACGCCATGTCCACGTGGCTGCCTTGCAAATGACGACGACGCTGCTGTCATCTCATCTCAGCTAGTATAGCTTAATCAGCTAGCTGTGACTGCGAAGCTAACCAGACAAGCAAGGAGCCAAATAATAATTTCGATCCTTTCGGTCAAAGGTATTTGGCTGTATCTTTTAAAACTTTGTTTTGAATACTATGGTTTAGACAAAACTACGATATTTGTTGCAGCATTGGATACTTCACTCTGAACCAAAGTTTTCCTTAGTCACGGACTCACGGTTGCTTCGCGCACCTCTGCCCCGCTACCCAACCTCACGCCGACGCCCGCCGCTGCCGGCCCTGACCCCGCCTCGCGCGGACGCCTGCTGCCGACCCGGCCTTGCGCGGACGCCCACCGCCGGGGAGATAGGGGAGAGAGAGACCGACGGGAGAAGGGGCCTCGCGCGGGCGCCCTCCGCCAAGGAGAAGGGGGGAGAGAGCGACGGGAGAGAAGGCGTCGAGGGAGGGAGGGCCGCTCGCCGACGTGGGGGAGGGGGAGGCGTGCTGCCCGCTCACTGCCTTGGGGAGAGAGAAGGAGGCGGGGAAGAGAGAGAGGGTGGCGGGGGAGAGGAAAAGAGAGGGCAGTGTGGGAGGGGGTGCGCTCGTTTGGTGCTGAGTTCTTCAACTGAATACTACACAAACAAACACACTACAATTTTCAGAAATACTCTGGTAAAATCATAGTTTAGCAATACCATAGTATTTGTGTCGTGTACAACTGCAAACCATAGTATTGTAAAATCATGGTATCCAAAAATTTTGCTATTAAACAAAGCATTAGGTTTCTACCATTTGAGTTTTGTGAGTTGTGATTTGTAATGTAGGCTGGGAGGCTCATTATATAGGGTAGGCTACCTACTATTGCCTGTATGGGCTGTCCTTGTGCCCTAAAGCTATCCACATTTATGGTACTCTATTTCTCTACTGTAAAGGAACATTCTGTCTTAGTAATCAACATTTTGAAAATAGGCAATTCTTCACACTTGTGTTACTCAATACCTCATACTCTGTACCAACTACATACTCCCTCCATCCTAAAAAATAAGACATATAGATTTTTGAAAAAGTCAAACCTTTTTAAACTTTGACCAATAATTGAGTCAAATCCATAAATTTTTAGTGGATGCATGTTATATATGCTTGGATTCATATTTAAAAGCACTTTAATATGATGATAATTTTGTATTTGTTGATAACATATTTTAAAAATAATTGATTGTCAAAGTTTTTCTTTAAATACCGTATCAAAAATCTACATGCCTTATTTTTTGGTACAGAGGGAGTATTTTTTTTATTTTCTCTACCACCCCACCCCCACATTCCCCATTGCCGGATCCCCATACGCCTCCTCCTCCTCTGGACTGGTTGTCACCCATCTCCGGCGAAGACCACCGCCGCCTCTCCGGTCCCACATCTCCCTCCTCCCGATCGACCTGCCTATATTCTCCCTCCAGCCCGTTCCATCAACGGCGGCCTCGACAACACGCGCTCCCGCCACCTCCTCTGGCCAACCGGCCCATTCTCTCCCCACGTTGCTCGCCCATGGCCGTGGCTTGCCACCTCCTCCCCACTCCATTACTCGTCGGTTGGGCAGATCCGGTGGCCTGCTCCTCCGCTGCGCATCCTACGTGGATCTACCCCACCTCCCACCGTTATGGTGCGCGGATCCGTCGCCGCCTCATCTTCACAGCTCTCCTTCCTAACGTCGGCTTGTGCTCAGATCCGGCTATACCTCCTCCACTCCGCCCGCCGGCCACCGTGGGGATCCAACGGCGGGTGCGAGCCGCATATCATTGCCCACGTGGAGGAGACGTAAGAGGTGGCGTAGGACGGCAAGGAAGCCACATTTAGCGTGATGACACACACACAGGATTGTTCTGTAAGGTTTACAATACTTCGTTGCATAAGATTTCTACGCTATATGTTACCGTAGCACCCTTTAGAGTGTCTAAGTGTGGACAGCCTAAGTGTATATCTTGTTTGGCTCGCGAGCCAGCCAGCCATAGAAATAGGTTAAAAATCCTAAGTCGGCTCATTAGACTATCTCCAACCGGATGGATATCCATCTTTTTCTATAATTGTTCCAACTATCTCTCTTTGTGTACAGTAGTGCTGCAGTGTCATTTTGTACCAGAGACAGCGTATTTCCACGCTCCACTGAGGATAGTCCTACACGTGAGCGACGAAGTGTTATCGAGCCACATGTCTTTTCATTTGGCCCCCTGCTCCCAAGCGCAGACCAAGTATGAATTGTAATTCCCATCCTTAGCTTGTGGGCCAAGTATATAATCCCCTAGTGCGTGCTTGGCTGCTTGACCATGGCCGCCCGGCGTTTGGTCAACGTAACGGCTGCATGCATTGTATTGCGAGCAGTGGGAACAGGATGCATGTGCCGAATCTTCTCGATCCCCTGAGGCTGACTCCAGCGCAATGCTTATATGATTGTAGGATGCATGCGCCGAATCTTCTCGATCCGCTGAGGCTGACTCCAGCGCAATGCTTATACGATTATTTACGGTACTTGACAATATAACGCTAATATAAATGAAGAGAAAAATAATTAAAACAATAAAAGAATAGGATAGATAAGGCTTTATCGGGGATGGTCCGAGGTACCGAAGGGTAGAGTAGGTGAGGGCACCTGCTCCCGCCCACCGCGCACGTGTTGCATTGCCTCTGGTTCATTTCTTACGTTAAACAAGCGTTAGTGCTGTTTAATTAATATAATATCTATCTTTATGTGTAGGGTGGCTGGCCTGTGTCGAATCGGGAAAAAAAAGTTGAGCCCGAGTGGACGCTCACCAACCGAGTTTAGTGCATAATAATTTATGACTATGTAAAATACTCCAGTGAGGGTTCACCTTTCCGGCGGAATTTCGCCGGAATTCCGGTGTTTTTTCCGTTTCCGATAGTACACGGGAAATGGGATTTTAGAAAATTTCAGAATTTTTCATTTTGAATTTGAAAAATTCAAAAATTTTTGTAAAAAATTGATAAAAAATCTGATAAAAAACTAGGTGTTTTTCTGAACCATTAACACTAAAACTCGTTCAATCTAAATTGATTTTCTTGGTTAAAATGATGATTTGGTTAATCTATGTAATTGTGTTATTGTGATAAATTTAGTTTTCATGCATTTTCATATGCAATTTATGTAACTAGGTGTTTTTCTGAGCAAATAGGACTAGAACACACACAAATCTAAGATCATTTGTTAGGTTAAAATTGCATTTTTGGTTGAAAGACAAGGTTATTTGTAATCTAATGAGCTAGAGTCTATAGCTTTTTAGTGTCCGTACTATCAAGGGGTTGAAAGAATATACTTTTTGAATGAAATGAGAGGTCTCCTTTCTTTCTCCTTACACTTTCATCCTATCTTCATTACTTGTCAAGTACTACGTGATATATATAGACATTATTCACTAGATTGAACTTGGGCTTTTATATGGACTATGCAATTTATGTAATATAAACTTATATATGGTCTATGAATTGTAACTATATACTTATGTTATTGTGATAAATTTAGTTTTCATGTATTTTATATGTGATTTCATGTGACAATATGCATTTGTTATAAATAATTTGTGTGTAATATATTTAATATGCTTTGTACGTTGCAATATACAAAAAATACAAATAATATTCTATCAATTTATTTATTTTTTCATATGTTAGGAGCTTTTTCTAGTCGAAAAATGTCATTTTCCACCGGAAAGTCCAGAATTTCGACCGGAAAAATCCGAAAAATTTGAAAAATCTGGATTTGAATTTAAATTCTCTTTCCGGTTGGAAAATTCGGAAAATTCGAAATTCCGGTTGGAATTTTATTTCCGGTGCACTACGGGAAATCAGTAAAAACCGGAATTGTTAAGTACAGTAGGGTAGAAGTCCAGGTTAGTTATTTTTTTAAAAAAAAAGGAAAACTTGCATGTATCATGTATGGCATGGCAATCGCAGTGGTGCTTTTGTTGTTGGGCAATCTGTCTCATCTCATCGTCATCAGTTTTGTTTTGTTTCCTCTGAATTTCTTTTCAAATGGCACCTCCGTCCTCCAGGCCAGGCGCCGCCTCCGGTCACCGGCAGCGGCAGAGCAGTTACCTGGAAACTCCGGTCAGCCCCACACAATGGCGATGAGCTAGAGCAGTGCGAGTAGTATACTATTATATCTTGATCATGTTGGATGCTGCTCTGGACTCGCTGCACTGGCTCAGCTCAAGCTCAAGCTCTGCGCCTCTGCCTGCGAAAGAGAAATGGACGCCGCACCGCCGGAGCAGTGGTGCTTTGAGGTGGTGTGCAAATTTCATAATGAAATGAAATGAAATGGATTCATATTTTAGTTTTACCTTTTAGTTAATCATTTGTTGTTGGGATCAAAGGTGACTGATGACTATCACCTGCCCCTATTCATTGTGCACTTACCAAAGGGTGTTTTGTTGGGAAAAAATGAGACACCTCTTCAGCCTTACAGTTTAGGTAAAACTTTCAAAGAAACTCTCGACGTGAGAATCAATACAACTCTTGTGTATAAGTTTGTTGCAATTAAATTATGATGATAACTTCTCAACATAATTTTACTAGTACAAGTTTTTAAGAATAACTTATAGAAGAAAAAAATGAGAACGTTGAAAAAATACAGAAAAAGAAAAATGGAAAAAGGGGCTGTCTGTAAAGAGCCGATTTAAAAAAAAAATTGAGTCCAGAGTGGATCCTCGCCAACCTAGTTTCAGTGCATAATAATTTATGTCTGTGTATAAAATACTCCAGTACCGTAGTAGTCCAGGTTATTATATCTACTAGTTAAATAAAAAAGGAGGAGGAGGAAAACCTAGCTTAGTAGTCCTCCCAACATGTGTGGCATGCCAATCGCAGTGGTGCTTTTGTTGTTTCCTCTGAATTTTTCAAATGGCAGTGGCCGGGCGCCGCCTCCGGTCACCGGCAGCGGCAGAGCAGTTACCTGGAAACTCCGGTGGTCAGCCCCACTGGCCGGGCATCCCACGATGCCGATGAGCTAGGTAGCTAGAGGAGTACGAGTAGTATAGTATTATATCTGGATCATGGTTGATTGGATTGGATGCTGCTGGCCTGGACTCATCACTGCTAGCTAGCTCAAGCTCTGCCAGCTGAGAAATGGACGCCGCACCGCCGGAGCAGTTCCATCCCGACCCGCCCTCGCCCTCCGTCTTCCTCGACCTCCCGCCCACGCCTCCTCCTCCTCCCGCCGCCCACCATGACGGCGACTTCGACGACATGGTGCTCCCCTACATCGCCCGCCTCCTCATGGACGAGGACGACGACAGCTTCTTCTACCAGTACCCCGACCACCCCGCGCTGCTCCAGGCGCAGATGCCCTTCGCCCAGATCCTCGCCGCCGCCTGCACCACCACCAGCGGCGGCGGCGGCGCCTACGACTCCTCAATAACATCGCCGTCGTGGTCCTGCGCCGCAGACACGGACTCTGACCGCTCGCCCACGCTCGCCTCCCCTCCGCCCGCCGCCGATGCAGATGCAGCAGCGGACATGGTCACCTCCGCCTTCCTCAAGGGCATGGAGGAGGCCACCAAGTTCCTGCCCCCCGTCGTCGTGCCCACCTCCAGCACCAATCGCAGCAGGCGCGCTGCCGGGGACGACGACCCGGACCCGGACGCGCGCAGGGCCACCAAGCTCATGCTGCCGGACCCGGACGCTGCCGCCGACGAGGCCAGCCAGATGTTCGACGACATGATGCTCCATGACGACCGCGACATCTGCATGAAGGGAGTGCAGCGCCGGAGCCCCGCCATGATCTCCTCTGACGCCGCCAAACAGAAGACGCCGAACCGGCGGAGGAGGCGGCGCAGCAGCCCCACCCTCACGACGACGGACCCCGATGAGGTCGACGTCGACCTGCACGCGCTGCTGCTCCGCTGCGCGCAGGCCGTGGCCACGGACGACCGCGGCACGGCGCAGGACCTGCTGGCGCAGATCCGCCGCCACGCCTCCCCCGCGGGCGACGCCGCTCAGAGGCTGGCGCACTGCTTCGCCGAGGGCCTGGAGGCGCGCCTGGCCGGCACGGGCAGCCGCCTCTACCGCTCCCTCATGGTCCGCCGCACCTCCGCCGTCGACTTCCTCAAGGCCTACCAGCTCTTCATGTCCACCTGCTGCTACAGGAAGGTGGCGTTCGCCTTCGCCAACAAGGCCATCTTTGATGCTGCGGCGGGGAGGAGCAAGCTGCACATCGTGGACTACGGCCTCCACTCCGGATTCCAGTGGCCGGAGCTGCTGCGCTTGTTGGCGGCCAGGGACGGCGGGCCGCCGGAGGTGAGGATCACCAACATCGACCTCCCGCAGCCGGGGTTCCGGCCAGAAAACCACATGGCGGAGATGGGCCATCGCCTGAGCAGCTGCGCCCGTCACCTCCGCGTGCCGCTCAAGTTCCGCGCCGTGGTGGCAGAGTGGCACACCGTGTGCATCGACCATCTGAATGCGGAGCCGGATGAGGTCCTTGTCGTGAACGACCTGTTCAATTTCAGGACCTTGATGGATGAGAGCGTCGTAACAGACAGCCCCAGCCCCAGGGATGTTGTCCTCGCTCACATCTGCAAGATGAAGCCTGACGTGTTCGTTCAGGGCGTCGTCAACGGTTCATATGGTACTTTCTTCCTGTCGCGGTTCCGGGAGGCCCTCTTTTACCACTCTGCGCTGTTCGACATGTTTGATGCGACCATGCCACGGGACAGCCATCTGCGGCTGGTGCTTGAGCGTGATATCATTGGCTGGGTTGCCTTGAATGCCATTGCCTGTGAGGGCGAGGACCGGGTGGAGCGTGGTGAGACGTATAAGCAGTGGCAGGTCAGAAACCAACGGGCTGGCCTGAGGCAGCTGCCGTTGAATGCAGAGACTGTTAAGATGCTGAGAGGCATGGTCAGGGCTCACTACCACAAGGATTTTGTTATCGAGGAGGGTCAGCAATGGCTGCTGCAGGGGTGGAAGGGACGGATCCTCCTAGCACACTCAATGTGGGTGTCGGATGATGCTGGCTCTGATTTGCACTTCTCTCGCGCTGAAAAATAAACTGATATGGATGTCAATAGCAGATACAGGTGTGGATAGAACTGTTACGTAAACTTGTGGAGAACTGAAGATATATATATATATATATAGATTTGGATTAGTGGCGTGTTTCTTTATAGCTTCAGGTAGGCAGCCACTACATCAACTCTTGATCTTCTACCTTTTCACTTATGTCCTCTGGTTTACTCACACAACATATATCCAAGTTTGAAGATGGTCAGGCCACTGAAGTCAAAGACTGGAAGAGAAAAGGAAAAGATAAGAAGAATGCAGTGGCCTCACCTGAGGCATTTGTAAATATTTGGAATCTGAAACTTTTGGCTCATGCCAATAAAAAGAGTGCAATAGGTTTGTTGCTAATTGTAGTTTCCATGATCTTCTTTATTTTCCTGGAAATGATTTTGCAGATGACATGCTCTGCTTAACAATCTTTTTGATGCTAAATGTAGTAGGATAAGTCAAACTAAATCTAAATTTCAACTGGCACCTACTGTGCAGAGTCAGATCTGTCAGTGCTTCTTTTCTCTAGAGATCAGATGCATATTAAGTAGTGATTTTGGTTTGCACATTCTTTTGTTGTGATCACGTTGATGGTTTCTCTCTCGTCAATCAGGCCTGAACCTATTTCTGTACTCCAAGATAAAACGTTCCAATTAAATCAGTCTTCATTTGGTGAGGTGCTTACGGCTTGCATTGAATTGCCTCTTTTTCTTACGAGGTCATGGATCCATAATGCTGTGGATTCATCTTCTTGAAATTAAGAGGGCAACTGGATTTGTGTGTGGGGGTTAATCTGCAGTTATAGTATATAATGATTGCAAACCAACCAAAGAATCTAACCTTATGTATAGCAACTGGACTTTAACTTTGTATGTAACATCATTTTTCCTTGAGTAGGCCTTTTGAGGCAATTACATTTTCACACAAATATTTCTTCAGAGAACAGTACAATACTCATGCAATTTCTGTACAGCCAACATAAATACTTAATACAGTCTGTAAATCTTATATTAATATGCTTTGCGTTGCACAGTCGTATCTTTCTTGCTTTGGTGCTTTCCTCGGGTAAACGAAAATGCTATCTTAATTAATGTGCAGAAATGAGCTATCATTGCGTTATGTAAAACTAGCGAATTGGCCCACGCAAATAGCGCGGGTAGCTAGTTTTGGTTGACATATTCGATTTTCTTGAAATTGACGTTGTTTTTATTATCTTTAAGTTTTTGTTGTTTTTAATTTATCTGACTTAAATAAAACACTTTTCCTAAATTTTTAACTATCTTTAATTTTTAAGAACGTGTTCTAATGAGTTAATCTATTAAGTTTTGTAGACATAACAATTATAAGTTTTTTATACAATGGTTTGTGGAATCAAAATAACATTGTTATTTATAATTTGTTTTTCGGGTAGCAACAATCCAGTTTTTTATAATTGGGTAACCACTAAAGCATTGAGATTTGGTCCTGTATAATTCTTTAGTATACTTCATATTATTTAAATATAGCTTCTACAAAATTTCCCAAATTTTTAGAAAAGGGGACCAATTAGTTATAATAGTGTACCATAAAATATGTTTGATAGTGTATTTATTGTATCATAGATGTTCATTTTTTTTTAAAAAAATGTTTCGTCTGGTGATGCTAAATACAAAATCGATTGTTCGTTTTCTTCTTCATTATCGTTTTTGTTTCATTTTTATTTTTATTGCAAGGTATAGTACATAACATTAATTTCATTTCCAGTTACTATAAGATGAAAAACAAAGAATCATATAAAGTTTTAAATTATATATATGTTTTAATATGTTGATAATTCATAATAAATAATTCCTCCGAGATATCACTTGAAGCCACTATATTAATAATGCATATGATTATTTTTCATAGAGAGAAATTTGCCCATTCGCCATTATGAACCGGTGGCTTTGCTAGTTTGCCATCGTCGCAATGGGCTTCGCCCAATTGCCATTATGAAGTGAGGCTACCACGCCAAAATGCCATCGGGGAGGATGTGGGACGAACATACCCCTGCCTCTTCCTCTTCTCGCGAGCGCTCGTCCAGCTCAGGCCTCATCCGGCGGCGGTGGCAACGGCGGCTACGCTCGCCGGCAACCTGTTGCCTCCCTGGCCGCCCTTCCCCCTCCACCCCCCCCTATGCGAGCACGCCAGCTAATAGTGTAAATATTTTTCTTTCTTGGTTGTAGACCGGTGGATGTTCATAAGATTCAACACTATAATTTCTAGATCCTCTCTATGTATGTGGTAGTTTATTGGAACAATCTCTTAGTAATATAATAGATTTTAGATATATTTGTCCTTTTCTAAAATTCAAATATTTTGTCATATGTATTTGATACAACATATTTAGCTTAAGTTAGACCATTGGATCATCATAGCAACTATTGGTGTAAATATTTCACTTTTTAGTAATATTTTATATAAAAATTTGATTTATAGAGGTTGTAAAGTAATTTTGGTACACCTGGTACCATCCTCACTGAATACTTGTGGCCATTGATCTGATAAAAGGAGTTTAGTAAAATAAATTTAAATTGTACCATTTCCATCTTTTCTCGTACCGGACCCACCAATCTTTGGTACCACATAGTACCACCAATTTCTTAATTGTTAGATTTCGTTCGGTGAATGGTTCATATTTTCTCAATAACATAGTACTTTCTAATCCCTGGTGACTTGTTTTAATACTCACTAATTAAGATGATAGATAGATGGTGAAGAGCTCACCGTATGTTCCTCGCACTAAGTTAAATTTATTAAAGAAGTAAATAAATGTGCCTAACACCGTCCAAAAAAATCTATATTTACATAAATTTAATTGAAGTTAGAATAATATTATTTTTTATTAGATAATGGGAAAAGTTTTAATTGACCAAGGCTAAAAACATATTGGATTTTGAAACGAAGGGTAATTACCGATGGCCAATTACCCAACCTCAAAAGATTGATTCAATGGATAACTAAATTACGTGCAGAAGAGCTGGGAGCCTACGACAACCAGAGTATTTTGACGCCATACCGGATTCGATGGCCACCCCCCACATGTCCATTGGTCGTCTTTTGATTGCATGCTTCATGAGGTAATTGCAACCGCGGGTATTTAAAGCAGATGAGACCGAGAGAGGATTGTAGCATCCACGACGTAAAAATGGAGAGGAGGCACACATGAACCCGCTACAGCCGTGTTTGGCCGCGGCGACGGCGGCACCAAAGGACATCGCGAAAAGCGTGCTCGCCGTGTCGCGGCTGCATGGTCGACTCTCGGTGGTAGTCAGACCGAACCACAATACTCTTCAAGTACAGCCATACTCAGTATAGGTTTAGATATCATCACGTAGCGACATCGTAATCAGGATCTCCGGCGGCCGCGGTGGACATTGGCCACCTTCTCGTCTCTGCACACAATCTGTCATTGTGTCCTTCAATTCAGAAGCATTTGCTTTTGCCGTTTGGATGGATTTATTTTTTTCCGCTCTAGTAGTCTAATGCTTCTCTCTTGCAACTTTCAACACCGGCGAAAGCTTAGCTTAATTTTTCTTCTATCTCATGGACTAATTGAGGAAAAGAAGGATCGGACAGATGGACTATATATAGATTGTTTGTTCAAATATCTTGGCCAATTGTGGATAAAAGGGATGAGTTCTCATGTTTCATATAAGAGTTGTATCTCTTTCCTTTTTTACAAAGGAATCGTACATGTTTTAAATAGATGGATATAGATCCGATTAGACCAATGCCCACCCTTATAATCTAGACCTACCAAATCAACCACATAGATTATTCTTTACCATGGACTCTATAGATCAATTTAAACCGTTAGATCTTCGTAAAATCGAACGGTCTATATTTTTTATTTTTTCGATTAACGTGGGAATTTCTAGACTCTCTCGGCGAACGTGGTGGCTTCTTTTAACACTCCCATATTAATATAGAAGATAGATAACTAATCATCGTGTCCATTGTGTAGGCAACATGGGATTATAGCTATTTTCGTTGGAGTTGTTTAGAAATTGAAAATATTAGTGTGAAGTTCTTCCTCAATGCCCAGTGGTGCCAGTGCCAGTAAGGACTCACTCTCCCCTGATGACATGTTGCTCTCCTACATCCCAGGCGTGCTCATGGAGGAAACACTGGAGACAAACTCCTATCCAATACTGTTATCACTTTACACGGCTTCAGTACAGGTGCAGAAGGCCTTTGCACAGATCCTCCCCTTCCTTCAGCGCAAACAGTGACGACACCGTCAACAGGGACAGCATGGAGGGGCAAAGAATTCGTTACTGGGTTGCATTAGCGATCAATAGACACAGCTCAGCCTTCATCAAGGGTGCTGATGCAGTGGTATTCTTGAAGGGCTATGGAAGAGGGAAGCAGATTCTTGCAAAGAGACAACGGGTTCAGAAAGGATCAGAAGGTCAACCAAGTCTTGAAACTCTGTTGTGCATTTCTGATCATGAGTACTTTATGTTAGCCTGTAAAGTTTTCTTAAATATGTTGCGTACAGCACAATTCTTATTCCTTTGTCGTTTTCAATAGGTACAAGAATGGGGTTTGTTTCAATGTTCTTCTTTACAAAATATTATTTTTGTGTGCGCAGTTACTTTTGCAACCATTGTACGATAAGCATTGGGAATATGGCCAGCCATTGTCTCCATTATGAAAGCAGCATTGGAGTTATAGGTAGACACCATCTCTTTAATCATGTTGCGCATGCACACACTTCTTATAAGGAGACACTTGCATACACCCTGGCTGCCAGGTCTGTTCTGTTGTTCATTATGATATATTAACCAAAAGCTACGGCATTGTACCAATACTATTGATCGAGATGACCACCACCCCAGAGGAACTCTTGCTGAAGGGTCTCACGGAGCAGTCACCTCCATCCCCATCTATCATTGATGAATTTTCCGCAAAGCCAGATGGTGCAAGTGAGGGCTCCCACCATGTCCCTAGTAGTATGATGCTCCCTTACCTCTCACGCGTGCTCATGGAGGACGACATTGATGGTAGGCTCTCTGATCACCCTGCACTACTCCAGGTGCAGCAGCCCTTTGCTCAAATCATTTCCTCCAATTCCTTTGGTCTCAGCAATGGTGACAGAGAGGGGGGCAAGGATTTGTTGCAAGTTGGCAATAGTGATGAAACTACACTCAGCTTTTCCTCATCCAAGGGTGCAGATGCCTTGGGGCTGTTGTTCAAGGGCATGCAACAGGCCAGCATGGTCTTGCCCAGAGATAACATCTTCAGAAGGGATGAGCTGGTGAATCAAATGGGCAGGGAAAGCAGCAATCGTAGTGTGCTCAATAAGAGGTACATTAGAGATGATAATCTAGAAGTGGAGGTAATAAGAAGGACCAGCAAAGCTGCGATGACGTTCAAGGCGCCAGAGGACATTTGTGACCATGAGATATTAGACGATATGATGTTACGTGGCCATGAGACATGCATCAAAGACATGGAGAGGCTGCGCATTGCCATGGCCAATGAGGTGGAGAAGAACAGAAGAAAGGGTGGCAGAAAGGCTGTGAGTAATGTGGTAGACATACGCACATTGTTGATCCATTGTGCACAGGCAGTGGCAGCAAATGATCACGTGACAGCGGGGGAGTTACTGAAGCAGATCAAGCAACATGCATCAGAAACAGGGGATGTCACACAGAGGTTAGCTCAATGCTTTGTTAAGGGGCTGGAGGCACGGCTAGTAGGCATGGGGAGCCAGCTTTGGCAGCTGCTGAAGGCAGAAAGCCTCTCAACCACAGAGTTCCTAAAGGCGCAGAAGCTCTACATGGCGGCCTGCTGCTTGAACAAGGTGGTGTTCAATTTTTCCACAATGACCATAGTGCAGGCCTTAGTGGGTAAGAGAAGACTGCACATTCTTGACTATGGCATGAGCTATGGGTTCCAATGGGCAGCGCTGCTCCGCTTGCTGGCGAGCAGGGAAGGTGGTCCACCAGAGGTAAAGATCACGGCCGTAGCCCGCCAGCGTCTCCGGTCATGCCCAGCTAAGCAGATTGAGGATACAGGGTGCCGGCTCAGCATGTGTGCCCATGAGTTTGGCGTGCCATTCTCTTTCCATGCCGTGAGGAAGAAGTGGGAGGAGGTTTGCATCGAGGACCTTGAGACAGATGCCGAAGAGGTGCTCGTCGTGAATGACCACTTTAATCTCAACACCTTGATGGACGAGAGCATATTCTTTGATGGCCCAAACCCAAAGGATACCGTCCTGCGTAACATCCGGAAGATGAGGCCAGATGTCTTCATCCAGAGCATTTTGAATAATTCATACGGTTCCTCTTACTTGTCGCGGTTTCGAGAGGCATTGTTCTATTACACGGCAATTTTTGACATGTTTGATGCAACCATCCCTCGGGAGACTAGATCGAGAGTGGTGCTGGAGCAGGAATTGTTTGGACGTTCTGCACTGAATGTCATTGCCTGCGAGGGTAAGGACCTGGTGGAGCGCCCTGAGAAGTACCAACAGTGGCAGGCGAGAAACCAGCGGGCAGGCTTGAGGCAGCTGCCACTAGAACCAACAATTGTTGAGGTACTCAAGGACGAGGTCAGGAGATGCCAGCACAAGGACTTTTTTGTTTGCCAAGACGGCCAATGGTTGCTGCAAGGGTGGATGGGGCGTATCCTCTTTGCCCAGTCAACGTGGGTTGCAGAGAACGCCTCTTCTGAATGAAGATTTTTTGTTGTTGTTGTTGTTCTGAATGATACCATGGCCCTCGACTTTTGAGTAGCTGCCTCAGAACTCAGAAGTGATGCAATCTCTTCTGATGTGGAGTATTACATGTTTAGTGGCCAATTGCTCTTGAAGATGTTAGGATTGATGTTATGTTTTGGTCGTGAACTCCGGAAATGAAGGGCAATGATCAAAACTAGATATGTTCTTCCAAATTCCAATCAGGTGGCCGGTGCACTTCAGTAGCTGTCTGACATGCATAGTTGTGTGTGCGCTGAGCTCCTTATTGTGAACTAGTTGATGAATCTGTTTCTTGGAGCTCTGCACATCCCATATGTTTTGTTCACTTTTCGCCCTCTAATTTTTCCATTTAGAAAAATAATGTACACTCATCAAGTGGAACATAAAAACCCGAGTTTTTTTTTACTCAACTTGGTTGATGGGATTTCATCAGCTGTTGCCATTGCTTCCTTCATCTTTAATTGGGGAGCCTACAGCTGGCGTCGATTTACCCGGGTTGCCAATTGTTGAAGTAATATAAACTTTTAGTAAGTCAGTTGGAGTCGTGTGGCGTGTGTTCTCGGTAAGCCTTGGCTTTCTAGTGGTCTTCGTTGTATTTGTGTTTTTCCTATCCTCTAAATGAAATACGTGGGGAGGTCTACCCAGACGCTTGCGAAAACAGAACTCAACTTGGTTGATCTATTGCATGCCACAAACATGTTCATGATTATGTGGTTGCCTCAGGAGCTAGCTACTCCAATGATTCAGTCATTCAGATATTTGCCCCATGCATCTAACACAATGTTCTCTACTCTGTTTCTTTACAGAAAGAAATTTTCAACTCATTGTAAAGGAGTTAAGAGCACGATAAAGACCAATAGGAAAAACGGTTCAACTCAGTAATATGTTGATTTCTAAAATTTGGCTTGGACCATTTCACTTTTCTGAAATTTTATTTTATTTTCCTGCTCCCACCCAGGGAAAATTTTCCTGGCCGAGAAAAAAAATGAAAATCCTGAATCCCAATATTCACGTTTCTCGCCCGTCTCTAGGATTCTGTGGCCCTGGCGCGAAACAAAAAGTGTGGCCCTATACTAAAAAAATACAAATAATTAACCAAAGTATCATATAGCTATATGTTTTCATGCAACACATAGAAATTAAACTACAATATTCATTCATGCTAAAAAGAGTAAAGGGAGAAGAAATGAAATCCCTGTTTCATAACCGGAATCACATTTTCTAACTCTAGAAAACATAATGAACAGAATTGATCTTCCTGTTTCAAAACGAACAGACAAGACCAAAAGAAACTAAACTAATACTGAGTATACAGATTTATGTATTGAGGCAAGGAGCCATAGCGGCATAGCCTTGTGCATCCAATGGACTGAATGCTGAATTGCTGGTACGATACTTGATCACCTGAACCACAGAACTAGTGACCTACTGATTGTTTGATGGCATGAGGATTATGAGGATTCAGAGGATTGGCTTCTAGTTGCAGGCTTGGCGGCGGCATTGGCAGTCGGCAGTCGGCACCCCTGCGGCTCGGCTGTTCGGCTTCTGATCGCCTGTTCCTTCAGTCGTTCTGTCTTCTTCAAGTCCAGCCGATGGGAATATCCAGCACTAACAAGCCATGGCCCAATATGCACATAGAAATAGTTAAAAGATGGGGGCCCCAAAATTTTGGAGGCCTTGTGCGGCCGGCCCACTTGCGCTGGGCTTTCGACGGGCCTATTCTCAAGCACCGGGTGGGACCGGTTTTTATATTATCGGTCAAAATTTTTGTCTGGTTTAAATTTGACTTTCTAAAATAGCCCTAGATGACCAAGATTGCAAGCGGTGATGAATCTCTCTCATTTAGCTATAAAATCATTTTTTCCTCTTCTATCTTGCTCTTTTATTTAACCACCATCACCGTAGGTACACAAACCGCACATATAGCATTCTCATCATTCTTTTTTACTGTTGTTTTTCTCGACATATTTTTTGATGTCAAATTGTTTGGAAATAAACTATATTAGTTATTGAAGAATTTGAGCAAATTTTCTTCTTAATTTTGTCCGAAATGTTTTTCTTAGAAAACCGATTTTTTTTTTTTGAGAAATCCGAGAAACAAGTTTCTCGGTGACCTCTGTTTTTTTTTCAATATCGGTAAAGGAAACTCTGCTCCCACCCTAGTTTGTATTGGCTGGCCTTTAGTCCTGGCCCAAAGGCTGCCCTGCATATGCTAAAAATGGCACATGTGACCTCTTCAGTAATATTGGAACTGAAGTATTAGATAGTACTATAGCTCAAGAACAAAAGAAAAAAGCATGGAAGTGCAGCCTTGGCAGCACACGATTATTTTGTTCCATAAAAGTACATGTTACGAGACCTATCTCAGTTTGGTCAACATTATTATCAGATAACTAGCAGATTTGTCTTCTGTCAGACTTCTTATCACAGCCAAGCCCCCGCCGGCGCAACTTACGTACGGCTGGATTACACCATGACCTGATGTACTTTTATGGAATTAATCATTTTATATACCTATTTTAGTAGCAGGATTTGGAAGTGGGCATCTGTCTTTCAGCTCCAGGATCTTGTCTGTGCTGTGGTGATGCTTCTCTTCATCTGTAAGAAGACGGACGATGCAGTGCATCATCTCTGGGTCCATGCCCTGCAACAGTCTCACCAGCTGACAGCAGGGACCTCGTTCTGGTGGGGGCGCAGGATTGCCCGGCTTCACGATGTTTAGCTTACAATGTAACAGCACATCCTTCTTCTGTTGCTCGGTGCATACCACCTTACCATTCACAGAGTCCAAGCAAACTACTGCTAACACTACCAGTACGAGGAGGAGGAATGATGGTGCTTTCCCGTTCCCAGCAGGTACCATCTTGCTTACTGCTAGTAATATTAGTTTCAGAGACCAACTACTGGTTGAATGGACCAACAATAAGGCCCAAGTTGATGTTCTATATATCCCCAACTTGACTATGCATATATATACAAATGGAAGCAAATCATTCAGACCATACGGACTTCAATGCTCGGGATGTTTGAAATCATATGTGGGAACGAAATGAGATATGGATACTCAAATATACGGGGTAGGATATCCTATCTATCATTTATAAAGGACCGGTTCCATTGTGGTATCGAGGTCTATTTATACTCAACCTATCCTATTTTGGCTTAGTGGAATCCTTGCTCCACAACTTCTCAAGTGCTCCTAAATCGTATTCCTGGCCAACCGATCTCTCATGGCAGAGGATTGCGCCAAGGAGACCTTCTCTCTCCACTTTCATTTCGTGCTCGCCATTGACCCTCTGCAGCGCCTCCTCCACCTGGCCACCGAGGCTGGCTTTTTGTCCAAAGTTGCTAAGACTAGAACGCTGCTCCGAACTTCTATGTATGTGGATGACGCCGTTATTTTCATCAAGCCTGAAAAGAGAGAGCTGGAGGCCCTTGCAACCCTACTGCACCTTTTCGGGGAAGCGACTGGCTTGCGTACCAATATTCAGAAATCCTTAGTCATGCCTATCAAATGTGCTGGCCTCAACCTTGATGAAATTCTTGCTGGCTTCCCTGCATCAAGAACGAGCTTCCTTATTAGTTACCTTGGCATCCCCTTGACGGTCGCGAGGCTCAAAAAAGTTGATTTCCAGTACCTATTTGACATGGTCAACAGCAAATTAACATACTGGCAAGGCCGTAACCTCACTCTCGCAGGCAGACTTGTCTTAGTTAAATCCGTGCTGTCTGCACAGCCTGTGCACACACTTACGGCTATTAACGTGCCAAAGGAGGTTCTGGAAGAAATTGACAAAATCAGGAAACGTTTCCTATGGGTAGGAAATGAGAACCTCACTGGAGGCAAGTGCAAGGTTAATTGGCCGACGGTGGCAAGGCCGCTGGATCTTGGGGGGCTCGGTGTCCTTGACATACACCGGTTTGCGAGGGCTCTACGGCTTCCTGGCTGTGGCGGCAATGGGTGGATCCAAACGCTCCTTGGGCGGGCCTGGAAACCCCATGCAATAACACTGATAAGCTCCTTTTTGCAGCATCCACAAAAATCGTAATTGGCAATGGAGCCAAAACCTCCTTCTGGCATTGCGCTTGAGTTGGGGGCCGACGACCCAAAGACATCGCACCCGACATCTTTGCCGCCTCCCATGGCCGCAAGCTTTCGGTTCGGGAGGCCTTGACTGAACAAGACTGGGTGCGTCGTATCGACCTTCAAGCGATCCACATGGCTGATCACTTAAAACAGTTTGTTGAGCTCTGGTCCTTCACTCAATCGGTTACCTTAGTGTAGAGCTTAGAAGACCGCATAGCCAGAGAATATTCTACGGCCTCTGCTTACCGAATTCAGTTCACGGATCATTCATGCTTTAACCTTAAAGCCCTTATCTGGAAGCCTTGGGGGCCTTCTAAGTGCAAATTCTTCGCTTGGCTCATCATCCGCAACCGAGTTTGGACCTCTGATAGGCTTGCAGCCTGTGGTTGGCCGCATAGCCCCACTTGCCCGCTCTATAGGCGGCATCCTGAGACAGCTCATCACCTACTCGTTGGCTGTCGCTACTCGAGGAGAATATGGGAGGCCTTGGCATCCTGGCTTTCCATCGGCCCTTTAGCTCCAGCTGCCTGGCCGGCCTCTGACTCAGTCAAGCAGTGGTGGTTCACCGTTGGCTCATCTGCAGTGCTGAAAAAGGGGACGCGCTCCCTTCTCTTGTTGGTGGTATGGCAAATTTGGCTGGAGAGGAATGCCCGCACTTTCCAAAGGCGAGAGAGGTCCGCGTCAAGCCTGCTTGCCACAATTAAGGCGGAAGCAAGACTGTGGGGTGTTGCAGGTGCTAAGCACCTTTTTGCACTTTTACCGCTTTCTACAATTATCTAATTTCTTTGTACCTTTTCTGTGGGGGCCTTCCAGTGCCTCTGCTTGACTCTCTTCTTTGTCAATAGAAACGTGCACACTCTCGTGCCGTTCGTTCAAAAAAAATTTACGCTATACATCTACAAATTTGTGGAGCTAGTAGTGCTCATTGATTGTCATTAGTCACTACATCATTAATTGATGTGATTCACTTGTGGGAGGATGGATTATTTTTGAAATGCCATCCAATTTTAGCTAACTCTACCAGGTTGTGCTTTCACTCAGGTTAGCGAGCCGAATAATCCCATTAATTAATATAAAGCACCAATTTTTGAATGCTGGCTACACAATTGGCTCCAAATAAATCTCCAACGTTCAAAGGTGAGATTTGCCCTCAAACAAAGAGGTATCTTTATGAATCCCACTAAATTTGCATGCAATTACCCATAATGCTAATCTTACCGTTACTCGTTGAAGACTTATTTTGGAGTCGAGGCCCACAGCCCAGCGCCCTAAACCCTAGTCGACACCTCGGCGCTGGTTGACCGCGCGCCGAGGTACCTGACCACTAGCCGCGCGGGAGGCTGACGTGGCCTACCTCGGCGCGCCATCAAGAAGCACCGACCTGCCTAACCTCGGCGCTTGGCCCTAAAGCGCCGAGCTTCGGGTCCATTTTTGGAGAAAGTTTCTCCAGGGGTCTATTTGTGAAAAAAGTTTGCAAAAGGGGCCAATTTTAAAAAAACCACCTTCGGCAGCTGCCCTTGGACCTTGTGCTTGTCCAGATGATCAAGGGCAAGGTGAGCAAGGAATTCCACAGGGATTTCGTCATCAACGACGATCACCGGTGCCTTCTCCAGGGATGGAAAGGCCGGGTGCTCTACACCCTCTCCACGTGGACGGTAGATACATTACATGACGATCGCTAGCCATGCAGGTCGGTCTGTCGGACTTGGCACCACACGGACTTGGCTTCATCTGTATTATTCGTGAGATATAGGATGATAGCTGATGAGAAGCTAGCAATATATATAATTTCAGAGAAATTTTCGTTGAGGAAGGAGTGACTTCTGAGCCAGCCCTTGTATGTCATGGCACGAAATGTTTAAACTCCCATTTATTCATACTCTAATAATGACAAAGGAGGATAGTTTACATACAAACATAGATGGTTATACAGATTAGCTAAACTTGCCACGTCAAATAAAAACTAATGGAGGAAGCACAATGGTAAATAATTCAAAACTAGGGAGTTACGTTATATTATATTTCATAGTACTACTTTACTTAGTTTTTTAACTATATATTATTAGAGGCACAACTATATACTTTAAAAACCTAGATAGTAATATTTCTTAACCAATTTTTTTGTTATAATAATAAATGTTCGGTAGTTTATTAGGTTTCAGGAAAAAATATGTTTATTTTAATAACGACTGTGATTGGTAATTTTTCATGCAAACTTATGACCACATAGATTATCCACTATAATGGAAAATTTGGATAATTTAGATTCAAGTTTATGGGAGAGTTCAAATAATCTTCAACAATTTAGATGTTTATATAAAATCATCCTTCATAATGGCATAGTGAGTAATTTATATGCTAATTTAGGGGGTGACCTTAAATCATCTTTCATAGTGTCATAGTGGTAACTTATGTACTCCCTCTATCCCGATGTCGTTTGAATTTTTTGGCACCAAGTTTGATTGTCTCGTCTTATTCAGAAAATTTCATAATTGTCATTTATTTTCATTGTGATTTAGTTTAGTATATAATATACTTTAAATGTGAATTTAATTTTTCTGCATTTCAATAAATTTTTTGAATAAGGCAAATTTGTCAAACTTGGTGTAAAAAAAATCGAACGGCCTATAAATTGAGACGGGGGAGTACAGATTTAGAGAGTTAATTTAAATCATCTTTAAATAGCATTGTGAGGGTAATTTATTTGCAAATTTAGAGAGACACTCTAAATTATCTTTCGTAATGGCATAGTGATTAATTTATATTCAAGATTAGGATTTACTTTAAGTTATGTTTTATTGTGGCACAGTGGGTAATTGTTTTAGAAAATAGAATATATCCAAATCGTTAGAGGCTATCCAATTAGAGAGGTTAATGCATAGGTTTATCTTTTTTCTAGCACATCCCATACTTAATGGCTCTTTTGAGGCCTCACTAGTAATAGTAACATACTATACACAGTAGCTCTCGAAAAAAATACTGTACAATCCATGTACTACTACGTAAATAGTATCCATGGAATACATGAATCCTCAACCGTGTACTCATAGACTAGCACTGGTGATGCTATATGTAGTATGTGTTTATTCCATCTAAGATATCACATTTTCATACATCTTGATAAAGTCCTTCCGAGTGTCCGTGCATGTGTGAGCGCTTGTATCCATACTGTGTTTACCGAAAAGAAAGAAACGTCCTTCTGTTTTATGTGTCGCCTTATCATCATCACCATCATGTCATAGTCTCGTTCATTATCGTGCGTGGGATCCACCTCCATCCGGTGTTTTTTGCAAGGCTTTGGGTGGGTATAATACCTAGGCACCAGAGACAAGGACACGGAGCATCCATGATGTACACAGCAAACGATGACGGTGTGTAGCACCGAAATACAGGAAGGGACACATGAAAAATTGAACTGGCCGGAAAAGGCCAACAAGCACCATATACGAGGACATGTGTTTGGCTGCGAGATGGGCTAAGACAGATTCGTGTATTCAAATTTAAAATGGGCACGGGCCTGTGGCCGCTGCCATTTAAAACCAAAGATTGCATCCAAACAGTGGCAGATCTAGGATAAGCACTTAGCCGGAGCTGGCTACTTCATTCTCTTTCTATTTTTTTATATTTTTCTAATTTTTTTTCTTCTACCTCTATTTTTCTCTTCTCCCTTCATTATCCATGTCCATAAATTATAGCGGGAGCTTAGGAGGGGCTCCACTGTCTGTGCCCCGGGTGCTGGATCCGCCTCTGTATCCAAGAGAGTCAAGGACAAGTTGAATGCTGAAGTACACAAGTCCAAGGGTGCATGGAAAATGGAGAAACTGCAAGGAGAAGCTACAACTGCGACCATCAGGATCCATTCCAAGTAGGATTGGCTTTTGTCTGACAGTTTGGAGAATTTTCACAATAGTTTTTTGGTTTAGTGCCGCCTTTGAACATAAATGACTTATTCACTTCTTGGTCCTAATAAGTAGGCCGGCACTTGCATGCTCAACGTTGTGTAGGAGCAAGTTCTATTTTATAGTCTATTTGGTTATGGAGAAATGAAGTGATCTTTGACAAAAAAAAAACAATGATTTCTTACTTGCAGGCAAATCTTAGAGCAATTTATTGCGCAAGGTTCTGGAGCATTCTCCAAAACAAGACAAAAAGAACGATCATCTTGAGGGCCTGCCGTTGTTTGGAGACTTTAGCTATGAAGGTCTTCGCCAAGCACGGGTGGCCATCGTTTAAGAGGATTAACTTTTATTTTCTTTCTTCAAGTTAGCTCTATGCGAGCATTTTCATGAATTGTAATAAGGATTGGTTGAGTACAAAACTCATGCAGAGACCGGATCGTTCTAAAAAAAAGGATCAAACCATAAAACTGTAGCGTATAGGATCGTTGTCCTGTCGAGTTTTATTAGTAAGTATATATTCTTAGACAAGATTTACAATATATTGTAGAAGTTAAATCTTGTATTGATTTATACATTTGATTGACTTTTAAAAAAAAGTGGACTGGTTCACTTTATTTCCTATCTACCTCAATTTTAATAATATTTTACCAAAACTTGATGTACCACAACTCATAGAGAGTAATAACATATTAGGGCAAAACTCAATTTGTTACATAAATCACCTAGATTCATATTTTGACAAAGCCTTTTGTAAGGATATTGGGCATATATGATATATGTAAGATCCTACCAGTTTTGTGGGATCGTATGCATAGAACTCTCACTTTAGGATCGTGCGATGCTCTGAAATCAGGATGTACTGTGAGATCATGATCGTGGTATTGTAATTTCAGTACGTGGATTCAAACGATGCTAACAATGTTATAAATATGAACATTCAGCCAAATAACTTATCCAAGCAATAGAACTCCAATTAGGGTGTGATTGGTTGCCTGTTGAGGCTTGGGCTATATGTCCAGATGGGCCAATACTCATGTACGAGTTGTTTGATTGTTTAACTGGGCTGGATGTAGGCTGGATTAGATTTTGTTTTCGCCAACACTCATGTCTGAGTTGTGGATTCATCTTTTTTGCCTGCCATCCATCTTCAACAACTCAGGATTAGACAATGCTTCAATCATCTTTCTGTCCAAATCGGCAATAATGTCCAATGTCCCACGTCTTACAGGTTAGCCGATTGGTTAGCTTTTGGCACCAAATTTTCTAACAACAATTTTTTACATTTGAATTCAAGAATATCTGTATTTGGAGGAGAGGCGTGGACAAACATTCATAGAAGGCTGAGCTCCATGGCCAACGCTCACAGAGGCAGTAGAGATGAAAGTGGATCCTGGCGGGCTAGCGTTCGGGGCCAACGGCGAAGATGAGAGGGCAGCGGCGGAAGTGGCAGATCCAAGCGGGCCAACGACATTCGCGGCTGACGGTGGAATGGGCGGTGCCGGTGCTTGCTCTGTGATGAGCGCAATGTGCACGTGTGGCGAAAAAGAGTAGGGGTGACGAAGACGGTTCTAGGCCAGGCCCACTAGCGTGTGACGTGATAATAATTTATTGTATGGAAAAGGAAGAATTTAGTTGAAGATAAATGGATAAAATAATAGATAGTTGGATATGGAGGAATAGGAGTGTGGAAGAATGTAATATAGAGTAAAAAATCATGTTAACTAGATTAGAATATTACTTTTAGAGGAGAAATACGGAGTAACAGGAGTGCGGATAGCCTAATGTCCCACGTCTTATATAAATAAAATAATAAATAGTTGGATATTGAGGAATATGTGTGCGGAAGAATGTGATATAGAGTAAATAATCTTGTTGACTAGGTTGAAATATTCCTTTCAGAGGAGAAATACATAGTAACAGGAGTGTGGATAGCCTAATGTCCCACGTCTTATAGATTAGCCGATTGGTTAACTTTTGGCACCACATATTTTCTAACATTTTTTTCACATTTTGAATTCAAGAATATCCGTATCTATATTCATATGCTCTTTAAAATGTTGATGTCAAGTATGAAGTATCCACTTGGATCGGATGCATGCATGAGATTGACTCAATGCATGTATATGTTCAACAATATGCTTTTGTTCACATGATATTTTTCTTAATTTTCAAATGCTTCAGTTGACATAGTGTGTTAAAAAAACTGGCTGGTTAATGAAATTTCTTCAAGGGGAATAAGGGAATCATTTTCTCTGTGAAGGAAACTGCACAAATTTCCACTTAATACGAGAAAATTAATTAGGAGTATTGGTGGTCATGCATGTGCTGCAAATTGAAAAGTTTGGACTTTCGAAATGGACAAGATGACGGTTGGGAAATTTTTTTCCATCTCTCCATCAAACCAACTAACCACTCATGCATCATCCATGTCCAAAAAAACACCCCACTCATCATCACCATTCTCTTTCTCTGTACTGCCAAGAACTAGTCATTTAATTAGGAGTTCTTAACTGCAAAAAGTTATGTACCACATTAAGGCTACATTTATTTGACACGTATAAAAGCAAGCTTCTTCATGAAAGAGATCTTGTACATGTGCGCGGTGTTTTATATGCACGCACACCTTTCTGCTGGCTAGGATCATATATATATATATATATATATATATATATATATATATATATATATATATATATATATATATATATATATATATATATATATATATATATATTCGAAATAAGTGCGTGTATATTTTTGCAGCTGAACCCTTTTCATGGTTCAATGATCGACGATGCGGATTGATTAATTAAGCCAGGCCTCTGTTGTGCAGCAGGCAGGCATGTGGGGCTTAATGGTGTGTGCTGTACAAGGCTGTTGGCTGCAATCTTGGACTTTAGTTGACGGTGGAACATGATAGATTAAAACTAATGTCCATCTACTGCACATGTTGCTAGAAAAACGAGGATGCTAGCATTACATTAAGCGATGCCAGGTTCATTGAACCCCGCAGGGATCAATATAGAATGGAATATAATGTACGTAGTGCTAACCTAGTTCATGTAGGTAGCTGGCTACTAGCATAGGAGCCATTGTAATCAAGCCTTTAATTCATGTTACAATGTTTAATTATGCATGGACTAATAAGTATATAGTTTCAATCAATCTGTAACTATGAACTCAGCTACTATATATTGCCCTATGTATCCAAACATATATATATATATATATATATATATATATATATATATATATATATACCCTATTTAATTTGGCACTCAAACTTCGCTCCAGTTTTAGAGTGGTTTTGTGTGATATGTGTGTGTGTGGCACTGTTGTGCGGAAAGTGGCTGTAGTAGTTTCTGCACATTTAGAGTTTTTTTTATTATTTTATTTAATATTCACTTGCACTATGGTGGAGAGCATTAAATATTTGAATCTTATATAGAGTATGATCGAGGTGGTTCGGAGAGGTGACGTGGTGGGAAGCAATATATATAATATTACTAATTTAAAGACATATAGTATGTGGAAGGTGATTATTATTACTGCATTGATTAATTAACCCTAGTAAAGGTGGAGCATATGCATGCATCTATATATCCTGACAAGTAGTACGTAGTTGTTAACTTGTTATGCCAATGCCATGTGCTCTCACTGGCTCACTGCACGCCACAGGGTCGGTCTTGTTCGTCCTAGATAATTAGATCGACCGGATTGGTACTCGTCCCGTCCTAACAGCGATCGAGCCAGCGATTAGATGCTAGCTGAAGGCGGCAGTAGGCAGCAGAGAAACCAAGCGGCTAGCAGCTTGAGATATATAGAGCTGCGAGCGTTCTGTGCGCAATGTGTGTGAACGAAGGCTGAAGAAGAGAGGATCAGACGAGGAGGATCGGAGGAAGAAGAAGATGTACACCGGAGGCGACGACATCGTCGATAAGCAGCAGACGTGGATCGGGGGGCCGCCGCAGCTGCGCTACAAGTACAAGCAGCAGGAGGAAGGAAGCCGCCGCCGGAGGGAATTAGAGGCGGCGGCGGCTGCTGCAGGTGCAGCTACGACGACAGCCGCTTCTTCTGGCCGTGGACGACGGCTGCTGCGGCGGTCGGTGTCCATGTCGGTGGTGGGAGGGCGGCTGGCGAGCGCGGCGCGGGAGCACAAGGCGCGCCTCTACATCATGCGCCGCTGCGTCTCCATGCTCGTGCGCTCCTCCTGGGGCAACGGCAAGGACCGCTAGCGCTAACCCACCTCTGTCTGGGCCTGGCCTTTCTTTCTTTCTTTCTTTCTTTCTTTCTGGACCGGCTAGCTAGTAGGCCAGGCCTTCCTTCTCAATAGATCTCTGCATGTGTTTTTTTTTTCTCTTCTTGTTTTGGGTCGGGTTGCTTTCCCTGAGATAGATGGGCCTCTTGAGTTGTAAAGGAAAGCAAAGGCAGCCATTCAATGCAATCGGCCTTCTTTTGGTCCTTACCATGGGCCAACCTATCTTTTGGTGGAAGGTCGGAGTAGGTTTGTTTCCATATCAGTCACCTATGGTTCTCCAATCCTATGGCCTCGTCAATAGGGAATAGGGATGCTCTTTTGGCGTGGTTTTTTTTTTTTTGGCTTCGGCTCCGGTTTCTCAGGGCTCCAGTGAAGCTCTAACAAATATATATATATTTTTTTAAAAAAACGGCTTCAAAGAGAAGCCATAGAGAGGAGAATCTGTTTTTACGCTGGAGAAGAGAAGCCACGTACTAAAACAAGACTTCTCCGGCTTCTTTGGCTTCTACGTTGAAGCCATTTTTAAGAAGCCTACCAAAGGGGGCCTTAGGGTGAGGGCTAATTTGTTCAAGATTATTCATGGTGGGATTTGCCGCTTCATTGTGTTGGTGATACTTGTCCAGTCATCATGTTGCCCCTTGCCAAATTGATTTGTTACACTAAAATTAACCTGATGGCAGGGGCATACATTACGTGAACAAGGAGTAAACGGCAATGTTTCCCTTATTCCTTGCCATGAATTAAGTTGATGGGTGATACCTCATCATTAGATTTATGCTCCTAATAATTTCAAAAGAGTTAAATGAGTCCGTGGTCCATGAACTCGCCGGGTGTCACTTAGGTACATGAACTTTGAAAATGTATTTATAAGTCCTTCAACTTATGAAACCATGTCATTTAGGTCATTCGACTTATAAAACCAACGCGGCGCAACCTGATGAGGTATTATACCGGAATGGCAGGCGTGTCATCGCCGCCGTGGAGAAGGTCCTCAGAACCTGCATATCACTGCTGCCCGCCCTTGCTGATGATCACATCATCGATGAGCAGCCAGCAGCAACACTGACATTGACATGCATTGCTCCTTTTGTTGTTGGAGAGGGAAGGCCGGTGTTTCTGCAGGTGACATCATCTCCACTCCCATCTGTGGTGTGCAGTGGCGTTCTGTTCTGAGTTCTGACAACAGTGTAGCTCTGTCTGTTCTGTCTATGCCACTGGCTTCAATTCTGGAGCTACTTGTTGCATCATCAGAATGAACTCGATATATACGTATAATAATATACGGGCACTCAGGTTTCGCGCTTTGATGAAGTGTGCATGCATCTATCTCAGTATGGTATGGTGCCTTAATTTTGTGGTCGATTGGATTCTTGTACATATATGTATTCTACATTACAAATATATATAGATCGGTCTGAAGGGAAATTAAGGCTCACATGAACAGAGTAGGCATGCACTGGACTGACATACAGCTAGAGGCCAGAGCGCCACACACACATACTGTAGTAGTAAGCAAGTGGGTCGGAGTAATGACTACAGTAATTAACAATACATACGGAGTAGTTGCACGTATTACTAGTAAGTAGTCCTCAATTAATTAACTATTTCCTTGATGTTGGCGACGGGCAGAAGGTGATGAGGTATCGGCTGGCCCTGCATCGGTTGAGCGAGGTGGCGTCGTCGTACGCGTAGCTGTAGGCCTTGGGGCAGACGGCCTTGAAGACGTGCGCGAAGACGGTGGGGCGGCACCTGTCCGGCGACGCGTAGTCCCCCGTGCAGCAGTACCTGTCCCCTCCCATGGCCCTGCACGCGCTCCGGCACCCGGCCACCCTGCCCTCCCTGTCCCTCACCTCCAGCGCCGAGGGGCAGCAGACGTTGAGGTCGGCCTGGCAGCCGGCGACGCCGCAGCCCGCGCCGCCGCCCACGGGGGCCATGGACACCGGCGCGTTGAAGCCGTCCACCAGCGACACGTCGTAGAAGTGGAGCGGCGACTTGGGCGTGCCCAGCGTCATCTCCACCACCGTGGCGGGCGCGGCGCCAGGGCGGCCGTCGCACCGGAGCGCGCCGCCGCAGTCGCCCGTCGCGCAGCTGCCCCGCCCGCGGGCGTCGAAGGAGCAGCCGCGCCGCGGCCACACGCGGCCCGACCACCCCACCGGCACCTCCAGGGCGGCCTCGTCGCCGGGGGCAAGGTGGAAGCCGCCCGACTGCGGCGTCGGGTGCCCGGCGGTGCCCAGAAGGCCAGGCCAGATCGATTCCGCGCAGTTGTTCACCAAGATCAGCTGGATGCCACTGCCTGCTGCGGTGCCGGTGAAGACGAATGCCGCTGCCATGGTGACGGCAGAGATCGTGAGGAGCTGCTGCAGGAGCTTGGTAGAGCCGGCCGCCGAGGCCATGCTGGCTGGCGTTGGCGTACGACTGTACGAGGAGACTGATCGGTCGACAGAGATCGAGTGGGGGTTAGTTTGCTCTTTGCTGCTCTGGCTCTCTCTGCTGTTATATGCAGTAGGAATGCACGCTTGTAGACTGTAGTACTGATCACCCCCTGCTCCCTGGGGATTGTTAATCGCGCGCGCATACGGGAAAAAAGAAAAAAAGATACAGACAAGCAGAGAGAGAGAGATGCAAAGCCGCAGTACGTGCGTAGTGTCATCTTAGCTGTTACCTTTTGCTCCCTAATCTCAAGTAAGGTCGATCGAAGCAGCAAATTAAATGATCTACTACTTATTATTAGGTAAAAAGGGACATCAGTTTCTCAGGTAAATCTGAATTTGTTCAAACATATAGATATAGCAGTGGGTAATTAAAAGGGTATGCATGCGCGCAGTTGCAGGTTGTCTGAAACCCTTGTACAGTAATACAAACTCTGGAACCAGTTCAGCTTTAGTCGTCAGCAGCGATGAACTTGCTATATATACTGTATATGGATATATATGTGTAAGTGCAACCGACAGACGGATTATATACCTCCTGATGACATACAAGTCAGAATTCAGAACACAAAAGCAGCTACTGCATAGTAGTGTTGCACTGCAACTTTGGATATAATCTCCTTTTGCTTTCTAGAAGAGAGATCGGTCGCAATCTCACCCATGCATCCCAGCATCTATTCCTTGCTTTAGACTGGGGTTTTCATCTACCTTAGTACAAGACCAGATAGAGGGATATGTGTAAAATACCTGCGATCGATGCATATGGAAAAGCAGAAGAACGATCGAGCTCAGCAGCTAGTTGATGATGGATCATATCGGACCCACACTTTCATGGAAGCCAAGGAATATCTGCCTGCTCCTCCATCCATCTCTTTTGCTTTTCCCTCGCCAAACTTTGGCCATGGCCATGGAAATTAATCAATCTTGGGAAAAGTTGCTCACACATATCTGCTGAAAGCACCATGTATGCCGGCCCCATATTATATTGCTTTACAGGTCAGAAAGTTCGTCTCACCCCGCCCCCATGTATTAGTATAGTAGCAATTTGTCAATTTTGGTCACCTCCAAGGCTCCAATACGCTTCAAGCGCCTATTCTTCGTGACTTCTATAGTTAGGAGAGAAGGGGCTAGCAGAAAAGCTTTGTAGGGAGCACTTATGAGTCACAGACCCGGGAAGCAACCAAGAGTTTATTTTTCATTTAATTTTCTTGTACCCATTATGATCTTTTTATTATATTTTTTCAATATTTGATAATGATCCTAGTAGGAACAAATTTTTTCTAACAGTTCAATTACTTTAAAATAATAATTTTTTAAAGAAACTAATCTATCAATCCGTGCTCTCGCATGGGTTAGAATCTTAGATGTATTATATGTTATAATACAATATATACAGATACATTTTTATACTTAGTTTTTATAACAACATATCTTTCTACTTTAGATGTATGCTTGATTGATTTAGTCAATCTTTGATACGATTGCAAAAGTAGGTAATTTTAATATAAATTTAAGGGGTTACTTTCATTATACTTTCGGTCATAATAACTAAGGTGAACAATTTATATATAAATTAGAGGGACTATTTGCTATTATCCATCATAATAGCGAATGTGAGCAGGTGTTATTTTATATTTTCTTTCATAATGGCAGAGCGGGTAAATAATACGTAGTTTTAGGCATTATCTAATATTGTTTTCATAATGGGAGAGGTGGGTAATTACTTAGACAACAGATATGATGTTTCTGATTATTGTGAGAATTTCTATAATTTTATCTTTTTTTAGTGCATCTTGTGATGATTAACGTGAAAATTCCAAAAGTAATCTCAAATTAGTAATAGTAAAATTAGGCACAAAATATCTGTTCCATGGAAAGGTTTTTAATATCTTTATTAAAAAAGTTATGGTATCGTTTAGCAGGGCAAATTTGGAAATAGAAAAAATTTGACAAAAAATGAGGGTAAACTGAAAATAGGAAAAAATTTGCCAAAAAAAGAAGAAATTTGCTTTCGTTGAGAGTTGAACTTAAGACCTTTCATAATGGCAGATGTGGATAATTACTTATAAAACAGATGTAACGGCTATTAATATTTCAATCTGCCAATTGATGGTAAGATGTTTCTGATTATTATAAGAATTTCTAAGATTTTATCTTTTTTTTTATCGCATCTCATGAGGATTAACGTGGAAGTTTCAGAAAAGAGACTCCAATTAGTAATAGTAAGATATATCCACTCAATACAAGAATACTCCAATTGCGCAACAAAGACGTACCATCTTCACAAAAGAGTATGTTTTGTTTTTAACGAGGAAAATGTTCTGGCAGCATGATTGTGTGACAAAACTATCCTCGCTCCATCCTCCATGAGAAAATGGTTCTAACTTATCAAATAAAAATGTTTCTGCTTTAGAAGAAAATGAAAAAAATATATTTTTATACTTTATTATCTCTGGCATTAAAATCAACGAATTGTAGTACTGTGAAAATATACGTCCATAGCTGTAGTAATTAAATTACTTTCTTGCACCGTTATTTTCATTGCTGAAACAGTCCTTTGCACTTATATAAAATGAAAATTTTAGAACTCCTATAAAATCCCAAAATAAAATGCAAAAAATATATTGTTATGGCTTGTGTAATGATAAACTACTATGGTACGGAGCAATTGAAGCAACAAAAAATAAATCTAAAAAAAAGAAAAGTGAAACTAAATGCATAAAGCCGGCAAATCAAAACGGGCTGCTTTTTATATTGGGCCGCATCTAGTGACCGTGGTAGGCTGGCGGCAATCCTTTTGGATGCGAAAAGGCCGGGAGAAGCAACTGATCTGTTTTTACTAAAGATAATTCAAAATAATTTATAATTTGTTCAAAATAATTTATAATTTGTTTTATTACTAAAGATAGTTTGAGTATCAGTCGTGTTTTTTCATGTTTGAATATATTTTTTGAATAAGACGAGTGATCGAAGTTGTAAAAAAAATCAACTGCGTCGGAGGTAGTAATTATTACTCTAGACAGCAAGTAGGAGTAAACATTATTATTATATTATTTATGATGAATTTAAATGATTCCACACATCTGCTTGCTTGTACAAAAAAAAAATAAAAATGAAGACATTGAGATTAATAAAACTAGGCAGCACAGCACGCATAACACAAATACATATGCGTGGACGTGCCTATACAGTTGCATAGTACTGGCAACTAAATGAGGATATTACAAACGAATGCAGTAAACTAATACATAGTACAACATGCAATGCAACAAGTAATAATGTGCAGGTAGTTTGTCGGACGTACGGACTATATGGTATTAGCTACAGTAAGGTAAAAGAAAAAGAATACCATATGCTGTGTTATATATCTCCTCTCAGATCGAGAGGTGGTCATCAGATCATCAAGTAATATAATGGGGTTTAATTGGTCAGTTTATTTGTGTGTTCATCTCGATCGTGTACGGCGGTGTATCATCGTCGTCCAGCTGTGTCGTGCTGCTGCTGCCGCCTTGAGGTGTTATTGACGATGACGCTGACGCACCACCAAATAAGCAACGGCTAACAGCAGCAGCTGACTGCATGCTGACTCTGCCAGCATTGCCTGTTTGAGAGGGAGTCACTGAAATCGGGCTCCACAGCTGCTGCTCATCACTACCACAGTACAACTGATGACGGTGGGTGATCTGCAGGTCCAGAGAGCTTGCTGCGTCGTCGTAGAGTCTCTCCATCGTCCTGAAACACTCGTCGGCGTCGTTGATGATGCCCTCCTAATAATTTTCACACAGCCAGTATATATATATGTAAAGCAGCAGCCAGAGGTACCGTACACGGAGCAAATTTGTAATCTATCAATCAATAATGGACGATGCTGCAGGGGCACATGCATCTCGATCAGTTACTACACGTACCGTTGGGCACGGCGACGACTCTGCTCCTGGTCCTGGGCGATCAAGAAAGCGGCTGATATAACAGGCAGCAGCAGGATCGTGCTCATCCATCGCCGCCGCACAGCGAAGAGCGGAGGAAGCGATCACGGACTGATCAAACCGGATCAATGAGGGTTCTGCACTTGATGATGCATGCATGCAATATGTAATTATTAATTGCCACGGTATCATTAATTGTACTACGTACACTAATTAAACGACAAGGCCGGAGATTGATTATTAGACGACGATTTATTTTCTTGAGACGGATGGATTTAATTATTATTAGGAGTACGTACCTGCGAGCGAGCGTATGAGGAGACGTGTGCAGCGAGAGGCTGCTGCGGCGGTGGTGCGAGCAAGGGGAAGATGGAGCTGGAGGAAGGAGTAGGGGGTGACGCAGGCGAGGCGCCATTGGAGCGCCTTGAGCAGCGTCAGCTCCATGTCACGGACCGTCGCCGGCAGGAACGAGTGCCTCAGCACCTCTTCGATCTGTATATATATATATATATATAATGATGAATATATTTATTCCTTGAGAATATCACCATGCAATGCAAGCAATATATGCACGTACGTACTACTCTCTACTCGGTCATCGTATAGTAGTAAGTGGTGGTACGGTGTATATACCTGGAGATCGTGGAGTGAGGGGATATTGACCTCATCCAGCTTGCATGCGATGGACAGGCAGGCCACGCTCACCAATTCAACCATCCACGCCTCCCATCTCTTCACCACATCATATATATGCATGCACGCGATCCAGCCAGTACACATAATGGAAATAAATGAATAGTGCAAACTGGCTGGCTAGATTGAAATCTAGATTGGAAAGGAGAAAAAGATTCGAAGAAATCGAAGCTAAGGCAGCAGGCCTTATTGTGCGCATAAATATATAGAAGAGCTGTGCTTATTACCAGGTGGCAGTTGATGGAGAGGAAGCGGTCCAGATAGTTGACTGCGTTGAACACCGTCGCCGCCGCTAGTCCCAACCTACCAAATGCCTGTAGATTCAGAAACGCCCCCCGTATGTAGTATCCACACACATATGTATATATATACTGTACCACATCAAAGTCAACGCACTGCAATGTAGTATCTCTTATGTACTGATGTGTATCTCTTATGTATATCTCCAAATATGTACGTACATATAGCTTGTTCCTTGCTAGCTAATTGGAAAGAAATAACAGATGGAATATATATGTTCAGTGCATGCATGGATTCTTACATAGATGATGTAGTGCACTCCTCTGGAGCGAGCGCCGGAAACGCCGCCGCCGCCAACAAGTGGGATTATCGGCGGTGATCCCACCAGCTGCTGCTGCAGCGGCGACAGAAGATGCTCCAGATAGCCTCTAGTCGGCGCGTAGCACCGCTGCCTGGCCATGTGGTCCGCGAGAAGAAGCTCACTGCTGATGAGGAGGTCTTCTTCTTCATCTCCGGCGACGACAACCGACGACGACGACGACGGCTGAGATGGTAGTGGTACCGCACGATGACGACCGCCGGTGCTGCGGCTGTCCGCATCGTCATCATCAGTCGCCGGCGGGACAAGAGGGTCTTCGTGGCAGTAGAGAAGGCTGGCAATACTATTCAGACGATCACAGCTGCTGCTCGCGCCGTCGTCTTCCATTCAGACGTACGCACTCTGTGTAGTGTAGCACGAAAGGTGTACCCAGTATATATATAATATAATATGCACTGCACGACGACGATGGATCGACGACGACGACGGAACGGAACAGGAGAAGTTACCCTGATGGTGCGTACGTCGTGGATGGTGGTTGTTGCCTTAAAACCCGGGAGACCAGCCTCATGAACCTACCCGCGCGCCATCCATGGCTGGCTCTGGCTGTGGTCCATGTCCATGGCCGTCCATGCATGGCTGCAGTCAATGCATGCAATCCTGTTCCTGTGTCTGCCTATACATGCTTGATAATTCCTTTTTGTTGATTTGTGTCCAACTCGATCCCCAGCCATTCGGTGACGAGAGATTTCCATTTCTTCATGGCAACTTTTTTCATCCACTATAAATTATCTCTCTCGTAATGGAGTAATTTATATGCAAATTTAGGGGTACTTTAATTAATTGTAAGATGAATTATGTGTGTGTAAATTTTGGAGGTTGATTTAATTAATGTTTCATAATGACATGACACGTAATTTATAATTACTTTATTAATTTAATTTTCATAATGACATGGTGAATAATGTTTTCAGAAAATAGAATCGATCCAATGACTAATATTGCCATATTCAATTCTACATAATGAATGGCTGAAAGTTTCTGAATTTTATAAAAAAAATAGGATTTATTTTTTTCTTAATGCATTTTGGTAGTCTGTTTCATTTGGAGCCATCGGTTAATGATAGTAAGATAATATGCGGCGGTGTACCGTATGTCCATATACATACAGGTGAGGTTGGTGGTAGCTAGCTAGCTACTTGTGTATGTGGATCGATGTACATATATGGATGGAGCCAGCTGATGGATGATGGATCAATTAAGCCGGTCCAGCTTGCATCCAGATGGATGACCGGCCAGCCATGCAGTACTCGTACACGTGAGCATTGTAAATTACATATGCATGCATGCATGTACACGGCACACCACTTACTCCACCACCTATTTACACATAGATCGGCTGGGGACGATGTACTACGGTGCATGTGTACGTGTATTCCATCATCGTATATAGGAGTATATAATATATACAGTATAGTCATGCAATTCCGCAGTCAATACATTGATTGTCATTGAAGGTGCAGGCCCCTGTGTACGTGCCTGCCTACCTGGCTTGGCTGGCTTTATTTTGTTGCATTTTGTATGTTCAATGCGGGCAGGCAAGCATTCTGACAGCGCAGCCGCCGGCCGGCCGGCCGGTCGCCGAACATGCACATCCTCATAGGACGTACGTATACCTGAGTACTGCCATGGCAGGCAGTCAGGCGGTGTCAGTGTCGTACGTAACTCATCATGCATGGACGACGGCTACCACGAGACTCAACTAATCTGAGCTGCCTACCTAGGTTTACAACCCCACGCATGTACTGTGAAAATGCATAGTAGTAAAACTAGCTACAGTGCACATCTTTTTTATTAAATTGTAATATATATCTATCCGACGATGCTCGCATTAATAAAAAAAAATCTTTCCATCCTTTAAATATAGCAACACTAGTCTTTACCGACATATTAAAAAAGGCCGGAAAAGAGCTATTCAAATTGGAAATGAGAAGTAGCTATATTCAGGGGAACTTTGAACTACAAACATAGCTATATGATATACTCCGTCCGGTCATTAATACATGACGTTTTTAGTGTACTTTCAACTAAAAACGTCATATATTAAAATCCGAAAGGAGTATATTATTGTCACTACTAAAAATGCAGTTTTGTGCAGTTCTCATTTCTTGGTTCTCAAAAGCATACATAATCTAGCGGCATTGATTTATTCTCTAGTGAAATATATTCTGCTGCATCCATCCAATACCTCCAACCAAAATAGGGTCCATGGACCCGGAGAGATTTCATAGGACTCCTTTCACGAATTTTTTAGAATTTGACATCACATCATAATGTCGCATGGAGTCATGTTGAGGCACTGACACGTGTCTCGGAGTAAGCCTCCGAATTAAGTGAAGTCCCAATAAATGAGGATACCCCATAGCATTGTTCCATCAGGGCGGAAGAGGAAGAAGGTGGTGTTGGTGCCAAAATCCAACCACGTCCTCTCGGGTCTTATATTCGTTCTCTGGGCTCTCGTATTCTTCCTCAGAGTCATTCTCTAGAGTCCTATATTCGCCTTCTAGGATCCGATATTCATCTTCTAGGGTTTCATATTCGTCCTCTAGAGTCCTATATTCGTCTTCTAGGATTTCATATTCGCCCTCTCCCTCTCGGGTCCTATATTCGTTCTCTGGGCTCTCATATTCATCCTCTGAGTCTTCCTCTCGAGTCCTATACTCTTCCTCTCGGGTCCGATATTCTTCCCCTTGAGTCCAATATTCTTCCTCTAGGGTCCTATATCTAAAATTAACAATTCTTGAACCCCTTTTATCTTTTCTGTATCGTGGATCGTCAAAATAAGCAACAATAGTATTTCTACGTAAAACACCCATAATTGAAATACCCAAACAGGATATTAGCTTTTTCTCTTGTTCTTGATGATATTGTAGTTGAATGATGAACCCATTTCTTCGCTTTTTCGCCAACAAATCCGAATTATCTTGAAGAATGGAAGGGTAGACAAAATTCCAATGACCGTTGGACACGATTTCGATTTGGCGATGAGCTATTTCCGTGCGAACACGTGGAAATACATGGAAATCCAAAAATGCATGGGCTGATTTTACGTCTATGTTTAGTGGTTGCTTCTTTCCGGATATGCTTTGGGGCCAATACTGCGGTTGGCTGTTGCGTGCTTTAGGGCCTAGTTTATTTGCAAAGCCACATTACGGCCCGGCCCGGCCCAACTCAACAAAACCAACCCAACAACGTACAGCTCAGCGGTATGTATTCCCTCCAATCAACAAACGCAAGCAAGCGGCCGCCCGCCATTGCTGTCTTCTTGTTCTAGCTCCGCCCCTCGAGTCGCCATCACCGCGGGTACGTATGCTGTCTATCCGTCCGTTCATCTCTGTGGCTACGGTCTTTGCCCTGCCCCCGCCTTTTCTTCCCCTTACAATAACACCACCGTGACTGTACGTGCGCAGGCCAAAACTGGTGCTTGCATTGCTTTGCAGGCTGGGTGTTCGACAGAATGCGTGCTCACCTTGACTGCGTGTCCATCAACAGCTAGCTGGTACAAGGAGCCCATTCCTCACCACAAGAAAATCGGTTGATGGATTTGGGGTAATTTCATTTCGCTACTCTCACTTCCATCTCGTTCTTGTACTGCAGAACACGCTTGATTTGATTTACAGTTGCATTTTGCCCACTGAACCAATGCAAACTTGCTTGTCCAGTCAAAAGCACCACAATCACAGTTGATAAACTTGCTTTTACGAATAAATAATCACATCACAGATGAATGTTGGAACTTGGAACCACCATATATATGCCACTCATGTTATTGGGGGAAAAAACAGACAGTAGTGATTATCTCGTGCAAAGCTTAGCCCCCAAAATCTTGAAAAATAGGTTCATGAGCTGTCTCATATGTTTTTTTCTCTTCCAAAACTGTAGGCCACATGAAACCATACTATAGATTTGAGGAGCCCTTCCCTTTATACCTGAAACTGAAACATCAATGTCCAGTTGGCAGGCCCACTGATTTTGCAAGATGTTGTATTCATTTATCCTTATTTCCATCTGTGGTTAAAGATTTGCTGGATCTCATTGCTTGGGGGTGGTGTTGCTTGGTTTGGTTATATACTAGCTTCATAACTTGCAAGAGGAGTTCACATCGTTGACTGAGAGGCAGCAGGCGGTATTATACATTATACTCTTTTGCACATATATGTATATAACCAAATCAATAATATCCCATATCATATCAATATATGGACAAAAAACTTTGCATGCCCATCTATTGCTTGGCCGGATCCAGTATTGTAGTACAAAGAGTAAAACATCGATCACAAATAATACAAGTGGCAAGCCTAAAAGTTGCAAAGGCAGCTGCCATCGTCCCTTTGTCCTCGCTCTTGGCTCCAAGTTGGTGGCACACGGGTTGGTGCAACCGAACATAAACTTGCAATTCGCTGCTTTACCTGAAATAATATATATGATCCATGAGAAGATGAATTACTTGTTTTTAGCATTGTGTAGTGAAGAATATAAGGATATATAGAAGCATGTAGAAGTAAAATTGACAGAGAAGTCCAATAATTCACCTCCCCCTATGACGGCCGCCTAGCAACAGCAAGAGGTGCTATATATGTTCTTCTACTTGAAGAAGCTGCCGGTCTTCATGGCGTCAGCGTTAGCATCACCAAGAGCAGCCTCGCTGAGGTACTTGTCAGCAAGCTGCACACGCTTGACGTTCTCCTGCTCCGCCACCAGCATGTGGCCGTACTCCAAGAGCTTCTCGATCGTCATCTTGGGCTGCTCGAACTTGGGAGGGCCCTCCTTGGAGTTGACAAGTTTCTTGCCGATGTTCTCCACGCCAGTCTCGGTGACCCACTTGCGCACCTCGTCGTCATATACCCGGGCACGCAGAGCGCCAAAGAAATCGATCGACTGGCCTGGGAAGGTGTCAACGAGCTTGACGACATCTTCATCAGCAACGCCATCGGTGCGGAAGATACCCTTGCAGACGCCAATGCGGTCCTCGCGGGTGGGTGCCCAGTAGAACTTCTCCATACGACCGTCACGGATGAGGGGCGCGTATAGGGTGGAGAAGTCGTTACCGGTGACGATGATGGGGACACGGGGGTTGTCCTCCTTGTTGTACATGCCGGGGAGCTGCACGTTGGTGGGGTTGTCGGCGATGTTCATCAAGGTGGCATTCACCATCTGGTTGTTGACGGTGTACTGGGTGGTCCCGCCCATACGACCTGCACCGGCGTCGAGATCGTTGATGAAGAGGCAGCACATCTTTCCCTTCTTGATGATGTCAGCAGCCTCACGGTAGCGCTGCCTGATGAGCTTGGCTGGCTCACCGGCGTTGCCACTCTCCAGCTCTCCGGCGCTCATCATGATGGGGCTGTGTAGATTTGTTTTTACATGTCAGCAACGATCGATCGATCATGCATAAATAATTAGTACTATATCAAAAGAACTGGCGATCACGTACGTGATGCCCATCTTGGCGAAGACAAGCTCGCATTGGAAGGATTTTCCCTGACCCTTGCCTCCCCAGATACCGAGGATGAGGGGAACCTGATAATTATTACATTGGAGTGGACATGCATGTGAGATTTTTAATCTATGAGTACATAGTATATACTACTACTACTACTCCTGAGAGTAGTCCAGTTGATATTCTGGTGAAATGAACTAATTAATTAATCAATGGAAGATCTATCGACAGTTATAGTAGTAATAAGTTACCTTGATGTTGGGCAGGGTCATGAAGTTCTTGGAGAGGTGGACGACGAGCTTGTCCATGAAGGCTGGGGCGATGTAGAAGCCTCCCATGGTGTTGTCGAAGTTGTACTGCCTGAGCCCCTGGCTCATGTACTCGTAGGAGCTGAGCACGGCCTCGTGGGTGCCGTCACCCATGGGCGCCTGGAAGAGGGAGTCGACGATGCCCTTGCCCCTGGTGATGTCCTGCTGGTCGTCGGAGACGTCGTAGGCCAGGCCCCTCCACCTGTCATTGTCTGTCTGCTTCCCCTCGTCGAGCTCCTTGGCCATCACCTTGAACCTGTTGGCGCTGGAGCTCTTGCCATGGTAGTTCACGGCTGCTGTCACCTGCTTCTTGAGCTTCTTCCCGAGGAAGCTGGTCGGGGTGGAGGCCTGTTGTGCATGCACATATATATATATCTCAGCCGTCAGGTATACATGAATCGAGGAGGAGATAGACGATGAACGACATGGGAAGTACCCACCGGAGCTCCGACGGTGGAGAAGGCGGCCGCCATCTCAGCGCGCTGCGTTTACTTGCTTGGACCTTGCTAGCGAGGAAGGAGGACAGGAGATCACGTACTGACGACGATGGCCGCCGCTGCTAGCTGCTCAAAGTGCAGAGGTGAAGGCATGCGAGGCATTAAATAATTAAAGAGCGCGTATGGCGGGGGAGTGCTGGATCGGTGGTTGGTGGCCTTTGGTCGTCGATCGGGAGGTCAGGGAAGGCCTTGTGTGAGAGGCGCACGCCGCGCGCTTGTGGATCAGCTTCCAGAACACCCGGAGGCCACACACTGAGGATGGGGTTCTGCATACAGCCACATCCGAGCCAGCCAATAGGATGGTTTGCTTGCACTGGCAGACAGGACCATCCCTTGGCAGAAAGAAACAATTTCGCTGATGAACCAGGGTTGTGCTCATTTTGACCTCCCCCTGCTGCTTATTTGGCTTTTTTCGCTGCCTATTCATATGCTTGTTTGCCCTGTAGTGGCTTCACAGTCCAGCCAAGAAAATCTCAAGCGAGCGAAAATTTTTGGTACTTGAGCTAGACTACAAATTTTAGATGTATTTGCATGCCTCATCCAGCAGAGAGAAGTCACTATTGACATGCTTGTTTGCCTTGTAGTGGCTTCACAGTCCAGCCAAAAAACATGTATTCTGGCATATATATGCTGAACCGTCACCAATAATAAGCTAACACTGTCATTTATTTGCTACCACACACATGCTGCTTCTTGTTAACATCAAACATCCATGAAGCAGGCTGCGCAAGCAACGTTTTTTTGTATATACACTACAGTATTTCCTGTTTGGTGAAACCTCGATTCCTTCAGAGCCAGAGAAAATAAAGGAGTCACACATGCTTGGAGGAAGCTTTTAATGTATTTGTGGTGCTTAGAGCTTAACAAGGTCTCTAGAAGTTTCTGTTTGTGTTTACAATACTGTAGCTAGCTAGATACCACTGGTAATTCACATGGCTCTTGTTTGCTGAATACAACCTTTGTCCAGCAGATCCTGTTTGGCCATGCGTTTTCATTCAATTTGCTTAATATTAACTTGATGTGCCTTATCATCATTAAGGGGGCAAGGATCTCCATCGCTTGCAATCCCATTTGACCACTGCGATATATCTTATGAAAATGACCACTAGTTGAGTCAGTTATTTTTTGGTTGGTGGTCTCTTTGGAGGTAGCTAGGGCATATCTATGCGAATATTATTTTGTGAAACCCAAGTTATAATCTTTTTTTTGACATAGCCTTTTCACGGTTCCTCTGGGGGTACCAAAAATGGAAGCTTTGGATTTTAGTATTTGTTACGTTATTGAAAGAGTAAAAACATTATCTTTGTTACCGAATTTTCGAATTGGTCACTCCCATCTTATATTATCTTACTATTACTAATAAGAGGTCACAAAAGCACTAATTATGATGCACCCTAGGAAAAAAAAGATAAATCCAAAAAATTCTCACAAAAAGAAGAAACGTCGGCCCGTCTATCAGGTAAAATCTAATAAGCCATTGGATCTAATATATTTTCTAAAATATCACTCATCAAACAATTATGAAAGAACATTAAATTAACTAAATTAACACCATAATTTGCATATAAATTATCCATGATGTCATTATGAAAGATCAATTAAAGTAACCCTCTAAATTTGCATACAAATTACCAATCATACCATTATAAAAGATCAATTAAAATAACCCTTAAACTTACATATAAATTACTCACCTTATCATTATAAAAAACAATTAAATTAACTCCCTAAATTTACATATAAATTACTCATCATGCTATTACAAAAGATGAATTAAAGTAACCCTAAATTTGCATATAAATGCACAGCGTGAAAGATGAATTAATGTAACCCTAGATATAAATTTGCATGTCGTAGGTAGATAAGATAAAGAATCATGTATATACAGATAGGAGATATTGAATAATAGCATTTTTTTTATTAAATTTAGGTCACAAATTTATATATCCTAGCCCATGCTTTTGCACGGGTTTGATGTATACTGTTATAAAATATAATTGATGGTGCTTCTTGATGTTTCACTCCAGTATATTAGAAATCTAAGAAGGCTCCGATGATATATAGTTTGCATATTGGGCCTACTTGGTTGAGTGCTAAAATTGGCCATGCCAAAATTTTGCCAAACCAATTTGACTTACTAAAATTTTAGCATGGCCAGTTTTAGTATTGAACCAAGCAGGCCCATTGTGCTTTATTTTGATGACATGGCTCCTCCACAGTGGGTCTTCTAGCCCAAGTTGTTTGATTGGCGTTTTTCTGGACCGGCAATTAACCAAGAGAAAGCCAACATTGTATTAGGCATTCAACAACATTTTAGGGGCTATTAGGCATTCGACAACATTTTAGGGACCCATGTAGCAGTGGCACACACTGGAGGACTAGGACCTCCCAATCTCTTCCTAGTGGGTGCTAAGGACGCTCACGCGTGTGGGTGGTGTGAGTGTGTGACTGTGTGAGTTAGCGGCGTCTTTGTTGTACTCTTAAAAAACCAATAATCCTGTAAAAGAACAAGAATCCATGCACTTTTATAACAAATCATTGCATCAAAGCGTCAACCACAATCTAATTTGACAATCACTGATGATCCTACTGAATAATATAATAGTTTGCTATAAATATATGATCAATTACCGCACCCATGTGTATAACTAACTTGATCTGCTAGTTCGTCTCTGAATATGGATATGCCACGCACATCAGTTTGTTTAACAGGAATTAAGGAGTAACAGAAACAAGGCCATGCATGCAGTTACTTAATACGAGTAATTTTTGACACTACTAGTTGTAGACGCGGGTGCCGTCGTCGCTCCTGGCGGTGGGGTCGAAGTTGCCGGCGTTGGGGTCGGTGCATCCTTGAGGCACGGGGACGCCCACCTGCTGCGCCGCCTTGCCGTAGAATGCGATGGCGTCCTCGTTGGCGTCGCCCAGCGCGGCCTCGCTGAGGTACTTGTCCGCCAGCTGCACCCGCTTCACGTTCTCCTGCTCCGCCACCAGCATGTGGCCGTACTCCATGAGCTTCTCCAGCGTCATCTCCGGCTGCTGGAACGTCGGCGGGCCCTCCTTGGAGTTGACGAGCCTCCTGCCGATGTTCTCCACGCCGGCCTCCGCCACCCACCTGCGCACCTCGTCGTCGTAGACCCGGGCACGCAGCGCGCCGAAGAAGTCGATGGACTGGCCCGGGAAGGCGTCGACGAGCCTGACGATGTCCTCGTCGGCGACCTTGTCCGTGCGGAAGATGCCCTTGCACACGCCGATGCGGTCCTCCCGGGTGGGCGCCCAGTAGAACTTGTCCATGCGGCCGTCGCGGATGAGCGGCGCGTACAGCGTGGAGAAGTCGTTGCCGGTGACGACGATGGGCACGCGCGGGTTCTCCTCCTTGCTGTACATCCCCGGGAGCTGCACGTTGGTGGGGTTGTCGGCGATGTTCATCAGCGTCGCGTTCACCATCTGGTTGTTCACCGTGTACTGCGTCGTCCCGCCCATGCGCCCGGCGCCGGCGTCCAGGTCGTTGATGAACAGCACGCACATCTTCCCCTTCTTGATGATGTCCGCCGCCTCCCGGTAACGCTGGCGGATCAGCTTCGCCGGCTCGCCGGCGTTGCCGCTCTCTAGCTCTCCCGCGCTCATCATGATGGGGCTGATGCCCATCTTGGCGAACACAAGCTCACACTGGAACGACTTCCCCTGCCCCTTGCCTCCCCAGATACCCAGGATCAGGGGTACCTGAAAATCAATTCAATTTTAATTCGCACCAGGATGGATTGGAAGGAATGGCACATGCATGCATATATACATGTTGGTTATAATAATTGGTTACCTTGATGTTTGGCAGGGTCATGAAGTTCTTGGCAATGTGGACAACGAGCTTGTCCATGAAGGCGGGCGCGATGTAGTAGCCATCCATCATGTTGTCGAAGCTGTACTGCCTGAGCCCCTGGCTGATGTAGTCGTACGAGCTGAGCACGGCCTCGTGCGTGCCATCGCCCACGGGCGCCTGGAACAGGTAGTCGACGAGGCCCTTGCCCCTGGTGATGTCCTGCTGGTCGTCGGAGGTGTCGAAGGCCAGGCCCTTCCACCGGTCCTGCTCCGTCTTCTTCGACTCGTCCTGCAGGTCCTTATTACTGGCCACTGCCATGACTCTGAAGAAGAATCCCCTGCTGCTGATGAGGCCGCCATGGTCGTGGTTTTTGTTCAGATACCGTTGCCGCTGCTGCTGCTTCCTGCTAATAAGCGTCTTATTGTTCCCGCCGGCCAGGAACAAGCTGCTCGGCGTCGAGGCCTGCACAACACAGTAGTACACTAGTTTCTATATATATGGATGGATACATATGAAGCAGCAGAGGAATTAAGAGAGGTGTGCGTGTGTATATATATATATATATTGCATGCATGCAAGTTCTTATTTAACTGGAGTACGTGCCGGCGCTGCGACAGCTGAGGTGGAGGAGAAATAATTAGCAGCGCTTGCAGCCATGGATCAGGTATATAACTCTGTGTGAGCGAGCTAGGTAGTAGCTGAGCTGAGTACTACTGATGGAACGAAGATGATTCTGTACATTATAGTAGCCTGACATCTATATCTAGTTATTATATATAGTCGCAGATCATATCGAGGCTAGCAGCCATGCATGCGTCATACTGCTACTACTCTCGAACTTTCCCGGCCGGTCGCCTCGATCGATCACTCCAGAAGAGACTGGTGATGCGTGCCCTCCACAGCGCGCAGTGTCCATGTATGCATGTCCTGTCCAAGAGATCGAGCGGGCCGCTGCCGCTTCTAGCTGCAACAAGGCACCCTCCACACGTGTCCGGGGATAAAGGGGTGTTTTATGCTGTTCCTGCACGGCAATGAAATTGCCTAAAGTCCACACTAATTACTCTTTATTAGTGTTAATTTGTGGTTATGGCACCATAATTATACATAGGCGGCAGCAATGCACTTTTTCCACGTGTTTGGTTACCAATGGATTTTGAAAGTCTAGGCATGTTATCCAAATAAATGTGGCTGCGTTTGGTTCGGATGGAGATAATGGAGTATCCGCTTAGCATCCAAAGATTTTGCACCTTGGATAACGTGCAGCAAGAGAATATCCGTGTTATCAATCTTTTGTTTATAGTCTTGGATATTGCACACGTTACCCAATGCTACAATAAAGATGAATAGTACTGTAGTAGATTATGTCTTCATGGACAAAATCCAAGAGTTAAAATGTGGAGGTTTTTGGTTCATTGAGATAATAGGAATCTAGATAATATTATTTCATAAAAAATAAAACACTGCTTCATTCTCTCTCTTGGATTTTGTGCTCCAAGACACACTCTACTACAATTTATTTTTATCTTCGTTTTTTTGGATAACGTGCATTATCTGTATTCTCATAATCTATGGTAACCAAACAGACCCGGAGATAGTATTTGGTTTGTTATGAGATAATATTATCTACATTCTCATTATCTCTATAAACCAAACACCGCATCGGTCTCTATCAACTGCAGTTTACATGATCATTCTAGATCGAGCTAACCGTATACGGTTGTGCCCAAACCAGGACGATGCGACAACCTATCTACTATCCGTTTAATTTGCTTGCTGGGTGAATTGTGTGTCACCGGCCGATAGCACCATTGTTCGGTACTGCCTGCTTTTATCGCAGGTTAATTAAGTAGACGCTATTACTATTCATTATATTGTATACATGTCACTGCAATTTTACAATTATTTGAAATATGCTATTCTAAACCAAAATACCCCCATCTTCCACCTCTATCCTCTCCATTCTCTTCCCTTTTTCCTTTGCTTCTTCCCAATCCTGAACAGTAACTCACCGGGGAGCAAGAGCATCCCTTCCTGTCCTATGTGCAGGTCCACCACCACTGGTGGAGTCTCCTCCGCCTGCCGTGCCGCTGCGTCCGGAGGGAGAAGGAGAGCTCGACAGCGGCGCAGCGCTCCAAGCTTCCATGGTCTGGGCATGCTCCAGCGAAGACGACTGCAGAGGGATTGGGAGAGGGAGGAAGAAGATAGGGGGTAATTTGGTTCAAAAATGTTTTAAATAGGTAAGTAACGGTATATTCCAAAGAGTTGTAAAATTGTAGTAGTATGTATACAATATCATGAATAGTAATGGCATATTTCAGAATTGTAATATTTGCAATGGCATATATCCAATTAATCCTTTTATCGCAGGCTAGCTTATTTTTAGTGTAAAAAATAATCGTCTAGATTTTGGTGTTCCAACCCATATATGTATAAAAGTAGGTAGAAATAGCTGAAGTGTGTGTCATTTGTTCACCTCCAAAGTAGCTGGTGTGCTAGTAACAATTTTTAGTAGGAACAATAATATCTGGATTGGTACAGTACCTCCAAATTCCCCAAAATAGAATTGGATTATTGTATATATTAACCATCACATGGTGCATGGGCTTTGGTTGATGGCAACAGGTGGTCCAGGCTAAGTCTATGGCCGCCTCCTCACCACCTCGCACTAGTGGCTGTAGTTCCTGCTCAAGCCCCGTGCTAGCCTCTGATTGCATTTGTGCTTTTGCATATGCTGCCAAGGCTCCGTTCCTTTCGGTAGGAAGGCTGCAGAAACTAAAGGTCCACAGCGTTCAAGAACCATCCCATACGTTCTTTGCTTCCAATCAACTAACGGAGGTGAGTTCCCAGTGTTTTAGTTGGGAGTCTGTAAACGTGCTTTTCCTCTTCTAATAAAGTTTGTGCCGGGCAATGCGCTTTCAAAAAAAAAAAAAAGAAATCCTAGGCTCCTGTGTGGTAGAACAATTATGCTATGCTGCTGTCGGAAAGAACAAGACCCAGGCCTTTGCTCTGCTTTGCACGTTTTCTCTCTTCCTCTTGCCTTTGAGCCTTCAGGGCTGCTAGCGCCCAGACGTCCGACCTCCCGGACTGGCATCGGACGCGACATCTGGCGTCCATTTATTTCCACTATTTTCATCCACTATTAATTAATTCATAGATAATAATTACTTCATGCGCAACAACATCAACCGTCCACATGGCCCCACCATGTTGCCCCTCAAGTGCTTGGCAGGGCGCATCATCCTAGAAGTCGCTCTTCAGCACATACTCAGGCCGCCATGGCTGAGCTCCTTTCCCTACTCACCAAGTATATATATGGTTTTGTATGCACTCAAATCAACAAAGAGGAAGATCGGAAGTCACATGCACAAACATCTTGAAAAATCAAACAACATCTCTACTAAACGCCAATAAAACATGTGGAAATCAGTAATACCACAAAATTCAAAAAATACAACAGCAACATTCAGAACAAGACACTTCATCAAGCGAGAAAATCTATGAACATCCAGAAAAATAAACTTGTCTTGAAACATCTCACAAGAGACACTGCAACATCTAAGAAAATCAAATGCAACAAATCCTATAAATTCTTGGAACATCATCTCACCAACAGAAAACTTCTAAACACGAATGATGACAAAGAGATGAGGAAGAAGACATGGGAGGTTCCCATTTTCGATCTGCCAAAGTTCGTGGCCGGACAGTGGCGTCGCTAACAACAAAACAAATGAACGAGTGAAACACTAAAAACAAATGTTGCAACATCTCGAGACTGAACAACATAAAAAATCTGACAGATGAAACATAAATAAGCCATCTCTTTCAACATGCGAGTCTTGCAACATCACAAAAAAAGTATTGCAATCGTGTGCATCCTTAAGTAGTAACACATCTACATCACATGAGAACACCTACAACATGCAACATCTGCAGCACATGCAACCAAAAAAAAAATCTCTATCTCAATAGCATGGGCCACCTAATGCGACAAGACGAACTTTGTAAAATCATACGACCTACTCCTCTTCTATGGCGCCTCTATTAAAGGAGTGCTTGAAGACGAGCCCCTTCCTCTTCGGCTTCCATCACCATTCTGTTAGAATCCTCAGGTCTCGGTTCCTCTGACGCGGACAACAATGGGAGGTGCATGGGAGTCTAGCGACTTGGATCTGGGGGCAACTTGTGGGCTTTGTGCTGCCTATGAGGAGCTTACTGTCCTCCTACCACTCCGCTGCTCCTATGTGTTGCCCTTCCATCAGGAGTGGGTGAGAGAAAAATGAACGGGGGAGAGAGAAATGCAGATGTAACCTCACAGTGGAGCTCGAGATAGTTCTTTGCCGACTTAAACAATAGCATCCAGACGCGTCCATGCAAGTTTTGGGTCCAACTGCCGCTCTGATGCCTGGACAGTAGCGTTCCCGTTGAGCCTTTGACCTATTGTTCTCTTTCTGCAGTCTTCACTTTACCCAGCAGGGCACTGCACGGTGGTGGCAGCCCCAAAGATAGGCAAGCGCACGTTGGTGGAGGCAGCAGCTGCCGCGCGAGCAACAGGGTTACCGATTTTCGGTGAAATTTTCCGTTTCCGCTACTCACAGGGAAGCGAATTTCGGTTCGGAAACTGATGTTTTCCGATTCTAAATTTAAAATTATAAAAATCATTTTTTTTCAAAAAACGAAATTCAATGAACAGTGAACAGAATTGTGAACCTGGCGAGCAAGCGTTAGGGATGTAGGCGACTGTGTGGTGAGCAAGACAACGAACTCAAGCGGGGATCGCATAGACCGCTTAGGACATACATATGGCATGGCAGGTACGGCACACTTTGGTTGGCACTGAACACCTCACCGAATAAACAGAAGCCGAACTGTCCGTGGTGTGGATTTGGAAATCGGATGAACAGAACATTTTGCAGACCGACCTTTGTACTGATGCAATCTTTGGTGTCGTCGGATCCTTATACTATCGGCAATTGTTACGGTACTCCGAAATAATTGTGAGCCGTTAATTAATTGAGGTATTACCTCCTAAAGGGTAATAGATTAAAATGATAAAAAGTATTTATTTATTCCGAAATTAGGTGAAATATGATAACTACCTCCGTGATCCATTTAGATTTTTGTGGCGCTGATTTGTTTTCCCTCGTGATTGATACCTGCCGTGACTCGTGATGGCATGAGCCAATTCAACGTGGTAGTGATAAAGCATGTAAGACTTAGTTTGATTAAAACCGTATTCATCTTTAACAATGTGTAGTCTGTTTTTTGAGAATGTAAGAACGAGCTGAATGCTATTCTCCACTAAACAAAAGATGTGTCAGACTGAGGTTGTAGTCGATAAGATTAGCCTTTATATGTAACAAATCTGTTAGTTTCTTTTTTTTCTTAATACTCATCGTATCACCTATGGTATGTTTAAACCAATTAGACCCAACAGACCTGATGATTTTTACTGGGCCACGGTGTGCCGCCGTGCGCATGGATCGTGGCATCGTGCTGCATGCCTGCATGGGGATGGGGCGAGGCTTGGCAACGGTTGTGGAACAAACGAAGCGAGAATACTGGACGAGTGTTTTATTTTATAATTTATTCTTTTGTTCCATCAAACATTTTATCTAAATTCAATGGTTCAGATTAGTTTGAGGTATTATCTCTAAGGAGGTAGTTTGTGTACCTTAGCACTGCCCTATACTATCCTTTTTCTACCCATGTAAGGTTTATTCTAGTGGTGGTTTGGTTTAGTTTGGTGGTCGGAGTTTTGATCAGTGTCGATGGAGGTGTTCGTCATTAATGTTGGATTTGGTTCAAGCTCTTCTGGCGCTGTGGTCGCATCGATCATTCTAATGCATGATGAACACCACTGGAATGAAGATGATTCGGTTAGAGGCGGTGTCGTCTCAAAATAAGTCAGTAGAGAAATGAGTGCTCGAATTGTATTTTCTGGGTGCTTTGGCAACATGCTTCTAGAACATGTGCTCCACTATGTAATAATTTGGTCTAGTCACTATGTAATAATTTGGTTTGATGCATCCTCTCTTGCATTGGGTTGATTAACACCAGAATTGTTGAATTAGCTAAAGATACTTGTTGCACATCATTCAGATGATTTTTGCTACAGTTATCATCCACTTTGTATACTGCGTGTAAAATATCTCACCTCCTTCATTCGCACACCAATCCCCGCACCCTTGCCCCCACCCCCACGGTCGCTCCACCCCCACCACTCACGGTCGCACTGCCCCCACCCTCGCAATGGCCGGCGGCCGTGCGCCGCCCCGCCGCAGCCAGTCACCGCCCATAGCCCCTGTCTCCGTCAAGTCCCTGTGCGGAGGTCGCCGCTGTGAGGGCGTGCGGTCACGCCTCCCCCACCCCCGCAGCGGCCGGTGGCTGTGCACCTGCCGCGGCCTAGCCCGCCCTCCATCGCGACCGGCGACGTGGCGAGCAGCACTCCTCACCGCTGCCACACCCTACCCCCGCTGCCGCCCCGCCGCAGCCTGCCGCGATTCCAGGGCCCATCCCTACCACCTCATCTGCGCCACCCCCGGTGCCACGCCACCGCGGCCAATTGTGGTCCATGCGCCCATCCCCGCCGCCTCTCCCACGCTGCAGCCCTGACATCCGTCTCCACTGCCTCTACCTCTCGGTCGCCACTCTCTCCCTCCCCAGCACTCCCGCTCCTCTGTGTGGGTGAGCAGAGGGCCGGCTGACCCTCCCCTGGTGCTGCCTTTCATCGCCTCTGCCGCCCTACCTCGCCGCCACCTCGGTGCCGTGCCACTGCAACTAGTCATGGTCCATGCACCCGTCCCCGCCGCCTCTCCCACGCCGCGGCCCCAACACCCGTCCCCACCGCCTCTCCCCCTCGGCCGCCACTATCTCCCTCCCTAGCACTCCCGCTCCTCTACATGGGTGAGCAGCGGGCCGGCTGACCCTACCTTGGCGCCGCCTCGCATCGCCGCCGCCGCCCTACCTCGCCGCCACCGGGGTGCCGCCCCGCCCCACCTTGTCGCCACCTCCTCCGGCGCAGCAGCACGGCAGTCGCCGTCGCGGCACAACAGAAATGAAAGAAAAAAAAACACACACAAGAACTAATGGGCCAAAAAAAGAACAAACTGGACCCAAAATTGACTGAATTGAGCCCAAAACGTGATAACACAAAACTAGAAGATGAGAAAAGTAAATAATCATCCGAATGGAATCCTGAATATACAATGTGCAGATGGTTCCATCCTGAATATACAATGTGCAGATGGATGCTCCATACGATACGACAAGAAAACATAATGGAGGTGGACTTGGTCGCGGGTGTTTTTTTCTTATCTGGCTTCCATCATGGGCTGTGGGCCGTGGGCCGTGGGCCGTGGGCCGTGGGCCGTGGTTGTTGTTCCTTGTTGGCCAGCTGGTTGTGTAGGCTGGGAGTAGTAAAAAGGAAACATGCAGTACCGCGAGGCATGGAACACCGGAGTACGTAGAGAGACAGAGGCATCTGCTGCCAGCTCCCGCCGCCGCCATTATATTGTTCCATCAAGCAGCAAGTGCCGCGTCTCGCTCGCTCGCCGCCCTCTCTTCTTATTATCTGAAGTCGTCGATTGCTTGGCACGCATCCTTTTCTTGGTTGTACGTCGTACATGCCTGGCCAGTGTCCAGTCTGCGGCGGCTGGCGGCTGGCGGCTGGCGGCCGGCGGCCGGGGCGCCGACGACGCCGCCGCGACGCGTTGCCATCGGGGCAAAGTCACTGAATCCGGGTGGTGGTGCTTCATGCTCGTGATCTGAACCTGACGATCGTCTCTACGTTAGACCACCGATCGACCTCGCTTCTAATAAGTTCTAACTGATGAGTAAGTACTACTAGCTAGCTAAGCTGCTCGATCGATCGATCGGTCGTCCTTGATCATCTTACTAGCTCCTGCAGACGTACTGGGCTTATATAGTTACTTCTGGATCAAATAAAAGACTTGGCACGTACACGAATCCATCTCAAGCGCTGCTCGCTCGCTCGATCGGTCCATCCATCCATGCATCCTTTTTCAGGCCGGCCGGTCCGCCGCCGATTCCATCATCTTCTGCACTTAACTCTCCATCGTCGTGCTGCATCGATCTGTGCATAAAATTAATTAAATACTCCTTGTGCACGCAGGCAGGTAGGAGCCGGCGCCCACGCTCAAGCATGCATTTTGCATAGCTCCAACATGGAATGGAAGGCCAGTGTCATGACATTCCCAGGGCCGGCTCATGGCCGGTGCAAGGGGTGCGCCAGCCTAGGGCCCATGGCTGGAGGGGGCCTAGATCCAAGTGACAAGTAGGAGTCCGTCTAGGTCCTGCTTGTACGAGTCACTGATTCCTCAGAGTAGTAGCTGAGAGCACTAGGCCACAGCCGTTGTGACGCCGGACGGACGCCGCCCTTGATCCCTACCAGCTCTAGCTTGCCCCTTTTCTGTTCGATGGTGTGGCCATGCCTCTCCATATCTGCTCGCAAGACGTGTTTTTGGCCGCCGACTACTAATGGCCAGTCACTAGATGCCTCACGTCTCCAATCAAGTGTTCAACCAATCAAGCCATCAGTTATAGGTTATCAGCTGGTGATTACTCAAGAAGATAATATATTTACCAATTGAACCACTCGTGAGGCTGTTAGGCTTCTTATTGCTTATTCTCCTTTTCTTTAGAAAAAATAAGCCTTGGAAATATGGAATGCTATAAAGAGTATTATTTCTACGAGAAGCAATAGATGTTTATTACTACATCTCACTTTGTGAAGTGGTGTTATGGTGTTCAGTTCTTATTTAATATGTTCAAAAGAGTTTCTTTGTGCGGTCAAATTTAAGATTACATCGTTTGAAATTACATCCTAACTGTTGTAGAAGTGGAAGTAGGTGTGTATTTTGTAGCTTTAAGGGCCCATAGGTTTCGGTTTGCACTAGGGCCCTTCAAATCATAGAGCCGGTCCTGGACATTCCAATTCTATTATTAGAAGAAACTACGTACGTACAGATATGGTTTCTCCAGAAGAACGAAAACTTGGCGAAGGAGCATCTGCAGTGGTTCACAAAGGTAATGATGAGGTGGTTTTTTTTTTTGGGAAACAAAGTTCTGTGTTGTCGTCGTCGTCTGACCAACACACTACTGTGGGTGTGCTTCCAAATTAACAATAACTAGTCCATCAACCCGTGTTCTCGCACGGGCTAAAATTTTAGAGATACAGATTTAATCCTTAATGATATTAGAGGTGATTATTTTAATTCATCTTTTGTAATCGTATTGCGGGTAATTTATATGGAAATTCAGAAATTATTTTAATTTATCATTTATGATGGTAAGTATATTGGTTAATTTATATGCACATTTATGGCTTATTTTAGGTATAGTTTACCTTTAGCAAAAGTCAAAGACGGGTAATTTAGATATAAATTTAAGTTATTTTTTTATAATATCTATCATAACTTAGATATAAATTTAAAAGTTTTTTTTATTACCTACCATACTATAGTGGTAGGTAATTTATTGTCCTAATAATTTCTAGAACTTATATTTTTCTATTGCCTCGTGGGAATTAACGTAAAGGCTCCAATTGATTATTTTTTCATAGTAACATAGGTGAATAGTTTAGGCTTAGAGATATAGTAGTGTGTACTATATCTAGATTAATTTTATAACAGTATAGGTGATTTTTTTCTTGACCATGTAGAAAAGAGGCATATGTATTTCAGCCAATGTTATTTTAAAATTATAATTTATGTGCGTGTCCGTAGAACCTTTTTTTATGATGGCATAGACGGCTAACTGAAATGAAGACCGGATGTATATTAACTTATTTTTGTTAATTAAGATATAGATTTAAAGTTTATTTTAAATTTTTTCATAATGATGGATGTGGGTACTGTTTTTAGATATAGATCAGATCCAATTAATGGCTAGTATTGTGAACCGTGATTAGAATTTACATGGTAGTATGTTTCTATAATAATTTTGACATGACCGAGAACATTGATAGAGGAACAATTTATCATTTCATATTTGTAAATATATTCTTTATAGATCCACATTTTTATGTTCGGCTATCGTAGTACATATTTCTTTTGAAGTACGATGCATATATACTTTTAGCTAGTGATTAGTTAGGGTGTTTACCTTTATTAATTGGGTAGCTAAATTGAGGTGTGCTTGCATCTTTCGTCTTCATGTACGACTTCTTTCCCACCGGGTGGATGATGCACCTGTATTTTGCCGTGCTTGTCGTGGCCAAGGTCCTAGAACCTGTACGATGCATGATGGAGTTGTCAGGCTGTGTGTCGCACCACCGTAGGCACCCCATGCATGTCATCAGGTCGCAACAGCTGCCCCGCTGCATGTAGGGTAAAAATCTGAGGCATATAGTAGATGACGTGATGCCTGTGGATCGACCTGGTCAGCCTGGTCCTTGGTGGCCTGGTGGTATCAATAGTACTTGCCTCGATCGCTATCCTCAATCTGGACCTTAATCGTACGCCGCCCGCTGCTTGTAACTTGATGCAGTACGTGCCTTGTGCCTTGATCCGGTGGCACCCTACACGCACGCGCGCATGTAGGCAGCAAATAGCTCCAGCCGCCTCCCTTGATTCCACACCCCATGAACCGAGCAGGAGAATACAATCTGCCATTGCCACGGCCGAGGCCAGTAGATGAAAAATGACTTTGCGCGGCTAAAGAGAATTTGATCATGCATGATGTGAAGGAAAAATTTTTACCAGCTCAACGTATGCATAGTAGAGCACCCTGTTCTTGGCCGGTGCATCTGGCCCAGGAGTTCATGTAGAAGAACTTGAGCCGAGCATCTGGCCCAGGAGCAGGAAAATCCAGTTGATCTGGCACTTGTCGGCTGCGATCTCCGGCCACATGGCGGCTTTGTGCCCGCACGCGTCGTCCGGCGCGTGGTTGTATATAGTGAGGCGGAGGGCGGAGATGTAGTCGCGCAGCTCGCGGAACTTGGACCGGAGGTCGTAGGCGATGGCCTTCCTGGTGACGCTGCGCTTGCAGTGCGCTTGGCCCTCGACGGACGTGACGCCCCGGCGCAGCAGGCTCTCCAGGCTGTCATGCCGCGGCGGCCGCTCTGTCGCCCACGGGAACAATCAGGGAGTAGCAGATGAGGAAGAAAGAGCCTAGGGTAGCCGCGTCGGGAAGAGGCCGGTGCTTACGTATGGTATACGTATGGTAGGGCGCGGCAGTTGGCTCATGTAGGCTTGCGTAGATTAGTATCCAATGGGTACGATGATTACACATTATAAAATGAATGGCCGGATGTTTTTCTTTTTTTGTGAATTTCTAGGATTTTTCTAGAGCCTTTCGTAGGAATTAACGTGGAACCATGTATTTTTTCCATCCATATTCATACGCATGTTCATGAATCTAAATGCGTTTATACAGCAATGAATGAATGTATTCAAGAGGTAGGATTGTATTCTTTTTGAGACAGTATGTTTTACCATCCTTATTAAGTTTTTTGAGTAATTTAGAAATAAATTTAGAAGGTTATTTTACATTTCTTTCGTAATAGAAAAATGGGTAATTAAGATGTAGAGTCAAGGGGGTTATATATTTTTCATAATAGTAAGGATGGTAATTATTTAGACAACAGAATAGATCTAATAGCTATTAAGATTCCAGTCTATGAATTAATTAATAGCCTGATGATTTTGATTATTGACCTACTACACATCACCTCCATTCCTGGAAGAATGTAATCCTAACAGTGTATTTTTTTCATCCATATTGATACATATGTTCATAAATCTAGACACATTTACAAAAAACATTCATAGAATAATAAATGAATGTATTCAAGAGTTAGGATTGCATTCTTTTTTGGGATAGTATATTTTACCATCCTTATTAATTTTTTTTGAATAATTTAGATATAAATTGGAAGGTTATTTTACATTTTTATTTCACAATAGAAAATGGATATTTAAGATGTAGTTTTAGGTTGAGTCTAGCAAATTGTCTATCCCCATCGTCTATTTCAAACTTCACTTTGTCTACAGTGTTGGTGCAATATCGTTTTTGTAACGACGATTTGTACGATTTGCTGGACATAGTCTTAGGGGTTATATATTTTTCATAACGGTGTTGATGGTAATTATTTAAAAAACAGAATAGAACTGATGGCTATTAAGATTTCGGTCTATATCAATTAATGATCCGATGATTTTGATTATTGTGAGAATTCCTAGTATTTTTCTCCTTAGCGTGTCTCTTGAAAATTAACATGAAAGCTCTAAAAAATATTCAATTAGCAGTAGATTTTATGCTTTAGAGGGTTATTTTATAAGTAGTGTTGCTACGTGGCTCCAAAACTATTGTGGACCACTCGTTTTGTTGGATATAGTGAGATATTACCTCATGCGAGACAATAGATCAAAGCTCATATGTATTTATTTGTTCATGCTTAACATTTAATAAATAAATAATATATGGGTAAAATATGTGTTCCATTGTAATGCATGTTCTTCTAAAGGTAACGATGCCTACAATATTTTACTAACGTGGAAAACCTTTTCTAATTAAATGGCAACGTAAATAGAAAAGCGAAAGCTTCTGGTCAGGAATCGAACCACGAGCTGCCCTCAACGTAGATAGCAATCAAAAGCTTTCTGCTAGGAATCGAACTGTGGGCAGCCCTTTAGCTTTAGCAGGACACCTATCCGATGGTTAATAACTCTTACGCTGATTGTAGACCACCGAATCGATACCCAGATGTTTCTTTTTTTTGTGAGAATTTCTAGTATTTCTCTATTTTTCTAGCGCGTCTCGTGAGGATTAACGTGGAGGCTCCAAAAAGAGCCTCTAATTAGTAATATTAAGATAATACGCACTGAAATCATATCTTCAACAGGCAGTGACTAAAAATGGTGAGGCTGTTGCTGTGAAGAAGCTTAAAGATAATCTCACCCATCTTGACCTCAATAATCAGTTCCCAAAACGAGATTGAAATTAACCACATGAAGCTTAATCATCAAGACATCATTGTACGACTTTTTGCCTACTACTATCAGATGGAACAACGAGAACTTTGCAAAATTATTCAATGTGGAAAAATAGTTCTCGTCGAACATACATATAGAGCGCTCTCTGCCTTGAGCATTTGCACAATGGAAGCCTTCAAAAGCATCTCGATCTCTGGTATACTCCTCGATCATCCTGATGAGTGTGTTATGGAAGGAAATTATATTCGATATTGTATTTGATTAATAATCCCTTTGTCGTACTATATATGTCAGGTGAATCTTCTGGACTTGACTGTCAGACACGGTACAGCATTATTATGAAAGAGACCTGTGAGGGTTTAAAACATATGCATGAGGATCGGACCTGGAGAAACCACTGTATCACTTGGATTTAAAACCTGACCACATATTGCTAGATAAAAACATGGTACCAAAGCTTGTAGATTTCGGTTTATCGAGGATCTTTGGTGATACAGAACTAATAACACAGATTGCACGTGACGATCCTCTTGGAACATAGTATGTTGAATGCCTCATGTGGACTTATGCTTTTCCTAAAGAACCAAAAATGTGTGCATTACTAATTCGTTGTACGTGTTGCAATGCAGTGGGTACCAGCCACCGTAATACATTGAAAGAGGTGAAATATCAAAGAAATTGGACATGTTCAGCTTGGGTATCATAATGATAAAGATTGTTTCAGGACATGAGGGCTAAACAAAATGTGGAAATTAACATGCCTAGTGACAAGTTTATTATTGATCTAGTGAGAAATGGTTTTTCTCTTCAACAAGTTCAAATTTTTTTCGATGCAATGCAATCACATTTACATCTGAGTAGTTGTAGCCCTGCTTGACAGTTTGGTTTAATTTTTAACACATGTGCTGTTATTTAATCTATCAACATATCGTTTGAAGGGCAGAATGTGGAACTAGGGGATGGTGAATAGGAGCTCTTAAGACCCCAGTCTTTTGCTCATTTGCGAAGTTGCATCATGTATATCCTGCCTGCCCCCCCCCCCCCACTACAAAAGCACTGTTACACACGCAAGATGGAAGACACAACATTCCCCTTGATGTACAAAGGTGATGTAGATGGCTTCATGTATGACTGATGATGTTCCTTCTATACTTGGAAGGCGATTAGGGGATTGACTAGTATGTGAACACTGTACAAATCACGGACTATATTGTTACGAAATATAAATATTAAAAATTTGTACATAAATTTAAGACACACAATTAATGAAAATTACTATATATTAATTTATATACAAAGTTGTTTACATTTATAGTATATAATGGCATAGTGCATTATCTATATGCTAATTTAGAGGTTACTTTAAATTATCTTTCACAATGAGACAATAAGTAATTTAGGGGTTTTTAATTCATGTTTTAAATGACATGGTGGATAATTTACTTGCAAATTTAGGAGTTACATAAATTCATCATTTACAATGCCGTGATGGGTAATTTATTTGCAAATTTAGAGGATTATTCTAATTAATATTTAATAATGGTATGGTTGGTAATTTCTATGCAAATTACATTAATCAAACTTTCATCATGGCATGGTGGTAATTTTTTATGGATACCGCTTATCAAGTAGCATGACGAATTTGGATACCGATGCATTGGCAGGTTTTATATAGTGGCTAAAAATAATTTAATAGAGAAAGTAAATCTAATCTAAAAAATATTTGCAATCTATGAATTATTGTGAGAGGCTAGCTGATTGATGTGGTGCCTCAAAGTGATTATGGAGATTGATCTCCCTAGGGTAGTGCGAGTGCAAGGAGGATCGACCGTCGTAATACCATGTGAAAAATATTGGCATAGTGTTTCTCTTGTTTTCTATCTATTGATTACACCAACTATGGGGCCATATGTATGGGTACTTAGGAGGTAGATTTGGAATACAAACAAGCTGTACTTTATTTAAACCTATTCTATCTCTAGGACTCTATATATTAGAGTTTGTATATGTCTCTATCTCTATTTCTAATAGTATAATATATAGGAGAGGCTGTTGTGGGTTTGGCTAAAGCTGTACTAAGTGGAGAGAGGGGAGCATATGAGAGAGGCCAGATTAGAGAAAGACCCACTGACGCGTGTGGGGAAGTACCAAAGGTTATCAATAACCCCTATGACTCTATGAGGGGGTTTCAATGAGGACTTTCGTACCGAAGTAAAATGTTGCAATACAAGGGCTTGCATTCTCTACCTCTCTACCTCCCATATTAACTGTTGCACTCTACATTCTGCAACTTACGTTTCCTAGGATTGCCTTCTATGGTTTGTATAGGATTAGAACCTGTGGTGCAGAACAACTTGTGATAGATGGTAGCCAAATACATAAAAAACATAATACATATTTAGATCAAATTTGTGTACCTTTTCCTATCTGCAGACTTAGATCGAATTTACAGCAATAAGGTTTGCTTAAACTAGTGAAAACCATAAAACTTATAACATTAGAAGAAGAAAAGTGGCAAGGAAATTAAGCAAGTGTATTTTGCATTTTCTGGGAGACCTTGAAATTAAAGTGTATGGGAACTGTAATAAATGCATGCACGAAGGCTTGGATAGGTTGAGAAGCACAAAGATAATAATTGTTTTGGTGTTTAGTGTGTGCGTGGAACTATAACTTTAATATGATATAATAAATAAATTTGGGAGTGCATAGCCCCCACATGATGGGTATTGGAAGTATATAAGATAACAACGGATGACCACTCCATGGGTTCGTCCTCACTACTGTCTGCTTGTGATCTCGATGATTAGATCAAGCAACCAGATCAAAACCTGCTAATAAAGGTTATATATACTCACACTCAAAATTATGAAGTTATTAATAAAGAGTTTTTTTTTTCATCTGGACTCCGAGAATTCCCTACTGGTTTAACAATTATACTTTTAAATTGACCACTACTTACTGCTAAATTAAATGTCATAGCCGCCTAGGAAAAAATGGGGAATTTATTTATTATAGGAACCAGCTAGATGCATCAGAATAAGCTCTAGATACATGCATTAACCAAAATCAAAAGTAGAGATAAGAAAGTTGCACACAAAAAAGTCTGTGAAATCTTGAGAAAAAAGAGTTGGTAAGGAATTAATAAATTAAAACAAGCTAGTAATGAGGAAAATATTTGAATCAATACGAGGGAGTCTTCATACAGAAGGTGTGTATATATGCTACAAAAAAAATCAGGAGGCATAAATTGGACGGTCTATATTATGAACACACAGTAAAGTTAACAACAATGGCAGAGGAAGATTATATGATCTATGTATTAACTATCAGTCGACAAGACAAAGATGAACCTCCACGTATATATATCTTGTTCGACAACAATAATATTGCTTATGTAAGGAAACAAGAACAACAGTTGAGATATTGAGAGAGACAGAGGACTATATCTTTTCTTTTCTTTTTCTTTTGTGAAGGAAGAGAGAGAGATATCTAAAGTGGCTCTTTGGCCAAAAAAAAAAAAAAGATGTACTAATCGATCTAATAGCACAAGAAAAGAAATGGGAACAAAAGAGGAGAAAGCAAATTAACAGGAAAGAAAGCAATAAACAATCGAGCAGTAGCAGTGATAAAGATCAAATGAATTGATCTTCCTTAATTTTCATGCAGAAGTATGTACTGGCTTTGAGTATCATGTAACTTTTGGAGTGGTTCCAAGCCTGAGCTCTAGATCTACTTCCTGTTGATCCACAAGAGGGAAACTAGAGCTAGGGCTTGGGATTGTTGTTTGTGGTACCTTTGCATCATGATCTACTCCTCCCTGTGATTCACATGCTGTAACCTCGGTACTAGCCCCTGCCGCCGCCGCCGTTGGCTGCACAAAGATTAGAAGCCCCACCGTAGAGGGATGATCCAAACGTCTCCTCTTTGTCCTCGACAACTGCTCCCCATCGTCATGGTTGTACTGATCTATGGCCTGGCCTTCTCTCATCTCCATGGAGGCTGGCATCGACTTGAAGAGCTTGTTCTTGCTCTCCTTGATAATTGTTGATAAGTAGGAAGTAGGAGGAGCAGTGGTGTTCACATCCCCCTTGGATATTGCTGAGCCGGCAGTAGTACCTGCAGCAGTCGACATCGTCGTAGTGCTAGTAGGGTTAGAGGCTGCCCTGCCGCTGCACAGGAGAGGCCCTTGCTGTGTCTGATCACCGGCGAGGGAGTGCACGTCTTCGGGTGACGACGACCCCCCCTGCCGGAGAAGAGCTCGATCGCGGCGGTGGACGTTCATGTGGCCACCAAGCGCCTGCGCCGACCGGAACTCGCGCTGGCAGAAGGTGCAGGAGTAGGAGCGCGGCGGCCACACGCAGCCGCCGAGGTGCGCCGCCGCATCGCGCGCAAAAGCCTGTTCCTCCCACGACGGCTCACTGCTGCCGTACGCCGCTGCCCAATCAGAGATGGGGCTCGCGGTGCTGCTGCTTCTCCTTGCGCCCCAGATGCCCCAGTGCTTGCCTACTTGATCCATGGCGGTGTAGGAGTTCATGGGCGCGCTAGCTGGGTGATGTTGGTACAAACCTGTAATCAATCAATCTAGAGATTGAGGCATGCAACTGCTAGTAGAGGACAGACCATGCAAGAAGATAGCATATTCTCCTATGTATGATGTATGTGTATAGATATGAGTATTGCTACATAAGTGCAAGAAGAATCAATAACAAGAAAATTGGAGCTGGAATGAGGAAGAAAAAGGGGAGAGAGGGAGAGAGAGAGAGGATGCTGGGTACGGAGATCAGTAATTTGGTTGATTAGATGACAAGTCTTCTCAGGCCTTCTGTTTAGGTATTGGTGGGTGGGTGTACCTTTTTGTTTTCTTCTTTGAAATTAACTCAGATATAAATAATTAAATAATAAAGCAACGGATAATAATATAGTTGGTGCACAGTGTTGTTCTCTGTGATAGCAGGCGTATGTGTGTTCGCGTACCTATCTATCCTTGTCATCGTTAAGCTAGGCATGGAGCCATTAGTAATTTGTTGTTATATATATACACATGGATGGAATGGAATGAGATTTGTTTGGACTTATGTGCTTTGTGCTTTGAATTCTGGTCCATTAGCGACCCAGCCCCTTGTTCAATAAAAATGACTTGCAAAGCTTTTGCGTGTTCACAAAAGAAAGAGAAACACAAATGTGGTTCTTGAAGTAGGCAAAGTGTATCACTTAGATCCGTCGATTAATTTAGAAAAAAATCCGGATCCCTAGCTTAGATTCATATGGGTTAAAAAACACTCTCAAAACCGCTTTCTCTCTCAGTGCTAATGTGGTACGCTAACATAGGACTGTAAGGTCCATCTCTCTTTCCATTCCTCACCTTGACATATGGTAACCATGTATAAGTAAATTATTATTATTATTATTTTCCCCACCTTCTTCTCTTTGATGTCCCTCCTGTCGTTGGACCTCCTCCAGAAAGAGAGGCAATGAGGTGAGTGGGCTTGGACAATGCGCACAAGACGGCTCACATCGATGTCGGTGAGAAGGTCAGCGGCAGCGAGGAGGAAGGCTGCGGGGGGGGGGGGGGCAGCAGCGAGGTAGGCGCAGGCGCTAGCGGCGACAAGTGGAGAAAGGTTGAGAGTATATCGTGATGCCCTAAGAGAGGGGTGAATTAGGATTTCTGTAATCTATGACTCATAAGTCTAAGTTAACAAAATGTATGCAAGATGCAATATAAATATGCTCTAAGGTTTTATTAAGAGTTGCCACTTATATCGCAAAAGAGACTTGTATCCTTCGCTCCAAACCTAGAATCAGCCTATCAATCGAAACTAGGAAGGTAAGAGCAAAATTACAAGGATGTAAGTGAGGAATGTAAAGAAAGTGGTACAAATTCAAACTCCTTGAGACGACAAAGACTTGATGATTTTTTATAGAGGTATCAAGAAGGTGTGCAAACCTTTCCCCCTTATCCTCACTGAAGCCCCTCACAAGGTCCTTGCAATTCTTTGATCCATGCAAGGCTCAAGGGCAAGGTTATCCACGCAAGGACCAAGCTCTTAGTCATGTAACTCAGTGGATAGTCCTGACTCTCCCCACACAAAAATAGGAACTCCCACGGATCTCTCCCGGATGCTCCACACCATCTCCACTATGATAACTTTAGGCCAAAACATTGAGGGCCTCCTTACCTCTCACTACTGGAGAGATGGCTTTCTGTCCTAGCAACAAGTCCCGAAACAAGTTGCTACGGTACAGATGAAAGATTTAATACCGGTTGGAAATGTCCTACCCCCTGGAGAGACTTTAGTACTGGTTGGTGTTACCAATCGGTACTAAAGGTTACTACCGGTTGGTAACACCAACCCGTACTAAGGCCTCTATAGGTATTAGTGCGGGTTGGTGTTACCAACCGGTACTAAAGCCTCACCAATTGGTACTAAAGACATCCAAGCACTTACGATAAAAGAAAATCATCCTCTATGTAGTCAAATGTGACAATGAGTTGTAGTGGTTGGATGGATCTCACACGATGCAGTAGGTCTTGAGTTCGAGCCCCAATGGAAACATGCTTTTTGGAAACATACATTTTCAGCTTTTTACGAAGCATCTTAAGCGTGTGCGGTAGGTCTTGAGTTCGAACACCAATGGAAACATACTTTTTTAGCTTTTTATGAAGCATCAATACCTGTTACTACTACCGGTACTAAAGCCTGAGAGGCATTAGTACCGATCCCATAGTACCGGTTGAGAATCCGGTACTAAAATGGGTTCCCAATCGATACTAATACTCCTTTCTCTAGTGTCTCACAAGTGAGGTGGCGGTCACTCCACAATCCTAAGGGTATCAAAAGACTTATACACGCCCCACACCTACAAAGATGGTATGCGTAAGCACCGATATCAAGAGGTATGCATAAACCTCAACACTAATCTTGATCGCAGCCAAGAGCAACACGCTAAGGTGCCTAAGGAAGCATTCACAAGCACTAAGCTATACCTAGCTATGCACTTATGGACTATATGAAGCTATATCTCTCAAGAATATGTCTCAATACTAAAGTGATGTTCCTTAGCTCGACTGGCCATCAAATGACAGGGTGGGTGACTATATATGCCCAAGAGCTAACTAGTCGTTTGGACCTTGGCTGATAGAATTACTACTAGCCACTTCAAATAGTTAGGTCTGTTGTACTTTCAAACTAGCCGTTAGCATTGATTGGTTGAGTGTCAAAAGAAGGAACTTCATACTATATGGTTAATTTATCTGACCTAGCCGGCCTCCACTTCCTAGCCCTTCTCTGTAATGTTGTTTGGTGACTATTTCAAGCGCACATCGGACAATCCGATAATACATTTCACCTAAGCTTTACTTCCCATCTTTTCTAGAATTGTATGTGTCGATTGTCCATTCAATGCATCTGACCTAGGTTCAGACATTACAGCCTATACATGTTCTGGGTGGCTTGGTCTTCATATGCAACAACTGTCTAGTCCATGCATTCATTTGGGGCAAGATTGGATTCACCGATTAGTTAAACTGACACGGACCTTGATTTTAGGCATCCTCCACTGATTGGACATATATAGTGATTGTCCGATCTATTCAACTTGCAAGGCATTGGGCTATTCAGTAAATTCAAACATGACTTGGATTGGGTCTTCAAGCTTCTTCATTGACTGGACACTATGATTGTGCGGTCCATGCAATCCCTATAGGATCGGTCTATCCATTCCATGCAATACCCATAGGACTAGACTGTCTTGTCCTCCCAAAAATCTATGAGGTTTTCAAGGTGCTGCCCTACGACCCGCAATGGGAGGCTCCCCTCAATCCGGGCCTGCTGACCAGCCAGCAGAACCACCGTTGTTACACAACCCTTTGGGCTTGCTTTTCTTGATGTCTTATGTCTTCTAGATGATCCTAAAGGTATTCTCTTGTGCTCTTAGTCACTCATTTAAGGTGTTTATTCTCCATCACTTACATTCTAGGACTAAAACAAATATTCTAGCAACCACATTAGTCCCAAATGATCATTGTTGTCATTTAACCACCAAGATCACACTAAGCTCAAGCCTTAGGTCCATTTTTCTTACAAAGTTGAGTAGCGATGAGGAGAATGTAGGTGCTAGTGGATCGCGAGGTGGGCAATGACAGGGGGAACGAAGTCGAGAGGAAGAAGGCTAGGTCCAATGGCAATCGGGAAGGAGGACAAGTTGGCAACGAAGAAGGGTCAACAGTAGAGGAGGGCCAACAGTGGTAAGGTGGCAACAACTAAGGAGGAATGCTAGCAACAGTGGGACGTGTCAGTGGTGAGGAAGACAGAAGAAAGCGGTTTTAGAGAGCAGTTTGGACATAGATGACACCCAAGCCAACTTTGGGATCTTGATTCCTGGTGTTCTAAGTTCATGGAACCGGCCAGATGACACACCTTAGCAACTTCAAGGATCACACATGCATTTTGTTCGAAACAAAATTAAAAAAAAACAAAGATTTCGGTATGTATGGTTCTTATATGTTGGTCATTATAATTGATCTCGGTGAATTTCCTTTTTTTTTGTTTTTATGCTGTTTTTATGGGGGGAGGGGGTGGATAATAATTTCACAGATGATTGACTATAATAGACACCTTGTAAATGCAGTTTTAGAGGACTTACTTAGCATCTGTTAAAGCGGTCAATTTCTACACAAGCACTTTGCGTAGAGACTGCTTTAACCACCTCTAAATGAATCAATTTTAGCATCTGTATGTTTTTTGGCAGTAAGTGGAGTTGCATGCATGGTTTGCCCGTTATCGTATCTGGCTAGCTAGTTCTCCACATTGGATTGTACTTCCAAATATGTTACCATGCAGATGATGTAGGTACTAATTTGCATCAATCTAAGAGTAAGGAGATGAATTAATATACACGGTGACTTTCTAGGAGTAAGGACTTTCAGCATGGAGACGGGATATCGACAGTCAATTCTGCAGGCAGGAGTAGTATGCATGGAGTACCTAATATTCTCTGATGAGACTATGAAAAAGAGATCAGCCTCTAAGCGGCATATATTGTTGCATTGATAGATGTCCACAACCTTATGAAAATCATTATCTGAGGTTTGCTACGAATATTTATTGGCACTTGCAAAATTCAGCGGGATTCCGGTAATATGCATCCGATCTGTCTTTGACTAGAAGTCGAAGCCTCTGCTGTCTACTTTTTGAGTGTATCAGAGATATTCTCCATCATTTACTAATCAATCAATCATAAACATATACAATTATCACTTGTGGAGCTAATAGCCAAGGCGGCACACATCACTGATGTAACGTGTAGACATGATTGTGTCAATTAATCATCTTATGCTTTGCTGTGTGGTTCCATCCTTGATAGAAACTATCTAGTTTCAGTGCACACAGTGCAATTCAATCATGCTCAGCCTGAATTTCTAGAAGGAACAATGATAAATATCAAAAACTGAGATGGCCGTGCATGCATGCATTAGCAGTTAGACGTCTTTTAGGGTATGGATGGGATTCCAGTGAAATTCAAGTGTATAAAAGTTTAGTAACACTTACTTTGCACATTTAGCTTGTTCTGGAATTAGCTAAGAGACGGTAACCTATATAGGAATCTTTTGAAAAAAAATTAAAAACTTGAGAGAATTAGCTAGGCTGGAGGACAAGAACTACATAGCTGAACAATGCAAGATCGAATGAAGAGATACACATATGGTAGTATGGTACGGTGAGAGAGACTTGCACTACTCAACTACCCGGCCGGTATAGGTATAGGTATAGCAGCCTTCTTCTTACCTAGCTAGCTAGCTTGCTTGCTTGCTTTCATGATAATATATAATCTTCTCCCTGTTGACCGAAGAATATGATCACCACTTGATACTAATATAATTAATCTCGCTCATTGGTACGGTCCTCATTCTAAAGCGGACTAGGACATGTACAATAGTTAGACGACAGCAGTCCGCGATTGAGTCTTTGCCACATCATATAAAAATATCGATATATATAATGGAGACAAAGTACTTGTACACCTGCAGGATTGTCTATGAAGTTGCATTGATAGATGTACCTCGATAACTCTATGCTTTTGATGAATATTACATTGAGATGATACATCGTCTATCGTCTAATTATATTTATAGGCATTGTATCCTGTGACTGCTGGTCCCTTCTTCCTTTTTTTTTATTTATTCTCTGTGCCACGTAGAAAGAAACATTTAATTTACGCGCCAATCTTATTTATCAATATTGCACATGTATATCCTAATTAGATGCTTGATTGTATTAGTAATTATTAGTGTGCATGCATGCATGCTCGATGGAGCTAGTGCTAGCTGATGCTTGTGAGATGTGGTTGGGTTCATAATAATAAAGCTGATGCTTGTGAGATGTGTGTTTGTCAGTTTGTCCTGCTGCTGCATGCACGCGCATATCCGGCCACATGCATGTGACTAACTAGTAGCTAAATTCGTTCTGACATACATGCCTTCCTGCTTATAATAAGTACAAACCTTTAATCGATCTCTAGTTAATTGTCAGGATCGATGCCCCTGCAATGGCGTCATCTCACACACAATATTATTCGCTGTCATCGAGATCAGTTGTGCCGTTCCGATCCAGTATGCGGTGGAGGATGCTGTTTCTTGTCTCATTTATATTATTATTTGCATATTGCATGTAGTACATGCTCTGCATATATGTATATTTGTCGTGACTGTGCTTATTAATTACTATAGTAGTTTGCAATTAGTGGCCGGGCGCGTGCATGTTCGCGACGGACTATTATTAATTAACGGCTAGCGCCGTAGACTGTAAATTTGTTTTCTGTGAGAAGTCAGTCCTCGATCAGATCAGCTTGCGTTTGCATTATTGCTGCTGCGTGCGCGCAGCACCTAGCCAGCTACTGACACACAGATGCCGAATTGAAAGAGAACGAAGAGTGCGTGCATATGCATGCTTTGATCAATCAATTTGAAGGAGGCCGGCCACGAATCATCAATGCAACCCTGAGATTCTCAGCTAGCAGCAGCTGCTGCTGCTGTCGATGCTTGGATGCATGCATGCATGGTATGTCCTTTTTCTGCTGCTGCTATCTGCTGCTGCTGCTGTCGATGCTAGCATGCTGTTGTTTGAACCAGCTAACTGGGATATTATTTGCCTCACTCCGTCGTCGTTCTGATCATCTTTATGTAGCTAGACGTACACAGATAGCTGCTAGGCTGCCAATTGTTTGTTGCTTGCATGCATTGGCGGTGTAGAATATACAGACAGCAGCAGCTTTGCATGCACTAGCTGCTGATGATCATCAGATCAGACCCGGCCGGTCTATACAGCCCAGTACACCACCACCACAATTTGATTTCTTAATAATCAGAGCACTGCTGGTGGCCTGCGGCCTGGACACACACCATGCATCCTTCAGATCACATGAGAGCCAGCAAAGATTCTTGCTTGGTTGTCTCATCCTCTATCATCACACACGCCACCATGCATGCTCCCATGCAATGTATTACAACGATGGATCAATGCAAGGACCCTACACACATAAGTATACATGTACGTACGTGCGTACTCTGAACTGAAAGCTGCTTTACATACAGTACTGGGATAGATGCTGGAGTGTGAATAATGCTGACTCTTCATGTGCTCTCTGCGCTCAGCTAGCTAGCTCCTCCATCGATGTCGACGAGAAAGGCGCAGCTGTACATGTACATGATCTATATTATTATGTATATGTACGTATAGTAGTTGCCTCTGCCCCTCTGTAGCACCAGCAGTGCTCTACGCTACTGTACCTGTCTACAAAAGGGACCAAGCAAGGGACCCCAGCCAGCCAGAAGAGTTTTTTTTTTTAATTCACTCCCGTTCGATCCATCATCATCACCATATGCGTATGCAAGGGGAGCTATATATATACACCCCTGTACGTATATATTACTGTACTATATATACATTATTAGCAATGCAATCAATACATGAAACTATGAAAGGGGGCCAGTGTTTATTTATTATTATATAGATTATTATTGTGCATGATGAAAGAACAATCGTCGGCCTTGCAAATTAAAATATCTCGACCATCACATCACGTGCAAACAGTACGGTGCATGTTAAATTGGCACCAAGACGCATGTTATACCTGACTGACTGGCTCAGCATGCATCGCATCAGATCAGTTGGCTACGTACTGCCTGCTGATACGCAGCCGGGGGCGAGTAGGATGAAACTAACGGATATTTTCCGACTATCCGTCCGTCCCGAAAGGTTCAAAAACTAAATGGGACGTCCGATATCCGAGCCCGAACAGTTAATATCCGATTCGTATCCGTATCCGGAGATTCAAAATTGTGTAGTAGTATGGCGATGGGATGTATATCAATATCCGGAGCATTTTGACACTGTCCGTATCCGAATCCGCTCTGAGAAAAAAATAATTATTTGTATTCGAATCCGCATATATCCGTCCGTATCCGATCCGGTTTCATGCGTATCTGGGAGGAAGGGAGGCCACCACGCCTCCTACTAGGTAAATTTAAAAAACAAATTAATATTGCTCATCGCTTCACAGCTTCCTATACATATTTGTTGCCCACTCGTTATCTCCGGTAACCGAGGTTATCTTGGTAGTATCTACTAAGTGTGTATGCTAGAAATTCTCACAAAAAAAATCTGGCCATTAATTCCATAGACTCTAACCGTTATTGACAATCACTAGTGCATCCACCCAAGTTTCTACTGTGTGGACTAGAATCTTAATTAGCAAATATAAGTATTAGAAGTTTAGGAATAAACTTGATAGTTACAAGTAATCAAAGTTACTTATCTTTGCACACTCCCTCTACAGACATATCGATTTTATATTTTCATTATAATAAACTAATAAGCTATGTTAGCCGTTAAATCATATCCATAATCATATTTTTTCCTTTGTATTATACCTCTTCATGTCTTATATTTTATGATTGGAAAACTTAAATATATATTTATATATAGGACTCATCATGCATATCTACTTGGTCTGCATGATGATGGTGACACACAACATATATTTACTTTAAGTCAGTATATTACATACTAGTCCATCAACCCATGCTCTCGTATGGATTAGAGTTTGACATATAGATTTAATCCTTAGTAATATTACAAGTGATTATATTCATTCATCTTTTGTAATGGCATTGTGTGTAATTTACAAATAAATTTATTAATTTTTTTAATTTATCTTTCATGTTGGCATATTGGGTAATTTAATTTAAATGCAAATTTATGGTTTATTTTAATTCATATTTTATAATGACATGATGAGTAATTTATATGAAAATTAGTGGATAATTTAATTCATATTTTATAATGACATGATGGGTAATTTTTATGCAAACTTAGGGAGTTGTCTTAATTCATATTCATAATGGCATGGTGGGTAACTTTTATATAAAATTAGAGGGTTATTTTATTTCCATATTTCGTAATGGCATGGTGGGTAATTTTTTAGAAAATATAATGGATCTAATGGCTATTATTATTAGACCTACGTGATGGATGGCCGAATGTTTCTTATTTTTGTGAGAATTTCTAGAATTTATCTTTTTTTTAGCGCGTCTGCTGAGGATTAACGTTAAGGCTCCAAAAGGAGTCTCCAGTAATAGTAAGATTGTTAGTGACATGTGGGTAATTTAGAAATATTTATGTATGTATACTTTGTAGTTCTCATTCTTCATATAATAGAGAAGATGATGTTAAAAGTAATCCACATGTTCATTTGAGGGGAACCTTTTTGTTTTATTTTAATTAAATGAGGTAAAAAATTTACATGCAAACTTAAAGATTTCATAGATTAAGTATCATAATACAAAATATAGTAATTAATTTATATTTAAATTAAGAATATTAAAGTAGATTATCTTTTATAATAGGAATGTGATACCTCCTGTCCATCCCGAGTGAACCGCTGTGCTGCATATCACTCTTCGGTTGAGGCTGAATTGCACAAGCGATCATACGCGCCCATCTTCTTGCCACAAGAATAATTGTACCTCATGCCATTCTATACGTATGTGATAGGTTGGCTTCATTGGACTCTATCTCGCCCAGAATAATGCAAGTAGTAGGTGTTCGGTTTGCCTGGCCAAGGTTGGTACCTGCCTTATGCAGAGGAGGGACTTGGGCTATCTAGGATTGTGCAGGTGACGTGAGCAGTGGCTATCCCGGGCAAGTGTAAGGATCGTGCCGGTGTCTCTGATCCAAGAGTGGGAAGCGGTAAATTGGATCGCTAATTCACTCTTCTAGGACTTTCTAGTGTATAAGGTAAACTTATCATGACCTACACATGCCCAGAAGACTTCGAACCTATAGCCAAACCTAATCGATCTAACTATGAAAGGTAAAGGCACGCAGTAAGGTAAATGCGGAAACTTAAATACGTTAAGTAAAGAGAGTTAGGGAAAGGGGATGCAAACTCCCGAGGAGACAAAGAGATTACACAAGCTCACCACCAAAGGCAAATGAGCCGGGCACCAAGACTCTCACGATTACCGTCTCACACTAGCTACCAAGGCTCCTAGCAAGTAAATGCTAAGTGCCACCAAGACACCAAGACACCAAGACAAGGCCACTGCCACTGTCTCTTTGGTCACAAGACACCGGTTCTTCACTATGGAGCTTGAAGGGTATCCTCGTCTCCGCACAAAGTGTCCATGCCGCTCCACACCAAGAAGAAGGGTCTAGAAACGAGTATAACGTGGCTTGGCCACATTCAAGTCTTCCCATGCAGGAGCTACTACACTCAAGAAGAGCTCACAAGCTCACTCCCTCGGAGCTCTAATCTAGCTTGGATTAAGCACTAAGCACTTCTTTGGTGGTTGTTGTGGATGATATGTTTGAAATACTCCTTTGCTCTTGTTGCAATCTTTAGCAGCTCCAACTCACTTCAAATGACCAGGTGGGGTGGCTTCTATAGCCCTCAAACTTGAATTAGCCGTTAGCCAAAAGGCTGCTAGAAAGTGCATGGACTGGACAGTCCGACCAACACTTTTTGGATACATTGGACCTTTCGGTCTGCTGTACTTGCCAACTAGCTATTACATTCCAAAGGTCTGACCAATAGTTCGACCAGTGGAGGTCAAACCTTCCGGTCCATGTAGCTCCCCCCGCTGCTTCATTTTTCACATCTTCTACCAAAATGGTCCAACCTTGGTCCGACCTTCGAAGGTCGGACCTTATGGTCCTTATATCTTCTAGCTCGCTCCATGTTAACTAGTGGAAAGGTCTGCTCCATATTTTGGGGGGGGGGGGTTGGACATTCCTGTAATCATGAGCTGCTAGGTGTTCATCTCTTAGCCCCTTCGGGAGAATTGGTCCAATGGTTGGTCTGACCTTAAGGGAGCAGGACCCCATTAGGGTGGCCCTTCAGGCCTTGTCATTGTCTCCTCTTCTTCTTCTCATCCCTTGGACCTAAGCATCTAAGAATGTATATATAGACAAGTTTATTAGTCAAGTTGTTTATCAATCAATCACCAAAACACCTACATGGAAATGTGGCATAAGAGGCCATTTTTCATATATGGAGATTGATCTGATTGAGATGGAGAGCCTGCATTTCTTAATCTATCTGGATCTAATAATTGTTTGTCGTAATGACAAATAAAAATTTAGTAATTACTTTAAATCATTTTTCATAATGGTAGAGTGGGTAATTAAAATGCTTTTAGGGGTTACTTAAATAATCTTTCATAATAACAAAGTGGATAATGGCATAGATAGGTAATTTAAGTACAAATTTAGGTAGTTACTCTAAATCATATTTTATAGTAGCAGTGGATAATTTAAATGCATACTTAGAGGGTTACTTTAAACCATCTTCTATAATAGAAGAGTGGTTTGAAAATAGAATAGATCTAATGGCTATTACCGTTGGAGGTTACCAAATGGATGGCTAGATGTTTCTCTTTTTTCAGAACGTTTAGGATTTATCTTATTTCCCAGTGTGTTTCATGTCCAATTAGTAATAGTGAGATGGAATTATGAGTGTATTAGTGTGCTTATATTTAAATTAACTATGAATTTGAGTTTTAATGTTTTAGTCAAAATGTTTATTTTGTAAAGTAAGATCTTACATATTTTATTTCATGGTGTATTAGTGCAACTTAAAATCAATTAGTTGTATCATTCATTAAAGGAATGCTTTTCATGATTGACAAACTATACAAATACAATTTTTTGATCGCATGTTCATGCATTATTGGTCTGCTTGGTAATTTAAATGTAAATCCGAGGTCACTTTAAATCCTCATTTATAGTGCATATATAGGGTAATTCAATTGAAAATTTGGGACATTGCTTCAAAATTTCTTTTATAATGGTAAAGTGGGTGGTTTTTAGAAAATGGAATGGGTCTGAGAATCGCTATGGTTAAAGACTACTGGATGCATTTTGTGAGAATTTTTCTAACATCTGTTTTTTCAATTAAAGTAAAGCAAAAGATTGATTATAGCCTTCAGTAAGATGCTTCAAAAATGTACGTTAGATCACGGGATTAAATGGTCTTCTGTGGGATAAAAAATTGGTGACATAGTAGGAGGATAAAGTGGTTGAATGTTACAGGCGGTGATGACACGAAGGAGAACCAAGCGGGAACAGGCGAGGGGCCAAGGGCCAAAAAAACCTAGCGTAAGGCCTAAGCGTTAGAGTTTCATGGGCCCAAATGGCCCAAGTAGTATACACATATATATAAACAGTGGATAGAAAGCCTGGAGAAACCGTCGAATCATGAGCTGTTTCATTTCATGTTTCCAACAAAATAAAAATCCTAGATGTAACCACTTATTCTTCAATTGTATCAAAAACTGTATCGCGTCGTCTTGGCATCTGACGAACCCCAATCTATACGGGTTATTGTTTCTAACACCCATTTATTGTAGATGATTGTGCTCGCCATCGTATCGATCGGGGACACACGTCTACATACATACAACTACAAAGTTGCTTGTACTTGTACGCATAAAACGTTGCCAGGCCCTGATCCATGGGTGCTTATGCTATGTCACCTGGTTTTGCCATCCGGTTGTCCATGAAGGACATGGATGGAGTTGGAGAGAGCCCATTGCGTCTGGCAAAGCTCTAGATGACGTGACGTGACGTATACAATACAAATGACAAAAATGGCGATGTGCTATCATCGAAACCAAGGTTAGTTCAGAGCAATCACAAGAGACAATCGTGGCGCCCGAGAAGACGGACAGGCAAGGACGGGAGGAGGAATCGATGCATACTACATATTATATATATAGCAGTAGTAACTACGTATATATATAGTATATATATAAACCGTTGCATGCAACAGATAATAACTCGACTTGCTGGAGTAACAGTTTGGCGATTGACTCCTCATATTCACTCATGGCGGAGGCAGCAACTGGATCATCAGGCGGCGGCGGCGGCATTGCCGTGAGCGACAGACAGAATGAGGAGGCGAGGCGGCGGTGGAGCTGGAGCCTGGCCGGCAAGACGGCGCTCGTCACCGGAGGAACCAAAGGGATCGGGTGATAATCTAATACATGCTCCTACATACTATAGTTTATTTATTTATCTTCATGTCGGGTAATTTGTCTGCGTATATTAACGGGATGATGATCGATTCATCCACCAACGTTAACGGCAATTCAAGCACGTACAGGCTTGCGATCGTGGAGGAGCTGGCGGGGCTTGGCGCCAGGGTCCACACCTGCTCCCGCACCGCCGGCGACCTGGACGCATGCCGGCGCCGCTGGGCCGACAAGGGCCTCCTCGCCGACGTGGTCACCACCTCCGTCTGCGACGTGTCGTCGCAGCGCGACAGGGAGAGCCTGGTTGCCACCGTGCGCGACCTCTTCCACGGCAGGCTCCACATCCTCGTCAACAACGCCGGCCAGTCCATCTACATGCCGGCCGCGGCCACCACCCCCGACGACTACGCCCGCCTCATGGCCACCAACCTCGACTCCTGCTTCCACCTCAGCCGCCTCGCCTACCCGCTCCTCCGACGGGCAGACGGAGACGGCGGCGCCGCGGTGGTGCACATGTCCTCCGTCGCGGCCTTCGTCGCCTACCAGGCGCTGTCCGCCTACTCGGTCAGCAAGGGCGCCCTGCACCCGCTCACCAGGAGCCTCGCCGCCGAGTGGGCGCCGCACGGCGTGCGCGTCAACTGCGTCGCGCCGGGGGTCACCGACACTGGCATGTTCAGCACCACGCTAGGCGACGCCGGCAGGGCGCGGAGGCTCGCCGAGATGGAGATGTCGCGGGTGCCTATGCGCCGCTTCGGCACACCGCAGGAGGTCGCCGCGCTCGTCGCCTTCCTCTCCATGCCCGCCGCATCCTACATAACAGGCCAGGTCATCTGCATCGACGGCGGCCGGACTGTCGCAGCCAAACTGTGACGGCCAAGCCAACTACTACACGTGGTAGCGGCTAGCTGAGCTGCCATTGCAACTCCATCTGGCGAGTCGACTGGCTCGTGTCGTGTCTGTCGAGTGTCGATAACTTGCAGCTAGCAAAACTGAACTCGACCAACCATTCCATGCCTGTATGTTTGTGAGTTGTGACGACGGCCATGCCTACGACACCATTTTTTTTTTTTTTTGCTTGATCTGTTTGTTCCGCAAACTGAACTGAGCTGAGCTGAGCATGCCAAGGAAACGTTTCGCAAATATGTAGTGTAAGTAGAGATCCGAAAAGCTAATTAATTATGAAGAACAAATCTGGAATCGATTCCCAACAAAATACACAAGCAACCAATCCGTCATCCCAGACTTCAACTCACAGTTCCTAGGGTGCAAAGCTACTCTTACCGTCTGATGGTTCAGATGGTTATTACTGCTGCCAGGCCAGGCCAGGCCATTGTATACATCCCGTCGAAACAAAACGCAAACCCCCATGTGGAAAGGACAACATCATTCATGATCATAGCAAAACACAGGAAATCAAAATCTCAACCTATAGCATCAATGGTCAGTCAGGCGATAACTGACTGATTCTCAGGTGCATCGATCCATCTCCTGCCATGAGCGCAGCTCTCTATCGCCAATCTTGCTGATGTCTTGAGCAGGTCCCACAATTTACAGATTCTTCCCATCTTTCTCCTCGATGGCCTTTGCCTTGCGGTAATCCTTGTCCGTCCCAAACAACCTGAAAGACAATCATCAAAGAGCTTCTTATGTAACAGGGTTCAGAGCCCATGGACAACAACTCAACAGAGCAATGCCAACGGGAGACCGATTCTCACCAGTCCATGTAAACAAAGGTTGAGGCGTAGTTCCCCGACTTTGTGTAGAGCACACGATGATGGTAGTCATGGAAGTCCGACCTATTCATCATGACAACATTTCAGCACTCAGTTAGACATTCAGCTTCAGATAAACAAATACAATCCCCTTTCGGGAGGAAATGCTGTGTCTTACTTACCCGCCATACAAAGGCAGGAAATTTGATGGGCTCCATGGGAAATGATAGCCACTGTGAGCTTCGACTGTCTCCAATACCCTCAGCACCATCCAAAGCCACAGGGTGAACAAATGGGGGCCAGTAAGAGCAGGGCCGACAACTGTGGCAAATCCCAGGAACAAAATTTCAGCCGGGTGGGCATACTCTGAAGTTAATCCAAAGGGTGTCGCGTACCTGCAACGATTTGAGTCATATGGAATAGAAAATGATGCAAAGTGTAATGTAAGATGTAATGAAGCAACAAGACTTACTCATGGTGGACGCTGTGAACATGCTTGTATAGCCATTTGGTGTGCAGTGCCCTGTGTCCCCAATAGAATATAAAATCCTCAAGGACAAAGTAGAAAAGAACTTGAGATACCACAACCGTCCTGTAGAAACATAGGCCAAAAGATACAAGTGTTTCTTTTTCAACTCGAACAATGGTCACATGAGATGAGAAGAATACTAGGCAAGGCAATGAAATATGTGGGGTTCTTTAGTTAGGAGAGAGAAGTGAATACCAGTGTGGCAGAGGAAGAGAGCTCCTAAGGCCCATGAATTTGAAGGCGGGATATGAGAAAATCATGACAGGCAAGTTCACACAGACATGATAGAGAACGAGACGCAAGACACATCTGTTTTGGTAAGCAGAGGTGTTGCTCTTCTTCTGCGAAAAAAGATGCACAGATTTTTTGTTAAGGAAACCAGATATATATGCATATGGTGGCAAGATAAACATAGTGTTCATTGTAGAACAAGTATTATATGACAAAAAAGAAAAGAGAGAAGGATCTCATTCGCTCTCTACGTAAGGGCACTAGGAACTTGGGAAAGAATCGATGGCATGCATGTTCTGTTTCAACATTCACAGTCCAATCCAGGCATTACATTTCAACCGTGGAAAAAAAAAGGGCAGAGAAACTATCGGCCAAAAGATAAGGCAAATTTGGAATGGTGGTTATTTTCTTAAGGAGCGGATGAATTCCTATTCTTAGGGAAATCTAAATAAGATTTGGATAAAAAAAAAAGGTTAAATGAGTGGCATATCGCAAACAGCTGAAATAATACCATCGTGAGGTGAGCAATGTAAAGATCAGATCTTGTACTGTTCTTTTTTTTTCCCCTTATCTGTCTTCTTCCTTCTGAATCATAATAAGGTTTCACATATTACACTCCCAGCCAAAACCAAAAGATGGAAATATTGAACCGTCTTGCTGCCCCCACGGTGAAGAAGCAAAAAGGCTGGGGAGCTTTGTTTTGCTGCCTAACATTTGTGATGTGATGTGATAAAACTGAAAAGTATGGTCTATGGTAAGGTGGGCGCAGAGGCCATGGTTCTCCTCCTCCTTATATATCATGGTAAGTGAGTTGGACATGAGGCGTAAATCATGGTACAGAAGGGTCGGGCTTGGTTGTATGGAAAGAGGAACGAGATTGAAAAGGAGAGGTCGCCTACTCTACTGTGTACTGACTCATTGTTGAGGTGGCCGGGGGTCATAGAAACGGGAACAAATGAGAGGCATCGTTGTCATGGTTGCGTGTCTGTGTTGGATCTTTCCCTCCTCCATACCCAGTGTTGGCTGCTGTCTATCATTTTACACACATTTACTGCCCCTGCTGCCTGCTGCTCCTAGGCAGAGGAGGAGGCAGCAAGGAGGGAGGAAAAAAAATTGGTGCAATCTAGTATTCTGGATGGACGGACAATTGACGGACGGATCAAACAAGAAGAAGAAGGGGATCAAACCTGGATCTTGTACTTGGCGAAGAGCCCGAAGCGCTCGAAGAGGAGGGAGGGGAGGCCGGAGAGGAAGAAGACGGTCTCGTGGAGCAGGAAGGTGACGACGGTGGCGAGCTGGAACTCGGTGAAGTTGGCGATCAGGAGCTGCATTCATTCCCCCCATCCCATCCCATCCCATCCCATCCATCCAAGCGAGGGAGGGAGAGGGAGAGCAGAGTGAGAGTGAGATAGAGAGAGAGATAGAGATCTGCGGGGATCGATTGATGATTGAGAGAGAGAGAGAGGAGGAGGAGGGATGGGGGAATGGGATGCGGAGTACCTGCCACGCGGACTCGATGGAGGACATGGGCGCCGCCATTGTAAGGGACATGGGTGGATGGGTAGGCAGTCTGCTCGCCGGCGGCGAAGATGCCGAGGAGGAGGGGAAGGAGGATTTTTCCTCGCTAGTGTTTTGTCTGGCTCGTCCCCTCTGCGGCTGCGGTGGAGCCGCGACCGCGACACCAAGACCAAGAGAGGGAGGCCTCTCGACTCTCGTCTCGTGCCTGCCTCGGTGCCTCTCCTCTCTTCGACTTCGATGGCTGTGTGGCCTGTCTGTCGCCTTCTTCCTCTTCTGTTCTGAGCTGCGGCGTGCGGTGTGCCACTTGCCTCGCCGTCCGTCACATGGATGGATGGATGGATGCATCAAGAAGAAAGAAAGAATTGCAAAGTAATCCCGGCCCACAGCAAGGGACACCAAACAGCTGCTGCTGTTTTTTTTCCACTGATGATGAAACACTATCCTAGAGAATTAGAGGTGGTAGGTCACTGACACAGCACATGCACCAACGGGGAATACTAACTAATACATCCACAAGCCAGCCGCAGCGAAACACAAGTGGTAGCGGATCATGTATGTATGTAATGTATACTTTGCACAAAGTTTGTTTGATACTAGCACAGACAGACGTTTAAGCAACATGCCTGCCTCTGCCTCCCCATCTCCCTCATGCCTACACATTAGTAGTTTCATTACATTTCACTAGGCTACATACACCGGATCAGATCAGATCTGATCTGATCTACCAAAACAAGCTAAGCGTCCCCAGCCGGTGGATCATGATGCTGGATTACATATAATGTAAGCAATGGGCGGAGGGAGAGAGAGAGAGAGAGGGAGAGAGAGAGAGAGAGAGAGGGGGGGGGGGGCACGGATTCATTAGTGTCCACTGCTTCATTCTTTCATAAAACACTCGCACAACCAAACCAGATTATTTCAAGTGTCCACGTAGTTTGCGGCCATCATCAGCTCCAGGGTTATCTCGGGTTCGATAGGAAACTCCGCCGTCTCCTTCCCACTGCACAACCAAACCAGATTCACAGATTCAGTCAGCTAAACAACAACCCAAGTGTACAACCAGATTCCCATCATCAGCTGCAACATTCTAATAGTAACTTTCAAAGTTTTGGTTCGCGTTTCAACGGTAACAGGGACTAGGCATGGCGTATGCACGTCTACTGCTCCCATCAAAGTTTTCTCTACAAGGTATTGCACTGTGAGACCATTAACTAATGTCTGCTCTGCCTACTGGAAGGAAACACAAAAACCATGCACGCCAGAACTACAACAATGAATTTCTACTTCGACTGATATATGCCCGGCCCACCAATTGACTTCAGGGTAGTGAGCCATCTGATTCATTACACTACCACCCTAGCTAGGAACCAATTAAAACACATAGCGTGTACATGTTATCTCAACATGCAACCTCAAGCTTTAGTTTTGGTTTTTGCTTAAGTGATACATGCAATCTAGTGCCCACCGTCCTATTGTCCTTGTCTGACTCCCTGGCAACACCTGGACCACACACCTCCTTTTCATATAGAAAAACTGAAGTGCTAAGTGAAACAAACAGCCAAAGGAAGCACAAGATCCCTTAAGCTAGAGGATGATTTCAAATGCAACTTAGGCCACCCTTGCGACTCTTGACTGAAGAGGTCCATATACCATCAAAAGATTAACTATCTGTTACCAAGACAGCCCGGTTTTAATTCACTCTCCCATAATTGGGTACTGAGTCATAGCTCTTTACTAAGCAAAGGGATGGATACATCAAAACGGTACATTAATTGCGATGCATAACAGCACACACAGCTGAGATCTTACCTTACCAGCATTATACAGTTACGTTAGGCTCATGCTCATTACTTAAGAACATATGCCAGGCCAAAGGTACAACCAGTAAACTAGGACAATAGCCAGTAAACCACAAGTGCAGAAAAAAGAGCAAAGCAGGGCAAGATAAAATTGTGTAATAGTGTAAATACAGTCGGCTCTGCAAACTATGTACTGAGCATGCTAATCAGTGTAGAATTATAGATCGGTTGTAAACACTAACCACCACGTGCACCATTAGCTAGCAATATAGAATAACATTCTAAAAGCCAAATATGAGTCATGTGTTGTGATAGTTAGAAGGAAAAGGTCCAAATTCAGGGTTCTTCTTGTGTTTTGACTTTTGACCACTCAACAATGGCATAAAGGAGATAACTGTTAACGGCGATCAGGGATGCATGCTACAAAACATGGTAAGGTCTTGTTGTTTTTCTGATGGGTTGTGCCTCAAACTCAAACTCTAGGGCAGAATGGCAGATCTAAATATCTAATCCCCAAAGGACAACTAATGAACCCTGAAAAGGAGCCATTTTACCTGTCACTGTGTATTCATACCCATTCCCCAAGTCCATATCCACATCAAATGGGTAAGATATGGATAGAGAATCCTTCACCCATTAGAAATGGATAGGATATGGGTATTACCCATCAGTAAATAGGGTATGGGGAGGGGATCATCCATTTGCCCACCCCGTTCTTCTTCATGAGGCCTGAGCCATCATCGCTGGCTGCTCAGCTGTGCTTGACGAAGCAGCGAGCAAGTGACGGCACGAATAAACTCCGTCAGTCCCTCCCATCAGCCTCCTTCCCTTTGCAGTCCGCCCCCACCATTACCCTCTTCTCTCCGCTGGACACACTGAGGGAACTGCCTCCCCTGCCAGTAAGAGACGTGCCTCATCTTCCACCGTCACAGCTCCCCAATCGACGAGGTTTTCGTTTGATTTTGGAGAGAATCAATCAAGGAGGTTTTCATCTGCTTTCGGAGCGAATCAAACAAAAAAGTTCTCGTTTGCTTTCGGGGAGCTCAACTGCTGCTCGATGAAACACCAAAAAATCAAGGAGGCTGTGTTTCCTGCAGTTCTCTGCAGACTGTGAAGCTTCACGCAGACAACGGACATAGGAAGATCCTGACGCTTCCGTGCAGAGGACCAACAGTGGCGGGTTAATCGAGTCAGCATCATGTGCAGCTCTCTGCAGGGGTTCATGCCCAACCCTCTCCTCAGCCCTGCACACTTGTCCAAAGGTTCTCCTTTATCCATTACTTTTTCATTTATCCAGTGGATATGGGCAAATGAACATGGGTGAAATTGGTGAGGGCGAGGACTGGGCAAGAGACATATGGTGTGGGCACGCTTGGGTTTGTCCAAAACCTCCGCATCGGCAGGTATAGGAGCCATTAGAATGATACAAGGTGCAGCTTCTCACCAGATCAGAATATCAGATGCAAAGGCTTGTTTTGCCCAAAACCCCAACTGTGGAGAGCAGGAATCAGATCCATTGGAGTCCCTTTTGCCCTGGATATTCAGGAATTGAGAATTTGCTCCTATTACAGGTTGGTCGAAAGTTGTGGGTGTGAGGCAATGGGGATGCACTATATATCCATTCTAGCGATGCACGCACGGAAGCAAGCAATCTATATAACCTATATAAGTACAACCCACTAAGGGTCATTAGCTTCTATTTCTCTCAACTCCTAGGCTATCCACGTCATCCTTTATTTACTGCCGTCGGATTATGTACTCTTAAGCAGCATCTGTCCATTCATACATATACCGTCCATGCTCTCTCTCTCATGCATCCATCTGTTAGCATTCACCAAGGCCGGCTTCCCGTAGACCCATGATTTTCATTTCCATCGAACTCCAAATTTTAATTTCCATTGCCTTCCAAACATGCACTTGCCGCGACCTCTTCCAATCCAGCATTATCCTAAAAACTTATCTCCCACTAGGACTCATGTTCAATGCAGGGCATGTAACTGCTGCCCCCTTACTAATTGGCTTAGTAGTTGAGACGGTTGAGTTGCCTAAATATCTCCTTCCTACCTCTGGCAACTCGCTGTTGATGCATTATCATCGCTGAGACAAAGCGTTCAAGGAAAGATCTTAACACTAGCGCTGCACGCCTGCACCCTTCCTAAGTACGTACCCTTGCTTAAAATTGTCCGTTCCTCTTTCTTTACAAATTACATGTTCTCATAGCTTAACACAGATTATCCAATCCATTGGTGTTCAATCTTTTCTACAGGGTCGTTCTTCCTACTCTTCAGTTCTACATAAATTTACTCATGATGAATTTCTTCCATTTGGGCTTTGACACACAGAGAAAACCTTGGCCCCCGTGTCGCCCCCGCTTGAGCGACTCGGGCGGGGCCAAGCCCTAGCCGCCGCCACCTCCTCTCCCTCTCCTCTCTGCCTCGCCGCCGCCGGAGCTAGCCGTCGGGATGCTCGCACGGCTCGCGGTGAAGGCTGCGGCGGGGCGAATCGGCCTGTTCGCAAACTTCGTGGGGCGGCGGCCTCAGCGGCTCCAGCGTTGCGGCTTCGGTCGGTGCTCCCCGGTCGGCTGGAGGCCGGATCTAGAGCCTCCCCGTCCAGATCCGCCTCTTCACCTCCCGTTCGGCCGGTGGGCGACGGCGGGGCCATTCGCGCCCCTTGGCCTCGCGCCGCTAGCTCCACCTGGTCGGCAGTGGCTTCGGCCTTGGGGTCCCGGCCTTGGATGCTCAGATGGTGTCGGTGCCGCCCTTGGCCAGCTACTTCCGAGCGACGGGACGAGTGGTGGTGGGTCTTCTAGTGAAAGCCATGCCCGCTTGCGGGCGGACGGCGGTGACACGGGCGCCACTCCTACCCTCCTGAGGGTGCCGTCCATGGATCTCCCCCGCCCTCTGTGTAGGCATCCTCGCCTCGGCCATCTTGGGGGTTTCGCGCTGGCTGGTCGCCCGGCGATGGAGCTCTGGTGGTCGGGCCCCACTGGGTTGGTGCGTCAGTGGATGGCAGAAGGTGGCAACGCGTGGCGGGGTGGCGTCGGCGGTGGCTGTCCCTGCAGCCCTTCTCTATAGTGCTGGCGGTCACCGCTGCTCTGCTGGGGTCTTCGGAGGAAACTCTGCTTGGATTGTTCTAGGCGGGCGGCGGCGGCGATTCGGTGTCATTTCTCCTTCTTGAAGGCGTCGTCCGGATGACCTTCAGTTTGCGTGGTTGTTGGCCAACATGGGGGCCTTTCGTTACTCCGCTTGGCTCGATGGTGCTTGGGTCTTTGTTGCTCCGAGCGTCTGCTTGCTCACAGTGCTCGGCGCTGTGGCTCCAAGCTCGTTGGTGAAGAATCGGAGCTGCCTCGTGTGGGGTGCGTCGAGGCTTGGCAACGATGGTGCACAACGGTTTTCCTACTTGTGTGCCGATGTTTGGGTGTAGGTGTCGTTGTGTAGCTTTGGCCGTGTGCAGCCCGTCATGGGAAGTTGCAGCTGCTCGTCCCTTGTGATGAGCTCGGCAACGATGACTCACGATGGGCTTTGTGAGTGGGGCTACCGTTGTCTGGGTTGTTTTTGGGGGGCCTTCCACCGATTTCTCTACTGTGCGCTTTGTGTAGGTTTCGGGCCCAGTTTTCCTTAAAACTAGGTCAATTCCCTTCTTCTTAATTGAGAGGCGGAGCTCCTGCCATTACGTTCAAAAAAAATTTCTTCCATTTGAAAGTTCAATTCCTTCTTCGAGAATTATTTTTCAAGTTCAGAGAATTCAGTGCAGTGTTCTAATAAAGGATTATTGCATTGGGCTTACTAGGTACTACTGTTTTCTCCCCCCCCCCCCCCCCCGCACATCGTTTTCTTTATTCCCTTGGCTTCCTAGGTACAACTGTTTCTTTCTTTTGTCCCTTCGTATTCTGTTCACCGTTTTCTTTATTTCCATCTTATTTTGTTCAGAGATGGTTACAACAATCTTGGATCCTATATCCCTTTAGCTTGCTGGGGCTGGGATTAGTACATAATTCTAATGCTTTGATGCTTTCTATTATGAAAATGTTGGCATGATCATGAATTTCAGTTTAATCAGCATGTATTCCGATCAACATAGTTCATAATTCATGTTTTTAATATAAACGTTGGTTTACCGGCACCAAAAACTTTTCTTTTTCCATTCTCTGTAATAATCAAGCTCAAGTTATTGAAAAAAAATACAGTTATGCCATCAATGAATTGAAGGTACCCTTATGTGTTGTCAGGTCTTCTCTATAAACATGAGAAAACTATACATTCTATTTTTTTCACAAGCTGTGTGCAAATGTCATATAGAGCTACGGTTGATCGAAGCAATTTTTTATGTTCATCATTTCCTATTTTATGTGGGTTTCTTTCCACGACAATGTCATAATATGCCGGTCAATACACTAAATCTTTTTCCATATTTATCTCACGGCCCACAGCAACGCGCGGGGAATTCGCATAGTTAGCAAGTGAATATGTGTTGAATGTGGAAGGTAAGCGAGGAAGCAACCTGGAGTAATGGAGCGACCAGTAGAAGTACTGGCAGATCTTCTCGAGTATGTGGGTGGGGATTTCCGGGAAGCGGACCTCGCCCTGGCGAGTCTCGGAGAAGCCGCCTGCATCAATCGAGCCATATCCATCATGGACGTGATGTGATGGGGGAGGAAGCAAATTGAATTAAAGAAAACAAAGAGTCCGGACTACCTGGCGATGTGAGCATGTTGCGCAGGGTGTTAGAGACCATGGCGGCCTTCTTGTCGACGACGAATTCGAAGCCCTCGGCGCTGATGAGCTTGACGACGCCTCCGGCATCCTCCTCCTCCTGAGGCGGGTGATGGTCTCCCTTTCCTAGCATCCTTGCAGGACTGGATGAATCTGGGCTGAGACCCGCCGCTGCAGAGGGCCGGAACCCGCGGCCGCAGAGGGTGCGCGCCGGCGCTGAGGGCCAGACCACCGCCGGTCCGCGAGCGGCGCCGCTTGAGAGATGCGCCGGCGGGGGAGGGGGAAGGTGTGGAGGGCTGCGGCGGCCGATTAGAGAGGAGAAGTGGAGGCTTGGCTGCTGCCACCGCCGCGCCGCCGTAGAGGGCGGGCCCCGCCGCTGCAGAGGGCCGGGCCCTGCGGCCGCAGAGGGTGGGCGCCGCCGCTTGAGGGCTGCGCCGACCGGTGAAGGGAGAGGAGAGAGAAAAAGAGGAGGCTTGGCCACCCCGGAGTCCCGCCGGCGACGGTGAGAAAGAAAGAGCGAGCGGGGAACACGTCGAGCGGTCTCCCTGTCCGCCTGTGAAGGGGGTAACAGGTAGGTTAATTGGATTCAAGCTATTATATAATTTGTATGGTTTCAAACCACTGCTATTTGGCTCATGTTTGAAATATGCCACTATGTATATATTTTGGTCTATTGGACCCACATGGAGGTGTATACGAGTGGCCCGTCTCATCTCACATGCTCTTCTTCTACGTTTGTCATGGCCGCCGCCACACGAGCTCCATGGCCAGCGCTTGTCAGCAACGAGCCAGCGCCGGCGCCGTTCCCCGCCACGCCGTCGCGCCCCTTCTCTCTCTAGCCTCGCGCCGCCGTTCCTCACCTCTAGCCTCGTGCTGCTGTCGCGCTCCTTCTCACCTTGCCTCCAGCCTTACGTCGTCGCCACCGCCACTCCCCGTCTCGCCTCGAGCCTTGCGTCACCGCCACCACTTCCCGCCTCACCTCTCCTCACCTCCAACCTGCGTGCCGCCATGGGCGCTGTGGCGGAACCGCCGATTTAATCCGGGCTAAGCACACCTGCCACCTCTGGTTTGCAGTGTAATTAGATCGAACTAAACCTGGTCGTCCGTCGAGATACCCAAAAGGGCACTTGATGTAACCATCGCCCAAGGATACTGACATCATACACATCCAGCTCTCGATGGAGCCACAACAGTTACATCATCATCACAGGCAGTTAATAGTAGAAAATAAGTTAAAGTGCTTATAAACCAAATATAGGTAGTCAAATACCTATTCAAATACAAAGCGGAAGCATTGTTCAAAATAAATCTCGCAGCGGAAACATAATACTTAATGAAGTAGTCTTCATGCAATGATGAATGAGACGAGAAGCACCGAGCCCACCGGTACTACTCTCCTCCAAGCAAGTGTCCAAAAGTCATCGGTACCTGCTCAAAATGTAGGGGCAAACCCTGAGTACTAATTACTCAGTAGGACTTAATGGAATGGCTTACGGCTAACGCAAACCTTGCAACTAATAGTTGATCCTTAGCCATTCTTTTTATAGTAATTAAAAGTTAACATGTAATTATCATCATCATCATCAAAATGTACATAATCATAATATAATTTGCAGTAATGTAAACATACAAGTACAAATATAGTTATATTGAAAACAAACCATGTATAAACATAGATATATTTAGATTGTTACTACGTTGCCCGTGTGTGACATTGGTATTCTCACACCTGGTGAGCATCAGCGATTCGAATCGATTTTAATTCTCGGGAATAATTATCATGCCAGGGATATATGCTTATTGGCCATCACACTCCCACATATATCCCCAATCTGCACTCGTCCCATCCCAAGTTCGATTCAATCCCGCCATTCTTCCGGGTTTTGCCCCCTCAGGAGCGATACCACGGCGTGCCGGGTCAGCCCTCCCTCAAGTACAAGCTCCCCCAGGCTAAATTCTCTCCGACAAGAATGGTAGGAACCTGTCTCTGTCCTTCAGATGGCACAAGTAAGACTTTCACCGGTCCCACATCCCGGATAAGCACTCTAGCAATGTTACGCCGATCAGCAGGCGAATAGCGAATCAGGCCTTAAACAGCTCGGGCGGAGTCCACCAAACCATCCACATCATTTTCATCATAATATACCCAAATCTCCGCCCGGCCTCAATTTAGTTCCATCGCAATCATTTTTTAAGTTTTCCATATATTTTGAAAACCTTTCTTTTGAAAACACCTATACGACGAGTGACTCCAATTCACTCGTGTCTACTCGCACCTAGCATTACTAGGCATACTCGTCCTACATACTCTATTGTAGGTACTAGGGCCAGCGCGGCCAAGAAGTCTGATGCAATTGTTTTCAAACAACTCCTAATGCGGATGTCTAAACATCATTCAAAATCATATTTGCTGAGAATTCATGGTCATGTCTACCTTTGCTTATTTTCAACCAAACCAACAAAAAGCTAATGTTAGTTTGCCGGGTTGTGAGGCTTTGCCTCAGGCAACCCTTTGATCTGTTGGACAACTCCTCCTTCCAAATACCACTTTAGGGGCCTCCAGGTGGTATTTGGGTCTTAGTTGGTCTTTTGGACACCATTGCTTGAAGTAGTTCCACACGCTTGCTTCGTGATCACGTATCTGCGATAAACGTCACTATATGAATATCATGCATGATGCAGTGATTGAGATGCATGAGTATCAAGCACACATTTGAATAATCAATTCATGGATAGGCAGAAAGGTGATTGATAAACCTACTTAAGCAAGAGTACTTTTGTAGGCAGGGAGCAAGCATACACTCATACAATCAGGCGGTCATAAAGCAACATATAGACCCATCATATGTTCAAATATCAATTTAAATTGCCATTTACTAAGCCACATGCGAGCAAGTCATTCAACAAGCATATATGTGAACAAGTTGAATATAATTTGACTTGCTCCTATTTGTAGGCAAACAATCCAATACTTTTATGGCTAGTAATTGGCAGCAAGTCTTATGAAGATAAAACATGCATGTGGGGTGTAAAGGATCTCACATACATAAGTTTGTACCTATTAATTATGGTAGGAAAGATGAATCATAAGCTAACATCATGCATATACATTAACCTCCCCTTTCTACTTTCTTCATTTTAAGTTTGTTAAAGTGACCATTGGTGAACCCTTCATGAAACAACAACCGAAATACTTGAATAATTCACCTAAGCATACTTGCACATTGGCATGGTTACATGAACATTGGTGGGATTTTTAGAGCATATAAAATAGCATTTTTTCCATTTACCAAATATATTAGCATCAAACTTATCATTTTCAAATCACATAACATGCACTTCATTTCTTATTCAAAATACTAAAAACATATATAGGGGTAGATCTATCATTTGCTGCAAGTGCTAGGGGAAATAAAAATACAAGTGAATAATACATCACATAAATAGCACACCGTTCGAGTTTCATAATTTCTGGAGATCATTTATTCTATTTTTACCATTTATTAAGTTATAACATGCATGCAACAAAGCAAGGGCAATACAGTCATTTTACAGCCCTAGACCTAGTCCACTGCGTAGATCTACTCATAAGCAATCTAACAAAACAAGTTTCATGATTTGATGATTTTTCTACTAATTTCTAAAGCATTCCAAATTTCATATGCCAAATCCGGAAGGTAGTCAATTATAACCCTATAAATAGAGCTGTATGTGATTTCAGTTCTATCCAGGGGCCTGCAGAGAAGTTTTCAAAGACTTAGTAAACAGCAGCCTAAGTATCACAGAAATAGAGGAAAATACAGGGGGTTTTCTGCAAAAATCTCCTCTTTCTTCAACCTTCGATCGACAGAGAAGGGCGCGCGGTCGCTGGGTTCTCGCGCGCGGCGCGTCGCGTGGGGGCGCCATCTTGGAGCCGACGAGGTCCACGAACGTGTTCCCGGCGATGGACTACTTGTTCCCCAAGATCTCGTCGTGAGAGGAGCTCGGAGCGGGCGGGGAACGGCCGTGAACCGGACCCGAACTCACTACGAGGTTGTGGCAGTGCGGCGCTCAGTCTCACCGTTCCGGTGAGGGAGGAGGCCGTGGATGGGTGCGCTAGCTGCACGGGGGCCAGGGGATCCCGACGGAGGGGGTCTGTAGGCGCGGGAGGCGCTGGGGCAGCCGTCCACGGCAGCCTAGGGCTTGACCCGGCGGTGATGGTGGCCGCGTGCGGAAACGAGGCAAGGAGGGCTCAATCGACTCTGAGTTCTTGGGGCTTTGGTGGAGGGGCTCAAGGTGCTTGCGTTGCGCGTGCTTGGAAGGTGGGACGAGGACCGGAACGTCTGTGGCTCGCGAGCTCATGGAGCTCGGGCCATGGTGGCCATGGAGGGGCTGCAGCTCTGCTGTGTTGAGGAAGAGAGGCAGGGAGGCAGGCAAGGGACCAAGGACGAGGGAGAGCGTCAGAGCGAGGCCACGTTCCTGTCCAGGTGTAGCCCAGGGCGCGGGGCGTCGATCCAGGGCGTGGAGAGGCTGCCCGCTCACCGCTGACCGCGTGGCGAGCGCCGGCCGGCCATGGGCGAGGCCCTCGGATCACCGGGCCCACCAGTCAGTGGCTCGGAGGGTGGGAAAAATAGAGAAAATGAAGAAACACATATCGACTGGTTTTTCATCCCTCTGAAAATCGCAATTTTGACCAATTTAGAGGCCGAATTTGACGAAGCCCCAATTATAAGAAATGTTGTACCTTTCAAGATATACAACTTTGTAAAAAGGCTTAATACCAGATTCCATGCACAAATATGATTTAAATTTGGATTTAGCTTGGTGACTTCTGTTTGATCCACCCAGCCCTTTGTATAATAAATTCTAAAAGTCCTGTTTAGGTTCACTTTCACCCATTATGTTGTATAACAAAGTTTCTCAGAACTTTAGGTTCTATAATTTCTTAAATTAAGGTTTTTCTTGAAAATGACTGTAGGTCAAAGAAAATTTGAATTTACTAACCAGGTCAGGTTTGGACAGATTTCATATGCAGACAGAAGAAGACCCAAAACACAATGACAACTTTAATGCATGCCAAAGCTCCAATTGGTAAAGTTGTTCATCATGAGATTGTTTACAAGTTTGGTATATAAAGTTTAGCTTGAATCACAACATATTTTGAATTACAAGCACAAACATATTTAGAGGTTTTGTAAAACAGCAGGTTTACTTCATGTAGAGTCTTTCTTGTTTTCAAGTTTTGCAGTGTCAAATGAAGTCCAATCAAATCAAGGTCTAGTGCATTTGAAAGGCGATGAGCTTAATTTCATTTCATAGAAGGGAAGATTTTGAAGTTCTATAGTGAAATCAAAAGTAATTTTTGAATGAAGTTTGGGGAAGGGCTGAAAATCTAGACTTAGAAATTCTTTTCTAAGTATAGGCTGACTTGGTTTGGTTGAACTTTTGAACCTCTTAACATTTGATTTTGAAAATGGTCATAGTAGTAATTTTGAAGGCAACATCTTGAACTAAAACTTTAGTATTTGATATCTTGCATGAAAATGTATAAGTTTGTAACTACCCGACCAAACAACGCAAAGTTTTGCATATTCAACTTGAAAATTCTGACTTAATGGTTTATTGGCCTAGTTATTGTTCCCCTCAAAGCATGACTAAGTCCAAATCCATGATTAACATTAATCTAATCGTGTGTCAAGGCTTTTGAGATGCCGGGGGCATCACAGGCACGCCGAGGCCACCGGAGCCGAGCGCACGAGGAGCCTTCCCTGCCGTGTGTGCCGGCCATGGAGCTCGTGTGGCCTTCTCCTAGCTATGGATGGGTGAGAGTGATGACGGGAGGAAGAAGATGCTGACAGGTGGGGCTTGAGTGCAAGTGAGAGATAGAGAGTGGCAATGTTGTAAATACGTAGACGAGAATCCTATACGTACGCTGCAGGTGGGCCTCAAGCTCATGAATACGTACACAGTGGCATATTTCAAACATTAGCCAAATACTAGTAGTCTAGTTCCTGTATTTGGAATAGTAATGGCACAACTTAAAACTATACCAATTATAATGGCTTCAATCCAATTAACTCTAACCGGTAAGGCAGAGAGACATGGCAAATTGGTCGATCTCTATGCCTCGAAACTTTCAAAGGCACTGTGGCCGCATTTGGAATGCAAGAATTAGATATAAATTTTTTTCTCCATTCCAAACAGGCGCTAAGGTTGATAATGGCATTCGGACGAACCGCGAAGGCCCCGTTTCATAATGGTCAAATTCCAATTTTTTTAATCGAGGGATTCGATTGGTCAATTGTGTAGCTTGCCTTGGCGATAGATTTGTTCCCCCTCAGGACGGCGAACTACAACGGAGATGGTGGGTATATCTCATGCTGGCTAGTATTATTAGAGGTAGAGGCTACTTGGTAGGCTGTCACATGTTTTTGATTTTTATGAAAATTTTTAAGATTTATTTTTTTCCTAACGTGCTTCACAATAATTAGTAATAGTAAGATAAGATCTATGTATAGAGGATCCTATTTATTTATTGGGCCGCAATAGGTGATCTCAGCTGAATGTTTGATAACTAGTTTGATTTACAACATGTTATTTACCTGCCTTCTTGTTGCATTGCATCCATGCAGTCCCTGCTGCTTGCACTACTAGACAGTCGCCAGGATGGAGAGGGTTTCCTTAGTTGGTAGTTCCAAAGTTACCTGCTATTGAAGGTGTGATGTATTCACTTAACTAAAATCTGCTTTTTTTTTGCTACAGCTATTTGTAATGACTCCAGGTATCATGTCATCTCTTTTCATTATGAACTAGCAAGATGGCCCGCGCAAATAGCGCGGGAATCTAGTTTTCTTTAGTATTTTGGTTTTGCTTGAATTTATATTTTCTAAATATTTTTGTTACTCTTATATTTGTATTTTGTCTCTTGGTCATCAACGATAAAATTTTCCTAGATTTTTTGCTATGTTATTTTTAGAAAGTGTTTTCAAGAGTTAACATAATAAGGTATTTACCAATATTCTTAAAAACATATTTTTTACTACATTGATGTATAAGATCCAAATATCTCTTTTTATTGTAGGTATATAGATATATAATATTAACTTTGGTATTTTGCAGTCTTGTTTTTGTGGCATATAAGATAAAAAAATAAAACATTTTTTATTCTGCTTCATATATCATATATGTACTTTTTATGTTGAAAATTTATTATAAGTAAATTTCCCTTGTACTATACTAATAGTGCATATTTTATTTCTTTTCACAGATTAACATGGTAAATTTGAAGTGTTGATATAGATAATACTGGTTTAACAATAAATTATGGAGATTTTCCCTTTTGTAAAATCCATCCCTTTTATTATTTAAATTTGGTATACAATATTTAGATTAATCTGTATTGTTCGATGTTGATAATAGGTGGTGTTGAATAAAACTACTTATGTTAATGTATATCATTATATGTTCTAAGATATATTCTTATACTTTAGTTTTTTCTTTTTCATTAACTTAGTAATCTCAATGAATAGGGTGGCATTTTTGAACATCGATTATTAAGATAACATCTAGGTGTTGGATATCACTGGATTTCTATGAGATTCTATTATTTTATTAATTTTTAACAATTCATTATTAAGACAACAACTACGTTGTGGAGATCATTGTCTTTCTATGACATTCAATTGTTTTATTACTTGTATTTGATAAAAGAGTAAAATGCATCATTAGTCCATTAACTTTTCTAGTTATGCCAGTTAGTTCCATCAAGTTTCGAAGTGTATTTTAGGTCCATTAATAAGAGGTTCACCATAGGCCCGTAACCTTTCATTTTATGTTTTATTTTGTATTTAGCCCTTGGATTTTTGTTGTCTATGTCTCACATATGCTGTTCTCTGTCTCCCGCCTCGCCGCTTGCCCTTTCACGCCAACACCAATAGTAGCTTCGACTGCCACCACCTCCGCCTGTCGCGCACCTCCTCACACTGCGCTGCTTGTTTGCCTCCTCCTCCTCCTCGGGCTTCATGCGGGGCTCAGGATGGAGCTGCACGATGGAGGACTCGTCGTCGCCGCCAGTATGGTGTGGAGGCGACCTTGACATGGGCGGAGGCGGCGGAGTTTGAGAGGGAAGAGAGACCCACGAAGATGGAGGCCATGGCAACAGTGGTGTCGATGACGGCGGCCATGAGTGCCGAGGGGTTGGCAAGGAGGCCCTCGGGGAGCACGTACACAATTGATGGCCAGCGGTGAGCTATGCAGTATAGGGGAGGGGGAGCAGGTGGAACCAGAAGGGGAGGTTGAGGGAGATGGCGAAGATGCATAGACGGTCACCGATGTGGAGGAGCACGTCGCAGTCGGGGTCAATGCTGGGGAAGGGCATATGTGAGACATGGACAAAAGTTCAGGGGGCTAAATAGAAAAAACATAAAACGAAGGGGTATTGACCTATGGTGAACCATTTAAAAATTAATAGACCTCAAAATACACTTCGAAAGTTGATGGACCTAATCGACGCAACAACAAAAAGTTAATGGAATAACGGTGCATTTTACTCTTAATAAAAATATTTGAATGAATGGATGAACCACTTGAAAAATTAATAGACCTCAAAATACACTTCGAAAGTTGATGGACCTAATCGACACAACAAAAAAAGTTAATGAACTAAAAGTGCATTTTACTCTTGATAAAAATATTTGAATGAATGGATGATGATAACAATCAGTTATATATTTCTATTGTTTATTAGAAGAATTTGGTATTAATATTGGATTTAATATGGATGGTTAGATGTCATGTATCTGAGCGATACCCGATCCTGATAATATTCTCTTGCTACCCGACCCACGATTTGGTACCTTCCAATACTATTCTCTTGGTACCAACTATTTCTAACCCTTTAGATTTTGCTCGAAGAGGTTCTTTTTTTTCAACCATGGTAAGGTTGGTATTAAAATCAATATAATATTTTCCCTTTTTAGTTGCATTTGTTATATGATTTATTTCCTCTATATGCAATTCTTGAGAATATTGCATATACACTCCACTCTGACTAAAGAAAACATTTATGTGTAACACCATCCTTTGGTTTCATTTAGGGCGTCCTTAATAACACTCCTAGATACGTAGCTATTGAGTTAGCATAAAGAGAGAGAAAATTAATGCCACACAATACATATTATTCATTGCCTTTGTATCAAAATCTAGCACAATCTCTTCACATGTGTTCTCTTTTTTTTCTTGATGCACGTAAAATATCCTACTCTCTAGTCAAATTGAACTAAAAAACTACATATTATTGCAAGGAGACAATAGTTATCTGTTGGCGCTAGATGACACTCTCCTGTCTCATTTTTCTCTAAAGTCAGATTCGCAATATTATTCTCATTTTCTCTTGTATTTCACATTCTTGCCAGATTAAAACATGCATGTGGACATATTTTTTGTCTGCATTTTGTTTTATTTCTGTGGATCAAATTGAATCTGTCGTGCAAAACAAAAACAAATGCCCATCGTGCTTGATTGTAGCATCTCTATTTTAAACATAAATTAATAGCTTCTTACGAGTAGAGTGCGTGCTGCATGATCACGTGTTTGATGAGTGATTAGCTTGTGTCGTGGACAGTCACGGATCGGACTTCCAGCGATCATACGGCAACTCCGTGTTATGCTGCATGTGGATAGGAATCGGCGTACGTTGGCACAATAAAAGCTGTGTCATCTTTTATACGTTGAACAGATTAGAATATTTTTCCGATCTTATACCTTCTGAATTTTAGATTGAAAGTAATATGGATGGAGAGTAATATAGATCGTCAGATGTTCATAAAATCCAACGGTAGAGGGTTTTTTTTTTCCGATTAATGTAGGAATTTCTCGACCCTCTCGATGAATCTGGTGGTTTCTTTTAATACTACTATAGTTATATAATAAATAGATAGATGTGATACAAGTCCGAAAAAGAGGATCCATGTGCATGCATATCATTGTGTTTTACAACACTGGTTTTGTTTAGGCAATGGTTACAGCAGTTGATACCGCCCCTTCTGATGTTGATCAGACGCTACCAAGGGACAGAGAGGTTTGAAAATTAGCCTGCTGCTGTTCTTCCAACTTGTGATGATGTATCGCTGTCGCTGCAGTCATTGTGGAACCACCGTCGATTGGTTCCTTTTGCAGACCTGCCCTTGCTGCCCATCAACGACGACATCCGAGGTGGATCTGTTATTGAGGAGCTAGTCACACGTCCAAGCAGAGCTTTCAGTTCTGCATTCTGTGGGAAACTGTTTCCTGTTTTGTTGGATGCAGAAGCAAGTCCCAGCAGCCGTGTGATTGTGCGAAAGGGGAGCTGGAAGAGTGGTTGCATTGCGCATTCCCTTTCACGTTGAGTTTGAGCATTCGAGCGAACTCGGTGCCAGCTTCGGTTGCAGTTGTAATGAAACACATGGGAACATAGCATGGAGGCCACCAGAATAACTAGAAAAATCATCATACAGATCGATCTTGAAGGGCCGTCAATACGTTGCCACTTTATAGGTACACTCCCGGAACCAATATATAATACATGGCCCTGTTCACTTCAGAGTGTGTATGTAACACAGTAACAGCTAAAGAGGAGTAACCCAACACAATGACCACCACTAGCTATATATATGGCACACCCTGTCAGCCAGAAGAAACTATTTATGCCTAGGACGATGTATGCATGATGGAGGATCGGAGGATGCTAGGTTGGAATTGGTGGCGTCAGCAGACAAACTAATAACTAGCTACAGTCCAAGCATGCTCCTCCTAGTCCTAGGCAACGAGCTAAATTCGTTCCTGGAAGAGGAAGAGGAACGCCTGGGAATGTTGGGCGGCCGGCTCGAGTTCGAGTGGTGGTGGTATTGCATTGCCATTGCCATCGCCATGGGAGGATCAAGGTCATGCCCTGTTACTGCAGCAGATGATCTCGAGTAAGAAGAAGACCTTGTGCTCATCATGTTCCTGTCCAGCAGGACCTCGTCCCTCCTTACTGTCCTCCTGCTGCTCTCGAATAAGCCGCCGTGACCGTGATGGGCATTGTTCTTGCCATCACGCATGTCCACACCAGAGATGCTCCTCCTTCCACTCCCGCCGATCATGGCCGACGACGCGCCACCACTGAAGGAGCTTCTCGCGCTTATGCTGCTGTTGCACCTGAGCATCTGCCCGTTGTATCCCCTTGCGCGGAGCTCGGGCCATGGGTGCTCTCCTGCTGCCGCCACCGCCTGCTGACCTGCAGGTGATGAGAACGGCGGCCCGTTGGCATGAAGACCAACCACCGATGAAGACTTGCTGCTCTGCTTCTTGTGTATGAGGCCCCAGATGCTCCATCCCTTGATCCCCTTCTTTGGTTTGCTGGTGCGATGCTGGTCGCCCCGGAACGCCGAGCCGAAGCTCCGGGAGAAGTCATCGCCGAGGACGCGGAGACCGTCCTCGGCCCTGCAGTAGTGCTGCTGCTGCTGATGATGATGGACAAGCACGCTCTGGGCCTCATGATGATAGTGGTGGTACAGCGGCCTCTCTGCGGCCATGGCCGGTGACACCCTGGCATTGCCGCCGGGGCCGGGCAGGGGCAGCTCGCCGTTAATAAGGCCGCTGCTGGCGTCTGAGAATGAATTGCGGCCAGAGGTGGTGGAGCGGTCCACGCTTCGGCGCCTCCGGCTAGAGCTGGAGGAGTCCAGGTAATAGTCCCTCGTCTGCGAGGAGCCGCCGGGCACGGCAGCGTTGCCGTAGTAGCTGCAGTCGTAGCCGTAGTTGTAGTCTTCCTCCACTGGGATTTGCCCATCAGAGCGCGGGACGGGCGGCGGCTCCATCGTGTTCATGCAGTCGTCGTCCTCCTCCTCCTCCGCCTCCACGGGCAGGGACAGCATGGTGGTGGACAGGCGAGCGAGCGCCGGCACCCTGGGCTGATGATCCTCCTCCTTCTTGCTCTTGCGGCGCCACTGCTGCAGCTTCTTGCCCAGGAGGCCGCCCAAGGACCTGCTGCTTTTGGGCGCCTGCTGATGATGGAGGTCCTCCGCCGCAGCCGCCGCGATGCCGATGGGTGGTCCTCGGAAGAGGTCGCAGGAGCGGCGCTGCGGCTCGAGCGAGGCTGCAGAGCGCGCGTAGGAGAAGGACTTGCAGCGGCGGAGGTCGGCGGCGGAGGGAGGGTGGAGGCCGGCCAGGCGGTCGCGAAGGCAGGCAGGGCAGAAGCCGGTGACGGCGACGCCCGGGTGGAGGCGGCAGATGGAAGGATCCATATTTCACATGTCAAGGCTCCGATCCATCCAACGGATGGAACAGCAAGTGAGGAGGTCGACTGGACTGGACTGATCGGGAGGACAGTGCTGTCTTGAGTCTTCTTTTTCTTGCAGCGCTAGAGCTAGAGTAGGCTTGGAATGGAATGGAATGGATCGGAGGAGGAAAGGAATCTATAGGTAGGTAGCTTCTCTGCTGCTGCAATCGATCCAGGGGGAGAAGAAGAAGAACAACAACAGAGAAGAAGCTAATTAAGCTCGGCTGCTGTCTGTGCTGGACCGCTGCTGGTAGTACCGGGGCACTGTCCACTGCGAACAGCTAGCTAGCATCAGAGCGGGCAAAAAGACGAGAGCGAGAGAGACGCTGTATGCTCAGCTCAGCTGCTATGCTATCATCGCAGTAGGGTTAGATCGAGTAGACAGGCAGGCAGACACACGCGCGCACACACATTCAGGACACGACAGGACAGGACAGGCCGGCCGGCTCAGCTGCTGCCGCTGTCCCGGCCGCCCCGCCCCGGCCCCTTTTCCTTTTCCTTTTCTCCTCTCCCCCTGCTTCCTTCTTTACGCTTTCTCTTTTGCTTTACTGCTACTCCCGACGTACGTACCATGCATCCTCATCTATCATCTTCAATTCTTCATTCATTCGGATGGTAGACTCCATCCGGTTTTAAAATATTTGACGTTTTCTGATACGTATGGTTAACATATTTTAGTTTTAACCATCAACATCTCTTTAAATATTTTATTTAACATTTTGAAATTGATATGACTAGATCCATCTTCATTAGTAATCTCAAAATATTACAGATTTTATATATCTTGAATATGTGTACTAGTATTAATGGATGGTTAAAGTGGTGTGTACTGCTGACCGTGCCGCTGTCTGAACGTCGATTGTTTCGACACTCAAGAGAATAGTATAGTATATTAGCGTAGCATCCCTACTATATATTACACTCGCATTGCTAGCCTAGCTAGCTAACAACACTTGTCTGGTCTCCCTTGCTTCTGATCTTTTCTTCTCTCTTTTTTCCTTTCCTTTCTTATTTTTATATAGCTTGCATTTATATATGCTCTCCTCCCTATGTCTCCTTTATTCATATGACTAATTGGTCTTATTTCAAGTCAGGACCAGCAGGCATGCATATAGGTTTCTCTTGTTTGAAAAGTTTAGAACAAAGGATCTGTTTAGCTTGGTGTCAAAATTGGCCATGCCAAAATTTTTCCTACTCAATTTAACTTGCCAAAATTTTAATTTAACCACTTTTGGCATCGAACCAAACTGCCTCATCAAATTCTCGGCCATGTTAACTTGGGCCAAAACTAAACTTGTACTTTGACGACATCGACGCACGTGTGTCGATCGATGCAAGGCAGAGGCCACGTACAGGCAAGTTAAGCAACTTTAGCTGGCTGGAAGGACCGAGGAGCAACGGGTGGCCAAGCCAACCATGCATGCATGCTATACAATGATGGTGATGATAAATACTCCCAATAAGAACAGGCTGCACTTCATCATGAACGACGCTGTATGATAATTATTATTCCAAGCATGACAAGGCAGAGGGACAGGAATGCATGCTTTCATTTTAATTATTATTTTTTACCAGTAGCTTGATGCATAGGGTTTAGCCAATGTAATGTTGCTGTCGATCGATCCACACCTTGCTGATCTTGAGAACATCATTATGAGCATCATTCTCGTGCTATATATTCAATTACATGCTAGCTCGGCTCTGTTGAATATTTGGGCTAGGCCCATGTATTAAATTCTAGAAAATCTCAAAGTCCCATGCGTGAGTAAGAGGAGTGTGGAACCTTTAGTCCCACTTTGCTAGTGGAAGGAGAGTTTCACATACTTAAAAGTGGAGACTCTCCCCTCCTACTAAGTCATGGTGTGGAAGGAGAAGGAAGAGCTCACACGCGCGCACTTTCTCGCCTCTTTACAAGAACACTATGTAGTATTAGTAAGAGGAGGAAGGTCGCATTATTCGAGGAACCCTAGATGCTATCGCAGTAAAGAATCGTCAACAAGGGCGTTCTAGTGCGCTGTAGATTCTTATCCAAGACTTGTATCATTTGATGATGCCATGTGAATCGCTAGAAACATGTGAAGTATATGGTTAACCCAATAACGAAAGTTTTGTAAGGGGACTGGAGCAGGCTTAGTAAGAGGAGGAAGGTCGCATTATTCGAGGAACCCTAGATGCTGTTGCAGTAAAGAATCGTCAACAAGGGCGTTCTAGTGCGTTGTAGATTCTTATCCAAGACCTGTATCATTTGATGATGCCATGTGAATCGCTAGAAAGTAAGAGGAGGAAGGTCGCATTATTCGAGGAACCCTAGATGATGCCGCAGTAAAGAATCGTCAACAAGGGCGTTCTAGTGCGTTGTAGATTCTTATCCAAGACTTGTATCATTTGATGATGCCATGTGAATTGCTAGAAACATGTGAAGTGTATGGCTAACCCAATAACGAAAGTTTCGTAAGGGGACTGGAGCAGGCTTAGTAAGAGGAGGAAGGTCGCATTATTCGAGGAACTCTAGATGCTATCGCAATAAAGAATCGTCAACAAGGGCGTTCTAGTGCGTTGTAGATTCTTATACAAGACCTGTATCATTTGATGATGCCATGTGAATCGCTAGAAACATGTGAAATGTATGGCTAACCCAATAACGAAAGTTTCGTAAGGGGACTGGAGCAAGCTACCAGGAGGAAGGTCGCATTATTCGAGGAACCCTAGATGCTGTCGTAGTAAAGAATCGTCAACAAGGGCATTCTAGTGCGTTGTAGATTCTTATCCAAGACTTATATCATTTGATGATGCCATGTGAATCGCTAGAAACATGTGAAGTGTATGGCTAACCCAATAACGAAAGTTTCGTAAGGGGACTGGAGCAGGCTATCATAATCGACTCGTTTCCCAAGCCGAGTCTCGCGAAACCTCCCCTCTTTACCCTCAATTACATCTGAAAGTGATTTGTATATTTTATTGTGACCATCCCTCGTCGGTTGCCCACGGACCCACTATCAAGAAGTGTATCCACGACTTCTTGTACCAATTTTTCCTGGCACATTACTAAATCCATTGGTGCTAATTCACTTCTTTTTAATAAATAGGAAATGTTGTTGTTCTGACAGATAACTCTCTTATAAAGTTCATTAATATTCGAAGTCACTACTTTAACCCCAGACCTATAAACAATGGGTCTCAATTCGGGAGGAAGAACCGGTGGGTCGATGTTTTTATTTTTGGTGACTTGGGCATTAAGTCTTAGAGTCCTGACTTGAGCCTTAAGTTTTGGAGTCCTTATCCGATCGAGATCGTGATTGCGACACGAGATCGGATCGCAGGCTCCTAAATAAACAGCCTACTGGGGTCACCAAAAGACATCATCAGAAAACCTAGGGTTTTGCTATCGCTCGCTTATGTGCCGCCTTCGTAGTCTTCTCCATCCCGACCGCCGACGTGCATCGCCGATCGAGAGAGCAGGTCTCTGGAACCCTTCATCTTTCGAGCTCCTGCACTGGGAGAGCGCAAATAAGGTTTTTGGGAAGTGCGCTGCGCGACTGCTCACCTTCTTCACCATGGGCCGTCCATCTGCTTCCGCTGCCGGAGGCCATCGCCAACAACTTCTCCACGGTCTTCTTCACCGCGTCGACTACAGTACCCGCGACATCAACAACACGGTCATCGTCGACGTCGTCAGTACGGAATCGTCTCTAGCTGCCGACAGGTATAACCAAATCGATCTAATCTGTCTGTTTATTATGATCTACGAGATCTTTGCTGTGATACTTCTATCTAGTATGTTAGATGAGTACATACTAGTTTCTGCCATGTTTTGCATGATTTATTTTCAGAATTTAATTCGGATATTGTATAATTCCTCAACAATCCAAAAACCTTACTATAGACAATTTCCTGAATTATCTATGGCTGCGTTTGCTGATGCGCTGATGCCAGAGAAGTTCTCTGGTGTGCATTTTAAGAGGTGGCACTGCTTCTATTCTTGGCATTGGTATGGTGGATCTAAAGTTTACTTCGAGCAAGATCGTGCAGCTGAAGAACGTACAACATGTACCCTCTATGAACAAGAATCTTGTTAGTGGCTCCCTTCTATGCAGAGATGGGTTTAAGGTAGTGTTAGAGTCCAATAAAGTAGTCGTGTCGAGACATGGTTTATTTATTGGTAAAAGCTATAATTGTGGAGGCTTGTTCCGCTTATCTCTTTTTGATTTTAGTAATAAGTGTGTGAACCATATTTGCGGTGGTGTAATGATGATGCAAGTACTTGGCACGCTCGTTTATGCCACGTTAATTTTGGTCTTATGAAAAAACTTTCCAGCATGTGTTTACTTCCTAATTTCACCTTTGACAAAGGTTCTAAGTGCCATAGTTGTGTGCAATTGAAGCAACCTCGTAAGCCTCACAAAGATGCTGAGGAGAGGAACTTGACACCTCTAGAACTCATACATTCTGATCTATGGGAGGTGAATGGTGTGTTGACAAAGGGTGGAAAGAGGTACTTCATGACATTGATTGATGATGTGACTAGATTTTGCTATGTTTATTTGTTGAAATCTAAGGACGAGACGTTAGACTACTTTAAAATTTATAAAGTTGAAGTTGAAAATCAACTAGAGAGAAAGATTAAACGTCTAAGGTCTGATCGTGGTGGCGAGTATTTTTCCAAAGTTTTTTATGATTTCTGTGCGGAACATGGTATTATTCATGAGAGGATGCCTCCCTATTCGCCCGAATCTAATGGGATTGCCGAGAGAAAAAACCGCACGTTGACTGACTTGGTGAATTCCATGTTAGACACTGTTGGTTTATCTAAGGCATAGTGGGGGGAGGCTATATTGACTTCTTGTCATGTCCTGAATAGAATTCCTAACTAAAATAAAGACAAAACTCCTTACGAGGAGTGGATTGTGAGGAAACCATCACTTTCTTACCTTCGTACTTGGGGTTGCTTAGCGAAAGTTAATGTGTCTATTAACAAGAAGTGCAGGCTCGGACCTAAGATGGTGGACTATGTCTTTTTGGGGTATGCTTAGCGGAGCATTGGTTATAGATTTTTAGTAGTTGATGTGCCTGATATGTACGTTGATACTATTATGGAGTCTCGTGATGCTACATTTTTTGAGAATATATTTCCAATGAAAGATATGCATAGCACTTCTAGATTTTCTTCTGAGATAACTCCTAAACTTAATGCACCAACTGAGGTCTCTGAACCACCACATGAGATTATCCTAGAGGAGGATGACAATGAAGCTCCGAGAAAGAGCAAGAGACAAAGGGTTGAAAAATCCTTTGGTAATGATTTTCGGTGACTGAAAAACTGAAAAGAGGCTCACTGAGGCGGACAAGAACTGGCTGGCCATTTGGGGCCCAGAGTCGACTCCCCCTTCATCGCCATCACCACAGCCTTCACCGGAGCGTCCATCGACGCCGCCTTTCCTAGAGCTGCCCTCCGATCGCGACGATGGCTTCTGGATGTTTGGGGAAGACACTGACTCCGAGTCTTCCATGACCAGTGGCTACCTCAATGTTGGCACCGTCCTCGACTCTCCAACCTCCAATGTTGACATGCCCTAGTTTGACGACCCAGGGAAGAAATGGAAGGAGTCGCCGTCCCTGTCTTCTCCTATGGTGCCATATCCCCACCGCCAGTATTGGACTGGCGATAATGGCGGCGGTGCTGGCACCAGCCGATAAATTCCATCGACTTAGTACTAGGTAGCTGCTAGGGTTTGATAGCCGTTGCATTGGCTCTAAGGGGATTAGCCCCTTAATTATCTTTTAATTTCTATCAACCCTTTTGTAAATATTTCCAGTAATGGAAGGATCTTCATATGATTAATCTCTGTTTCTTTCATTATTATCGTTCCCCCCTTTTCTGCTGTGTCCATACATGCCGACTTGATAGCACCGCATCAGGTTTGGTTCATCTTATGCTGAATCGGCCGGCAGTGTTAAATTCTGACTGCCTATAATCTTTTAGCCAATTCCTCATCGGTCCATTTGACAAGCTTTAAAACCTCGGCCGCTCCTCGAAACAGAATACGCGCCATAACCTTGCCATCCTTTGTTTAATTTCTCCCAGAATCCAGCCTATGGCAAATGCAATGAGTTCATCTGTGGCAGAATCACTCCCTCAGCGGATTTTCGGCCTAAAGGTACCTGTTTTAGCTTTCCTCACCATGGAAAAAAGAATGTTAGCTTGTATTATTCACACTTGTTCCTTTCCTTTCTGTGCAGCCGAACGATATCTTGATTCCTCAGTCCACTTCCTCAAACACTTTCAGTTTAGGTCCTCAATCCTTTGAGCCTCCACTAGATTTGATTTCTGCTGAAACCAAACGCATTCCTTTTGTAGCTCAAAATCTAGATCTGGATCGTTGGACAGACCATCTTAGGTCTTAGCCTTTCCCTATGGAGGGATGGATTAGCTGGTATAAGCAAGTGGCCAAGTATTATGAATCTTCCATCTGGCAAAAGATAGGAATAGCCGATGCGCTTTCCCTTACTCTGTCTCCAATAGAAAAACACGAGAATCTCCTTAGAGCAATAGGGTATTTCTGGTCTGACGCTCTGAACTGCTTCTTGTTTGGCCTTGGCCCCATGACTCCCACTCTGATGGATGTGACTATGATTCTGGGTTTAGATGTTCACTCATCCTGCCCTTCTCCTTTCTCTCTAGAAGCTTGCATGCACAAAATTGTCGACAAGGCCACAGCAAAAAACTAGGGTAAGTATATTGAGCATCACAATAAATGGTCAGGTTTAGTGGACCATAGAGAGCATACTGCCTTCCTGAATCTTTGGTTAGACCACTTCCTCTTCTGCGGACCTTCCCTTACTCCAACCAAGAATTCTTTAGACCTAGCCAATGCTTTAGGTAATGGCCAACAATTTGCATTGGGGAAATTGTTCTTGGGAATACTGCATAAGCACCTTTCCCTAAATACCAGTAGACTTTTGAACAATGAATGCATTAAATCTATAGGCCCATGGTGGTTTTTGCAGATTTGGTGCCAACTGTACTTTAGACGATATATCCCCAAATTTCCTTGTCTGCAAGATATGTCTTTCCCATCTTCCTCAGGCAAAAACATCGGATGCACCCTCTTTGGTCAGGCATTATATCGGCTCCTAGGTAGTAAATTCAATGAAGGAGAGATGGTCAAATGGTTCAAATTATTCTATCATGAATGTACCATGGCCACCTTCAATGCCTACTCAGAATCTGAGAATTTTGAGAATCCTTCTTTCTTCAGGCTTGACAATTTTGCCGATGATGATGAAGCTCGGCAACTATACACTATCATGATTTACCCTTGCCTTCTTCCTATAAGTATGAGCACCAGTAATAGGATCACCAAGCCTGGCTATGAATCATATCAGCCAGTAAAAGCAGCGCGCTAACTTGGTCTGAACCAAGTCCCTCCTTGTTTCATCATCCATCAGAAATTTTAGAGTAGAGCTGATCTTACTGAACGGCTTTTGACTCTTCGCCTTGGAGGGCGAATTCGGAGAAAACTAGATTTCAAAAAATAAATAACAACTATATATGCCAAGAACAACAGGCTAGGGGAACTTCAACGCTTTCCTTGCGACCCTCTCACTGTGTCGGCCTCCTCGGCACCGTCGCAGAAAGGTTGGAGGCTGCCGCCCACTTGGAATGCAAGGAGACAATGCCTTCCTGAGTTTAGGCCACCCCAGTCCTGTCAACTGCACTACTGCGGTGCTGATAGGTCCCGCAACGATGCCACGATGCAGTCTTGGACACCGTGCAGCCATCTAAAGTGCCATAACTTTCCCGTCCGGATCTAGTTTCGGGTCTTGTTATTTTGCCGGGTGCAGAATCACATGGAACACACCCTGGAACGATGGTACGATGCGGTCTAGTACACCGCGCACCCATCTAAAGGGCCATAACTTTCCCGTCCGGATCCTGTTTCGTGTCTAGTTTTTTTGCTAGGTGCAGAATTACATGGAGCACACCTTGGAAGGCGAATTCCGAGAAAACTAGATTTCAAAAAATAAATAAAAAATATATATGCCAAGAACAACAGGCTAGGGGAACTTCAACACCCTCCTTGCGACCCTCTCACTGTGCCGGCATCCTTGGCACCATCGCGGTAAGCTTGGAAGCCGCCGCCCACCTAGGATGCAAGGAGACAATGCCTTCCTGAGTTTAGGCCATCCCGGTCCTGTCAACTGCACTACTGCTGTGCTGATTGGTCCCGGAACGATGGCACAATGCGGTCTAGTACACCGCGCACCCATCGAAAGGGCCATAACTTCCCTGTCCGAATCCAGTTTTGGGTCTAGTTTTTTTGCCAGGTGCAAAATCACATGGATCACACCCTGGAGGGCGAATTCGGAGTAAACTAGATTTCAAAAAGTAAATAAAAAATATATATGCCAAGAACAAGAGGCCAGGGGAACTTCAACGCCCTCCTTGCGACCCTCTCACTGTGCCGGCATCCTCGGCACCATCGCGGCAAGCTTGGAAGCTGCCGCCCACTTGGGATGCAAGGAGACAATGCCTTCCTAAGTTTAGGCCATCCTGGTCCTGTCAACTGCACTACTGCTGTGCTGATTGGTCCCGGAACGATGGCACGATGCGGTCTAGAACACCGCGCACCCATCTAAAGGGCCATAACTTCCCCATCCGGATCCAGTTTCAGGTCTGGTTTTTTTGCCAGGTGCATAATCACATGGAGCACACCCTGGAGGGCGAATTCAGAGAAAACTAGATTTCAAAAAATAAATAACAACTATATATGCCAAGAACAACAGGCCAGGGGAACTTCAACGCCTTCCTAGCGACCCTCTCACTGTGCCGGCATCCTCGGCACCGTCGCCGCAAGGTTGGAGGCCGCCGCCCACTTGGAATGCAAGGAGACTATGCCTTGCAGAGTTTAGGCCACCCCAGTACAATCAACTGCACTGCTGCGGTGCGGATAGGTCCCGGAACTATGGCACGATGCTGTCTAGTACACTGCACACCCATCAAAAGGGCCATAACTTGCCCGTCCGGATCCTGTTTCGGGTCATGTTTTTTTGCTAGGTGCAGAATCACATGGAGCACACCCTCGAGGGCGAATTCAGAGAAAACTAGATTTCAATAAATAAATAAATAATATATATGCCAAGAACAACATGCCAGGTGAACTTCAACGCCCTCCTTGCGACCCTCTCACTGTGCCGGCATCCTCGGCACCATCACGGCAAGCTTGGAAGCCACCGCTCACCTAGGATGCATGGAGACAATGCCTTCCTGAGTTTAGGCCACCCCAGTCCTGTCAACTGCACTACTACAGTGCTGATAGGTGTCGGAAGGAAGGCATTGTCTCCTTCCATTCCAAGTGGACGACGGCCTCTAACCTTGCCGCGAAGGTGCCGAGGAGGCCGACAAAGTGAGAGGGTCGCAAGGAGGGCGTTGAAGTTCCCCTGGCCTGTTGTTCTTGGCATATATATTATTTATTTATTTTTTGATATCTAGTTTTCTCCGATTTCGCCCTGCAGTGTGTGCTCCATGTGATTCTGGACATGGCAAAAAAACAAGACCCGAAACTGGATCCGGACGAGAAAGTTATGGCACTTTAGATGGGTGCGCGGTGTCCTAGACCGCATCGTGCCATCGTTCTGGGACATATCAGTGCCGCAGTAGTGCAGTTGACAGGACTGGGGTGGCCTAAACTTAGGAAGGCATTGTGTGCTTGCATCCTAGGTGGGCGGGGGCTTCCAAGCTTGCCGCGACGGTGCCGAGGATGCCGACACAGTGAGAGGGTTGGAATGACGGCGTTGAAGTTCCTCTGGCCTGTTGTTCTTAGCATATTTATTATTTATTTATTTTTTGAAATCTAGTTTTCTCCGAATTCGCCCTCTAGGTGTGCTGCATGTGATTCTGCACCTGGCGAAAAAAACTAGACCTGAAACTGGATTCAGACGGGGAAGTTATGGCCCTTTAGATGGGAGTGCGGTGTCCTAGACTGCATCGTGCCATTGTTCCGGGACCTATCAGCACCGCAGTAGTGTAGCTGATAGGACTGGGGTGGTCTAAACTCAGGAAGGCATTGTCTCCTTGCATTCCAAGTGGACGGCGGCCTCTAACCTTGACGCGACGGTGCCGAGGAGGCTCGCAAAGTGAGAGGGTCGCAAGCAGGGCGTTGAAGTTCCCCTAGCCTGTTGTTCTTTGCATATATATTTTTTATTCATTTTTCAAAATCTAGTTTTCTCCGATTTCGCCCTCCGGGTGTGCTCCATGTGATTTTGCACTTGGCAAAAAAACTAGACCCGAAACTGGATCCGGACAAGAAAGTTATGGCACTTTAGATGGGTGCGCGGTATCCTAGACCACATCGTGCCATCGTTCCGGGACCTATCAGTGCCGCAGTAGTGCAGTTGATAGGACTAGGGTGGCCTAAACTCAGGAAGGCATTGTCTGCTTGCATCCTTGGTGGGCGGCGGCTTCCAAGCTTGCCACGACGGTGCCGAGGATGACGGCACAGTGAGAGGGTCGCAAGTAGGGCGTTGAAGTTCCACTGGCCTCTTGTTCTTGGCATATTCATTATTTATTTATTTTTTGAAATCTAGTTTTCTCTGAATTCGCCCTCTAGGGTGTGCTCCATGTGATTCTGCTCCTGGCAAAAAAAAACTAGACCCGAAACTGGATCCGGACGGGGAAGTTATGGCCCTTTAGATGGTAGTGCGGTGTCCTAGACCGCATCGTGCCTTCGTTCCGGGACCTATCAGCACCGCAGTAGTGCAGTTGATAGGACTGGGGTGGCCTAAACTCAGGAAGGCATTGTCTCCTTCCATTACAAGTGGACGGCGGCCTCTAACCTTGCCGCGACAGTGCCGAGGAGGCCGTCAAAGTGAGAGGGTCGCAAGGAGGGCGTTGAAGTTCCCCTGGCCTGTTGTTCCTGGCATATATATTGTTTATTTATTTTTTGAAATCTAGTTTTCTCAGATTTCGCCCTCCAGGGTGTGCTCCATGTGGTTCTGCACATTGCAAAAAAACTAGACCCGAAACTGGATCCGGACGAGAAAGTTACGGCACTTTAGATGGGTGAGCGGTGTCCTAGACCGCATCGTGCCATCGTTCCGGGACCTATCAGTGCCGCAGTAGTGCAGTTGACAGGACTGGGGTGGCCTAAACTCAGGAAGGCATTGTTTGCTTGCATCCTAGGTTGGTGGCGGCTTCCAAGCTTGCCGCGACGGGACCGAGGATGCCGGCACAGTGAGAGGGTGGCAAGGAGGGCGTTGAAGTTCCCCTAGTTTGTTGTTCACGGCATATTTATTTTTTATTTAGTTTCGAAATCAAGTTTTCTCTGAATTCGCCCTCTAGGATGTGCACCATGTGATTCTACACCTGGCAAAAAAAAAAAACTAGACCCAAAACTGGATCCGAAAGGGGAAGTTATGGCCCTTTAGATGGGTGCGCGGTGTCCTAGACCGCATCGTGCCATCGTTCTGGGACCTATCAGCACAGCAGTGGTGCAGTTTGTAGGACCGAGACGTGCGACTAGAGGGGGGGGGTGAATAGGAGCACTTGAAATCACAAAATCACAAACCCCCAAGTGAAATCAGAAACTAAGCACTATCCACTGAACAAATATGTGCCTAGTAGCGCAAGGGTGCCGTCCACTGTGAGGATACGCACCAATGCGAGAAAGCTCAAGATCCGAACAAGAGTGACAGCAGAGCAACGGATTTTGCAATATCCGCCACAAGACACTCACCACACCTAGGTGTGTCTCACTGTCTTACAGTAAGCAAAGACAATGGTCTTAAGGGAGGAATGCGAAAATCCGCAGCAAAATCACAGCGGAAAAACCAACCTGGGAAGAACACTGCAGCTCCCGGACTGTCCGGTGGCCAACACCGGATTGTCCGATGGAACCGGACTATCCGGTGCCTGTCGCCGGACTGTCCGGTGGCACGGCCTGGACAGTGCCTCTCGCCGGACTGTCCGGTGGGCGCTGCCGGACTATCCGGTGGAACCGGACTGTCCGGTGGCCTCTGCCGGATGGTCCGGTAGGGTCGCAGAAGAGATGTTTTCAAATCCAAACTTGATCAAACCTTGTCCAAACTTCACGAAATTCAGCACAGGTTATCTGGACCCTATTTCAAAGTTATTCCCAACAGATCAACTCAAGGTAACCGCGGAATCAGCGGGAATTTCAGATCTTGTGAAATAGCCATCCTTGGGCAAGAAAGGGGAAAACACCAAAGAGTCTTGCTCGTGGCAATCCAGCAGGATTGAGATGAACTAAGTCATGATCTCCACGTCCTAGCAAGTCTAGAACATCAGCAAAGAAAGGGATTCAAGCTTGCCCAACAAAAATACCCAAAAAGCAAGGATTGACCCCAAAAACCAAAGAGAGAGGGGGAGGAGAAGAACACAAGGCTGCTGCACGAATTTGCTTCGATTAAGTGCCCAAGATGGGTCTAAAGATTCAGCATACAAGCAGAAATTCGTCCCAAGCAACCACCCTCACCTTCCCTCAAGATTAGGAGGCTAAATCCTACTCTAACCTCTCTAACAATGGAGCTCAAAGCTTAAGGACGAAAATCACCAAGTGAAAACTAATCCTAGCAGCCAAGAGACCTTCTAATGACCTACACTCAACCTATTTATACCCGAGTGCTATTTAGACAGTTTTGCACTTAGGTCCCTACAGCTAGACAAACCCTAAGGACTCAAACGAAAGATTACAGGATATTTCGGGACGGACGACCACGATGGAATCTTGATCTTCGTAAGTTCCACGCAATCCTCGGATGCTCTCCACATGGCCAGTAGTCCAATCCGCGATCCACCCCTGGTTTTGAAGTCAGAAACCGGGAAACTTTAGGAAGTCTCCGCCTAGGCCGGATTTGGCCCATCTTCTCTATCTTGGCGAGTCGTGGCCCAACTCACCAAGGCTTGGGTAGCTTGGGTGACGGTTTTGAGCCGAAGCCGCCAAAGCCTCCCTCGCATGCCTTCGCGCCACGCATTCGGATTGGAGCATCGCGGTGGCGCCCGGCATTGGGGTAGCCTCGCAGTCCTTCGGAGGACTTACTCCTGCCGTCGTCGTGCCACTCCTCCGTATACCGAACTCCCATGGCCGACAGACGCCGAGTGTGCCTCCAGTCCTTCGGAGGACTTCCCTCTTCCTCCAGTCCATCGGAGGGCCTCCTGTCCATCGGAGGTCTTGTGCCCAAGTCCTTCTGGGTGTTGCTACTGTTGACAATCACTCATCACTCCAGAGGCAATGGAGCCGGTCCATTGGCTCTCACAGTTGACAGGACCGGGGTGGCCTAAACTTAGGAAGGCATTGTCTCCTTGCATTCTAGGTGGGCGGCGGCTTCCAAGCTTGCCGCGATGGTGCCGAGGATGCTAGCATATTGAGAGGGTCGCAAGGAGGGCTTTGAAGTTCCCCTGGCCTGTAGTTTTGGCATATTTATTTTTTATTTATTCTTTGAAATCTAGTTTTGTCCGAATTCACCCTCTAGGGTGTGCTCCAGGTGATTCTGCACCTGGCGAAAAAAACTAGACCCAAAACTGGACCCGGACGAGGAAGTTGTAGCCCTTTAGATGGGAGTGCGGTGTCCTAGACCATATCGTGCCATCGTTCCGGGACCTATCAGTACCATAGTAGTGCAGTTGACAGGACTGGGGTCGCATAAACTCAGGAAGGCATTGTCTCCTTGCATTCCAAGTGGACGGCGGCCTTTAACCTTACCGCGACGGTGCCAAGCAGGCCAGCAAAGTGAGAGGGTCGCAAGCAGGGCGTTGAAGTTCCCCTGGCCTGCTGTTCTTGGCATATATATATTTTATTTATTTTTCGACATCTAGTTTTCTCCGATTTTGCCCTTCCGGTGTGCTCCATGTGATTCTGCACTTGCCAAAAAAAACTAGACCCAAAACTGGATCCGGACGAGAAAGTTATGGCCCTTTAGATGGGTGCGCGGTATCGTAGACCGCATCGTGCCATCGTTCCGGGACATATCAGTGCAGCAGTAGTTCAGTTGACAGGACTGGGGTGGCCTAAACTCAGGAAGGCATTGTCTGCTTGCATCCGAGGTGGGCGGCAGCTTCCAAGCTTGCCGCCACGGTGCCGAGGATGCCAGCACAGTGAGAGGGTCCCAAGGGGGGCGTTGAAGTTCGCCTGGAGTGTTGTTCTTGGCATATTTATTATTTATTTATTTTTTGAAATCTTGTTTTCTCCAAATTCGCCCTCTAGGGTGTGGTCCTTGTGATTCTGCTCCTGGCAAAAAAAACTAGACCCGAAACTGGATTGGACGGGGAAGTTTTGGCCCTTTAGATGGTAGTCCGGTGTACTAGACCGCATCGTGCCATCTTTCCGGGACCTATCAGCACCGCAGTAGTGCAGTTGACAGGACTGGGCTAGCCTAAACTCAGGAAGGCAATGTCACCTAGCATTCCAAGTGGACGGCGGCCTCTAACCTTGCCGCGACAGTGCCGAGGAGGCCAGCAAAGTGAGAGGGTCGCAAGGAGGGCGTTGAAGTTCCCCTGGCCTGTTGTTCTTGGCATACATATTATTTATTTATTTATTGAAATCTAGTTTTCTCCGATTTCGGCCTCCAGGTGTGCTCCATGTGATTCTGCACTTGGCAATAAAATTAGATGGGTGCGCGGTATCCTAGACCGCATCGTGCCATCGTTCCGTGACCTATCAGTGACGCAGTAATGCAGTTGACAGGACTGGGTTGGCCTAAACTCAGGAAGGCACTGTCGGCTTGCATCCGAGGTGGGCGGCGGCTTCCAAGCTTGCCGCGACGGTGCCGAGGATGCCGACACAGTGAGAGGGTCGCAAGGAGGGCATTGAAATTCGCCTGGCCTGTTGTTCTTGGCATATTTATTATTTGTTTATTTTTTGAAATCTTGTTTTCTCCAAATTCGCCCTCCTGGGTGTGCTCCATGTGATTCTGCTCCTGGCAAAAAAAACTAGACCCGAAACTGGATCCGGACGGGGAAGTTATGGCCCTTTAGATGGTAGTGTGGTGTCCTAGACCGCATCGTGCCATCGTTCCGGGACCTATCAGCATCGCAGTAGTGCAGTTGATAGGACTGGGCTGGTGTAAACTCAGGAAGGCATTGTCTCCTTGCATTCCAAGTGCACGGCGGCCTCTAACCTTGCCGCGACGGTGCCGAGGAGGCCGTCAAAGTGAGAGGGTCGCAAGGAGGGCGTTGAAGTTCCCCTGGCCTGTTGTTCTTGGCATATATATTGTTTATTTATTTTTTGAAATCTAGTTTTCTCAGATTTCGCCCTCCAGGGTGTGCTCCATGTGGTTCTGCACATTGCAAAAAAACTAGACCCGAAACTGGATCCGGACGAGAAAGTTATGGCACTTTAGATGGGTGAGCGGTGTCCTAGACCGCATCGTGCCATCGTTCCGGGACCTATCAGTGCCGCAGTAGTGCAGTTGACAGGACTGGGGTGGCCTAAACTCAGGAAGGCATTGTCTGCTTGCATCCTAGGTGAGCGGCGGCTTCCAAGCTTGCCGCGATGGGGCCGAGGATGCCGACACAGTGAGAGGGTCGCAAGGAGGGCGTTGAAATTCCCCTGGCCTGTTGTTCTTGGCATATTTATTTTTTATTTATTTTTGAAATCTAGTTTTCTCTGAATTCACCCTCTGTGCTCCATGTGATTCTGCACCTGGCAAAAAAAAACTTGGCCCAAAACTGGATCCGGACGGGGAAGTTATGGCCCTTTAGATGGGTGCGCGGTGTCTGCGATCCCATCCGGCCAACGCTCCGGGACCTATCAGCACCGCAATCATGAAGATGATAGTACTGGGGAGGCCTATCCTGAGGAAGGCACTGTCTCGGAACATCCTGGGTGATAGACTGTGATGCCCCCGGCATCTCGAAATTCTTAACACGCGATTAGATTAGCGGTAGTCAAGGATTTGGCTTAATGATGTTTAGAGAAGAGCAACAACTAGGCTAGTAAATCACAAAGGCAAAATTTTCTAGTGAAATATGCAAAATCCCTGAGTGCACGTGTGACTATAGTTCAAAATATAATGTGTTTTGGACCAAACTCTCTATAACAAACTTGTAGACAATTTTATATAGATCAACTTTGTTATTGAGTGTGGTAACATGCACAAAGGTTTAGGTGGAGTTTTGAGTCGATTAATGAAAAAGCAGAAATCTGCCTAAACTTGGGTCGGTGAGGAAAATTCAAATTTCAAAGGAACAAAAGTCCCTATCATGCAAAACGTCATATAATAAAGTTGTAGATAATTAAAAACTACACAACATTGGTATAATACTCTTTCTCTGAAAATGAGCATAAAATAGACTTTAGGAATTTCTAAGTTTGCACTAAACCTTGGTCAAACTGGAGCCAGCAGGATAAATTCAAATTTAATCATACTTAAACTTGGAATCTGACATTACTCCTTTTGACAAAGTTGTAGATCTAGAAGATTAGAACAACTTTTGTATTTGGGGTTTTGGCAAAATTGGAACATAAGGTGTTCAAAAACAGAGATTTAAAACATGTCTTCAGCTGGTCAAAGGGGTTTTTCCTTTTTTCTGAAATTCCTCTTTCTTAGTCTCTATGACGGGCGGGCCCCACATGGCAGAACCCCGGATCCCATCCCGCGGGCAGCAGGCACTGTGGGTCCCACTTGGTCCCTGCGCCATCGATTTGTACACCCGGCCCATAGACCACTCTCCCTCCTCCTCATCCCGGGCCCACCTATCATTGACTCCGGTCTATGGACCGGGTCCACCCACGCCCTCTCTCTTCCTCCTTCCCTCCCCTGCGCCCACGCGGCGGGCGAAGGGCGCCAGCGCGCCATGCCATGGGCGCCTTGCGCGCCACGCCGTGGCCACGCGCCGCCTGCCCCTGCCGGCTTGCCGCACCCCGGCCAAAAGGCGAGGCCAAGCCTCTGCCTCTGCTTTCTCCCTCACTCCGCTCCATCCGCGCTCGCCCCGCAGCTCCACCCCAGCCGCCCTGTGCTCCTGCCGCTCCGTGGGTCCCTGAGGGCGCGCCCGCCATGGATGGCGTCTGCGCCGAGCTCGCGCCTGCCTCCTCCGGTGCTCCTCCAGCCCTACCGACGTGCGCTCCACCACCGCCTCCTTCCCCTCGTTCGGTTCTGCGCGTTCTTGACTTCCCCACCTACCTCCTTCCCCTTGTTCCACGGGCGCCACCGCACGCCGCCCCGATGCGCCCGCGCCTCACCGTGGACGTCCCACCTCGGACCGCCCCGCGCCTCCATGACTCCACTGCTAGATTCGCCACCTACCCGCGCAGCCGCGAGGCCCTTCCGCGGCCCCCTTCTCCGCTCAGACCGCCGGATCGAGCCGCGGCCGTCCTCGACTGCGCACGCGGTGTGCCTCCGGTTCACCGCCTCCGCGCTGTTCGTCCACCCCACCTTGAGCGACGAAATCAGAGGGAAATGGTTCCCCGCGGCCGGGAACACCTTCCCCGACCTTGTCCACCATCGATCCGTGGCTCTACGCGCGGGGGCCGCGCCGCCGTTTTTCCCCCTGCGCGCGGACCTCCCCCTGGCCAGAGGTAGAAGACGAGGGGAAAAAGGGAAAATATAGTTTTGTCAAAAAGCCCCTGGTTTTTAGTTTATTTCCGTAATGATCTGAGTAGTTATGCACTGAGTCTGTGCATTCTTGTGTGCAGGCCCCTGGAAGCTAGGGATAACTACGTAAAGGTCCTGGGTCTGAGAAATTTCGAATATAATTTCATTTTTCTAGATCTGAAACTTTAAAAATCCATAATAAATTGTAGAAAAATGCTAAAAATACAAACTTTGTTGCATTATGTTCATTTTTAGTATGTCTACAAAACGGAAAAGAAGTAGATCTCTGAAATGACCTTTTTGCCCTTAGGTTGCTGCATGCATGCTATAACTTAATAAATGGTAAATGTAGAATAAAAGACTCCAAACTTTATAAAATATGGACTAAGTGCTAATTATATGATGTAGTATACACTTGTATTTTTGTTTCCCCTAGGACTTGCTGCAATTGACAGATCTACCCCTAATATGTTTTAGTGTATTTTATGCATATAAAAATGCATGCTTCACAACACTAGTCCAGAAAAATCCGTAGATATTATATTGTGCTCAATTGGTCTAGTGCAGCTTAGAAATAAAGTTTCATGTGTTTTGCTTACTGTTTACTATTGCTTGTCTTTCTAGGATCAAAACATTAACATGTCATCCTTCGGATTAGCAATGTGCTAGATTTCCACAATAGCACTTCTTTCTAATAGTTTATCAATCACCTTTCTGTCTGTCCCTGAAATAGTTATTCATACGGGTGCTTGACATTCAGGCATCTCATTTGCTGCATCATGCATATCATTCATATAGCAACGCTTATTGCAGATACGTGATTGAGAAACAAGTGCGGGAGCTACTTTGAGCAATGGTGATCCAGAAGATCAAGTAAGCCCCAGACACGACCTGGAGAGCCCATCAGTCGTGTTTGGAAGGAGGAGTTGTCCAAGTAATCAAGAGGTTGCCTAGGGCAAAGCCCCACAACCCGGCAAACTAACCTAGTTTAGTTTGTTGACTCGATAAGAATAAGCAAAGGTAGGTAGGACCATATTCAACCCAGCAAACAAATTATACCTATGATTACGCATATGCATTAGGAGTTGCTTGGAACCAATTGCATTAGACTCCCTGGCCGCCCTGGCCCTAGCACCTATACATAGAGTTCGTAGGACGAGTATGCCTAGAAATTGCTAGGTACGAGTAGACACGAGTGTGTGGACTCGTCACGTAGGTGTTTTCAAAATCACAAAAGCTTACAGTTATATCACTTATATTTGTTGCTCATGAAGTAAATGGAGACCGGGCGGAGATTTATTTCAGTATATGCTTTTCATAAGGTTACACTTTGGACTCCGCCCGAGTCGTTTAAGGCCCGTCCGCTGTTCGTCTGCTGATCGGCATAACATTGCTAGAGTGCTTAACCGGGAAATGGGACCGGTGAAATCTTACCTGGGTTTGTCCGGAGTTTTCGAGGCTCCGCCCATCCACTTGCTGGAGGCCGATGGGCCCGGGGGCGCTTGTACTCGAGGGAGGGCTGACCCGGTGCGGCCGTGGTATCGCTCCTAAGGGAGGGCTGACCCGGTGCGGCCGTGGTATCGCTCCTAAGGGGGCACAACCCGGGGGTTAGGTGGGGGCGCTTTGAATCTTAGGACAAGACAGGTGGAGATGGGGGCTATATGTGGGAACGCGATGGCTAGTAAGCATATACCCCTGGCATGATAGTTATTCCCGGGAATTAACAATCGATTCGAATCGCTGATGCCTACCAGGTGTGGGAATGCCAATATCACTGTCGGGCAACGTAGTAATTACTTAAACTCTCGGTATTTTAATACTCATGGTTTTTGGAATACTACATGTTTGAACTGAGTTGTTACCTTGCTGTAATTTACTATTATGTTGGTAATTATACAGACAATGAAAACTTGCTGTTTATGTTACATATGTTACTGTTAAAAACTAAAGGCTAAGGATCCACTTGCTAGTAAGCTGCTTCGCGTCAGCCGTAAGCCAAATCCATTAAGACCTACTGAGTAATTAGTACTCAGGGTTTGCCCCCATATTTTGAGCGCAGGTATGGAATTCATGGTGTGCACTTGTGTTGGAGGCGGAGCGTGTCCTCATTTAGGATGAGATGACATGAGTGGCACGAGGGCAACATCGGTGGGCTCGATGTTGTTACCTCTAGTGCAAATCTTTTGGTGGTATCATGGTGACCTATAAACTTATATTTCCGCTGCGAGAAGCTTTCGAACTTGCTACCTTATAACTTTATGTTGGACTTGTATTTTATGTAAAAACTGGTTTGTAACTAAGTCTAACTTTATGCTATTCAACTGCCTGTGATGATGTATCTGTTGTGGCTCCATCGTGGGTCAGATGTGTATGATGTCGGTTCCTCTGGGAAAAGGTAATATCGGGGGTCGAATGACTCTCGACGGACGACCGGGTTTAGTTTGGCCTAATCACATTACAAGCCAGAGGAGGCTAATGTGCTTAGTCCGGATTAAATCGGCGGTTCCGCCACAGCTGGTATCAGAGCCGATCATACACAGACAACAGACATATCAATCAGTTTTGATTTATAAACCTATTTTCGAAAACCCTTTTTGAAGTATTTGAAAAATGAGAGTATCGGTATGCCCATATTAAGGATGTTAGTGAAATACCAGGTGACATCGCTAACATTCTAACCTATATAGAACTCATATGCATATTCGGCGCTTTGGGAAGCAACATTTCGGCCATAGCTATCCCCAGTACTGGCGGAGCGCTATTGGGATTTGCGGACTGTTGCGTACCCTGCATTCATACTGATAGGGCAGAACTCTTTAAGGGGGGTGGTCACGCCATTGGAGTGTTTCGTGACCACTTTTCCTTCAACCAAAATTTTAGCTAGATCTTGTTGGCCACCGTTTCTCTCCCCAGCAATTCCCCAGTACTGGAGGAACGTTGGGTGTGTTGAGAGAAATGGCGCCACTACGTCGTCCACCAGACGTAGCTTAAAGAAATTCGTGGATGCCACTTTTAGGGTTAGAGTGGTAATGTATGATGATGGTGATGATGTGGTATGAGCATGCATTTTTCTGCAGGTACACTAACCACGTGCGAAATTAAGAACGAGTAGAGAACGACTAGTTGCATTAGGGAGTGCCGTGCATATATGTCACCGGATACTCGCTAGATATGTAAATTATACATAAGGTGTGTGATGTGAGACCGAATAGGGCGAATCATGCATCATGGCATCATATCTTACCTTATCTCACATGCATTGCTCTTGTTACTTGAGAATGACTAGAAGCATATTGCGTTGAGTGTGTGTTACTACTGTATTGATCTGTAGCTCAAAGTACAAGTAGAACTAGCAAAAACTAAGCAAGCAACTCGACTGGTACACATAGGTTGTCGCAATTTTTCTACACATCATTCATTCTAAATATGAAGCGTCTAATAAATGCAGGCTGAATACAATAAATGTGTCGATCGGTCCAAAAATCAAACCTGTCTCAAAGTTACCAAGGCTACAACGTATTCCAACCTTATTATATGAAAACTTCGTGTGTAATGGTCATTGTTAATAACTATGCAAACGCTTTTTGTATTCTTCATATACCAAGAAGATGCTTAGGTAGTGGGGTATGGCTTGATAAAGTAAAGGGAAGAATCTGAACATACAGAAACTGTTTGGACATATTTTCCGTAGCTCGCAGATTTGGAAAACTTGAACTATTTCAAAATAGAACTAACCAAAACTTTCTACACCACCGAGGTAGAGTATAGACTAATGTACGACTACTGTTTCCTAAGATCTTTAGGATCCGCTGATCAACCCTCAGAAGTCTAGCTGTAAGCTACACACGTTAGAAAAGAAGTATAGCCTTGTGCCATCATCTTGCGATAAAATCACTTTTCGGAATATTTTCCGAGCATGTAAACGCGAAATACGCTATGACCACACCAAGTTTTCAAAACCCTTGAACTTACGGGAGCCTTATTCTTCCTGCTACAGATATCGCAGCCCTTCGACTTATGCCCTGATCACCCCGAGCCCACGAGGACTAGAACAACTGCACCTGAAGATCACAAGAAGAAGAGAGAAGCGGGAGAATCTTCTACTAACACGACTTCAGTTCAACATCTGCGACCTGGTCTGGTTTTATTGAAGGGATTCGTCCAGCCTGAAGATCAAGTCAAGATAGTTCGTACGTGTCAACAACTAGGTATTGGTCCAGGAGGATTCTATAGGCCTAGTTTTAAGAACGGAGCCAAGATGAAGCTATGGATGATGTGTCTAGGGAAGAATTGGGATCCAACTACAGGTCTCTATGGGCCAACGCATCCATGCGATGGTGCCCAAGACCCTGCGATACCAGAAGCTTTCAAGACAATTGCTCAAACAGCAAATTCAACTGCAAGCGAATTTCCTCAGATCAATCCTGACATATGCATCATTAACTACTACCACAACGTCGGGAAGCTCGGACTCCATCAAGATAAGGATGAATCAGGAAGAAGCATCAACCAAGGTCTACCTATTATCTCAATCTCCCTAGGCGACACGGCAGAATTCCTGTTCAGCGATACTCGAGACAAGGATAGAGCGACTAAGATCAACCTCGAATCTGGCGATGTTCTTATACTCGGTGGAAGGTCAAGACTACTATTCCATGGCATCTCTCATGTGAAGCCGAACACCGCACCGACGTGGCTGAAGGAAGAAACTGGTCTTCGTCCAGGACGCATCAATCTTACGTTTAGGCAGTACTAGCTGGGTACCAATTAGTATGATAAAGTTGAGACAAACTTATGTATCAGAAGGTTTTAACATTCGTAGATCAGAAAGACCTCGGGTGTCCGGCTCTATAGAGTCAACTTGTATCTCGTTCCTATGGTTAAATGTACTCCTAGTCTTATAGTGATAGCACATTGAACTTTGGTAACTTTTTCTTTAAAACCCTTGTCGTTCATGCACTTCGAACCCTTGTGATCGAAGAAATCCTAGCCTAATTGCACTATATTCCACTATTCGTTAATTACTTGCTCCAAAACTTTGCAAATCAAGGAACTTCATTTACAATGGGATTCAAGCGCCCTAAGCTCTTATATCACATCGGACTTCCTCTTTATTTACCAAAACCTTGTAGTGATCATGACTCTGTAAGTGGAATGATTGAGCCACTCTTGTTGTGATGTCTCCTTAGGCAGTCTTGGATGCCTCGACGGGATCTGGAGTCCTATGTGTACGGCCGTCACATGGTTGTGCTACTAGGTTCGCGATGGCATTAAGACATGTGAAGGCATGACATCGCTTCAATCGTGGAACATTCATAATCGGTGTTTATCATTTGATTGACCTCAAATCTTGCTACTCTTGATTTGTGGGGATGCTTGATTTCATTTTGTCGTGTATATATCATTTCATTGCCTTGTTGCACCCTGCTTTTCCTGAGATGTGGGAGTAGCCAACCTCCACCCACTGCTTATCCACACCCTTTTCACTGCTTCTGTGGAAGTGATCAGTCTCATTTCCACCATCTCATCACATTTTTCCATTGCCTTGTTTCACCTTGCCTTCTTGACCAATGGGGATAATCCGCCTCAACCCCATGACTTGTTCATATTAATTCATATCCATGTTGACCTTGCCTCCGAAGATTGGTGGGAACAGTCAACTTCGTTTTCACTAACTCCGTCGATATTTTCTATCCATTTGTTGAACCTTAATTCCCGAGGGTGTACTTTACGAACATCCTGCATACTAGCTTTTGTCCTCGGCCAGTGCTCTTGTCTTATCGTCATTTCTCTCTGAGTGGTTTTCTTCCTCTTAGAAGGGAGTTTACTAACATTTTGTTTCGCTAGTAAGAACACATTAGCTTGTTTAAGCGAATATGGCCTATCTTCTCCCTCTTGTGCTTTTCTTGTCCCAATGAGTAGAATGTGCTACGTTTCACCACATCTTACTCTTTGAAAACATGTTGACTTGGAATTTTATATGTGGACACAGTCCCCATCAAATAGAATGAGCGTGTCTCTCAAAAACACATCCAATGACAATCCTTTGAATCATAATGTTCTGCTTTGCTCGATCCCCGGCTGGGTACACTTTGTTTTCATCGTCTGGATAAATCAGATACTTACCATGTTTCAAATATTAGTATCACAGTCAGGAAATGACTCCATTCCTTTGCTTCAATCACAGTCACTTGCTCGCTGACCACATTCTCTTCATGGTTTGTTCATTCGCTCTCTTATATGGCACGACTCGTCGAGTATCTTAGAGAGACCACCTTAGCCTAATAGATAACGCTCTGTGACTACTTGTGTTAAAGAGGCACTAACCATTCACAAGCTAGTTGACAAAGCCAACGAGTGAAAAATTGGGATATTACCATGTGCATTCGAAAAGGCATGAACCACAATGCCATACTCCTTACAATACGCGATAGGTGACACACCCGTACCTCACACAAATCTCGGGACGAGATTTCTTTAAGGGGGGTGGGTTGTGATGCCCCCGGCATCTCGAAAGTCTTAACACGCGATTAGATTAGCGGTAGTCAAGGATTTGGCTTAATGATGTTTAGAGAAGAGCAACAACTAGGCTAGTAAATCACGAAGGCAAAATTTTCTAGTGAAATATGCAAAATCCCTGAGTGCACGTGTGACTATAGTTCAAAATATAATGTGTTTTGGACCAAACTCTCTATAACAAACTTGTAGACAATTTTATATAGATCAACTTTGTTATTGAGTGTGGTAACATGCACAAAGGTTTAGGTGGAGTTTTGAGTCGATTAATGAAAAAGAGAAATCTGCCTAAACTTGGGTCGGTGAGGAAAATTCAAATTTCAAAGGAACAAAAGTCCCTATCATGCAAAACATCATATAAAAAAGTTGTAGATAATTAAAAACTACACAACATTGGTATAATACTCTTTCTCTGAAAATGAGCATAAAATAGACTTTAGGAATTTCTAAATTTGCACTAAACCTTGGTCAAACTGGAGCCAGAAGGATAAATTCAAATTTAATCATTTTTAAACTTGGAATCTGACATTACTCCTTTTGAGAAAGTTGTAGATCTAGAAGATTAGAACAACTTTTGTATTTGGTGTTTTGGCAAAATTGGACCATAAGGTGTTCAAAAACAGAGATTTAAAGCTGGTCAAAGGGGTTTTTCCTTTTTTCTGAAATTCCTCTTTCGTAGTCTCTATGACGGGCGGGCCCCACATGGCAGAACCCCGGATCCCATCCCGCGGGCAGCAGGCACTGTGGGTCCCACTTGGTCCCTGCGCCATCGATTTGTACACCCGGCCCATAGACCACTCTCCCTCCTCCGCATCCCGGGCCCACCTATCATTGACTCCGGTCTATGGACCGGGTCCACCCACGCCCTCTCTCTTCCTCCTTCCCTCCCCTGCGCCCACGCGGCGGGCGAAGGGCGCCAGCGCGCCATGCCATGGGCGCCTTGCGCGCCACGCCGTGGCCACGCGCCGCCTGCCCCTGCCGGCTTGCCGCACCCCGGCCAAAAGGCGAGGCCAAGCCTCTGCCTCTGCTTTCTCCCTCACTCCGCTCCATCCGCGCTCGCCCCGCAGCTCCACCCCAGCCGCCCTGTGCTCCTGCCGCTCCGCGGGTCCCTGAGGGCGCGCCCGCCATGGATGGCGTCTGCGCCGAGCTCGCGCCTGCCTCCTCCGGTGCTCCTCCAGCCCTACCGACGTGCGCTCCACCACCGCCTCCTTCCCCTCGTTCGGTTCTGCGCGTTCTTGACTTCCCCACCTACCTCCTTCCCCTTGTTCCACGGGCGCCACCGCACGCCGCCCCGATGCGCCCGCGCCTCACCGTGGACGTCCCACCTCGGACCGCCCCGCGCCTCCATGACTCCACTGCTAGATTCGCCACCTACCCGCGCAGCCGCGAGGCCCTTCCGCGGCCCCCTTCTCCGCTCAGACCGCCGGATCGAGCCGCGGCCGTCCTCGACTGCGCACGCGGTGTGCCTCCGGTTCACCGCCTCCGCGCTGTTCGTCCACCCCACCCTGAGCGACGAAATCAGAGGGAAATGGTTCCCCGCGGCCGGGAACACCTTCCCCGACCTTGTCCACCATCGATCCGTGGCTCTACGCGCGGGGGCCGCGCCGCCGTTTTTCCCCCTGCGCGCGGACCTCCCCCTGGCCAGAGGTAGAAGACGAGGGGAAAAAGGGAAAATATAGTTTTGTCAAAAAGCCCCTGGTTTTTAGTTTATTTCCGTAATGATCTGAGTAGTTATGCACTGAGTTTGTGCATTCTTGTGTGCAGGCCCCTGGAAGCTAGGGATAACTACGTAAAGGTCCTGGGTCTGAGAAATTTCGAATATAATTTCATTTTTCTAGATCTGAAACTTTAAAAATCCATAATAAATTGTAGAAAAATGCTAAAAATACAAACTTTGTTGCATTATGTTCATTTTTAGTATGTCTACAAAACGGAAAAGAAGTAGATCTCTGAAATGACCTTTTTGCCCTTAGGTTGCTGCATGCATGCTATAACTTAATAAATGGTAAATGTAGAATAAAAGGACTCCAAACTTTATAAAATATGGACTAAGTGCTAATTATATGATGTAGTATACACTTGTATTTTTGTTTCCCCTAGGACTTGCTGCAATTGACAGATCTACCCCTAATATGTTTTAGTGTATTTTATGCATATAAAAATGCATGCTTCACAACACTAGTCCAGAAAAATCCGTAGATATTATATTGTGCTCAATTGGTCTAGTGCAGCTTAGAAATAAAGTTTCATGTGTTTTGCTTACTGTTTACTATTGCTTGTCTTTCTAGGATCAAAGCATTAACATGTCATCCTTCGGATTAGCAATGTGCTAGATTTCCACAAAAGCACTTCTTTCTAATAGTTTATCAATCACCTTTCTGTCTGTCCCTGAAATAGTATTCATACGGGTGCTTGACATTCAGGCATCTCATTTGCTGCATCATGCATATCATTCATATAGCAACGCTTATTGCAGATACGTGATTGAGAAACAAGTGCGGGAGCTACTTTGAGCAATGGTGATCCAGAAGATCAAGTAAGCCCCAGACACGACCTGGAGAGCCCATCAGTCGTGTTTGGAAGGAGGAGTTGTCCAAGTAATCAAGAGGTTGCCTGGGGCAAAGCCCCACAACCCGGCAAACTAACCTAGTTTAGTTTGTTGACTCGATAAGAATAAGCAAAGGTAGGCAGGACCATATTCAACCCAGCAAACAAATTATACTTATGATTACGCATATGCATTAGGAGTTGCTTGGAACCAATTGCATTAGACTCCCTGGCCGCCCTGGCCCTAGCACCTATACATAGAGTTCGTAGGACGAGTATGCCTAGAAATTGCTAGGTACGAGTAGACACGAGTGTGTGGACTCGTCACGTAGGTGTTTTCAAAATCACAAAAGCTTACAGTTATATCACTTATATTTGTTGCTCATGAAGTAAATGGAGACCGGGCGGAGATTTATTTCAGTATATGCTTTTCATAAGGTTACACTTTGGCTTCCGCCCGAGTCGTTTAAGGCCCGTCCGCTGTTCGTCTGCTGATCGGCATAACATTGCTAGAGTGCTTAACCGGGAAATGGGACCGGTGAAATCTTACCTGGGTTTTATCCGGAGTTTTCGACGCTCCGCCCATCCACTTGCTGGAGGCCGATGGGCCCGGGGGCGCTTGTACTCGAGGGAGGGCTGACCCGGTGCGGCCGTGGTATCGCTCCTAAGGGAGGGCTGACCCGGTGCGGCCGTGGTATCGCTCCTAAGGGGGCACAACCCGGGGGTTAGGTGGGGGCGCTTTGAATCTTAGGACAAGACAGGTGGAGATGGGGGCTATATGTGGGAACGCGATGGCTAGTAAGCATATACCCCTGGCATGATAGTTATTCCCGGGAATTAACAATCGATTCGAATCGCTGATGCCTACCAGGTGTGGGAATGCCAATATCACTGTCGGGCAACGTAGTAATTACTTAAACTCTCGGTATTTTAATACTCATGGTTTTTGGAATACTACATGTTTGAACTGAGTTGTTACCTTGCTGTAATTTACTATTATGTTGGTAATTATACAGACAATGAAAACTTGCTGTTTATGTTACATATGTTACTGTTAAAAACTAAAGGCTAAGGATCCACTTGCTAGTAAGCTGCTTCGCGTCAGCCGTAAGCCAAATCCATTAAGACCTACTGAGTAATTAGTACTCAGGGTTTGCCCCCATATTTTGAGCGCAGGTATGGAATTCATGGTGTGCACTTGTGTTGGAGGCGGAGCGTGTCCTCATTTAGGATGAGATGACATGAGTGGCACGAGGGCAACATCGGTGGGCTCGATGTTGTTACCTCTAGTGCAAATCTTTTGGTGGTATCATGGTGACCTATAAACTTATATTTCCGCTGCGAGAAGCTTTCGAACTTGCTACCTTATAACTTTATGTTGGACTTGTATTTTATGTAAAAACTGGTTTGTAACTAAGTCTAACTTTATGCTATTCAACTGCCTGTGATGATGTATCTGTTGTGGCTCCATCGTGGGTCAGATGTGTATGATGTCGGTTCCTCTGGGAAAAGGTAATATCGGGGGTCGAATGACTCTCGACGGACGACCGGGTTTAGTTTGGCCTAATCACATTACAAGCCAGAGGAGGCTAATGTGCTTAGTCCGGATTAAATCGGCGGTTCCGCCACATAAACGGTCCCAGATCATGCCGCGACGGTGTCGAGGAGGCGGCACGGAATGTCGTAAGGAGGACGTTGAATTTGACCTGACCGGTTCTTCTTGGGTTTTATATTTTATATTTTTTTTGAAATGTGGTTTTCTTTGTTTTCGCCCTTCGGGGTGTGCTCCATGTGATTCTACACCTGGCAAAAAAACTTGGCCCAAAACTAGATCAGGACGGGGAAGTTATGGCCCTTTAGATGGGTGCGCGGTGTCTTCGACCCTATCCGGCCAACGCTCCGCGACCTATCAGCACCGCAATTGTGAAGATGATAGTACTGGGGAGGCCTATCCTGAGGAAGGCACTGTCTCGGAACCTCCTGGGTGGTAGGCGGTCCTAGATCATGCCGCGACGGTGTCGAGGAGGCGGTACGGTTAGAATGTCGCATGGAGGACGTTGAATTTGACCTGACCGGATCTTCTTGGGTTTTATATTTTATATTCATTTTTTTGAAATGTGGTTTTCTCCGTTTTCGCCCTATAGGGTTTGCTCCATGTGATTCTGCACCAGGCAAAAAAAACTTGGCCCAAAACTGGATCCGGTCGGGGAAGTTATGGCCCTTTAGATGGGTCCACGGTGTCTTCGACCCCATCCGGCCAACGCTCTGGGACCTATCAGCACCGCAATCGTGAAGATGATAGTACCGGGGAGGCCTATCCTGAGGAAGGCATTGTCTCAGAACATCCTGGGTGGTAGATGGTCCCAGATCATGCCACAACGGTGCCGAGGAGTCGGCACGGTTAGAATGTCGTAAGGAGGACTTTGAATTTGACCTGACCGGTTCTTCTTGGGATTTATATTTTATATTTATTTTTTTTGAAATGTGGTTTTCTCTGTTTTCGCTCTTCAGGGTGTGCTCCTTGTGATTCTGCACCTGGTAAAAAAACTTGGCCCAAAACTAGATCCGGACGGGGAAGTTATGGCCCTTTAGATGGGTGCGCGGTGTCATCGACCCCATCCGGCCAACGCTCCGGGACCTATCAGTACCGCAATCATGAAGATGATAGTACCGGGGAGGCCTATCTTGATGAAGGCACTATGTCGGAACCTCCTGGGTGGTAGGCGGTCCTAGATCATGCCGCGACGGTGCCGAGGAGGCGGTATGGTTAGAATGTCACATGGAGGACGTTGAATTTGACCTGACCGGATCTTCTTGGGTTTTATATTTTATATTTATTTTTTTGAAATGTGATTTTCTACGTTTTCTCCCTTCAGGGTGTGCTCCATGTGATTCTGCACCTGGCAAAAAAAACTTGGCCCAAAACTGGATCCGGACGGGGAAGTTATTGAGAGCCAATGGACTGGCTCCATTTGCTTCTGGAGTGATGAGTGATTGTCAACAGTAGCAAGACCCAGAAGGACTTGGGCACAAGACCTCCGATGGACAGGAGGCCCTCCGATGGACTGGAGGTAGAGGGAAGTCCTCCGAAGGACTGGAGGGACACTTGGCGTCTGTCGGCCATGGGAGTTCGGTATACGGAGGAGCGGCATGGCGACGGCAGGAGTAAGTCCTACGAAGGACTGCGAGGCTGCCCCTATGGACAAGGGATGCTGGCTGCCACCGCGGTGCTCCAACCCGAATGCATGGCTCGAAGGCGTGCGAGGGAGGCTTTGGCGGCTTCGGCTCAAAACCGTCAGCCAAGCTACCCAAGCCTTGGTGAGTTGGGCCACGACTCGCCAAGATAGAGAAGATGGGCCAAATCCGGCCCAGGCGGAGACTTCCTAAAGTTTCCCGGTTTCTGACTTCAAAACCGGGGGTGGATCACGGATTGGACTACGGGCCACGTGGAGAGCATCCGGGGATTGCGTGGAACTTACGAAGATCAAGACTTCATCGTGGTCGTCCGTGCCGAAATATCCTGTAATCTTTCGTTTGAGTCCTTATGGTTTGTCTAGCTGTAGGGACCTAAGTGCAAAACTATTTAAATAGCGCTAGGGTATAAATAGGTCCAAGGCATGTCATTTGAGGGGCTCTTGGCTGCTAGGATTAGTTTTCACTTGGTGATTTTTGTCCTTAAGCTTTGAGCTCCATTGTTAGGGAGGTTAGAGTAGGATTTAGCCTCCTAATCTTGAGGGAAGGTGAGGGTGGTTGCTTGAGACGAATTTTTGCTTGTATGCTGAATCTTTAGACCCATCTTGGGCACTTAATCGAACCAAATTCGTGCAGCAACCTTGTGTTCTTCTCCTCCCCCACTCTCTTTGGTTTTTGGGTTCAATCCTTGCCTTTTTGGGTGTTTTTGTTGGGCAAGCTTGAATCCCTTTCCTTGCTGATGTTCTAGACTTGCAAGGACATGGAGATCATGACTTAGTTCATCTCAATCCCGCTGGATTGCCACGAGCAAGCCTCTTTTGTGTTTTCCCTTTTCTTGCCCAAGAATGGCCATTTCACTTGATCTGAAATTCCCGCTGATTCTGCGGTTACCTTGAGTTGATCTGTTGGGAATAACTTTGAAATAGGGTCTAGATAACCTGTGCTAAATTTCGTGAAGTTTGGACAAGGTCTGATCAAGTTAGGATTTGAAATCATCTTTTCTGCGACCCTACCGGACCATCCGGCAGAGGCCACCGGACAGTCCGGTTCTACCGGATAGTCCGGCACTGCCCACCGGACAGTCCGGTGAGAGGCACTGTCCATGCCATGCTACCAGACAGTCCGGTGTCAGGCACCGGATAGTCCGGTCACACCGGACAATCCGGTGTTGGCCACCGGACAGTCCGGTCCTGCCAGGGAGCTACTGTGTTCTTCCCAGTTTGGTTTTTCCGCTGTGATTTTGCTACGGATTTTCGCAGTCCTCCCTTAAGACCATTCTCTTTGCTTACTGTGAGTTAGTGAGACGCACCTAGGTGCGGTGAGTGTCTTGTGGCGGTTATTGCAAAATCCGTTGCTTCGCTGTCATTCTTGTTCGAATCCTGAGCTTTCTTGCATTAGTGCATATCCTCACAGTGGACGGCACCCTTGCACTGCTAGGCACGTATCTGTTCAGTGGATGGTGCTTAGTTTTGGTTTCCACTTGGGGGTTTGTGATTTTATGATTTCAAGTGCTCCTATTCACCCCCCCCTCTAGTCGCACGTCTCGGTCCTACAACTGGTATCAGAGCCGGTTAGGTTTCTTCATACCTTTACCGGTGAGAAACCAGTAGCGACTATGACTCACTCTGGGAAGATTCTGGTCCTTGGTTCCGATGGCTACTCCTACTGGAAGGGTAGGATGAGAGCTTTCTTGCTTAGCCAGGGCCAGGACATTTGGGATGCTACTCAGAGTGTGAACTATGTTGTGCTTCCATTTGCCCAGGGCACTACCCCAGCGATTGTGGCTCAGCATGAGGCGAACGCCAAAGCTGTTAACTTTCTCTTCTCAGGACCTGGTCCAGTTGATTATGAGAAAGTGAGCCATCTTGAGACTGCCCGTCAGATCTGGTCCCTGCTTAGTGCACACCATGAGGGCACTGCTACCATCAAGGGGCATCTCGTTGAGACTTACAGGCGCGAGTATGAAAATTTTATTCAGAAGCCTGGTGAGTCCATCGATGACTTGTTTGGTCATTTTCAATCGATCATCAACAAGTTGCGCGTTAACTCCAGCCCTGAGAGGATCCCATACACCGACCATCAGTAGGCTGTCAAGTTGTTGTATGCGTTGGACAGGAAGGTATGGGAGATCAAGGTTAACTCGATCATCGAGTCTGAGGCCTATGACACAATTGGAATGGAGACTCTTTACAGCAAGCTCAAGGCCACAGAGGTGGATTACAAGTTGAGAGATTCTCTCACTTGTACTGGCTCCAAGAGCCTGGCCTTGGCTTCTCCCTCCAGTGAGGCCGGTTCTAAGCCCCAGCTTCACAACTTTTCATTTTCTGCTCTTATGACTGTGATAGAGGAGCAGTTGGCGTCACTTGGGAATGATGAGCTTTGTCTGGTGTCTAGCCGCTTTCAGTGCGCCTATGACAACCGGATGAGCAAGAAGAGGGGCGAGAGGCCCAAGTGCTTCGAGTGCGGAGAGGTCAGCCACTTCATTGCAGAATGCCCAAACAAGCAGAACGACTACTACAAGAAGGGCAAGAACCACTCCCGCGACTCCAACAAGTACCACTCCGGCAAGCGTGACCACTCCAAGCACCGCTCCGGCAAGATCAAGACCTTTCGGAAGGCTTTCAAGAGCTACCAGAAGGACAACCGGAAGCAGGACAAGGCCTTCTTCGCCGAGCATGGTGGTCTGTGTGGCGGATCGTCTTCCTCATCCTTGTCTTCGTCGAGCTCAAGCGATGAGGAGATCGTCACCAAGTGGGACAAGAGGAGGGACCAAGGCAGTCCAGCTGGACTCTGCTTTGTCTCCACCAAGTCCAAGCGCAAGCACAAGATGCACCGGAGATCCTTTTGCTCCATGGCGCTTGAGGACACGGACGACAAGGGCAACGACAACGACTCCTCCGATGAAGAGGTAACTCCTGAGCAAGCTGAAATTCTTGAGATGTTGGAGTCAAATAGTCGTGAGTTGAAAGCCCAGGATCGGTTGTTGGAGAAGGCAGCCAAGAAGCTGCAGAAGCAGAAAGCCAAGTTGGCTGATGCTTTAGTTGAGATAGAGAGGCGGAAGAGTGTGTCAGCCTAGCCTAGTGAGACTGAATGTCCTACCTGTGAGACCTTGATGAGAGATCTCTGTGAGTAGAAGAGCAACTATGCTCATTAGGTAGAGGAGATGGATAGGCTGAAGGTAGAGTTAGGCAAGCTCCAGTCTAAACTGGATGAGCCTATTTTGAGTGATGTGACTGAGTGTGAGATGTGCTCCCACCTAGCTGTTGACATAGCTGAGCTGAAAGTGAGGTGTGAGGGACAGCTCAAAGAGTTGGAAGAGCTTAGGGCTAGACCCACGCTTTTGGGTGCGTGCATGGTCTGTCCTACTTTGGAGAGTGAGCTTGTGCAGTTCAGAGCTGACCTTGAGATGCTTTTAGCATCCCCTGACACTTGTGAGAACTGTCTCACTCTGAGGTTGATGTTGGTGGATAGGGATGCCACCATTAAGAAGTTAGAGAAGTCTGCTTTCCCTATTCCCTCTCTAGACTGCCCTACTTGTGCTGACCAGACTTTAGTTCTGAAGGATCTGAGAGAGGAGAAACAAACTTTGGTTGATGAGAACAACCGGTTGAGAAAGGTGCTCAGTTGGATGTATGCTAGAGAGCCCCAACTTAGGATGATCTTGGAGAGCACCAAGAGAGCTGAGGGTGATATGAGTGGACTTGGGTTAGGAGAGAGTAGTACTTCGGGTGAGAAGAGTTCCCCAATTAAGCTTAAGATGGCCTCTCCTCAGCCTAGCCCTACTGTTGATGGGGTTTACCATGAGCCTCTTAAGGCTGCCCCAAAGAAGCAGTTCTGGACACCCAAGCCCTCATAGGCTAAGCTGGATAGAGTAGTGACTGAGATTCTCAAGCCTCCAGTGAGCAAGGAGAGAGTCCAGCAGCCTGTTCCACCCAAGGCTACTCCACCTAAGCCCAAGGCTCAGCCTAAGCCCATTCCCAAGAGGCCTGTCTACCACTGTGACTTTTGCCAGCGGAATGGCCACTTGGAGGAGTTTTGCTTCAGGAGGAAGCGAGTTGAGAGGCAGGAGAGAGCCTAGGGGAACTAGGATCAGTTCTACTAGGGTGGTAGGCAGGATCCTCCCCGTCATGGTGAGATGAGAGACCACTTTGCTGGTGGGAGAGGAGGCGGCTTTCAGGCCCGTGTTCCTAGTGGAGAGAGACGCTTTGCCGGTCGAGCTCCTAGTCATTTTCAACGCGGCCATGGATCTTCTGACCGAGGCTTTGGAGGTAGAGGGTTTGAGAGCTCACGCTTTAGAGGTCGTGGGTACCCAGGTAGACGTGATGCTTACTTTGACTCTGTTTACCCCATTTTTGAGCAGATGGATCGGCACTGGTTTAGCAGTTACACTAACCCCAGTGCCGAACCATTTGCTCACTCTCGCTTTCCTTGATTTTGCAGGATCGAGGCCTGGAGGACATATGGATCATGGACTCCGGTTGCTCTAGGCACATGATAGGGCACCGCAGATGGTTCTCCAACCTCAACCCCGTGAGCACCAAGGAGTACATCACATTCGGGGATAATGGTCAAGGTAAAGTGTTGGGTGTTGGTTCTGTTGCTCTTTCTGGCAAACTTTCCCTGAGAGAAGTTGCTTTGGTGAGGAATTTGGGGTTCAATTTGGTCAAAGACACTGCGCACCCATCTGAATGGCCATAACTTCCCCGTCCGGATCCAGTTTTGGGCCAAGTTTTTTTTCCTAGGTGCAGAATCACATGGAGCACACCCTGAAGGGCGAAAACGGAGAAAACCACATTTAAAAAAAAATAAATATAAAATATAAAACCCAAGAAGAACCGTTCAGGTCAAATTCAACGTCCTCCTTGCGACATTCAAAATGTGCCGCCTCCTCGGCCCTGTCGCGGCATGATCCGGGACCGCCTACCACCCAGGATGTTCTGAGACAGTGCCTCCCTAAGGATAGGCCTCCCCGGTACTATCATCTTCATGATTGCGGTGCTGATAGGTCCCGGAGCGTTGGCCGGATGGGGTCAAAGACACTGCGCACCCATCTGAATGGCCATAACTTCCCCGTCCGGATCCAGTTTTGGGCCAAGTTTTTTTTCCTAGGTGCAGAATCACATGGAGCACACCCTGAAGGGCGAAAACGGAGAAAACCACATTTAAAAAAAAATAAATATAAAATATAAAACCCAAGAAGAACCGTTCAGGTCAAATTCAACGTCCTCCTTGCGACATTCAAAATGTGCCGCCTCCTCGGCCCTGTCGCGGCATGATCCGGGACCGCCTACCACCCAGGATGTTCTGAGACAGTGCCTCCCTAAGGATAGGCCTCCCCGGTACTATCATCTTCATGATTGCGGTGCTGATAGGTCCCGGAGCGTTGGCCGGATGGGGTCAAAGACACTGCGCACCCATCTGAATGGCCATAACTTCCCCGTCCGGATCCAGTTTTGGGCCAAGTTTTTTTTCCTAGGTGCAGAATCACATGGAGCACACCCTGAAGGGCGAAAACGGAGAAAACCACATTTAAAAAAAAATAAATATAAAATATAAAACCCAAGAAGAACCGTTCAGGTCAAATTCAACGTCCTCCTTGCGACATTCAGAATGTGCCGCCTCCTCGGCCCTGTCGCGGCATGATCCGGGACCGCCTACCACCCAGGATGTTCTGAGACAGTGCCTCCCTAAGGATAGGCCTCCCCGGTACTATCATCTTCATGATTGCGGTGCTGATAGGTCCCGGAGCGTTGGCCGGATGGGGTCAAAGACACTGCGCACCCATCTGAATGGCCATAACTTCCCCGTCCGGATCCAGTTTTGGGCCAAGTTTTTTTTCCTAGGTGCAGAATCACATGGAGCACACCCTGAAGGGCGAAAACGGAGAAAACCACATTTAAAAAAAATAAATATAAAATATAAAACCCAAGAAGAACCGTTCAGGTCAAATTCAACGTCCTCCTTGCGACATTCAGAATGTGCCGCCTCCTCGGCCCTGTCGCGGCATGATCCGGGACCGCCTACCACCCAGGATGTTCTGAGACAGTGCCTCCCTAAGGATAGGCCTCCCCGGTACTATCATCTTCATGATTGCGGTGCTGATAGGTCCCGGAGCGTTGGCCGGATGGGGTCAAAGACACTGCGCACCCATCTGAATGGCCATAACTTCCCCGTCCGGATCCAGTTTTGGGCCAAGTTTTTTTTCCTAGGTGCAGAATCACATGGAGCACACCCTGAAGGGCGAAAACGGAGAAAACCACATTTAAAAAAAATAAATATAAAATATAAAACCCAAGAAGAACCGTTCAGGTCAAATTCAACGTCCTCCTTGCGACATTCAGAATGTGCCGCCTCCTCGGCCCTGTCGCGGCATGATCCGGGACCGCCTACCACCCAGGATGTTCTGAGACAGTGCCTCCCTAAGGATAGGCCTCCCCGGTACTATCATCTTCATGATTGCGGTGCTGATAGGTCCCGGAGCGTTGGCCGGATGGGGTCAAAGACACTGCGCACCCATCTGAATGGCCATAACTTCCCCGTCCGGATCCAGTTTTGGGCCAAGTTTTTTTTCCTAGGTGCAGAATCACATGGAGCACACCCTGAAGGGCGAAAACGGAGAAAACCACATTTAAAAAAAAATAAATATAAAATATAAAACCCAAGAAGAACCGTTCAGGTCAAATTCAACGTCCTCCTTGCGACATTCAGAATGTGCCGCCTCCTCGGCCCTGTCGCGGCATGATCCGGGACCGCCTACCACCCAGGATGTTCTGAGACAGTGCCTCCCTAAGGATAGGCCTCCCCGGTACTATCATCTTCATGATTGCGGTGCTGATAGGTCCCGGAGCGTTGGCCGGATGGGGTCAAAGACACTGCGCACCCATCTGAATGGCCATAACTTCCCCGTCCGGATCCAGTTTTGGGCCAAGTTTTTTTTCCTAGGTGCAGAATCACATGGAGCACACCCTGAAGGGCGAAAACGGAGAAAACCACATTTAAAAAAAAATAAATATAAAATATAAAACCCAAGAAGAACCGTTCAGGTCAAATTCAACGTCCTCCTTGCGACATTCAGAATGTGCCGCCTCCTCGGCCCTGTCGCGGCATGATCCGGGACCGCCTACCACCCAGGATGTTCTGAGACAGTGCCTCCCTAAGGATAGGCCTCCCCGGTACTATCATCTTCATGATTGCGGTGCTGATAGGTCCCGGAGCGTTGGCCGGATGGGGTCAAAGACACTGCGCACCCATCTGAATGGCCATAACTTCCCCGTCCGGATCCAGTTTTGGGCCAAGTTTTTTTTCCTAGGTGCAGAATCACATGGAGCACACCCTGAAGGGCGAAAACGGAGAAAACCACATTTAAAAAAAAATAAATATAAAATATAAAACCCAAGAAGAACCGTTCAGGTCAAATTCAACGTCCTCCTTGCGACATTCAGAATGTGCCGCCTCCTCGGCCCTGTCGCGGCATGATCCGGGACCGCCTACCACCCAGGATGTTCTGAGACAGTGCCTCCCTAAGGATAGGCCTCCCCGGTACTATCATCTTCATGATTGCGGTGCTGATAGGTCCCGGAGCGTTGGCCGGATGGGGTCAAAGACACTGCGCACCCATCTGAATGGCCATAACTTCCCCGTCCGGATCCAGTTTTGGGCCAAGTTTTTTTTCCTAGGTGCAGAATCACATGGAGCACACCCTGAAGGGCGAAAACGGAGAAAACCACATTTAAAAAAAAATAAATATAAAATATAAAACCCAAGAAGAACCGTTCAGGTCAAATTCAACGTCCTCCTTGCGACATTCAGAATGTGCCGCCTCCTCGGCCCTGTCGCGGCATGATCCGGGACCGCCTACCACCCAGGATGTTCTGAGACAGTGCCTCCCTAAGGATAGGCCTCCCCGGTACTATCATCTTCATGATTGCGGTGCTGATAGGTCCCGGAGCGTTGGCCGGATGGGGTCAAAGACACTGCGCACCCATCTGAATGGCCATAACTTCCCCGTCCGGATCCAGTTTTGGGCCAAGTTTTTTTTCCTAGGTGCAGAATCACATGGAGCACACCCTGAAGGGCGAAAACGGAGAAAACCACATTTAAAAAAAAATAAATATAAAATATAAAACCCAAGAAGAACCGTTCAGGTCAAATTCAACGTCCTCCTTGCGACATTCAGAATGTGCCGCCTCCTCGGCCCTGTCGCGGCATGATCCGGGACCGCCTACCACCCAGGATGTTCTGAGACAGTGCCTCCCTAAGGATAGGCCTCCCCGGTACTATCATCTTCATGATTGCGGTGCTGATAGGTCCCGGAGCGTTGGCCGGATGGGGTCAAAGACACTGCGCACCCATCTGAATGGCCATAACTTCCCCGTCCGGATCCAGTTTTGGGCCAAGTTTTTTTTCCTAGGTGCAGAATCACATGGAGCACACCCTGAAGGGCGAAAACGGAGAAAACCACATTTAAAAAAAAATAAATATAAAATATAAAACCCAAGAAGAACCGTTCAGGTCAAATTCAACGTCCTCCTTGCGACATTCAGAATGTGCCGCCTCCTCGGCCCTGTCGCGGCATGATCCGGGACCGCCTACCACCCAGGATGTTCTGAGACAGTGCCTCCCTAAGGATAGGCCTCCCCGGTACTATCATCTTCATGATTGCGGTGCTGATAGGTCCCGGAGCGTTGGCCGGATGGGGTCAAAGACACTGCGCACCCATCTGAATGGCCATAACTTCCCCGTCCGGATCCAGTTTTGGGCCAAGTTTTTTTTCCTAGGTGCAGAATCACATGGAGCACACCCTGAAGGGCGAAAACGGAGAAAACCACATTTAAAAAAAAATAAATATAAAATATAAAACCCAAGAAGAACCGTTCAGGTCAAATTCAACGTCCTCCTTGCGACATTCAGAATGTGCCGCCTCCTCGGCCCTGTCGCGGCATGATCCGGGACCGCCTACCACCCAGGATGTTCTGAGACAGTGCCTCCCTAAGGATAGGCCTCCCCGGTACTATCATCTTCATGATTGCGGTGCTGATAGGTCCCGGAGCGTTGGCCGGATGGGGTCAAAGACACTGCGCACCCATCTGAATGGCCATAACTTCCCCGTCCGGATCCAGTTTTGGGCCAAGTTTTTTTTCCTAGGTGCAGAATCACATGGAGCACACCCTGAAGGGCGAAAACGGAGAAAACCACATTTAAAAAAAAATAAATATAAAATATAAAACCCAAGAAGAACCGTTCAGGTCAAATTCAACGTCCTCCTTGCGACATTCAGAATGTGCCGCCTCCTCGGCCCTGTCGCGGCATGATCCGGGACCGCCTACCACCCAGGATGTTCTGAGACAGTGCCTCCCTAAGGATAGGCCTCCCCGGTACTATCATCTTCATGATTGCGGTGCTGATAGGTCCCGGAGCGTTGGCCGGATGGGGTCAAAGACACTGCGCACCCATCTGAATGGCCATAACTTCCCCGTCCGGATCCAGTTTTGGGCCAAGTTTTTTTTCCTAGGTGCAGAATCACATGGAGCACACCCTGAAGGGCGAAAACGGAGAAAACCACATTTAAAAAAAAATAAATATAAAATATAAAACCCAAGAAGAACCGTTCAGGTCAAATTCAACGTCCTCCTTGCGACATTCAGAATGTGCCGCCTCCTCGGCCCTGTCGCGGCATGATCCGGGACCGCCTACCACCCAGGATGTTCTGAGACAGTGCCTCCCTAAGGATAGGCCTCCCCGGTACTATCATCTTCATGATTGCGGTGCTGATAGGTCCCGGAGCGTTGGCCGGATGGGGTCAAAGACACTGCGCACCCATCTGAATGGCCATAACTTCCCCGTCCGGATCCAGTTTTGGGCCAAGTTTTTTTTCCTAGGTGCAGAATCACATGGAGCACACCCTGAAGGGCGAAAACGGAGAAAACCACATTTAAAAAAAATATAAAATATAAAACCCAAGAAGAACCGTTCAGGTCAAATTCAACGTCCTCCTTGCGACATTCAGAATGTGCCGCCTCCTCGGCCCTGTCGCGGCATGATCCGGGACCGCCTACCACCCAGGATGTTCTGAGACAGTGCCTCCCTAAGGATAGGCCTCCCCGGTACTATCATCTTCATGATTGCGGTGCTGATAGGTCCCGGAGCGTTGGCCGGATGGGGTCAAAGACACTGCGCACCCATCTGAATGGCCATAACTTCCCCGTCCGGATCCAGTTTTGGGCCAAGTTTTTTTTCCTAGGTGCAGAATCACATGGAGCACACCCTGAAGGGCGAAAACGGAGAAAACCACATTTAAAAAAAAATAAATATAAAATATAAAACCCAAGAAGAACCGTTCAGGTCAAATTCAACGTCCTCCTTGCGACATTCAGAATGTGCCGCCTCCTCGGCCCTGTCGCGGCATGATCCGGGACCGCCTACCACCCAGGATGTTCTGAGACAGTGCCTCCCTAAGGATAGGCCTCCCCGGTACTATCATCTTCATGATTGCGGTGCTGATAGGTCCCGGAGCGTTGGCCGGATGGGGTCAAAGACACTGCGCACCCATCTGAATGGCCATAACTTCCCCGTCCGGATCCAGTTTTGGGCCAAGTTTTTTTTCCTAGGTGCAGAATCACATGGAGCACACCCTGAAGGGCGAAAACGGAGAAAACCACATTTAAAAAAAAATAAATATAAAATATAAAACCCAAGAAGAACCGTTCAGGTCAAATTCAACGTCCTCCTTGCGACATTCAGAATGTGCCGCCTCCTCGGCCCTGTCGCGGCATGATCCGGGACCGCCTACCACCCAGGATGTTCTGAGACAGTGCCTCCCTAAGGATAGGCCTCCCCGGTACTATCATCTTCATGATTGCGGTGCTGATAGGTCCCGGAGCGTTGGCCGGATGGGGTCAAAGACACTGCGCACCCATCTGAATGGCCATAACTTCCCCGTCCGGATCCAGTTTTGGGCCAAGTTTTTTTTCCTAGGTGCAGAATCACATGGAGCACACCCTGAAGGGCGAAAACGGAGAAAACCACATTTAAAAAAAAATAAATATAAAATATAAAACCCAAGAAGAACCGTTCAGGTCAAATTCAACGTCCTCCTTGCGACATTCAGAATGTGCCGCCTCCTCGGCCCTGTCGCGGCATGATCCGGGACCGCCTACCACCCAGGATGTTCTGAGACAGTGCCTCCCTAAGGATAGGCCTCCCCGGTACTATCATCTTCATGATTGCGGTGCTGATAGGTCCCGGAGCGTTGGCCGGATGGGGTCAAAGACACTGCGCACCCATCTGAATGGCCATAACTTCCCCGTCCGGATCCAGTTTTGGGCCAAGTTTTTTTTCCTAGGTGCAGAATCACATGGAGCACACCCTGAAGGGCGAAAACGGAGAAAACCACATTTAAAAAAAAATAAATATAAAATATAAAACCCAAGAAGAACCGTTCAGGTCAAATTCAACGTCCTCCTTGCGACATTCAGAATGTGCCGCCTCCTCGGCCCTGTCGCGGCATGATCCGGGACCGCCTACCACCCAGGATGTTCTGAGACAGTGCCTCCCTAAGGATAGGCCTCCCCGGTACTATCATCTTCATGATTGCGGTGCTGATAGGTCCCGGAGCGTTGGCCGGATGGGGTCAAAGACACTGCGCACCCATCTGAATGGCCATAACTTCCCCGTCCGGATCCAGTTTTGGGCCAAGTTTTTTTTCCTAGGTGCAGAATCACATGGAGCACACCCTGAAGGGCGAAAACGGAGAAAACCACATTTAAAAAAAAATAAATATAAAATATAAAACCCAAGAAGAACCGTTCAGGTCAAATTCAACGTCCTCCTTGCGACATTCAGAATGTGCCGCCTCCTCGGCCCTGTCGCGGCATGATCCGGGACCGCCTACCACCCAGGATGTTCTGAGACAGTGCCTCCCTAAGGATAGGCCTCCCCGGTACTATCATCTTCATGATTGCGGTGCTGATAGGTCCCGGAGCGTTGGCCGGATGGGGTCAAAGACACTGCGCACCCATCTGAATGGCCATAACTTCCCCGTCCGGATCCAGTTTTGGGCCAAGTTTTTTTTCCTAGGTGCAGAATCACATGGAGCACACCCTGAAGGGCGAAAACGGAGAAAACCACATTTAAAAAAAAATAAATATAAAATATAAAACCCAAGAAGAACCGTTCAGGTCAAATTCAACGTCCTCCTTGCGACATTCAGAATGTGCCGCCTCCTCGGCCCTGTCGCGGCATGATCCGGGACCGCCTACCACCCAGGATGTTCTGAGACAGTGCCTCCCTAAGGATAGGCCTCCCCGGTACTATCATCTTCATGATTGCGGTGCTGATAGGTCCCGGAGCGTTGGCCGGATGGGGTCAAAGACACTGCGCACCCATCTGAATGGCCATAACTTCCCCGTCCGGATCCAGTTTTGGGCCAAGTTTTTTTTCCTAGGTGCAGAATCACATGGAGCACACCCTGAAGGGCGAAAACGGAGAAAACCACATTTAAAAAAAAATAAATATAAAATATAAAACCCAAGAAGAACCGTTCAGGTCAAATTCAACGTCCTCCTTGCGACATTCAGAATGTGCCGCCTCCTCGGCCCTGTCGCGGCATGATCCGGGACCGCCTACCACCCAGGATGTTCTGAGACAGTGCCTCCCTAAGGATAGGCCTCCCCGGTACTATCATCTTCATGATTGCGGTGCTGATAGGTCCCGGAGCGTTGGCCGGATGGGGTCAAAGACACTGCGCACCCATCTGAATGGCCATAACTTCCCCGTCCGGATCCAGTTTTGGGCCAAGTTTTTTTTCCTAGGTGCAGAATCACATGGAGCACACCCTGAAGGGCGAAAACGGAGAAAACCACATTTAAAAAAAAATAAATATAAAATATAAAACCCAAGAAGAACCGTTCAGGTCAAATTCAACGTCCTCCTTGCGACATTCAGAATGTGCCGCCTCCTCGGCCCTGTCGCGGCATGATCCGGGACCGCCTACCACCCAGGATGTTCTGAGACAGTGCCTCCCTAAGGATAGGCCTCCCCGGTACTATCATCTTCATGATTGCGGTGCTGATAGGTCCCGGAGCGTTGGCCGGATGGGGTCAAAGACACTGCGCACCCATCTGAATGGCCATAACTTCCCCGTCCGGATCCAGTTTTGGGCCAAGTTTTTTTTCCTAGGTGCAGAATCACATGGAGCACACCCTGAAGGGCGAAAACGGAGAAAACCACATTTAAAAAAAAATAAATATAAAATATAAAACCCAAGAAGAACCGTTCAGGTCAAATTCAACGTCCTCCTTGCGACATTCAGAATGTGCCGCCTCCTCGGCCCTGTCGCGGCATGATCCGGGACCGCCTACCACCCAGGATGTTCTGAGACAGTGCCTCCCTAAGGATAGGCCTCCCCGGTACTATCATCTTCATGATTGCGGTGCTGATAGGTCCCGGAGCGTTGGCCGGATGGGGTCAAAGACACTGCGCACCCATCTGAATGGCCATAACTTCCCCGTCCGGATCCAGTTTTGGGCCAAGTTTTTTTTCCTAGGTGCAGAATCACATGGAGCACACCCTGAAGGGCGAAAACGGAGAAAACCACATTTAAAAAAAAATAAATATAAAATATAAAACCCAAGAAGAACCGTTCAGGTCAAATTCAACGTCCTCCTTGCGACATTCAGAATGTGCCGCCTCCTCGGCCCTGTCGCGGCATGATCCGGGACCGCCTACCACCCAGGATGTTCTGAGACAGTGCCTCCCTAAGGATAGGCCTCCCCGGTACTATCATCTTCATGATTGCGGTGCTGATAGGTCCCGGAGCGTTGGCCGGATGGGGTCAAAGACACTGCGCACCCATCTGAATGGCCATAACTTCCCCGTCCGGATCCAGTTTTGGGCCAAGTTTTTTTTCCTAGGTGCAGAATCACATGGAGCACACCCTGAAGGGCGAAAACGGAGAAAACCACATTTAAAAAAAAATAAATATAAAATATAAAACCCAAGAAGAACCGTTCAGGTCAAATTCAACGTCCTCCTTGCGACATTCAGAATGTGCCGCCTCCTCGGCCCTGTCGCGGCATGATCCGGGACCGCCTACCACCCAGGATGTTCTGAGACAGTGCCTCCCTAAGGATAGGCCTCCCCGGTACTATCATCTTCATGATTGCGGTGCTGATAGGTCCCGGAGCGTTGGCCGGATGGGGTCAAAGACACTGCGCACCCATCTGAATGGCCATAACTTCCCCGTCCGGATCCAGTTTTGGGCCAAGTTTTTTTTCCTAGGTGCAGAATCACATGGAGCACACCCTGAAGGGCGAAAACGGAGAAAACCACATTTAAAAAAAAATAAATATAAAATATAAAACCCAAGAAGAACCGTTCAGGTCAAATTCAACGTCCTCCTTGCGACATTCAGAATGTGCCGCCTCCTCGGCCCTGTCGCGGCATGATCCGGGACCGCCTACCACCCAGGATGTTCTGAGACAGTGCCTCCCTAAGGATAGGCCTCCCCGGTACTATCATCTTCATGATTGCGGTGCTGATAGGTCCCGGAGCGTTGGCCGGATGGGGTCAAAGACACTGCGCACCCATCTGAATGGCCATAACTTCCCCGTCCGGATCCAGTTTTGGGCCAAGTTTTTTTTCCTAGGTGCAGAATCACATGGAGCACACCCTGAAGGGCGAAAACGGAGAAAACCACATTTAAAAAAAATAAATATAAAATATAAAACCCAAGAAGAACCGTTCAGGTCAAATTCAACGTCCTCCTTGCGACATTCAGAATGTGCCGCCTCCTCGGCCCTGTCGCGGCATGATCCGGGACCGCCTACCACCCAGGATGTTCTGAGACAGTGCCTCCCTAAGGATAGGCCTCCCCGGTACTATCATCTTCATGATTGCGGTGCTGATAGGTCCCGGAGCGTTGGCCGGATGGGGTCAAAGACACTGCGCACCCATCTGAATGGCCATAACTTCCCCGTCCGGATCCAGTTTTGGGCCAAGTTTTTTTTCCTAGGTGCAGAATCACATGGAGCACACCCTGAAGGGCGAAAACGGAGAAAACCACATTTAAAAAAAATAAATATAAAATATAAAACCCAAGAAGAACCGTTCAGGTCAAATTCAACGTCCTCCTTGCGACATTCAGAATGTGCCGCCTCCTCGGCCCTGTCGCGGCATGATCCGGGACCGCCTACCACCCAGGATGTTCTGAGACAGTGCCTCCCTAAGGATAGGCCTCCCCGGTACTATCATCTTCATGATTGCGGTGCTGATAGGTCCCGGAGCGTTGGCCGGATGGGGTCAAAGACACTGCGCACCCATCTGAATGGCCATAACTTCCCCGTCCGGATCCAGTTTTGGGCCAAGTTTTTTTTCCTAGGTGCAGAATCACATGGAGCACACCCTGAAGGGCGAAAACGGAGAAAACCACATTTAAAAAAAATAAATATAAAATATAAAACCCAAGAAGAACCGTTCAGGTCAAATTCAACGTCCTCCTTGCGACATTCAGAATGTGCCGCCTCCTCGGCCCTGTCGCGGCATGATCCGGGACCGCCTACCACCCAGGATGTTCTGAGACAGTGCCTCCCTAAGGATAGGCCTCCCCGGTACTATCATCTTCATGATTGCGGTGCTGATAGGTCCCGGAGCGTTGGCCGGATGGGGTCAAAGACACTGCGCACCCATCTGAATGGCCATAACTTCCCCGTCCGGATCCAGTTTTGGGCCAAGTTTTTTTTCCTAGGTGCAGAATCACATGGAGCACACCCTGAAGGGCGAAAACGGAGAAAACCACATTTAAAAAAAAATAAATATAAAATATAAAACCCAAGAAGAACCGTTCAGGTCAAATTCAACGTCCTCCTTGCGACATTCAGAATGTGCCGCCTCCTCGGCCCTGTCGCGGCATGATCCGGGACCGCCTACCACCCAGGATGTTCTGAGACAGTGCCTCCCTAAGGATAGGCCTCCCCGGTACTATCATCTTCATGATTGCGGTGCTGATAGGTCCCGGAGCGTTGGCCGGATGGGGTCAAAGACACTGCGCACCCATCTGAATGGCCATAACTTCCCCGTCCGGATCCAGTTTTGGGCCAAGTTTTTTTTCCTAGGTGCAGAATCACATGGAGCACACCCTGAAGGGCGAAAACGGAGAAAACCACATTTAAAAAAAAATAAATATAAAATATAAAACCCAAGAAGAACCGTTCAGGTCAAATTCAACGTCCTCCTTGCGACATTCAGAATGTGCCGCCTCCTCGGCCCTGTCGCGGCATGATCCGGGACCGCCTACCACCCAGGATGTTCTGAGACAGTGCCTCCCTAAGGATAGGCCTCCCCGGTACTATCATCTTCATGATTGCGGTGCTGATAGGTCCCGGAGCGTTGGCCGGATGGGGTCAAAGACACTGCGCACCCATCTGAATGGCCATAACTTCCCCGTCCGGATCCAGTTTTGGGCCAAGTTTTTTTTCCTAGGTGCAGAATCACATGGAGCACACCCTGAAGGGCGAAAACGGAGAAAACCACATTTAAAAAAAATAAATATAAAATATAAAACCCAAGAAGAACCGTTCAGGTCAAATTCAACGTCCTCCTTGCGACATTCAGAATGTGCCGCCTCCTCGGCCCTGTCGCGGCATGATCCGGGACCGCCTACCACCCAGGATGTTCTGAGACAGTGCCTCCCTAAGGATAGGCCTCCCCGGTACTATCATCTTCATGATTGCGGTGCTGATAGGTCCCGGAGCGTTGGCCGGATGGGGTCAAAGACACTGCGCACCCATCTGAATGGCCATAACTTCCCCGTCCGGATCCAGTTTTGGGCCAAGTTTTTTTTCCTAGGTGCAGAATCACATGGAGCACACCCTGAAGGGCGAAAACGGAGAAAACCACATTTAAAAAAAAATAAATATAAAATATAAAACCCAAGAAGAACCGTTCAGGTCAAATTCAACGTCCTCCTTGCGACATTCAGAATGTGCCGCCTCCTCGGCCCTGTCGCGGCATGATCCGGGACCGCCTACCACCCAGGATGTTCTGAGACAGTGCCTCCCTAAGGATAGGCCTCCCCGGTACTATCATCTTCATGATTGCGGTGCTGATAGGTCCCGGAGCGTTGGCCGGATGGGGTCAAAGACACTGCGCACCCATCTGAATGGCCATAACTTCCCCGTCCGGATCCAGTTTTGGGCCAAGTTTTTTTTCCTAGGTGCAGAATCACATGGAGCACACCCTGAAGGGCGAAAACGGAGAAAACCACATTTAAAAAAAAATAAATATAAAATATAAAACCCAAGAAGAACCGTTCAGGTCAAATTCAACGTCCTCCTTGCGACATTCAGAATGTGCCGCCTCCTCGGCCCTGTCGCGGCATGATCCGGGACCGCCTACCACCCAGGATGTTCTGAGACAGTGCCTCCCTAAGGATAGGCCTCCCCGGTACTATCATCTTCATGATTGCGGTGCTGATAGGTCCCGGAGCGTTGGCCGGATGGGGTCAAAGACACTGCGCACCCATCTGAATGGCCATAACTTCCCCGTCCGGATCCAGTTTTGGGCCAAGTTTTTTTTCCTAGGTGCAGAATCACATGGAGCACACCCTGAAGGGCGAAAACGGAGAAAACCACATTTAAAAAAAATAAATATAAAATATAAAACCCAAGAAGAACCGTTCAGGTCAAATTCAACGTCCTCCTTGCGACATTCAGAATGTGCCGCCTCCTCGGCCCTGTCGCGGCATGATCCGGGACCGCCTACCACCCAGGATGTTCTGAGACAGTGCCTCCCTAAGGATAGGCCTCCCCGGTACTATCATCTTCATGATTGCGGTGCTGATAGGTCCCGGAGCGTTGGCCGGATGGGGTCAAAGACACTGCGCACCCATCTGAATGGCCATAACTTCCCCGTCCGGATCCAGTTTTGGGCCAAGTTTTTTTTCCTAGGTGCAGAATCACATGGAGCACACCCTGAAGGGCGAAAACGGAGAAAACCACATTTAAAAAAAAATAAATATAAAATATAAAACCCAAGAAGAACCGTTCAGGTCAAATTCAACGTCCTCCTTGCGACATTCAGAATGTGCCGCCTCCTCGGCCCTGTCGCGGCATGATCCGGGACCGCCTACCACCCAGGATGTTCTGAGACAGTGCCTCCCTAAGGATAGGCCTCCCCGGTACTATCATCTTCATGATTGCGGTGCTGATAGGTCCCGGAGCGTTGGCCGGATGGGGTCAAAGACACTGCGCACCCATCTGAATGGCCATAACTTCCCCGTCCGGATCCAGTTTTGGGCCAAGTTTTTTTTCCTAGGTGCAGAATCACATGGAGCACACCCTGAAGGGCGAAAACGGAGAAAACCACATTTAAAAAAAAATAAATATAAAATATAAAACCCAAGAAGAACCGTTCAGGTCAAATTCAACGTCCTCCTTGCGACATTCAGAATGTGCCGCCTCCTCGGCCCTGTCGCGGCATGATCCGGGACCGCCTACCACCCAGGATGTTCTGAGACAGTGCCTCCCTAAGGATAGGCCTCCCCGGTACTATCATCTTCATGATTGCGGTGCTGATAGGTCCCGGAGCGTTGGCCGGATGGGGTCAAAGACACTGCGCACCCATCTGAATGGCCATAACTTCCCCGTCCGGATCCAGTTTTGGGCCAAGTTTTTTTTCCTAGGTGCAGAATCACATGGAGCACACCCTGAAGGGCGAAAACGGAGAAAACCACATTTAAAAAAAAATAAATATAAAATATAAAACCCAAGAAGAACCGTTCAGGTCAAATTCAACGTCCTCCTTGCGACATTCAGAATGTGCCGCCTCCTCGGCCCTGTCGCGGCATGATCCGGGACCGCCTACCACCCAGGATGTTCTGAGACAGTGCCTCCCTAAGGATAGGCCTCCCCGGTACTATCATCTTCATGATTGCGGTGCTGATAGGTCCCGGAGCGTTGGCCGGATGGGGTCAAAGACACTGCGCACCCATCTGAATGGCCATAACTTCCCCGTCCGGATCCAGTTTTGGGCCAAGTTTTTTTTCCTAGGTGCAGAATCACATGGAGCACACCCTGAAGGGCGAAAACGGAGAAAACCACATTTAAAAAAAAATAAATATAAAATATAAAACCCAAGAAGAACCGTTCAGGTCAAATTCAACGTCCTCCTTGCGACATTCAGAATGTGCCGCCTCCTCGGCCCTGTCGCGGCATGATCCGGGACCGCCTACCACCCAGGATGTTCTGAGACAGTGCCTCCCTAAGGATAGGCCTCCCCGGTACTATCATCTTCATGATTGCGGTGCTGATAGGTCCCGGAGCGTTGGCCGGATGGGGTCAAAGACACTGCGCACCCATCTGAATGGCCATAACTTCCCCGTCCGGATCCAGTTTTGGGCCAAGTTTTTTTTCCTAGGTGCAGAATCACATGGAGCACACCCTGAAGGGCGAAAACGGAGAAAACCACATTTAAAAAAAAATAAATATAAAATATAAAACCCAAGAAGAACCGTTCAGGTCAAATTCAACGTCCTCCTTGCGACATTCAGAATGTGCCGCCTCCTCGGCCCTGTCGCGGCATGATCCGGGACCGCCTACCACCCAGGATGTTCTGAGACAGTGCCTCCCTAAGGATAGGCCTCCCCGGTACTATCATCTTCATGATTGCGGTGCTGATAGGTCCCGGAGCGTTGGCCGGATGGGGTCAAAGACACTGCGCACCCATCTGAATGGCCATAACTTCCCCGTCCGGATCCAGTTTTGGGCCAAGTTTTTTTTCCTAGGTGCAGAATCACATGGAGCACACCCTGAAGGGCGAAAACGGAGAAAACCACATTTAAAAAAAAATAAATATAAAATATAAAACCCAAGAAGAACCGTTCAGGTCAAATTCAACGTCCTCCTTGCGACATTCAGAATGTGCCGCCTCCTCGGCCCTGTCGCGGCATGATCCGGGACCGCCTACCACCCAGGATGTTCTGAGACAGTGCCTCCCTAAGGATAGGCCTCCCCGGTACTATCATCTTCATGATTGCGGTGCTGATAGGTCCCGGAGCGTTGGCCGGATGGGGTCAAAGACACTGCGCACCCATCTGAATGGCCATAACTTCCCCGTCCGGATCCAGTTTTGGGCCAAGTTTTTTTTCCTAGGTGCAGAATCACATGGAGCACACCCTGAAGGGCGAAAACGGAGAAAACCACATTTAAAAAAAAATAAATATAAAATATAAAACCCAAGAAGAACCGTTCAGGTCAAATTCAACGTCCTCCTTGCGACATTCAGAATGTGCCGCCTCCTCGGCCCTGTCGCGGCATGATCCGGGACCGCCTACCACCCAGGATGTTCTGAGACAGTGCCTCCCTAAGGATAGGCCTCCCCGGTACTATCATCTTCATGATTGCGGTGCTGATAGGTCCCGGAGCGTTGGCCGGATGGGGTCAAAGACACTGCGCACCCATCTGAATGGCCATAACTTCCCCGTCCGGATCCAGTTTTGGGCCAAGTTTTTTTTCCTAGGTGCAGAATCACATGGAGCACACCCTGAAGGGCGAAAACGGAGAAAACCACATTTAAAAAAAAATAAATATAAAATATAAAACCCAAGAAGAACCGTTCAGGTCAAATTCAACGTCCTCCTTGCGACATTCAGAATGTGCCGCCTCCTCGGCCCTGTCGCGGCATGATCCGGGACCGCCTACCACCCAGGATGTTCTGAGACAGTGCCTCCCTAAGGATAGGCCTCCCCGGTACTATCATCTTCATGATTGCGGTGCTGATAGGTCCCGGAGCGTTGGCCGGATGGGGTCAAAGACACTGCGCACCCATCTGAATGGCCATAACTTCCCCGTCCGGATCCAGTTTTGGGCCAAGTTTTTTTTCCTAGGTGCAGAATCACATGGAGCACACCCTGAAGGGCGAAAACGGAGAAAACCACATTTAAAAAAAAATAAATATAAAATATAAAACCCAAGAAGAACCGTTCAGGTCAAATTCAACGTCCTCCTTGCGACATTCAGAATGTGCCGCCTCCTCGGCCCTGTCGCGGCATGATCCGGGACCGCCTACCACCCAGGATGTTCTGAGACAGTGCCTCCCTAAGGATAGGCCTCCCCGGTACTATCATCTTCATGATTGCGGTGCTGATAGGTCCCGGAGCGTTGGCCGGATGGGGTCAAAGACACTGCGCACCCATCTGAATGGCCATAACTTCCCCGTCCGGATCCAGTTTTGGGCCAAGTTTTTTTTCCTAGGTGCAGAATCACATGGAGCACACCCTGAAGGGCGAAAACGGAGAAAACCACATTTAAAAAAAAATAAATATAAAATATAAAACCCAAGAAGAACCGTTCAGGTCAAATTCAACGTCCTCCTTGCGACATTCAGAATGTGCCGCCTCCTCGGCCCTGTCGCGGCATGATCCGGGACCGCCTACCACCCAGGATGTTCTGAGACAGTGCCTCCCTAAGGATAGGCCTCCCCGGTACTATCATCTTCATGATTGCGGTGCTGATAGGTCCCGGAGCGTTGGCCGGATGGGGTCAAAGACACTGCGCACCCATCTGAATGGCCATAACTTCCCCGTCCGGATCCAGTTTTGGGCCAAGTTTTTTTTCCTAGGTGCAGAATCACATGGAGCACACCCTGAAGGGCGAAAACGGAGAAAACCACATTTAAAAAAAATAAATATAAAATATAAAACCCAAGAAGAACCGTTCAGGTCAAATTCAACGTCCTCCTTGCGACATTCAGAATGTGCCGCCTCCTCGGCCCTGTCGCGGCATGATCCGGGACCGCCTACCACCCAGGATGTTCTGAGACAGTGCCTCCCTAAGGATAGGCCTCCCCGGTACTATCATCTTCATGATTGCGGTGCTGATAGGTCCCGGAGCGTTGGCCGGATGGGGTCAAAGACACTGCGCACCCATCTGAATGGCCATAACTTCCCCGTCCGGATCCAGTTTTGGGCCAAGTTTTTTTTCCTAGGTGCAGAATCACATGGAGCACACCCTGAAGGGCGAAAACGGAGAAAACCACATTTAAAAAAAATAAATATAAAATATAAAACCCAAGAAGAACCGTTCAGGTCAAATTCAACGTCCTCCTTGCGACATTCAGAATGTGCCGCCTCCTCGGCCCTTGTCGCGGCATGATCCGGGACCGCCTACCACCAGGATGTTCTGAGACAGTGCCTCCC